>CM019716.1:18254780-18854780 GCA_009760885.1 Achatina immaculata | reverse complement strand
TGAAGTCGGAGACACTGGACCAGTGCAGTCTAGATGGGCAACCATCTCTCACCTGATGGGGATATATTATATCCAAATCATGTTGAGGTTTTCCGGTGAGAAAGTCCAATGCTGGACTGGATGGGCAACCACCTCTCACCTGGCGGGGATATATTCATATCCAAACCACGTCGAGGTTTTCCGGTGAGAAAGTCCACCTCTAGACTAAGCTGGTGCAACGAAAACCACAGTGTCACACAATGCCGCTTCTGTGACCAACTGAGAATATAGGCCAAAGCCCCACAGTGCTCTGAGCCTCCATCCTTAATGAGACTATCGCGAGAACCACAGGAGTAAATTCAGTAGGATCACAGGGCGATCTTTGCGGTAGAAGCGAACGAAGAAGAAGAAGTTGGGTTTACTTGAGGATGCCAGAAACAGAATAGGAATTCACAAACTTTTGGTTGAGAGAATAGGTCACTATCAGCTACATTACTCATGAGCCATAGTCATTATATTTTGAAAGCATAAAATCCCTATCCACATGGCGATTTTGCAAGACGCCTTATGAGGTAATCAGCAACCCATAGCTGATATGCCAGCGTCAGGGTTAGCGACCCATAGCTGACCAAGACCCTGTCCCACCTCTCCGTGGTACCCCCAGTAACAGGCCTAGCCTGGCTAATGGAGCAGGGATCGCCATAGTCCCCATGATGGTGGAGTCTGCTAAAGAAGCATTGCACACCCCCTGCTTTTTAGCTGTACTCCGGGACTGAAAAGATGGCCACCATAACCCCGCTCCTACGCTGATACGATGCTGTGCCCCAACATCTTCACAGCATCAGTTGCAAAGAACGTCAGCTCGCAGTTACAGGGAGTTCGTACAAGTATCCACATGGCAAGGCACTTCACATTGAGCAGCCATCTTCATTTTAGTCTTCCTCTCTTTCTTTTTCCCATTATGTACCCTTCCAAGACGGTCTTCTCTAGATTATCATGACGTTTAATGTGTCCAAAATATTTAAGTTTTCTCTCTTTAATCCTCTTTACTAGCCAGCCTTCTTCAATATTAACCTCTTGTAGTATAGATATATTTGTTGTTTTTTGTGTCTACAATATTTGAAGAACTCTTCTGTAGCATTTACATTCAAAAGCATTTATGTGTCTCTCAGCTGTTTTGTTAAGTGTCCAGGTCTCACAGGCATATGTTGCGATGGGAAAGATGCATGCCCTTAAAAATCTTATTTTTGTGGTTCTGTCTGGTCCTCTCCACAGATTCTTTATTTGTTTTACTTTCTGAAGAGCGATAGATTTCCTCCTTTTAATTTCCCTCATTGTATCTCCATTATTAGTTAGTAGTGATCCAAGATATTCAAAACTCTCCACTTCTTCCAGTTTTTCCTCATTGATATATATTTCAGCTGCCTTGTTTGTTTTGTCAATTGTCATCAATTTAGTTTTCTTTGCATTAAGATAGAGGTTTTACTCTTTGCTGTTCTTATGGACTGACATAATTAGTTTTTCCATTCCTTTTTGTATTGTAGACAGTAATACTGTGTCATCAGCATATCTAATCTCTAGTATTTCATAACCTCCAATTGTTATGGCATTGTAATATTCTTTGTCTTAAGAAGTCTTAAGGAAGATAAAGATGAGTATAACAAAATAAATAAAGAAATAAGACACAAATGCAATAAAGCTAAAGAAGAGTGACTAAATAAGAAATGTAGTGAAATAGAGACACACCATCATGGAATCACAAGAGATATGTACAAACAAATAAAGGAGTTAACAAACAAAAGGACATACCACAAGACTGGTTGCCTGAAGTCAAAGGAGAGGCATACAATAATGGACAGAGATGAAATGATGGCAAGATGGAGTGAATACATTAGAGAACTTTATGAGGACAGTAGAAGCGAAATAGATATACAAAATAATAATGAAGGGCCTCACATATTAAAAGCAGAAGTTGAAGAAGCCATCAAACACATGAAGAACAACAAAGCACCAGGACCAGATAAAATCACCAAGGAAGAATTGGAAGCATTAGGAGAGCTTGGCATAGAAATAATTACCAGATTGCTGAATGACATCTATAACAGTAACTTTGTCCCATCAGACCTTTTGCAATCAATTTTCATTGCCCTACCACAGAAACAAGGTACAGTTGAATATGAAGACCATCAAACCATTGGTCTTATGAGCCATGTTACCAAAATCCTGCTTCGTATTGTCATGAGAAGAGTCAGGGGCAAAATAAAACCAGAAATTGCTGAAGAACAGTGCGGCTTCATTGAAGGAAAAGGTACAAGTAATGCCATATATATAACGAGAACATTGATGGAGATATCAATAGAAGTAAAGACGAATCTATACTTATGCTTCATAGACTACTGTTAAACATTCGATAAAGTGAGACAGAAATTATAAGAATGCTGGAAGACATCAATATAGATGGGAGAGATCTAAAACGTATCAAAAACATATATTGGCAGTAATTAGGGTTGAGAACCAAATAGGAGTATTCCAAGACATAAAATTGTGAGTGAGACATGGATGTATTCTATCTCCTGAACATAATGAGAAGTATAGAGAACATGTCAGGAATATCAGTTGGCAAGTACAACCGTAACAACTTAAGATATGCAGACGACACAGTTCTGATTGCTAAAAGTGAAGGGGATCTACAGGGTCTTCTGGACGTCGTGGTTCGTGAAAGTAAAAGTAAAGGTCTCAGCCTAAACAAAACGAAGACTGAAGTGATGGTCATCTCAAAGAAAAGAATAACAGCAAAATGTAGCATTGCCATCGATGGCACAGAACTGAAACAAGTTGATGGATTCAAGTACTTAGGAATAATTATAACAGCTAATGGGAAATGTCACAATGAAATAAAAAGCAAACGTGCTCAGACCAAGTCAGCATTCCAGAAAATGAGACACATCTTGTGCACCAGATCTGTGTCAATGGAAACAAGATTCCAGGTACTTAAATGTTACATTGAGCCAATTCTGTTTTATGAGTGTGAAGCATGATCTATGAATAAGAGAGTACAGCAAGAAATAGAGGCCATGGAAATCTGGTTTATAAGAAGGATGTTGAAGGTAGCATGGACAGCCAAGAAAACCAAAGAAGAAGTCTTAAGAGAGACTGGAGTTAAAAAGCAGATTACAGAAAAGATCAGAGGCAGACAAGCGAGATTTATAAGACATTTCCTGAGAAGAGAAAAATTAGAACACACAGTGGCAAGTGGAAAAATTGAGAGAAGAAGAGATATAGGAAGACAGAGAGAGAAGTTATTGGATGGGCTATCAGTGTGGCTAGGAAGAAAGTCACTGGCAGATCTCATAATCAATGCAAAAGACAGGGAATTGTTTAGAGAAATGATTGCCTACTTCTTGTGGCATGGCACTTAGAGGTTTATTAATGCAAATTTATGGATCTTCATACATGTCTAGTGGTCTTATTTTGAGTATTAATGTTGTTAGAGATTGGGTGCATATCAAAGATTTCAGTTCTTCCATTTATCAGGTGATGTCTTTGCCCATCATCTCAAGGAATATGCCGAAACAGAGAAGTTGAGCAGTTCAACAAGGACCAGTTTGCTCAGGATTGCTGAGAATTTTTCAGCTGTCCAAGATTACAGAAACACAGAGGTCTGTTGTGTGGAAGATTTATGTAAATTTGAGAGTGTTTTTGTTATTCAACTTTAACATCTTGCTCATATGATTCAGCAGACTGGTTGTTTATTTGACTGATGTGATCTTAGATACGAGGGTCGTTCAGAAAGTAATGCACCACATCATATTTTTCAACTAATAATGAAGATAGAAGCATGAAATTTTGCAGATGCTAAATATGGCATGTGCCGATTGTGTGAACCAAATTGCACCGCAGCTAGCCAAAGAATATGGCTACCCTAACCATTGAAATGGAGTGTGTTAGCAATTTGCTGTATAAGCAGTGAGTTGTGATAGAATTTCTCGTTGCAGGGAAGGAAACTGTTGTGAACATTCACAAGCGTTTATGTGATGTACATGGAAGTTTTGTAGTCGACAGGAGTACAGTCAGTCACTGGGTTCAGAGAAACAAAGAATCAATAAGTGGAGATAAGGAGTTGCATGATCGGCTGCGCTGTGGACGTCATGCCACACCCAGCAAGGCAGAAATGTTGAAATGCGCTGAGGGCATTATTCTTACTATAGGCATATCACTACTCAACAATTGGCCTTAAAGCTGTCAGTCAGCAATGGTAGTGCAAATGCAGTTATAAAAGCTCTAGGATTTTCTGAGGCTTGCGCAAGATGGGTTCCTGGAAGTCTCACAAATGACCATCGATTGCAAAGGAAAGCAATTTCTTCAGAATTGTTGGAACATTTCAATGCTGAGGGAGAGAACTTTTTAGCTAAGATCGTAATAGGTGACAAAACCTGGGCACATCATTTTGAACCTGAGACAAAAAAGACAGTCAGTGGAGTGGCATCATCCACAATCACCACAAAGACAGACGTTCAAGACAACTCCTTCAGCTGAAAAGGTAATGATCACTGTCTTTTGGGACATTGAAGGTATGATTCTTGTGGATGTTATGCCAAGAGGAGAGACTATCAGTTCACAAGCTTACATTAAGACATTGAAAAAACTCAGTCAGCATTTTCGCAGAGTTTGGCTGCACAAGAATCCAGCAGACTTGCTTCTCCTTCATGACAATGCATGCCTTCACACAAGTCTGGCAACACAGGAAGGAATTACCAAATTGGGTTGGACTGTACTACCCCATCCACCATATAGTCCTGATTTGGCACCCTCTGATTTCCATCTGTTTGGTCCACTTAAAGATGCACCCCGAGAGGTAAGATTTGAAGATGACAAAGGAGTGATTCATGCATTCGAAGAAATGACTACATAAACAAGAGAAAATCTGGTATAGGCTAGGAATACATGCACTTGTTTTGCGCTGGCATAAAGCCGTACAGGTTGATGGGGATTATGTTAAATAATACAAATATTTACGTGACATATCCATGTATATTGTGTATAACTTTCATGATTTTTTAATAAACAGCTCCTAAGAAAAACGATGTGGTGCATTACTTTCTGATTGCCCCTCGTAAAAAGTGATACAAAGAAGGCTGGAATCAGCTGAAATGTTCTTAAAAAGAAGGCAGAAGGTACCAGGGACATTCAAACAAGGAAATTCTGAAAGAAGAACAAGAAAGAAGGAAAATTATAACAAAGATTAGAAAATTACAATCTAAATTTGTGGGGCATGTTTGGAGGAGAGGTGGGATAAAGCGCCTAATGGCAGCTGGGAAGATTGAAGATAGAGACAGTGGTGGACAGAAAGAAAAGATGTTTGATGATTTGACATCCTGGTACAAGAAATGCTCTGTGAGATGCTTAAGGGATCAAGGGTATGGAAGGACATATCCTATACATGTCAGCAGGGACCTTGAGAGAGATAGATAGATCTCAGATAGGCTGATGGTTTCAGATTGGTTGTTGATTTGTTGGTGATATCAGATTGGTTGTTGATTGGTTGATGATCTCAGATTGGTTTTTGAGCGATTGTTGATCTCCTTTTAATTGCAAACTTAAGTTTTGCTGCTGATGTCATGGTGGAGATCTTGAAATGCAGGCATTAAATTGGGTGGGAAATTTGCCTTGGTGGCTTTCATAATTTTTTGGAGCAGACTTAATAACCAGGATACTCAGTAGGATGTACCACAATAGCAGGACATCAAGCCTTACTGTATTATGCAATCTGAAGTAATGCATCAGAATGTTTTTCACAATAACTAAGGGGAAGTAAGACAAGATGTTGGACAACTCTGATTCATTGACCTTGACAGTTGTGTCACCCTCACTCTCAGTTCAGTATTTTACACCAGTGAGTGACCAAAAAAGAAGTAGAGTGGTATCTTGGCTTGAAGGCAATGGGTTTTGTTCCTGTTGCCATTGCTTTTCAAAGAAATGGGAACTTGGCACATTATTCTGAGAAGAATTGTAGCAGGAAACAGAGAGTATCTGCCAGTGCACACTGTTTTCAGTGATTGAAGGGAAATAGCATAATACATTCAACTGTGGTGGTTCCTTGAATATGAGGTTTTACCTGAATCACAGCTGTTGAATTTTTGTAAAACAAGGACATTAGAAAAGATAAGTTTTAATGTCATTTTTTTGTTTTCAATAAGCAGAAGGGAACATGTAAAAAGATCCTGATTGACATGTTTTCTAGTGGGGATGGTAATCAGTAGTAAAGTGTCTCCTCGCTGAGAGTTTGTTTTGGACCATCTTCCAGTCAACCCAACAGTAGCATGAGTACCAGACACAGTAGGTAAAAGCAAAGTAAAATCCCCGTTTCCTTGCCAGTTAAGGCATACAGGGGATGCAATGTTAGGCCTGTATTTCCAAGACCATCAGCATGAGAAAGTGTGATGTAGTCACATTTACCTTTCCCAGATTTCTCTGGTACCCATTTTTAGAGGCTGGGTGGACCCTGATTGGTGTGGTGGTACCAAAAAAAAAAAAAAATCCCCACTGCTGGGACTTGAACCCAGAACCACTGGGTTAATAGACCAAGCACCTAACCGCTCAGCCAACCAGGGTGCCACCAGTAGTGTTGGGGAAAAGACCTTCTGAAACCAGAAACCATCTGCCTATATAATGAGGCGTACCAAACCTGCACTGCACACGTATCTATTGGGGAAAGGAAGAGAAAGCAAGAATATCCCATAAATAAGGGATTCACAGTGAATGAATTTGAAAAAAAAAATATGAATGACTTGTTTTTCAGATACAAAGATTGGAAGCAAGAGCTTTGAAGCCACTGATGAAGTACGGAGAACTATGTAAAAACATGAAGGTAAAGAAAATTCTTCTCATTATATGTCATACAGTCACTCTCATTATGTGTCAGACATCCCTCAATGTATGCCATACATATCTCTAATTATGTGCAGCACATCCCTCACATGTGTATTATAGTGGATTTTTTTATTTTTGTATTTTGCCTTCTTTACATTCTGACAACTTCTGTACTTAAAAAAAAAAATACCTAATTTGTGCTAGTTAAGGTTTTGATGCTCCTTCAGGCTGCACTTGTGCAGGACAAACTCTCTGCTCTTGACACTGTTACAGTGAACAAGTAACCAATTCAGACACAGTTTATACAGTAATATTTTTTTCAAATTTTCCTACAGATTGGCACAACTTTGGACACATAAAAGATTCTTTAATTATTAAGCAGTAATTGTTCATATGTTGGACATACATCGGTGACGTGATGAGAAGAATCGGCCAGGGAATTCCAAAACAAGCTATCAAGTGGAACACAGCAGGCTGAAGAAAAAAGAGGTCGACCATGTGAAACTCTAAAGAGGACATTGTTAAGAGAGGCCAAATTAGTAGGCATAAAATCCTTTGATCAGGTTGAAAACAGGAAGTCTTGGTGAACTACTGTGCGAGCCCTATGTGATGTTTAACGGCGTGAGATGTAAGAATTGTTCATTATAAGGAACATGAAAAGTTCAGAATTCATAACTTTCAGATCAGTTTGAAATGTGATATTCTGTTTTCTACTTGCTGAATGTAACATTTCTGGTCAGTTGTCTGTACAGTCCGCTGAATTGATCTGACAATTTTTTAAAATTCCACCAGTTTTTCTGATTTCTTTAAAAACAAAGAAGAAGAATAGCATGGCTTTTCTTGTTAGTTTGTCACATGTGGCTGTGAAGAAGTAGTTGACCAGCTTAGGTCTACTCCGTCTTCCAAGACTGTCTTTACATTATTCCTGCTCTTGTTATTCTGTCTGCAAGATGTGCTGTATTAGTTTCATGATCAGTTTTTAGTAAAAATGTTCACAGATTAGACATAAGAAAAATGGGTTAGGACCCTTCTGGAAAGCTGGTTTTGGCCTATCAGTTAGGCAAAGGTCATGGTAGCTTGTTTCCATAGTCCACTAATGAGAATAGTTACCTCCACCTCCCCACAGGCAAACATCATTTGAAATCCCACAGGCAAACATCATTTGAAATAATGCCATATTGAGTTACTCATAAGATACCAATAGCCTGTTTGACAACCAAAAGGGAAATCAGACAGCATCATTTATTCATCAGCATGTCCCTTGCAGAACTTTGCCTCCCTAACAGCTCTCTTGAAAGCCTCTCGGTTGTGAGCAAGATGCCCTCCTGCTGATGCATCCATTTGGAAATCATCAACGTCTAGTTGCCATCTTCACCATTGTCTTCCTCTCATTCTTTTTCCCATTATGTACCCTTTCAAGATTGTCTTCCCTAAACTTTCATGATGTTTAATATGTTTGAAATACTTAAGTTTCATCTGTTTAATCTTTTTTACTAAGCAGTCTTATTCAATATTAAATTCTTGTAGTATGAACATATTTATTACTTTTAGTGTCCATGTTATTTGAAGGACTCAATATAGCATTTATATTCAAAGACACTGTTGTGTTTTTCAACTGTTTTGTTAAGGGTCCAGGTCTTCACAGGCATATGTTACAGTGATAACACTGTTAACGGAAAATGATATTCTTGTCTTCCAACAATTCAGAGCAGCATCAAAGAGAACCAGATTGCCATGACAAGAGAGAAGAAACAGAGTGTGAAGCTGAGAAAGCTGGAACAGAAAGTCCCTCCATCTCCACTTCATATTGTATCCTTGATACTTATAAGAAAAATATGTCCATTGTAAAAATACATGAGTGTGGTTGGTTCTTCATTTTAAATAGTGTATAGTACAAAGACTGGTGTTCATTGTAAAAATATGTAGTGTGTTGTTGTTTCATGGCATATTGGATGTTACAGGGTTGGTGTTCATTGTAAAAATATATGAGGATGAATCAAATGAAAGTTAAAAAATGTGAATAAAATTTCTGAAAAAACAAACAGAAGTCCCTTAGTAGTGCTATCTGTTAGCACCAGGGTCTGTGACATCAGTAAGCAGCACCACTGTCACTAAGCAGCAAGCTGAGAATAATAGCACATGTCAAGATAGTGATTGCATTGCAAACATACTCCGATGAAGAATTGCATTCTGTCATTTGATTCTTGTTCTAAAGGTATGAACCATTTGGATATACACCATGAAAGATCTGTGGCACAAGACCAAGACTGCATATAATTGTTCATATATTGGACATATATCGGTGACGTGATGAGAACAATCAGAGAATAGCAAAACAAGCTGTCAAGTGGAGCACAACAGGCTGAAGAAAAAGAGGTTGATAATGTGAAACTCTAAAGAGGACATTGTTAAGAGAAGCCAGTTTAGTGGGCATAACATCCCTTGATGAAGTTGAAAGACTCGCCAAGAACAGGAAAACTTGGCAAACAACTATGCGAGCCCCATGTGACATTTAGCGGTACGGGAAGGATGTAAGATGCAAGAGATTGTGTTACAATAAAAGTGTACTTTGTTGTAAGTAAAATGTACCATACAGGAGATCATGCGTTGAGTAAAGTGTGCTGTGCTAAAAAGACTAGAGAAATAACGACTGCAGTAAAACTGGTTCTAGTAATGAAAGTAGGTTGAGGTGTATGGTTTAGTAGTGTAAGTACATGTGTGTATAAACACATGTTTATACATGTGTGCTTGTTAATAAGGCTGTCCCTTAAATAGTTTTAACATTTTGTTATCGCAGCAGTGGCTTCATGTATATTTATATATTTAGTTTTATATATACTTAATATATTTATATATACATTGTTTGTGTATGCATTATTAAGTCACAGTGTGTTCTGTCCCCTTGATACTAACCATGTGCTGAAATGTTAGCATGTTTTCATTTCTCTCTGTATAAATTATCAAAACTATGATACCAGAGACCTGTTTGATCATCATTTTGTGCAGTGTATAGCAGCTGAATGATTACATTTGTGGAAATTAGTGTTTAAAAATGAGAATCTGTATTACAGTTTTAGAAAAAATGATTTGACTGAAAGACATTAATGACATGATACAGGAGTGGTATTTAACAAGACATTGAATTGTTTCATTTATAGAGTTAATTTTTATTTCTTATAAGATGGTTTTTAAGCAGGTAGATGTTAACTGTTGTGAAAGTTGCAGAGAATTGTTTTACTGAACAACTTGTCTCATGACTGATTCTACTTGGATTATTGAAAAAGTACAGTTTAATAAAAGCATTTAGTTTGACTAACAGACCTGTTCAGAAATGTGTCATTTTTTTTCTTAACTAGATTCCAGACAAAGGTATGTATACATATTTTTTTAAAGGCCAGTCTGCCTCCAGAAATAAAAAAAATGTCTGTCTGCATGTTTAGACACACCAGGAGAGGATTGTGAATTCTGTCTTTAGATTGATAGAAAATTGGATATTCACAGCAAACAAATGCAAAGAAGAGTTGTTCCTTCTGCTGTGTGGTAAAACAAACAATTATCTGTTAACATTTAAGTTTGAGCAAATTGCTCTTCCCCTAGAGCAGAATGTGTGAAAATAAAAGGGAAGAGGAAACATGGGTTGATTGTCATTTTGTAAGTGTCATTCTGTAAGTTCAGTTTAACCATTTTGCATGTTAGTGTCATTCAGATAATTAGTGTTATTTCCTTGAAATGTGTCTATGATGCCATCCTTTACATGTTGTACTGCAGTTGTCTGGGCTGCCAGACTGGGGCTGGTCTACTGTTTTGTCTGTCAGCCTTCCCCTGCCTCTCTTCATCTTCATTTGTACTGGTCCATTAGTTGTCCAGTTGATAGCTGACTGGCTTTTCATATGATGGCAGTGGGTTGGAGACCTGACTGTAAAAATGGCACCCTACACAGTGTGTTGAGAGACAACTGTCTGTAAAATAGGATCATGTCTGCTTGCAAGATTAGATGCACTGGAGTAGACTATGCACAGTTGTCAGTGCATGAAATGATCTGCAGATATTCACATTAAAATCTGCTCCATACACATGGAATTATGTCTGAGTTGAAAGATGATTATGTCTACAAGCATTTTCATTTTCTGTACATAAATCCCATAAGGTAAGGGCACCATTACTCGTGTATTCATTTAAGTTTGAAATTGTAATGCCAGGCACAAGCAGACTTACAGAAACTAAAACAACAGACAGGAGTTCATGAAGAACAGTTGTTGGCAGAGATGGACCAGTTTGAGAGGAATAAACTGTTGGACATGAAGGTAACTTGTGTATAAAAGTTTGTTTTGTTTTTTAGAGGAGTAAACTGTTTAACATGAAGGTAACTTGTTTATAAAAGTTTATTTTGTTTTTTAGAGGAGTAAACTGTTGGACATGAAGGTAACTTGTTTATAAAAGTTTATTTTGTTTTTTTAGAGGAGTAAACTATTGGACTTGAAGGTAACTTGTGTATAAAAGTTTATTTTGTTTTTTTTTTTAGAGGAGTAAACTGTTGGACATGAAGGTAACTTGTGTATAAAAGTTTATTTTGTTTTTGAGAGGAGTAAACTGTTGGACATGGAGGTAACTTGTGTATAAAAGTTTGTTTTGTTTTTTAGAGGAGTAAACTGTTGGACTTGAAGGTAACTTGTGTATAAAAGTTTATTTTGTTTTTTTTTTAGAGGAGTAAACTGTTGGACATGAAGGTAACTTGTGTATAAAAGTTTATTTTGTTTTTTAGAGGAGTAAACTGTTGGACATGAAGGTAACTTGTGTATAAAAGTTTATTTTGTTTTTTAGAGGAGTAAACTGTTGGACTTGAAGGTAACTTGTGTATAAAAGTTGTTTTTGAGAGGAATAAACTGTTGGACATGAAGGTAACTTGTGTATAAAGATTTATCTTGTTTGTGAGAGGAGTAAACTGTTGGACATGAAGGTAACTTGTTTATAAATGTTTATTCTGTTTTTGAGAGGAGTAAACTGTTGGACATGAAGGTAACTTGTTTATAAAAGTTTATTTTGTTTTTTTAGAGGAGTAAACTGTTGGACATGAATGTAACTGTTATGTAAAATATCAGTTTTATCCCTACAGCGCTAGGACTAATCTACCTGGCCAGCTGTCAGTCAGGCAGTCAATCATTTGTATGTCCCTTGTGGAACTTTGCCTTCCTAACAGCTCTCCTGTAGGCCTCTCAGTTGTAAGCAAGATGCCCTGCTGCTGATACATCCAGTCATCAGCTTTCACCCAATACCTAGTGTAGGTAGGTGGGTGGGTGGGTGGATGAGGGAGGAGAGACTTTTTTTTCCAGTTTTCATTAGTGGGCTATGGAAAGATCATTTTCATGTAATGATGTTGTGTGCATTTTTTGGCCAGTTTTTATGAGTAAAGAATTTGAATCAAGGCTGATGACTTTACGTACACATACATAGGTAAGTGTAGGAAAAATAATACCTGACTTTGTGAATGCATGAACAAGTTAATTTAGATAATGATCAATTAAAATATGGTTACCAGGTGGTATACATTCAAATCCACATGCAGTTTCGAATATTTTTAATAACTTTGAATAGTACAAGGATAATTGGGGCTTTATACATAGTAGATCAGATTTAGATTATTTTCTTTTGCATAGGACATTGTAGTGTTAAGCAAAACATGTCTTTTTTTTTTTCACCCATAGACTGTGTTGTGTGAGTTTGTACAGATAGAGATGATGTTTCATGCTCGTGCGCTAGAGTATTTGTCTAGATGTTACGAGGCAGCCCAGCAGATTGAAACAGAAGTAGACATGGAAGTAAGTATCGATGGACTTTGTTGATGATGTTTCTGTTTAGCCTGGTCAGTCAGAAAAACAAATGAAGAGATCCTCAGAGGAGCTTCTGAACAGCAGGAAGCTGATGTAGAGGGCAAAACAACAGCAACAACACAGATCATCAGAGAAATACCCACCCCCTCAGGCAAGCGTTCAGCCCTTTAAACTTCTAATGCTGTAAAGGGGGTTGAGCCCCTCTGGGTCATTACTCCCGGGGGGGGGTGGGCCCTTCTGGGTCATGACTCCCAGAGGTCTGTGAGTTGTTGGTTATAACTGCTTCATGAGGCTGCAGATGTTATTTTCACATCTTTAATAGTGTTCCTTGCTGTTCTTTGTATTTTGATAAGCTGTCTTTTATTACTGAGACTAAGTCCTTGACTGCTCTTTGTATATTGATAAACTGTCTTATATTACTGAGATTAATTTCTTGACTGCTTTTTGTATTTTGATAAGCTGTCTTATATTACTAAGACCAAGTCCTTGGCTGCTTTTTGTATTTTGATAAACTGTCTTATATTACTGAGATTAATTTCTTGACTGCTTTTTGTATTTTGATAAGCTGTCTTATATTACTAAGACCAAGTCCTTGACTGCTTTTTGTATTTTGATAAGCTGTCTTATATTACTAAGACCAAGTCCTTGACTGCTCTTTGTATTTGTTGTCCTTGCTTCTCCAGCACACCACACTTGGTAAGACCCTGAGGAAAGTGGAAATACAAGCCACTCTTGCCACCCACTGAGATGGTACAAGATGTTGTCTTTGATTATATTGCCTTGATCATTGTTACTATGTTGTATAGGGTCATCATGTATTTAAAACAGTCTTCACGGGTCAGAGTTCCATTGTTCTCCATATTTGTGCCATATCCAACACGAGGCCTTCTCTGCTGTTTCTGAGAACCTTTTCAGTGCACATATTCTTGCTTGTCCTTTTATGCCCATTTGTTTACACATATTGTACACTGATGTTGCCCACGAATCCTCTTGCCCCCACCTCAGTGGCAATCACTTTAGATTTTGTTACCATACCTGTTTGACCAGATCACTGTATTTCGCACTTTTGAACATGTGTTGTTGTTATGTTCTGAACTTATATGGGAACATAAGTTCTAATAAAGTTGAGTCTTGTTTCAAGGCCAACGCACTACAATGTCTGGTCGCAGTCGTGTCTCCTTAATGATTGTGGGGTATTCTCTTCACCCTGGTAGATCAGCTGTGATCTCCCAGTTATCTAGAAGTGAGGGCAAGGAAGTATTAAGAACATGGGTGATGGTTAATTTTCCAGTACTGATGAAGTACTTGGAAGGGTTTTGATTTCTTTCCTGGTATTCACTGCATCTGTCAACATTATCGATTAGTTCTTGCAACACTCTTTTGTTCTGCCACGTGTAGCAGCCTTCTGCCAGTGCTACTTTACATGCTGACAGAACATGTTCCAAGTTCTGTCGGCAGAAGGTCATATGCAGATCTGGTAATGAAATTAAGTCACAGAGATGTCATGTTCCAAATATTGTTCCATGTTAGTGATTGTCGCAAAGCACCATCCCAAGTTGTTCATTGGCCTTGTTTTGTACTGCTTTCTGGACCCATTTTCCATCCTCTGCGCTTCTTAATTCCTTGATGACCATGTCTCTTTGCTGTTTGTTGGAGGTCTTCAACCACCACTTGCATCATGACCAAACCCTGATATCACCATGACCAAACCCTGATATCAGCATGACTAAACCCTGATATCACCATGACCAAACCCCCTTCTGTTGGTCTGAGTAAAACCTGTCAAGTGTGTCCCTCGCTGTAGCCACTTCCTCCTGTACTCGCCATTTTCTTCCAGTCTTTAGTGTTGGTGGACTTCCTGTACTACTGTGTTGGTGGACTTCCTGTACTACTGTGTTGGTGGACTTCCTGTACTACTGTGTTGGTGGACTTCCTGTACTACTGTGTTGGTGGACTTCCTGTACTACTGTGTTGGTGGACTTCTTGTATCACTGTGTTGGTGGACTTTTTGTACTATTGTGTTGGTGGACTTCTTGTACTACTGTGTTGGTGGACTTCCTGTACTACTGTGTCGGTGGACTCTGGCAACATCATTGCAAGTCTTGCTTTTCCTGCTTTAAACTCCTCAGCCATGGACTTGAGTGGTAAGCTTAGCTTGCTCACCTTACAACACAGTGCCACATCCATCAACCTCTCTGGCAAGCCCAGCCCAGCCACTTCCTAGTGTACTCATTGATTTTCCTCTTAACACTCTCGACTATACTAATGCTTATCTCGTATATGAGTAGTGGCCACAGCAGTTCAGATATCAGCATGAACTGGAGGCACCGTGCCTTAAATTTACCCTGAATTTTGATTTTATCTATGATTTCCAATCCACTTTCAGCCATTTCGCAGGTCTGCTTGACTGCCACTGAGTCCTTCATTGAAACATCATATCTTCTTCCTAGATTTTTTACAGGCTCTTCCTTAATTGTTGGAATTTGTTGGCTAGCTGTTGTAAACTTTACTTTTACTACTAAAATGTCATGGGCATGGCATGAGGAAACTTAATGACTGAAAAATTCAAGGGAAGAAGGGGGAGAGAGGGAGGTCAGGAGAAAATATCTCTGTGGACTGGCATAGAAAAAGAAAATGAGTCTATTGAAAGCAGCAAGGATTGCACGAGATGAAGAAGTAAGATTGCTGGTCCTATCTGGCATGGCATGTAATGCACATAAGTATGTATGTTTCTGGTTATAGTGAGATACATTGATATTGCTGGTCTTATCTGGCATGGCATGTAATGCACATAAGTATGTATGTTTCTGGTTATAGTGAGATACATTGATATTGCTGGTCTTATCTGGCATGGCATGTAATGCACATAAGTATGTATGTTTCTGGTTATAGTGAGATACATTGATATTGCTGGTCTTGTTATCACTTGAGACATTGATAGAAATAGTAATAATTACTTTGCAGGAAAAGGGAAAAAGAAACTAGAATAATTTTTTCACTGTCAAAAATAATAACTATTATTTCTTTGACAAAAGCAACAATAATCACTTCATTGACTAAAAATAATTGTAACTTTGCAGTCACAGTCACGGACATGAATAATTTTGGCTGGAGTTGAAAGTGGTAGAATAAACCATTTGTCAAGAATCGTAGTTGGGTAATAGAGAGAAGTAGAAATATTGTGGATGTAATCAGAATCTGTAGAAATGTAACCATTTTATGAGGGAATCAGAGATGAAGGTTGTCATATTGATTTCACAATCCCAGGGGAGAGCATAGAACCGTATCATGCTGTAAGTGCATGTAGGGAAATGGCTGCTATTAGTTCCCCAGCTCCATGTACACATTTCTACGTCTGATCAAGGACAGTGTGTGCACTAACACCATATCCCCCCAGATGCCTCTATAGCATGATAGGTCTGCCATTATCTTGAAACATTAAAGCTGTTGATTAAACACTTGTGGATTTTAACTCACTGCACCAAAGGGCAAGAATCCATAAAACTCTCTCTCTCTCTCTCTCTCTCTCTGAACCTTAAGTGCCCAGGGCACATGGGGCTTCCGCAAGGGTTTTCCACAAATGCCTGTCCTTTGCCTTTTTTTCTGCTCTTGGCCAGGTGAGCCCTCTATTGTTCAACATCCTCTCTGTTGTTCTTCTCCATGTCTCTTTTGTTCTACCCTCACTTCTACTCCCCTGTGGTGTCCATCTTAGTGCTATTTTTGGTAGTGAGTTGTCAGTCATTCGGAGCACATTTCCCAACCATCGCCAGCATCTTTCCTCAATAATTGCTGTCACCTGCTTCATCTGCATTTCTGCCAACAAGATGTTATTTCTTATGGTGTTTGGCCAAAATATTTTTCTTATTCTTCGTAAACATTTAGTCTGGAAAGAATTCAACTTGTTTTCTATTGTTTTGGTGAATTTCCAGCATTCACTTCCATAGAGTAGTGCACTTAGAACATTGCTCTTAAATATCCTGATTTTTTTATTTATGCTTAGTTTTTTTTATTTCCATATAGTCTGCAGCATTGCAAAAGCCTGGTTTGCTCTAGTAAGTCTGCTGTTGATGTCCTCTGTGCTGTCTCCATTTTCTACTACTCTGCTGCCAAGATATACAAATTCGTTGACCTCCTCCACTAACTCGCTATCTACTCTGAGTACATTTCTGTTGTTCACATTTTGCTTCATTAACTTTGTCTTTCCTACGTTGATCTTTAGTCCTATGTTGTTTGCATTCTGAGTTAGCTTGTTTATTTTATTTTGCAAAGCTTTCTGACTGTTTGATAGTAGACAAATGTCGTCTGCAAAGTCAAGGTCCTCCAGCACTGTGTCAGGCGTCCAATGTAATCCTCTGTGTTTGTCTGATGTTGCCTCCTTCATTAACCAGTCTACTGCCAAGATAAAACTTGTTGGTGATAGTACACATCCCTGCTTCACTCCTGTTTGTAGCCTAAAGCTGCTGGAGGTATGTTCTCCACAGATCACTTTGCACTGAAAACCCACGTATAGGGCTTTGATTACATTCACTATCTTATGGGGGAGGCCATGCCATCTTAGGATTTTCCACAGTGCATCTCTGTTGACACTGTCAAAGGCTTTCTCAAAATCTATAAACAATGCATATCCATAAAACAGCAAGAGCTTTATTTATTTTTTTATGATCCTTTATTTGAAAGTCTTTGACGCTTCTCTGTTTGAAAGTCTTTGACACTCCTGTTTGAAATGCTCCTCTATTTTAAAGTCTTTGATGCTTCTCTATTTGAAAGTCTTTGATGCTCCTCTATTTGAAAGCTTTTGAAGCTCCCCTATTTGAAAGTCTTTTGAAGCTCCCCTATTTGAAAGTCTTTTGAAGCTCCCCTATTTGAGAGTTTTTGAAGCTCCTCTATTTGAAAGTCTTTGATGCTCCTCTATTTGAAAGTCTTTTGAAGCTCCTCTGTTTGAAAGTTTTTGAAGCTCCTCTATTTGAAAGTCTTTGAAGCTCCCCTATTTGAAAGTCTTTTGAAGCTCCTCTATTTGAAAGTTTTTGAAGCTCCCCTATTTGAAAGTTTTTGAAGCTCCTCTATTTGAAAGTTTTTGAAGCTCCCCTATTTGAAAGTCTTTGAAGCTCCCCTATTTGAAAGTCTTTTGAAGCTCCTCTATTTGAAAGTTTTTGATGCTTCTCTATTTGAAAGTCTTTGATGCTCCTCTGTTTGAAAGTTTTTGAAGCTCCCCTGTTAGAAAGTCTTTTGAAGCTCCTCTATTTGAAAGTCTTTGATGCTCCTCTATTTGAAAGTTTTTGAAACTCCCCTGTTAGAAAGTCTTTTGAAGCTCCCCTATTTGAAAGTCTTTGATGCTCCTCTGTTTGAAAGTTTTTGAAGCTCCCCTATTTGAAAGTCTTTTGAAGCTCCTCTATTTGAAAGTCTTTGATGCTCCTCTATTTGAAAGTTTTTGAAGCTCCTCTATTTGAAAGTCTTTGATGCTCCTCTATTTGAAAGTTTTTGATGCTCCTCTATTTGAAAGTCTTTGATGCTCCTCTATTTGAAAGTCTTTGATGCTCCTCTGTTTGAAAGTTTTTGAAGCTCCCCTGTTAGAAAGTCTTTTGAAGCTCCTCTATTTGAAAGTCTTTGATGCTCCACTGTTTGAAAGTTTTTGAAGCTCCCCTGTTAGAAAGTCTTTTGAAGCTCCTCTATTTGAAAGTCTTTGATGCTCCTCTGTTTGAAAGTTTTTGAAGCTCCCCTGTTAGAAAGTCTTTTGAAGCTCCCCTATTTGAAAGTCTTTGATGCTCCTCTGTTTGAAAGTTTTTGAAGCTCCCCTATTTGAAAGTCTTTTGAAGCTCCTCTATTTGAAAGTCTTTGATGCTCCTCTATTTGAAAGTTTTTGAAGCTCCTCTATTTGAAAGTCTTTGATGCTCCTCTATTTGAAAGTTTTTGATGCTCCTCTATTTGAAAGTCTTTGATGCTCCTCTATTTGAAAGTCTTTTGAAGCTCCTCTATTTGAAAGTCTTTTGATACTCCTCTATTTGAAAGTCTTTTGAAGCTCCTCTATTTGAAAGTCTTTTGAAGCTCCCCTATTTGAAAGTCTTTTGAAGCTCCTCTATTTGAAAGTCTTTGATGCTCCTCTGATACTCTTTGAATGCTTTGTGTTCTGCTTTTGGATAATTTGTTAAAAATTTGCACTGCTTCTTGAGTTCTCTTAGACTTACATACTTTTTTCAGGATATTTTTTTTTGAGCTTTTTTTTCCATTCTTTGAGAACTTTTGGATGTCCGAGTAATATTTATCACTGACTAGCTACACAGAGAGAACTTTTGATTGAGTAAGTGTTATTTGAAGCAGACCACATAAAATTTAAACTTCCCAGCATTTTCGAGTGGCTCTTCTTGAAGCTACGGGCCAGTCACAGATTTCCGCAACAGCGTATTCTCAGCCTGCCATCAGAGGAGCAGTGTTCCAGAACGCATACAGTCAGTCGCTACGGACACGCACACAGTCGGTGAGTAGCCTAGTATAAGATCATTAATTCTAAATCTGCAGAAGTGGGTAAGGGTGAACAGATTGGTCAGCAAAAAAAAAAAAAATTTAATTGTTTCATTTCTTGATTTTTAAAAAAAAATCCTTCATAATTTCTCATTTGATTGTCCAAAAATTGATTTTTATGTATGTATTTTTTTTGTGTGCGTTTTCTTATAATCTGGTTAATTTTTGTTCTTTTTGTTGTTTGTTTGATTTTTGGTTGATATTGCGTTACATTTTTTTTTGTCCCAGTTTATATTGTTAAAGCCATCAAATTGTTTGTTATCTGTGGTCTTTGGTTTTGTGTAGTGAAGACTGAAGATTTAGTAATTCTGAAGTATTTGCACAGTCTTTGAGTTGGAGTGTATGGTATGTAGTAAGTTCCATTTCTTATTTGGCACTCATCTGCCAGATTGTTCAGATCAGCTTTGTGCTGACTGTCATCTTTATTTACCATCAACACCATCATCTCTACTCCCAGTGTCACTATTTGTATTGGCAGTCTATCTTAATGTGAAGAAGACGAAATTGATGACAACTGACAAGGCAGCTGAAATATGTATCAGTGAGGAAAAATTGGAAGAAGTGGAGAGTTTTGAATATCTTGGATCACTAATAATGGAGATACAATGAGGGAAATTAAAAGAAGGACATCTGTCGCTCTTCATAAAGTAAAACAACTAAAGAATCTGTGGAGAAGAACAGAAAGAACTACAAAAATAAGATTTTTAAGGGCATGCATCTTTCCCATCACAACATATGCCTGTGAGACCTGGACACTTAACAAAACAGCTGAGAAACACATAAATGCCTTTGAATGTAAATGCTACAGAAGAGTTTTTCAAATGTGGACACGAAAAAATAACAAATATATCCATACTACAAGAATTTAATATTGAAGAGGGCTGGCTAGTAAAGAAGATTAAATAAAGAAAACTTAAATATTTTGGACATATTAAACGTCATGATAATTTAGAGAAGACCATCTTGGAAGGATATATAATGAGAAAAAAAAAGAGAGAAAGATCAAGGCAAAGATGTTTGCAAGACATGATTGATAATCTGGAAATGGATGCGTCAGCAGCAGGGCATCTTGCTTACAACCGAGAGGCCTACATGATAGCTGTTAGGGAGGCAAAGTTCTGCAAGGGACATGCAAATGACTGACTGACTGACTGAGTCATTATCACTCTCTGTCAAAGCCACCATTTCTGTTGGCTTTGAGACTGACAGTCTGTGCTGATTCTCACTACCATCATCTGTATTTGTTTTCAAGACCACCATCTATGCCATCATTACATTGTCCCAGTCATTACAGTCCAGTATGCAACTTGGCTGCTACAACAGTACTTAGATATCATCAGAAATTTTCTAACAGTGATCACTGTCATACACCATCTCACTACCAGAGGTTATTGATATACAGCATCTCACTACCAGTGATTATTGACATACACCATCTCACTACCAGTGATTATTGACATACACCATCTCACTACCAGTGATCACTGTCACACACCATCTCACTACCAGTGATTATTGACATACAGCATCTCACTACCAGTGATTATTGACATACAGCATCTCACTACCAGTGATTATTGACATACACCATCTCACTACCAGTGATTATTGACATACACCATCTCACTTCCAGTGATTGTTGACATACACCATCTCACTACCAGTGATTATTGACATACACCATCTCACTACCAGTGATTATTGACATAGACCATCTCAGTACCAGTGATTACTGATATACATTATCTAACTGTCACTGACTATTGTATTGCTGTCTTACTACTATAAAAGATCATGAATTCTTCAATACTAATGAAAGTGTGTGTAGGGGATAATTTATTCATGTGTTAAAACTATTTCATATTTTGTTGACTGTGTTTAAATTATTTCATATTTTGTTGACTGTGTTTAAACTGTTTCATATTTTGTTGACTGTGTTTAAACTATTTCATATTTTGTTGACTGTGTTTAAACTATTTCATATTTTGTTGACTGTGTTTAAATTATTTCATATTTTGTTGACTGTGTTTTTCTTCTTCTTCTTCTTCTTCTTCGTTCGCACTGTCTGTCTATATCTGCAGTCCTGTCTCTTGGATAAATTTCACTGTTTTTTGTAATTCATGTATGGAACCGTAGAGCTTATCTTCTTTAGTGGTTTCACTGGGCCAGTAATTATTTCTCAGTGACTCGTAGTTGATGCAGTTCTGGAGGATATGTTCCACAGTTTGGGGCACCTGGGCACATGTACACAGATTAGTAGTACCAACCTTAAACTTTGTATACATATGACTTCGGAGTCGGGTGTGTCCTGTTCGGAGACGGAAGATGGTGACTTGTTCCTTTCTGTTTAGCATGTGATAGTCATCATGTGGTGGTGTTTGTGGCTTCCTGTAGTTTTTTATCATGCTTTTCTTCTGATTATAAGTGATTGGTATGTCTGGTTGCTCCATTTCAGTGCCCTCTTTGGCCAGTTGGTCAGCTTTCTCATTGCCTGGTATCCCACAGTGGGAGGGAATCCATTGCAAAGTGACTCCATGTTGTAAGCCAATTTTTGACAAGGCATCCTTAAGGTCTGGTAGTTTGTTGCACTGAAGAGCCTCCAGTACTGATCTTGCATCTGTGAGAATTACTACAGGACATGTATCAATTCTGGAGTCTGATAGTTTTTCAACTGCAGCAATAATTGCCCTAACTTCTGCATCAAAGTTGTTGCAGTATTTACCAGTGGGTATGGAAATCTTGTCAATAGTGTTGTTTGGATATTCAATATATGCTCCTTCCCCTCCATTCTTTATGGCATTATGTGCAGATCCATCTGTATACACACGTATCCAGGTGTCACATGGATATTTGTCATCTAGAACACTAAGTGTGGCTGTTGATCTTACAAGACTGCTCTGCATCTCACCATTCTGCACACCTTTCACTTCAGTCTGAATAGATATTTGTGTATAATCTGCTTCTTTCCATGGTGTATGCTCTGGTACAGATGATAATGGAGCGACTACAGTTGGAAGGTCAGGTATCAGCTTACGCATACGCTTGGCCTGATGAATGAAGCTGCTTCTTTTAAGCCGTCCTAATGCCAAGTTATTGAATCTCTCCTTCAGGGGATGGCTTACAGAGCTAAGGAATTTTTCTCCCATGGTCATGACCTTTGTGTCTCTACGTTCCTTTAGCGCTTGAACACCAACTATTTTCTGCATTTCTACTATTGGTGTGGACCTCATGGCACCTGTGATAATCCGTAGTGACTGATTTTGAACCTTGTCTAGATTATGCAGCGTAGTGTTTGATGCTGTGCACCAAGATGTTGAGCCATATTCTAAATGTGGTAGAATACTTTGCTGATATACATTCTTGAGGATTCTTTCACTAGCTCCCCATGTGGTTCCACTCAATTTTCTTAATATGGCTAGTTTTCTTCTGGCTTTTGTTTCTGCACTGTTGATGTGTTGCTTCCACGTCAGTTTTGAGTCAAGAGTCACTCCTAAGTAAGTGGGTTGGTTGTCCATCCTTAAGGGTATTTCATTTACAAAGATCTTACCTGCTTTCTGTTTAGATGAGAGGGTGAACAGAGTGGTACTTGATTTCTCTGTGTTGATACTTACACACCATTTGTTTGTCCATGATGTCAAGATGTCTGCTGCTCTTTGGAGTCTCTGTGTAGCAACTGTCGCATATTCATCTGTACACCACATGACCAGATCATCTGCATACAGTGCCGCTTTGATTCCATAGGGAAGTTCCTTGACCAGGTCATTAATGAATACAAGGAATAGTGTAGGCGAAAGGACTCCTCCTTGTGGTACACCGTGTCGCAGAAGTACTTTCTGGCTGTTGTGTCCATCCATTACTACTCTAGCTCTTCTATTGTGTAAATAGGACTTTATCCAGTTGTACAGTCTTCCATTCACATTGCAGTTTCTTAGTTTCCACAGCAGACCTTTTTTCCATACTTTATCAAAGGCTTTCTTCAGGTCTATCCACGCTGCTAGTACAAGGTTTTTCTCTTGGAATGCATCCTCAATCTCTTGAGAGAGATAGGTCACTTGATCTTCCGTACTGTAGTACTGCCTAAATCCTGCTTGTTGTGGAACGAGAAGGTTTTCACTTTCTAGGTACCATTTTAGCCTCAGGTCAATGATGCGTTCCATCGTTTTGCATAGGCAGCTAGTGAGACTGATTGGCCTGTAGCTGGAGGCAGTATCACTGTTTTTCCCTGGTTTTAGCAGTGGTACCATGCTTGCTTCCTTCCAGATTTGAGGTAACTTACCTGTGCTCCAGCACATATTGAAAATATCCAACAGCTTTCCCATTGCTGCCATTCCCAGGTTCTTGATCATTTCATTAGACACTCCATCTGGTCCTGGTGATTTCCTTGGTTTCAGTTTACTAACTGCTAGGTCTAACTCACTGCGTGTGATTGGTGCATCCATGACCTCCACTTTTCTGACTTGTTCCTCCTCTTTCTGTGGCTTGATGCGCACTGTACGCTCCTTCTCTGGATGGATATCAGTGTTGCAGTCCTGTGCAAAAATGCGAGCAAAGTGATCTGCTACCTGCTTACCTGTAAGAGTTTTCCCATCCTCTATTAGTGTAACCTTTGTACTTCTTCCAGTACTCTCATCATTTAACTGTTTGATTAGTTTCCACAGTTTCCTTCCATCCTTTTCAAAGTTTAGGGACTCTGTTTTCTCTCTCCAGCTTTCCCGTCTGGCTTGCAGCTTTGCTCTCTGAAATTTGGCCTTAGAATGTTGGTAATTATTGTGGTGTTCTTGGCATGGTCTATTTTCTGCTTGCTTTCGAGCTGCTTCCACGTCATCATGGAGTTTTCCCAGCTCACTAGACCAGTATGGTTTATAGTCCCTGCGAGCTCCTCTGGGAATGGTTTCACGAGCGGCCTGAAGGATACAAGCATTGAATTCCTTCACTATGCTGTTAATATCCTTACCTTCTATGGACAGCTGTCCCACCAGGTACCTGTACGATGTCTGTACATTGTCCAGTTTGCTTTTTTATAGTTCCATCTGGGGAGAGGGTTACTGGTGTTAAGGAGTTCATTTTCTATTGTCAGGAAGACTGGTCGATGGTCGCTACCTCCAAGTTGTTTTCCAACTTCACGTGTAATGTTCCACTTCAGATCTGGAGAGTGGAATGCCAGATCTGGTGTTGATTTTGTATGCCATGCCCTTGAGTAAAATGTTGGGGCATCCATTGGCTGGTTGATCAGGAGAAGTCCATTATCATCCTGCCAGCTCTCAACTTCCTCTCCTCTCTTGTCTATGTGGTCATAGCCCCAGCTCTGGGAATGACTGTTAAAATCACCACAGACCATCAGTCTCTCTTTGTGTGGGATTGTTCCTAAAGCAAGTGGGCGGTCATTAGGACAGTAATAGTTAAGGAGGTGGAAATCTGTATTACTACTTTTTAGATGGATCATCTGGTATTCGGCTCCTTCCATGTACACTCCCACCTGACATGCGCTGATGTTATTCTTAACAAGTGTGAGTACTCCTCCTTTTCTTCTGTCCTGTCGGTCTGATCTAAAGCACTGGTAGCCTCTGATTTTAAAGGCGGCATCTTTGGTTAGGTGTGTCTCCTGTATGCAGCATATACTTACCTGCTCTGCAAAAAGTATGTTCTCTAGTTCAACCTTTTTGCTATAGCCATCTCTAACACTGCTGACACTCTCAGCATTCCACTGCATTATTTTAAGTTCTTGCTTTTTGGCTATTTTCTTCTGTTGTATTTTTTGGCCAGTAGCTCTACTCTCATGTCTCCTGACTCCACAAGACGAACTGAGAGGACCTCCAGTAGCATTGGGTGGACCCTTTCGAGGCAGGGGGCCCGGCACTGCACCTGCCTGGTTAGTCTTCACAGGGCGAGCACCATGTTTGAAAACTGCAGATAGAGACATTTCATTAGCGATAATGCATGTTACCCTGATTTTTGCGATGCGCCTTTTGGCTGGGTAACTCCGACTTCAGCACCTTTCCTTGCTAGGGCAGACTGTGGTCTTGCTCGGACTGCCATGAAGACAGTGTGGCTGGCCTGGCCAAAACTTTGTTTTCCAGCCCCTGGTGGCTGTACTTAAGCGCCTTCTCCATGTCAGATGGTTTGAGACAGTTCCACAAAGACACTCTGACTTTGAGATGAGGAATCTGATGAGTGCTTCAACGATATCCATTCCCCGCCACCCATAGTCTACTGGCTCTGTTTTGTTTACATCATTCTGATAGCCATTGTTGTAAAGACCCATAGGCTTGTCACGTCCTGGATTCATTGGTTTCACACCAGACTTCCCTCATCCCCGCCAGAGATCTCCATGTCCCCATCCGTCCACCAACCTGACATTACATTTTGCAAAAATAACAATTACAATTAGTGTTGATTGCTACAAGTTTCTGGGCTACAGAGGTAGGTCAGAGTTTTTAAGCAAACAGATCTATGTTCCCTGTCTCACAAACACTATGTTAAGATAAGTGTGCTCTTAACACAGTTGTTCCCAGGGGATTGACTGTGTTTAAACTGTTTCATATTTTGTTGACTGTGTTTAAACTATTTCATATTTTGTTGACTGTGTTTAAATTATTTCATATTTTGTTGACTGTGTTTAAACTGTTTCATATTTTGTTGACTATTGTTTTGGTATTAAAAAAAGAATTTCATAAAGAACCTTTTTTTCTCTCTCTCTTTTTTTTTGTTGATATTTTTACAGTCCATGTATAATGATGTTGATGATTCAGATGATGAAGGAGGTTACACTGATGAAGATGATGAATCATGAGAGACAAGTAAAGGAAAGACTTCACCTTGTTTACAACTTGTGGAGAAGTGATAAGACTAATAGCATAATAAATACCTCAGGAGTGCGTAAAATCCAGTGAATTGTTTATATCATGTGATTACCAGACTACATCTCCAGCTTGTTCTGAGTTTGACAGGAGAAGAGACATTCACAATCTCTTCCTAGGTTTGCCTTGATACATCTTTCTCCATTCATGGCATAACCTAAACTTCACATTAATTTAACAGTTCTGAAGATTTCAGCAGCTGGGCTATGCAGAAAGAGTGAAAGAGTATCACATATGTACGAGATATGGAAGGGACAAGACCAAAAGGGAAAAGCTCAGGTGAAGATATAGAGACAATGTGAAGGAAGACCTAAGATAATGTGGTCTATACTAAAGAAAGTCAGGAACAGAGATGAATGGAGACAGCTTGTGTCTGCGAGCCTTAGAAGCTTGGAGTGCTCTAGAGATAGGTTTTGTATTTGGTTTAGTTGGAATCATCCTTGTCACAAAATCTTTTCACAGTTTTTGAGTGTTTAAAAATCAAAAAGCATTTACAGTTACATCAGAACAATGAAAACAGGTTAAAAACATAATGAAAATCAGCTGACATGTCACGAGAAGGCAGAGGGCTGAGAACCTGATAATAATTGAAAATACAAAAGATAAAAAAAAGATGAAAAGGGAGATTAAGAGAGAAAAGATCTCATCAGGCTGACTGAGTGCCATGATGGGAAAATGAGGCTTTTGAACTAAATAGAAATGTTTGGGAAAAACTGAAATGCATGAATTCTGGTGCTTATTGGCATTGCACGGCATATGTTGAGAAATCTGGGGAATTCATCAATGGCCAGTTTTATGATATATTAGTTTATTTGATTACATGTTACTGAAGATATCTGAGCGTTATGGAAAATTCTGTGATAAATTGTTTCAAATTTATGCCGTGCTGGCTTTATTTTGCTGGAACATATCACTTTAATGATATATTGCTTTGTTATTTTTTATCCATGTGTGATAATTTTATCCCAACACTGCTTTTTTTTTTTTTCTTCCTTGATTGATTTTCAAACAAAGCCAGTGGTTTGGTTTTTTTTTCCTCACAAGTCATTTTTGACTGTTGAACAAAATCAATTCTTTTCTCACGCTGTATTTTAATAAGACATCAGTTTTCTGATGTTTGGATCCTGTTTTTCTTTATCTGTGTTTTATATTCATTATATTCTAAAAATATAATTTAGTCATCATGGAATGATTTAAAGATTATCATTGTTATTTATAGAAATAATGTTATGGCTAGTGGAATACTGTGCACTTCTGTGAGTGCTATTTTGTTTTTTTTTATGTTGATTGTAGATAGCTGTCATTTTATTATCATCCCTGATTGTTGCTTTGTGTAGTAGAATAAGTAGTTCTGTCTTTGTTTGTCCTTTGTAGTTCTTGTAGAATAAGTAGTTCTGTCTTTGTTTGTCTTTGTGTAGTACTTTGTAGAATAAGTAGTTCTGTCTTTGTGTAGTACTTTGTAGAATAAGTAGTTCTGTCTTTGTGTAGTACTTTGTAGAATAAGTAGTTCTGTCTTTGTTTGTCTTTGTGTAGTACTTTGTAGAATAAGTAGTTCTGTCTTTGTTTGTCTTTGTGTAGTACTTGTAGAATAAGCAGTTCTGTCTTTGTTTGTTTTTGTGTAGTACTTGTAGAATAAGTAGTTCTGTCTTTGTGTGGTACTTTGTAGAATAAGTAGTTCTGTGTTTGTTTGTCTTTGTGTAGTACTTGTAGAATAAGTAGTTCTGTCTTTGTGTAGTACTTTGTAGAATAAGTAGTTCTGTCTTTGTGTAGTACTTTGTAGAATAAGTAGTTCTGTCTTTGTTTGTCTTTGTGTAGTACTTTGTAGAATAAGTAGATCTGTCTTTGTTTGTCTTTGTGTAGTACTTTGTAGAATAAGTAGTTCTGTCTTTGTCTTTGTGTAGTACTTGTAGAATAAGTAGTTCTGTGTTTGTTTGTCTTTGTGTAGTACTTGTAGAATAAGTAGTTCTGTGTTTGTTTGTCTTTGTGTAGTACTTGTAGAATAAGTAGTTCTGTCTTTGTGTAGTACTTGTAAAATAAGTAGTTCTGTGTTTGTTTGTCTTTGTGTAGTACTTGTAGAATAAGTAGTTCTGTGTTTGTTTGTCTTTGTGTAGTACTTGTAGAATAAGTAGTTCTGTGTTTGTTTGTCTTTGTGTAGTACTTGTAGAATAAGTAGTTCTGTCTTTGTCTTTGTGTAGTACTTGTAAAATAAGTAGTTCTGTGTTTGTTTGTCTTTGTGTAGTACTTGTAGAATAAGTAGTTCTGTGTTTGTTTGTCTTTGTGTAGTACTTGTAAAATAAGTAGTTCTGTGTTTGTGTAGTACTTGTAAAATAAGTAGTTCTGTGTTTGTTTGTCTTTGTGTAGTACTTGTAGAATAAGTAGTTCTGTGTTTGTTTGTCTTTGTGTAGTACTTGTAGAATAAGTAGTTCTGTGTTTGTTTGTCTTTGTGTAGTACTTGTAGAATAAGTAGTTCTGTCTTTGTCTTTGTGTAGTACTTGTAAAATAAGTAGTTCTGTGTTTGTTTGTCTTTGTGTAGTACTTGTAGAATAAGTAGTTCTGTGTTTGTTTGTCTTTGTGTAGTACTTGTAAAATAAGTAGTTCTGTGTTTGTTTGTTGCTGATGGTTTACAAACCAGTCTTCTCTTGCTTCTGCTCATACTTCTGTGTCCCCGAAACTGTGAGCTGATGTTCTTTACAACCAGTCTAGTGACGGTGTTTGGGCACGGCATCATGTCACTTTGGTAGCGGGTTATAATGGCTAATTTTTGTTTCTTCACTCCCTGAGTGGGGCTGAAAAGTGGAGGGTTTGCGATACTTAAGCAGGCTCCACCACCTTTGGGACTATGGTGATCCCTGTCCTGTTAGCCAGACTAGGCCTGTTAGTGGGGATAACAGTGGAGAAGTGGAACAGAATCTGGGATAAACCAGCCATGATGCTAGAAAGTCAGCTTTGGGCCGCTGAATGCCAGATAACTCGGAACAACTATGCTGGCACATGATTTATAAACTCTGGGTTTAGTTCTAAGACTAGATTTTGGATTTCATGTGCGATGCAGTTTAGTTATTTCTGAGTTTGCTTTTGAACTTTTCTGTAAAAGTAATGAAACACAGCAGTAAAACAGAAGCAGCACAACAGAAGGCATATCTCAGAGGTTTTACGATCAGAGCACTGATGTAAATATTTGGATGAATTTTGGACTGCAGGATGAGGAGCACTGAAGCACATAAATGTACAAGAATAAAAGACCTAGGGTACAAGGGAGGTGAAAATAAGTTAAGTAAGGACTGTAAGTGAGAAGAAATATTTGACCAAGATTAAGACTCCGGGAGAAAAAGAAAAAAAGTAGGACGGTCTCACATCTGGCAGTGATAGAGATGGAACTTATTAAGTATATGTAAGAGAATATGGGAAGTAGAAAGGTAGGCCTGGGTCATTGCTCCAGGGCCCGTAGTAGATGAAAACAGAATAGCTAGTCAGGGGGGGAGTTGTACCGCACTGACTACCAAAATTCTTCTCAGAGCCAGGTTACAGAGATAGTTTTAATACTTACAATATGTGCCTTTTGGCAGCATGAGAATTGATGATGATGATGATTACAAGGATGTTTATTCATATAGTAACATTGAAAAATAAGAATTTTTCTTTCTTTTTTCTTTTAACTTTTTAGTTTATTTACTTGTTAAAGTCATAAGTATCTTTGTAAAACATCGTGAAGTATTGAATGCAGATTCTAAAGAAATAAAAATGAAATTCATTCGCCTTGCATTAATAAAATTATTGTATATTTAACAATAAAAATTTGATTTTCAAGCATTGTTGACTGAATGACTTCAATATATGTACATCATGGGCTATCAGATACACTGTGCAAGGACTTTGAACACAAAAACATGTGATGAAGTACATTATAGTAGGGGGAGATAATCCAAGAAGCAGACAGAAAAAGCTGGCTGAATCATACCAATAGTTAGCGAGACCAAATTTAGATACACCACAGACGACCTTCTAAGCTGAAACATACAATATAATATGTAGATGAGTAACTCTTGACACATCTCAGGTTTCTCTCCCCATTATAATGTGATATTGCTGCTTATCAACACTATCTATGGTGTGATAGTATCCTGTGGTGCAGATGTACAAGAAGTTTTGATGTGATACTTTCATGCTGAAAGTATGGGTAAGTTTACATGAAAAACGAACAAAGAGAAAGAATGCCTGAGGTTTTTGAACCACTTTCTTCATGGGATGAACAACCGTTAACTCCAGAATGAGTTACAAGCACACACAGAGATACCTATTGCCTTACATATCCGTTTTTTGTGGAGCGCCAAGGTCAGATATTTCATACATAGTTTACATAAATGAGAACCAGCTATAAAACTGTATTTTCTTTAACTTCATTTGACTGTTTCATAATGTGGTCAAATTTATATGATGCAGCTACTTCAACTGCTGCAACAGCCCTCTATTTGATCATGGATTTTTGCATGTGCTACAGAGTTTATGCACGTGTCCTGAGATCCTCCTTCCAAGAACAAGACTTGCAGCTCTTATGGACTTGTTCACATAGTTATGATCATTTTAAACCCTTTTTTTAACCATACTGTGCACAAGAGTCATTCTCTGTGTTCTCTTTTATGTGATCCATATACAGATTTTTGTGTCTTGCTGTAGTATATATATATATATATATATATATATACATGTCTTGCAGTATTCCCCATATTCAAAGTTTCATGTCTTGCTGTATTCTCGCATATTCAGAGTTTTCATGTCTTTCTGTATTCTCTCATATTCAGAGTGCCATGTATAGCTTGAGAACCGCTGGTACACGACGTTACTCCAGTTTATGGACATGTTCAAACGCTGTTTGACCGTCTGGCTTTATTTTCTATTTATTGAGGGCATGTGGATTATATTTCTATGCATTATTATTTTTTTTTTGGTCTATAGACTCATTACTCGTATAAATCACCGATACAACGATTTGGCCGATCCAGCAAACAGCGGGAAATAAAAAACTAAAGCGACAGCATTGAAATGGGTACAGCTCCGGGCGATGGTTTATGTAAGCAACTGGGAGCCAAAGGTCCAGGGAGTTGATAGAGTTGCGATTACGTGTTCTGAATAATTTAACACCCACTCATAAACAAACTCATAAAACCGCGAGCCATTGCATGATGGGAAGAGGAGCAACGAATACTAACAACCTCAAGGGGACTATAACGGATAGCCCCACTCGTCCCAAGTATATCAGAAATTTCAGGGGTCGAAACATTCATCCGAGGGCATGTGGAAGCTTCTCTGATGATTGGAGGTGTTTTGATGATTAATATAAACTATTTGACCCCAAATATGGTTATTAGGGAAGGTGTTTGATCCCTACTCTGATGGTTGGACAAGCCCTTTTGGCTGCTGTTTTAGTGATTAAAGAAGCAGTTTGCTCGCGACCCTAGTGATTAGAGAAGGTGTTAGGTCGCGACTCTAGTGATTATAGGTGTTTCGCCGCGACTCTAGTGATTAGAAAAGGTGTTAGGTCACGACTCGAGTGATTATGGGTGTTTCGCCGCGACTCTAGTGATTAGAGAAGGTGTTTGACTCTTGTTTGATGATGAGAGAAGCTGTTTGACAGATAATCCCTGTGGCAGATTTCATGCTAACAGACGAATAGAAAAGCTGGTAAACTATTTAATTGGAAAATTTTCGATTCTTAATGGTCACGACGTGTTGGTTGATGGTTTCCATGCGTCAGCGATTTTTTGTCAAAATCGTCATCTGTACACTGGGAAGTTCATTCATTCATTTGCATGTCCGTTGCGGAAGTTTGCCTCCCTAACAGCACTCCTGAATGCCTTTCAGTTATGAGCAAGATGGCCTGCTGCTGATGCAACCATTTGTAGATCATCAACGATGTCGTGCAGCCATCTTCGCCTTGATCTTCCTGTCTTTCTTTTTTCCCATTATGTACTATTCCAAGATGGTCTTCTCTAAATTATCATGACATTTAATGTGTCCAAAATATTTAAGTTTCCTCTCTTTAATCCTCTTTACTGAAAATATAATGAGGAATGTTAGAGAAGATGTAGACAAAAAATATTACAATGCCATAACAATTAGAGGTTGTGAAATACCAGAGATTAGATATGCCGATGACACAGTATTACTGTCCACAACACAAAAAGGAGTGGAAAATCTAATTATGTCAGCCCACAAAAACAGCAAAGAGCAAAACCTCCATCTTAATATGAAGAAAATTAAATTGATGACAACTGACAAAACAAACAGTGCAGCTGAAATATGTATCAATGAGGAAAAACTGGAAGAAGTCGAGAGTTTTGAATATCTTGGATCACTACTAACTAATAATGGAGATACAATGAGGGAAATTAAAAGGAGGGCATCTATCGCTCTTCAAAAAGTATTCGTTAAACAACTAAAGAACCTGCGGAGAAGAACAGACAGAACTACAAAAATAAGATTTTTAAGGGCATGCATCTTTCCCATCGCAATATATGCCTGTGAGACCTGGACACTTAACAAAACAGCTGAGAAACACATACATGCCTTTGAATGTAATACTACAGAAGTTCCTCAAATATCATGGACACAAAAAAGAACAAATATATCCATACTACAAGAACATATAAAGGACATATAAATGACTGGGGGGGGTGGTCTGTCTGTCCGTCCGTCCGTCTGTCTGTCTGTCTGTCTGTCCGTCCGTCCGTCCGTCCATCCAAACAAAGAAACGCATAACTACTGATGACCCAATTTTATCCATAACTGATATTCTATAGCTTTTTAAATTGAATGAGTAAAATTTTCAAATTGCACACAATAATACCTAAGGGTTTAAACACTCATTTGACAGTTTCTTGCATCTGTGTGACGAGAATTTGTTAGTCCCAGGGGTTCTCAACTTAGTATGGTGTGTGGCCTCCGCTTGCATATCGATCAGGGACTGGCATCTCTGGGCATAGGTGCGATCAGATGTCTAATGTGCGCCTGTGGGGTGGCTGCCTACTCTTCCTGGAGTGCCTGCCACAAATCATGACAATTTGCTGGAGAAACGTTTTTGCAGCTCATCCCATAGGTGCTCGATCGGAATCATATCTGGACACAGGGAAGGGTGAGAATGTTGTTGGCAGTCAGGAACTGTGTGGTGAACCGTGCAGAATGGGGTCTGGCGTTGTCTTGTTGAAACACAGACCTTCGCGCAGCCAAAAATGGAAGGACATGGGGTCGGAGAATTTCATTGTCGTATCGTTGCACAATCAAGCCTCCTTCAATCTGCACCAATGGACTCTTTCCGTTGAAACTGATCATCCCCCATACCATTACATCTCCACCACCGTGCGGCGGAGCTTCATCAACGCAATTTTGGGCAAAACGTTCATTTGGCCTACGGTAGACCCCTTCTCCGCATATCATGGCGGTGCAACAAAAGGAAGATTAGTCTCTAAACCAGACACGTCTCCATTGATTGTCAGTTGTTCAGGGCCGATGGTGGTTGACCCAAATAAGTCGACTTTGGCGATGGCGTCTCGCTAAGACAGGACCTCGGTGAGGTCGTTGTGCCACCAGTCCAGCTTCATGCAGTATTCCGGACAGTTTGATCAGACACACGACGTCCTGCAAGCAATGACTGGGCACTTGAGGAAGCTGTTGTAATCCTATCTCTGAGGTGATTAACCAGAATAAAGCGATCATCAGCTTCTGGTGTCACCCTGGGTCGTCCACATTGTGGTGCTGATCTTCAGCTGAGCCAATGGCTTGGAAACGGCGACAAAGTTGACTGATGGTACTCTGCTGCACGTTTAAATGCCTGGCAACCTGACTTTGAGTTTCGCCTGGTTGCAGGCGACCAATAACAATGTTTCGTAAATTTTGAGATAGACGCAATAATTGTCTGCTTGAAAGTTAACTGAATTTGTCTGTGTAACCTCATCCTTTTATATGGTTTATTTGCGTGGGAAGTGAGTTGTGCTCACCACAAAAATCAGGACTTTTCCATAAACGCAATGTAAGTTATGTTTAAAAAAATGCGTGATTGGCACGGGGAGCTACTGCGTTCTGACTATACACGAGAATAGCAAAATTCACGCTCAATCATAGACCTGATATCTTGGTGACAATTTTTGGTTTGGTTTGAGATACCTGGGGAAAAAATGTGTCATAGCATATTAAAAAAAATGAAGCTTATATAAGCAATGCGTTTTTTTGTTTTTTTTTATCCAGGCCATCGTAATTCTACAGCGTAAAATCAATATTTTTAACGTTTTTAGCAAATTATAACGTTTTTTTTTTTAAAGAAATTACCTAGACTGGCTGTGGGCCACTAAAAAAATGTTGCCGTAGGCCAGATGATGGCCAAGGGTTGCTCGTATGTAATCTAACGTTTCTATGACATTGTGTAGCTTTCTTCGTTTTTTTAAATCGACATACGGGTGAGATGGAATAACAGCAGCCTGGGCAAGCACATTGACCATATCACCAAGAGGCGAAGTGTGAAGTACATAAAAGCTGAGGTTTAAATACTGTACTTTTGAGCACAACACGCGCGAGGTGTGTTCCTCTCTAGTTACTGTAAATGGACTAGCAATTTACTAACATAAATTAAGGAAGATATCGCACAGGCTCAGAACAAAAGCTCTTAAACTAGGAATTAGTGGATGGAAATTAAAGGGAGTAAAGCTTACACTTTCTTTCTTTCTTTCTTTCTTTCTTTCTTCAACCTCACTGTAAATGGGAGCTGGTGTTCTTCGCAGCCGATGCTGTGAAGGTGTTGAAGCACATCATCGTACCGGCGTTGGAGCGGGATATTTTTTTCAGTCCCGGAGTACAGCTAAAAGACAGGGGGCGTGCAATGCTCCTTTATCAGACTCCACCATCATGGGGACTATGGCGATCCCTGCCTCGTTAACCAGACTAGGTCTGTTACTGAGAGGTGTGACAGGGTCTTGGTCAGCTATGGATTATAATATATATATATATATAATTATATAATTAGGTATGGTTCGCTAATCCTGACGTTAGGGTCGCTGACTTCTGCCTAATCCGACAGTTTTTGTCTGCCACTATGGCACCTAAAAATTATCACTATATACATTGTATGAAAGGCAAAAGAAAAGCACAAAAATATTTATTTTTTCATATCGAAAAGAGATGAAAGGGGGAAAGGGGGGGGGGGGAAATAACTGTCTCTGATTTTCTTTACAATTCTACACATGTAAGTCTAGCAAGCTCATCTAGCTCACTCGTACTTCTTTGAGTGCTACAATATTGAGGCGAAAGATGATACAAAATCAGCGTCAGACATTCTAGCCAAACTTAGTGTTTACCAGATCGAAGTTACGTCGACACAGTCAAAGATGTAAACACTAACTACAGTCGTCGAGACAAGAAAATTTAAGATTGCTTCGGGGAACAAAGTGCATGAAGCGAGAGCCCGCTTAAGGTAAACAGAAGAAATGACAGATGTAAAGATGTACGGAGCCATACTCCAAAAATGATAAACACGAAATAACTATTTATCGTTGTGGGGGGAGCAAGGGTAGTAAAAACTGCCGGTGGGCATCGATCCCTCGGATTCTGCAGTTGTTTAAAGATCTGTAAACAAAACAGGTTGTTGCGAAGATAGCAGTTTATGACAAGATCTATGTGATCTAAAAAAAAAGCGTATGTATTATTTGTACCCAACCTGTTCATCCTTCAGTTGTTTTTGCCGTGGTGTTTCTAGGTGCAGTAGTGCCCTCGTGGTCCGGCATGGTTCTGTCCATGCTGCTGTTTCTGTTTTTCATTTCGGAACTATCATTAAACAGCTTCCACCCCCTCCCCCTTATCATCGCTCCGCTGGTGGACAAACATGATTATCTATTCATTAACTTTTATTATTTAGTTACTCGAAGTGTATTTGTTGTTGCTTTTACAGGCAATTTTAAACATTGATTTAGCCTTGCTTCATGCTGATAGTCGTTTGCCATCATGTTTCTCCATCACCGCGTTTTCTATTTCCAGTCAGCTTTGTTTACCTCCCTTCTTCCATGCCACCTGGTCAGCACTTTCAGATATTTGTCTCTTTCATTTTCCTATGACTGCCAGGCTTTTTAATTAACTTCTATCTGCTCAAGACATCTTCAAAGACTTTTTGTTTCTTTTCTCCTGTGGTTTTACCCAGTTTTCATTGTTCTCTACCTTCAGTTTTCATCCCCTTTTCTGATCTTTAACAAGTTTTCATGATACTATGGTGTGGCCAAAAGAGTAGGGACTGGCGTGATTCTGTACAGTGCCGGAGACTTCTAGACGCTTGAATCTTATATCCGGTCCAGGAATTAAATAATCTACTACAGGACGCACCTCTTTCAACACTACGCTTTTGTTCTTGACTTTCGCTAGCACGGCATAAATACCAAAAAGCTTCTTGTATGGTACTGCAAGGATATTCAGCGACAGCATTTCGTTCGCCGACTTGAAATTTAAACTGACTATTATGGATTCATCAATCAATTTGTATACCTTGGCAGCTACATAGACCAGGATGGTGACACTAGAAAGGAAGTTAGGATCAGAATTACAAAAGCAGCATCAATCTTCAAGAATCTTGAGAACATATGGAATTCAAAAGTTATAAGCACAAAAACCAAGTTAAGACTATTCAATTCAAATGTAATATCCACCCTCATTTATGCATGCGAAAGTTGGAAAACAACTAAAGAAATAGAAAAGAAATTAGACTCTTTTGAAAACAAATGCCTAAGGAAAATACTCGGCATCAAGTGGAATGAATTCAAGAACAATGCAGAGATAAGACAGATGACTGAACAACAACCAGTCTCACGGGTGATCAGGAAAAGGAGATGGACCTATGTTGGCCACTTGATGAGAAGAAATGAGCAGAGAATCCCAAAACAAGCTATCAGGTGGAACACAACAGGCCGAAGAAAAAGGGGCAGACCGCGTGAAACTCTGAAGAGAACATTATTAAGAGAGGCCAAGTTAACAGGCATAAAATCCTTTGTTGAGGTTGAAAGACTCGCCGAAGACAGGAAAAATTGGCGAACTACTTTGCGAGCCCTATGTGACGTCTAACGGCACGGGAAGGATATAAGATATAAGATAAGATTATGGATTCATGGTACTGGATAATGATGACAATGTTTTCATCTTTTTCGTACAGTTCTACAAAGTCCCAACAGTAGTATATACACTACTTCCAACAGTATCAACATATACTTGTAATCCATCACATTATTATGGGGGCAAATACTTTCAGTTAACTAAAAATAATTCTCATAATAAACTGTTGTTAAAAAAATTAAAATATTTAATTACTATCTGAATAATGTCTCAGTGACATAAGCGGGAAATAATTCCAAATAAGTCTTATCTGTAGTAATATGTACATGTTTTTTAAAAATGTAAATTCTTTTTCAGCCTTGTAGAAATATTGCAGGAAGTGTACATATGCTTATGATTTTAAAAAAAGTAATTAACTTTGCAAGTAGAGATTTGAATGTGTCTGACGCACAGCTGTGACTTGGGCGCTAATACAAACATTGTGACAGATTTTACGACCCGAGCTTTTATCGTAATTGAGAGAGAGAGAGAGAGAGAGAGATTTGGTGCAAAGATGTCGAAGTAAAATGATATTTATAGGGAGGTTTACAATTAATCTTTAACTACTTGTAGTCTAAACAACGGCATAGTGTTAAACACAGCCAGAGGTAAATAACACACCAATATAATTTCGCAACTTTCAACCAGCCATGACAAGCAGAAAATGCTAGTACGGGCTTTACTCCGTCTCTTTAGCACAACTCAATAAGACACGCACGGAACCGTCTTAGTATTACATCAGGTCACATCTGCCATATCAGGTCAACTGGAAGAGGCTGAAAGTATTCCCGCGACATTTTTAAGGAAATTTGTTTTAAAAAATTTCATTTTTGTTTATATTTCTCGCGTCAAACACTTTATGTGATGGCGTGTGATTCCTCAGATGACGAACTTCCAAAGGAATTATTACAGCGTCAAAAGTCGAGACACAAATCTGAACAGAAACACACCAAACAAGAAGCCATGGACATGAACGTAAGGGTAAGTTCATTTTATAAGAAAAATGTAACGATCACTTTGTACGACTTCGCTTCGTTCTGGTCTGTGAGCACAATTCATATCTAGCAGTGGTGACATATTCTGTATGAATTTATGCGTATGTGATAATCGAACTCGAGTTTAGCTTGTGTAAAGTTGAGATTATGTCTGTTCTCAATTCTGCTTCCATGCGTTTACAACTTCAACGTACAACCTGCCTGTCCTTTAGAGAGAGAGAGAGAGAGAGAGAGGTAGTAGTAGTAGTAGTAGTTTAAATATTATGATTGATCTATAGTCGTGATACATCTCTCCGCATGTATCACTGGACACATGCAATCTACTGGACATAAAAATCAAATCACAACGTTATTCCATATTTACTCAAACAAACAGACCATTCCAAAAGGGGAAAGTTTTATTCTGCTAAGATTTACTGCGTTGTTTAAGTCACATCTGCAAAAGCCGCACCACAGCAGGCAGATATGGCAATTTGTTCATGATTAGAGTCGTCTGCCTTGTATCAGGTCTTTATTTGCGCAATAACTAAACAGTAATAATGTAACATAATAAATATTCAGTAGGAAAATCAGATTTTACATTCCAGCAACAAAAAAAAAAAAGCATCGCTTCATCCAGTCCAAGTTTTGTAAACGTTTACATGAAGTTCAGCACTTACATGTAGAGAAAAGTTGTTAACTTTTTATAATGAATTTGGTGTAAACTTGGTATTCTGGAAGCTTAGCTGCCAACTCCAAATTCTCCATCTCATTCTGATGAAGAAGGACAAAATATAGAACGTTATAGATCTCACGTTCCTGGATCAGTATTTGCATTTTTATTCTAGTTTATTTCATGAAGACACATAATCCATTTTACTTTGACTTTCATTTGGTGTATTGCAGTGGTTCCCAACATATGTGGTCCTCTCGGCATTATCAAGTGGTCTGTGACTGCGATATTGATTCGAAATTGAGTACCACTTTCTGAATGAAAGCAGTTAGAATTCATGGAGTTGCGATTTTCATAAAGACAGTGGTTTGCAACTTAAATATAATTAGAAATGTGGTCCTTGGGTGTAAAAATGTTGGGAACAACTGCTGACAAAGACTTTACACAGTAAAGACAATAATGCTAGATTTGAGTTGTTTGTACTCATAAACCTTTCCCAGGAATGAAGAGTGTAGATGGAAAGCTGTAGCCCATGCCTGAAGAGGATATCATGGCGACGGTAGGGTCCTTGGAGTCCACACCCTCCTTGTCGAGACAACTGAGCATATTTTTTTGTCTGTATGAGTTGGCCCTGAAACGGGACGGTAGTTGCGTTGTTTTCGGCTGATCATATGAAACCAGTTGCATCAGCAGAAGAAGATATCCTTCTTCGATTTAACATACGCTGGATGACAGTCCTTGTTCTCCTGTGTTGTATAGTTTCAACTTTCTTACTGTCTTTCTTTTAAGCCCCAATTCCCTCATATATTTTACTTCCTTTCCTTACCGTTAAACGTCACATAGGGCTTTCATGGTAGTTCGCAAAGTTTTCTTGTTTTCTGCGTCTTTCAGCCTCATCAAGGCATTTAATGTCTCCGAAGTGGGCCTCTTTTAACAGTGTCCTCTTTAGAGTTTCACATGATCGACCTCTTTTTCTTCGGCCTGTTGTGTTCCACTTGATAGCTTGTTTTTGGGATTCACAGACTGTTTCATATATCATATTCTGCTTACACATTACTGAATTCTTCTCTCCTTCATGGTGGTTCATCTCTTGGACGCCGTGGTTCACTTTCTACACAGTGGTTCACCTCTAGGGTTCCACGCCAATCTTACCAATGTTTTTCGCCATTTCTCACTCCCTGTCTTGGCCACTATCCGAGAAAACATTTAGAAAAATCAATTAAAACTTTTCATCCACTTTGTCAGGTTTTTAAAAAGTCCAACAACGATTTGGAACGGTTGTGTTGTAGCGTTGGTAACCAGGATCAATATTAATGAGAATTTATTACACATTTACACACGATTTGCAAGATTTGTAGACAGTGTTGGATTTGTCTCTTAAAAAAAAAAGCCGCCTTGCTCCAGCAGTTTCTGTTCAGTGCTTGTCACCATCGTCGGAACTTGCTGTGAAAGATTTTATTTTTTTTTGTTGCCTCTGATTGAATTTATATGTATGGCCTTTTTTGTAATTTCAGCAGTGTACTTGATAGGATGGTTGCACTTTACGATCTCATCCGCAGTGCGTAACATCTAGTGTGGATGCACGTGGGAAGTACCGTAGTAAGAAAACTGTGACGTAGCTTGGTTCCATTCAAACAGTTCCTTTGTTTTGGATGGCAGAGCAAATAAAATGAGATTAAACACTCGTTTGTTGTGATTTCAGAAATCTTCGTTCAGTTTCTGAACAGCAGTGTTGCCGAGATGTTGAGAATTCTCAGGATGGTGCAGTTCTTTTCATGTTTTTTTTTTGTCTTCTTCTTCCTGGAGTTTAGTAAATTAGGTTAAATTGAAAGAGAAGAAAGATTTAAGCAGAACGGCAGCGTGTGTTGTAGTAAAAGTTAGTCTCTGCTGTTATAGTGAGGTCTTTTTAGATTTTTATCTGTTGCTTACATCAGTGGACAAAAGTGCGCACGTAATGTTAATTGTGCTGATATTTATTTGTAGATTTTATCCTTTGTATTTCAGGTAGATTTCTAGATCACACGCTCTGTGTGTTGGGGGGAAAAGCATTGTGTATTTTTGTGAGCAGTCATCTGCTTTCCATATGCTCGCCCTCCATGATCCGCATGCTGTGCGCAAACAAGAAATGCCATAGGTCACGTCTTTATCTGTATGATGGTATCTGGCACCCATCCTGGCCGTATTCTCACCTGTGTACATTATATGCGTTTATTCGTTTCTGATTATTACCTGCAGGAAAACATCGTCTTTTGCTTGTGATGTTGAAAGCTGCACAAACCTCTCCCCCTCCCCACCCCACAAAAAGCAGGAATGTGTGATAAACACGGTTTGTTTATTATTCATATAGTCGGTTGTCTTGCTTGTCCACATGAGCATGTGGTGGTAACTAAAGAACAGATAGCCGGCTGTTTTGTTTGTCCACATGAGCATGTGGTGGTAACTAATGAACAGATAGCCGGCTGTTTTGTTTGTCCACATGAGCATGTGGTGGTAACTAAAGAACAGATAGCCGGCTATTTTGTTTGTCCATATGAGCATGTGGTGGTGACCAAACAACAGATAGTCGGTTGTCTTGTTTGTCCACATGAGCATGTGGTGGTGACCAAACAACAGATAGTCGGTTGTCTTGTTTGTCCACATGAGCATGTGGTGATGACTGTAGAGCTGGTGTCCACCTGTTACTGACCCTAGTCCAATTCTCCCCTAAGTATACAACTTGTACCATCACGAGCATACACGGGACGTGGGGTGAGGGTGGGTGGGGTGGGAATTATTAACATTTCTAAACAATTGAAACTGAAAGCGCTAGACGTTTTATTACTATCTTTATGTAAGTTACTATTTTTGGGAAAAACAACAGTTTATTCAGCACACATTTAGGCAGGAAAATCTCTGCTGTAGAGAGCCGAGCAACAAAACCTCTCAGATCGTCAGAAAAATGCCCTTCCTCATTTTTTCTCAAATCAGGCAAGCGTTCCGGCTCTTTCAACTTTTGACGCTGCAGATGGGTTGGGGGGGGGGGGGGATGGGCCCTTCTGTGTCAGTCATGACTCCTGTTTTGATGCGCGCCGCAAAGTAGCGCCATTTTGTTATTACGAACTATTGTATGTAACTCAAATATTTTATAATAATAGATTTATTTATCGCCAGAGAGAAAGAGAGAGAGAGAGAGAGAGAGAGAGAGAGAGAGAAACACTGATACGGTAAGAGGAGAAAGCAAGCAGCACTATATAGTGCATCTGAGGTAAATTGAAGTTATGGCGTTAGTGACTGTTACTTTCCTTGATCTGCCGGCCCACCGGAGGATGATGTGGTCATTATAACGCCCAGCCGCATCTCCTTCTCCGGTTACAGACGTATTTATACCCCAGGGTTGACAGAGGCAGTCTGGCAGGAGTCGAGTCATTGACCCTCGACTTTGCTAATGTGTACACATTAAAAAAAAAACGTGGAAGAGCTGCTTTGAGTCACATAGTAAGGATAGTTCATGATTTTTTTTTTTGGCATCATCTGCATGCGCCTGAGTGTTCTGGTGGTGTTGCCCTAATGTTTATGTCTTCATTAAACAAAATTTAGAGCGACAGAACTGAGAGGGCACTTCTCAGTGTTATATGACATTTCATCCCAGTTTTTTCAGCAACGGTCCCTTTAAGTGTGCCAAACTTGTGAGCTCAGTACGACTGAGTTGCAGTATACCGGCATTCGCTTTTCTTACTTTCGCCCATTTTGATTCTTTGTTGAATGTAATTTCCATAACTTGAGTTCAGCGCAATGATTGTCAACCTTCTTTGGCTCATCGGTCTTTTTATCATATATTGGGATGTTCCCTCTCCCCCCCCCCCCCATCCAAGATTGTCTGACTCAAAACCTGTGCATTCTAAACAATACGCATATAATGTTTCTACAGTCTGAGTCTGTCAGTATGTGGCTCCTCCCTTCCCCATACCCTAAAATTCCCCACTGGTAGAGAAACCTTGGCCTAATTGATTTAGAAGATCAAAGCCTTTATAGAGTTAGAACATTTTCTGACAGTGGATTTCTTCCTGTTGAGATCTTTTCTTTGTTCTGCAGGACGTTAAAATTAAAAAGGAGGTCAGTGTTGAAAATCGTTGTCTGATCCATGGATCCATCGCTGTATGGGGTTTATATTAAGACAGTAGAGGTAACATATGAGGTATTTGAACGGCTTTTCAGAAATATTAAAAGAAAAAAAAACCCTTCACGTTATGTTCTCTAATTCAGGGTTCATAATTTTACATCGAGTCATTCATTTCTTGGTCGCGGCGACTTTTTTTTTAACTAAAAAAAATTGTTTTTCATTAAAAAACATACGTATGTCTCAAATGTTGTTTGGTAGGTTAAGAGTTCAGACAAGACTTGTCATGTCCTTCTGAATTACACGGGATCAGTGTGTTTTAATTTTATACCTAAATTTGTAACAATAATGATGATGGTGGTGTTCTTGACGATAGGTTGCCTTGGCCTTATTTCCCAGGGGCACGCATAAGAAGATGAGGTTTATGATATTACGGCGAGGCTGCAATGTCAGGCTTGTCAGTCAGCTCCACCACGCGCAGAGTCCACTTTGAATCTTACTTGCTCACCGAGGCTGCAGTGGTATAGCCTGTCTACAGACATCTGGTCATGGAAGTGGTGTGTGGTCTTAATGGGCAGAGATATACCTAGTTCTGATTATCCGTGCGGACGCCTCTTCGTCCTTCATGTTAAATTACTTTAAAGGCGTGGACTACTTCCTCTTTTTTAAAATCTGTCTCAGCTGCACGCACGCACGCACACACAGAGTCAGATAACAAACCGGCAGTAGTCGAACAAATCATCTTCTGTCAAAGCTTATAGTTAGTTAGGTGATAAGCATTGATTCTACCCAAGACAAGATCTTTCAGTTTTTAACATTCGATGACAGAGCAATCGTTACATAGACTAAATACATATTTATGAACAGAATAATGCATTAGCTTTTCCCGCATAAGCAGAACGACTCTACATAGACACTGTATGTGAGTATTCCCAATGCTGATGCTGTCAATAACCTTGTAAAACCACATGAAAAAAAAACGACCTGTTCCGGAAGGACCCATCTGAATTAATAATTATGCAGTTCTTGAAAATGATAGTAACCAAATGTCGCCTGAGCATTACTTCCTTCGCCTTTTTGGAAGTCACTTCAGAAAATTTCCCCCAGACATTGCCCCCACCACCCCTCCCCCCAAGGATCATCAATACCATCTTTGTTGCCTTTATTATGGGAGTGATATCCTGTCGTTGCAGCCTCCTTTCTCAATTACGAGTCGAAGCAGCAGTATTTCCGCTGTTCTGTCCCCTTGTAAATAATGAATTTTGTCAAACGGATTGTACTTTCGGGGACGCTGTGACACTTTCGTTTTTAATTGTAAAACTCGGCTTATTTGTTGTTCTTGTTCCCCGAGCCATTGAAGCAGTAGTGTTGCGTGTTGGGCAAAGGTGATTGAGATCTTTTCATTATTTTCCTTGGATTATTTCCTCTGGTTCGACTACGCTCACTCACGCAGTGAGCGGCCAAGAAAACATCCGCGCATTTGAAATTAGATTGATTAACACAGCGTTAAGAAAGCTGCTGGCCAGGTTGATTAAATCGCCTTCGGGAATAGTAAAGCTGAAAATAGGTTTGTTAACACTAAGCAGTAATTAAATTATTGTCTGTTATTTCGTTTCTGGGAGTCCCCCTCCTCCTCCTCCTCTCTCTCTCTCTCTCTCTTTCTCTCTCGCTCTCCTACTAGTCAAAACCACCAGCAAGCACTTTGGCTTGGCGGGCAGGGCTATGCATACCCCCCCCCCCAACCCTACAGTGATTATAGGAACCAAATTATGGGGGTATGGGATTCGATCTCTGGAGAGTTAGAAAAAAAAATTGTTGTTCGACTAGAATTTCCTTTCGGCAGTTCTATTCCTAGCTATCCATATGTAAAGTAAAAGCAAGATACTGATGTCTTTTGGGGTCATACTGGTACATAACAGAACTGGTCTTGGGTTTGATTGTGAAAGTCTGGTGAAGGGGTATGGGGACATATTGGGTAATCCATAGGGGTTATAGCGATATGTTGGGCAATCCATACGGGTATGTAATTGTGAAAAGGTTAAGAACCCTTGCCCAAAGGAAATTAGAAATGTTCCGACTCTTCATTCTCCAGCAAAGAAAAAAGAAAAGGTCTAAGGCTAACAGTTGGGGGGGGGGGGGGGGGAAGAACAAGAAACTTAAAAAAAAAACTTTACCCGCTTTTTTTTACATTAAAAAGCGTTTTTCAAGGTAGCTTACCATAGAAAAGAGGGGTAGAAATTTTTTTTTCCTCTTTTAAGAGGTCTGCCAGACTGTCGTGCAAAGAAACTGTCCAGATTGCATAGTATAGAACCGTTAGTAGCATAGGCTGTAAAGGTTACGCCACCACAACCAGCACCGCCACTATTATTACTATTCCGAAGTATCTATCAGTGTGAAATGCAAAATAAATAGCACCGGCAGAAGATTCAGCTATAGTTAATGGCGGAGGGTGAGAATTTGGTCAAGGGAACTCTGTGGTTAAGCGAGCACTAACTGACCGTAACGAGTCCTAAGTTTCTGTTCACCAGGCAGCTCGTGTGTTAGTGAGCTGCCCTCCTGATCTGTGAAATCGCATCTCAGATACTGGAAAAAACAAATCATGAGATCTCTTGCCCATGATGAAGATCCTGAGCTGATGGTAATCACAAAAAGGAGGTCAGTGGCCACATAACTTTCACTTCCAGTCTACACAGACCACATTTACGCTCAAAGGGATAAATGCAAGAAGCCACGCGAAAGCGGATATGACCTTCCCTCTAGACACGAGACTCTCGTACACAGCAGGTTACGTAATGCAGCTTTTTTTTCTTTAAAACCTGGATTAGCGTTAAGTTCCATGCTCATGCGTCACAATCATTCCCCCATCATCCGCAGGCAGATCAGCGTGCGGCAGTATAAACCAGTGCTCCTCGCTGTGTGGGCTATATTTTCTGACTCTGGAAGCAGTTTTTTCCCCCCTCAACGACGACTGCCCAGTGCCAGCTTTTTTTTTTTTTAACAGCTGAATCGAGCGGAATGTGACAGTAAGTCAGTTTCAGTGGCGGCAGTCCGAGAGACTGCATCACTATCGATTCGGCCAATCCTACCTTGAGGCCTTTATATAAGAGTCATTATCTTAGCTATAAAGGGCGAATGCTCAAGCATAACTGACTTGCTTATGAAAAATGCATACAGTGTAGCATTTGACGCGGATCGAAAGCTGAGATACAAAATAAGCTATGCTAGCGGGAGGTCCTGGTGTGGAACAGTTAGCAGTCGGAAAACGAGACCCGCCACATGCCGGTTAGTGAAGTCATACACTGGTCTCTGCTCGAGCCACATGTTTTGTTTCAATTGTGCTTTGCGTTTCATTGTATAATTTCCTATGTCTCTCTCTCTCTCTCTCTCTCTCTCTCTCTGTCCTTCTCTCATACTCCACTCCATCTCTACGTCTTCTGAATGTCGTATGTGGACGAGGGAGAAGTGAAACTATTGCGGAGACGGGATTGATGGAGACTAATGCGAAGGCTCAAGAGGCGGATGATTACTTTCTTCGTTGGACTAGTGACTCTGCGATATGGATGCAATCTCAAGAATGGAATGTTATCACTGTCGTCAGTCCAGTGGCCACTATCATCATTATCATGAAATTGCAGACGATGTAAACAGTATTTTATCGTTGCGTGTAGTCCATGATCGTCAGCACCGGCCTTTCTCGCCATCTTTCCCATTCGTCTTGGTTATTTTCTTCTTCTTCTTCTTCTTTTTCTTCAGTTCCAGAAGAGGTGGTTAAGACTGCACGAAGCGAAGGTATTTTTTTGTGCAGAATTGTTCCTTGTTTTATTTATAATTATATATATATATATATATATGTATATATATATAATGATGTGTGTATGTTCCAGCATAACTCTGAAACGCATGGAACAATTTCAACCAAACTTGGTACACATATGACCTACAGTCTGGAGAAAAGTACAGTGGGAGTAACACATCCTTAGGTGGAGTGAGATGGGGGTGACATGTAAAAATAATCGAAAACGACCGATCCTTAAAAAAAGCCCAATGAAGGAAGGGATGTAACTTCCGTGATATTTATGCGCAATGCCTGCTTTGAGTTGTCGGCCGTGGCGGATAGCGAGAAATGTGTAGAACCCTCTGGAAATGTTTAGAAATCGTTATGCCCCGGTCTTGGACTCATGATGTTCGAGAAATTTCCAGCACCCACCCGAATCTTAGATGGTCGTATTTAAGGTAAGCTAACTCGGCAAGTCTTGTAGTTTATCATCTTTCACGGAATGTGCCAGTTTCATTTCGATCTTTTAGTGTTTCCTACTTTATTTGACAGTGAAATGTGCATTTTGGATTCAAGTTCATTACTACTTTTTTATTTCTATGACCAGTTTTATATTTCTACACGGATGTACATACTTCGTAATTTTTATTTTTAACTTTGTTTTTTTTTCTTATGGTTATATTAGCTGTTTATTGTATTCTATATCAGATTAATTCATTACTATTTTTTAAAAAATTTCTGTGAAGAGTTTTATATTTCTACAAGGAAGTAAGTAGTTCATAATTTTAAATTTTAACTGTATTTTTCCTTATGTCTGTATTAGTTTTTTTTATTGTACTACCGGCGTTGCTGGGGAATATATATATATATATATATATATATATATATATATATATATATATATATATATATATATATGGATGTGGGTGTGTGTATGTATGTATATGTGTGTATGTGTGTATGTATGTATGTATGTATGTATGTATGTATGTATATGTATGTATGTATGTATGTTCCGGCATAACTCTGGAACGCCTAGAGCAATTTCAACCAAACGTGGTACACATATGACTTACAATCTGGAAAATAATACTGTAGGGGTAAGACACCCCTAGCATCCTAGGGGGCCTGGGGGTTGGGGTTGGGATGTAGGTGACATGTAAAAATAATTGAAAACGACCGATATTAGTGTCGAATCCATAGTTTTAGGGGTCGCTAAGATGAATAGTGACACTCTCGATGCTGTTTAAGTCCAAGTTCAGCCTCCATCGGCATGGGGGTGAGAGAGGGGTGGTGACGGGATTGGGGTGACATGTAAATGTACTCGAAAACGACATATATTAGCGTCGATTCCATAGTTTTCTGGGTCGCTGAGATGAGTAGTGACACTCCCGATGCCGTTTACGTCCACGTTCAGGCATGGGGGTGAGAGGGGGTGAAAGTTATGGTGGGATGTCCATTTATTTTGCTACTGAACCTCGACCCGCCAAAACTTTGCAATGGCACAAGACTGTGTGTAAAGAGGATGCTGGGCAGTGTAGTTGAAGCTACTATTTTAACAGGTCAGGGAGAGGGTAAAGGACTTTTTATCCCACGGATACCACTTATTCCGACGTATATCCCTTTTAACTTTAAGAGATTGCAATTTCCACTGATCACGATCAACAAGTCACAGGGGCAGTGTACACATTATAGAGTAAAGTCTTTTACAAATTCACTGTAATATTAATTTAACTTAAAACTTGATTATATACAACACTTTTAGTTTCACCTCCAGGAGCAAGAATAAATAATTTCTTGGGTGAACCCCCTTCTCTCCTTGAGCAAACAACATAAAGTTGTCCGTGGGAAAAAATGGCATTCTCACATCCACTTCGCAGTAGTAATAATTAATAAATTCCAGAGCAACTCTGGGTAATCAGGTAGTGTATATATATATATATATATATATATATATATATATATATATATATATATTGTGAAAAAAACATTGACTCATTTCTTCGTGTGTGTGAGTATGCATTTGTAGATACTGTATAATTCAAACGGGGAGTTTCAGGAAGGGTTTGTTTAGTTTGTAGAAGTGTGTGAGAGAGTGGAGAGGGTGGTTTAAGGGTACCGGACCTCGTAGATGGCATCCGGCTAACTACGGAACACTGGTAATATTATTCAGCATTTCCAAGAAACTAATCTGAGAAAATCATCATCATCATCATCATCATCACGAACTAAGCGATTAGGCATAGGCCAGTGGTTCTTAGTGTCACAGGTCTCATTTTCCCCTTGTCAGCTCAGGCTGCAGACCCCCCCCCCCCCCAATGTATTAAACCATCATCCAGAAATGATTTTCACTTTTAAACATTCTTTTACTTTAATTCTTCCCTTCAGGCTTGATTCCTTCCCGGCGAGCCACCTGCCTCCCTGCTGAGAATCACTGGAAATCTTAGTTTTGTGCGATCTTTTGACAGTCCACATTAGATCCGCTTTGTTCATTTATGTGGCACATAATCAGCTCATACTGACTCGATGATCGCGCTAGGATTTTTTGAAGCCGGTACAATTATGCCTGTCTTTCACCTTGCATCAATGTTCCCTCTAAGGATTTGCAATCTGTGTGCAAAATGGCTCATGTGCAAAAAGTGCAAATATGCGTAGTTTCTCTCTCACATTCACACACACACATTCACACACACACACACAGAGGGAGAGAGAGTAAAGGCATGTATATTTAATAACAGGATAAACCTGCGGTAGTTTTCATTTAGTGGGATTTAGTTAATTGCAATGATGATTTCTTTTGTTTACTTATTCAGTTATTTATTTACATAATTGTTTATCCTATCATATTCGATTTACTATGGGTTCATTGAAACATAATCCCACGTTGGATTTACTATTCACAGCGATAGTAAATCTACTGCTATTAAAAAAAAAAGACGGCTCTAATGTTGGTGGTCACGACGTTTGGTGTTAGTTATCAAGATCAATTTACATACCTGAGTAGCTCAAAGGACATTCTCCTTTTCCACGACGCATTGGAAATTCATCTGCTCGTTCATTTTAACTACCCTCTGTTCTCTGTATGCCCACTATCCTTGTCACGATTCTGCTACAGTACTACCAAAATTGCGCGATAAAAGACCAATTGAAATGTCCGATCCGAAAGTAATTTCTCAAAGGGAAAGCGTACCATCATTGTATTTTTCTTGATCGCAATTATAGCACGGAGTAATATCTGGAAACTGGAAAATAAAAGTAGCAGTTTCATTTTTCTTTTTGCGCGACTCCAAAAAGTTTGTGCGCGGCATGATTTTTTTCTGTGCGGGGCCGTGCAGCTTAGAGGGAACAGTGCCTTGCGTGGTGTACTTTCCAAATAGCGGTTTTCTCACTACAACATTCGGTGCTTTATTTATGTAAGTTTTAATGTAAAAGTAAACACAATTTACAAACATTAGCGGGAATTAAATTTTGTGTTAATTATTTATAACGAGATTTAGTCTGTGCAAAATGTTCACATTGCTAAACCAAAGTCAGAGCTGGCTGATTCTCTTTCATGCATATATTGAGCAATATCAGCCTTTTGGCATCATTAATTGAGCATTATCAGCCTATTGGCATCATTAATTGAGCATCATCAGCTTGTTGGCATCATTTACCAATTTCCCTGGTAGATTTTTACTAGGTTTTGTTTTTGTTTGTTGTTTTTTTTTGATAATATAAACCGGTTACTGTAACTGACATCCTCCAAAAGTTTCTTTCTTTTTTTTTTTTAAATCGGTAGTTGCCGGTTAACGTGATCACTGGTTATAAACTGAGGGTGGGGGCAGGGGGTGGGGTGGGAGAGAGAGAGATAGAGTTTCAACAAGGAGTTAAATGTCTGGGTTGGCAGGACGGAGCCGAACAGTTATTCCGGGCTGAGGCTCCAAGAGACAGTAGCTTCTGTACGGATATGAGACCGCAAGGTTCGAGAGCATACATAGATTACCGCCAGTGCCCGTGAGTTATCTTATCTTATATCCTTCCCGTGCCGTTAGACGTCACATAGGGCTCCCAAAGTAGTTTGCCAATTTTTCCTGTCTTCGGCGAGTCTTTCAACCTCATCAAAGGATTTTATGCCTGTTAATTTGGCCTCTCTTAATAATGTCCTCTTCAGAGTTTCACGCGGTCTGCCTCTTTTTCTTCGGCCTGTTGTGTTCCACTTGATAGCTTGTTTTGGTATTATCTGATCATTTCTTCTCATCAAGTGACCAACATATGCCCATCTCCTTTTCCTGATCACCCATGAGACTGGTTGTTGTTCAGTCATCTGTCTTATCTCTGCATTGTTCTTGAATTCATTCCACTTGATGCCGAGTATTTTCCTTAGGCATTTGTTTTCAAAAGAGTCTAATTTCTTTTCTATTTCTTTAGTTGTTTTCCAGCTTTCGCATGCATAAATGAGGGTGGATATTACATTTGAATTGAATAGTCTTAACTTGGTTTTTGTGCTTAGAACTTTTGAATTCCATATGTTCTTAAGATTCTTGAAGATTGATGCTGCTTTTGCAATTCTGATCCTAACTTCCTTTCTAGTGTCTCCATCCTGGTCTATGTAGCTGCCAAGGTATGCAAATTGATTGACTTATTCAATATCTGTCCCTTCTATGTGTATTTTTTCCATTTTGATTGAGAGGAATTTTCATTATTTTTGTTTTGTCCTTGTTAATTTCAAGTCCTATTTTGCTAGCCAGTGAAGACAGGCTATCTGTTTTTTCTTGCATGAAATTCACATTATTACTGATAAGAGTTATGTCATCAGCAAAATCAAGATCTTCTAGTTGGGTCCCATGTACCCAGTCAATACCTGTGTTACCTGTGCAGAATTTTTTCATTATGAAGTCTATTGTAATTCCAAAAAGTAAAGGAGTCAGTATACATCCTTGTTTAGCCTGTGAGTTATACCGATCATTTATTGCAAAGAGGTATTTCTGTCATTATCTCGTAAAAGGTAAAGGTAAAATTCCCGTTTCCATGGCAGTAAGGCATATTGGGGATACGGTGTTAGGCCCGTATTTCCAACCTCCGGCAAATGAAAGTTTGATGTGGTCAGTATCACGCCTGGGCGCATTTACTTTCCCAGATTTCCCTGGTACCCGTTTTTAGAGGATTGTTTCAGGAGTGGTGGTAGCAGAAAAAAAAAACCTCACTGCTGGGACTTGAACCTGATACAGCTGGATTAATAGACCGGGCGCCTAACAACTTAGCCATCCAAGTCTGTAATTATGTTGTGAACATAAAAGAGCATAAAGAAAATGATGAAAACACGCTTCATGATGTGACGCTTTTTGTTTTATGTGATACTATTTTATATTTATAAATACTGCATATGTAAAATTAATTTGTTCGTTTTATTTTATGTTTTTTTTTTGTTAATGCTGCTTAATGTTTTGTTTCTTTTTAAAATATATTTATTGTTTATAAGAAATAATAATAATATTGTAATGGAAACTGGCGCAGGTATTTTAAAAAAAAAGTTGTACATCGCAGTAAATGCAGTTTCTGTTGTACAGCTCTGCTTACAGGCAACAAACAAGCCACGGTACAGTACTTGTGGTGTACTGGTTTGTCATGCTATTCTGACTGCGGTTATTCGCAGCATACATTTTAACTTCAGTATTAATAACATGTACAGAACATCTGGCCTCATGCTACGGTGCGTCGCCTGCATGTGGAATGTGAACATGTGAGAAAATCCGACAGTTGTAAAATGTTTTACGTAAAGTTGCATAACAGCGTTAAGTTGCATGCTGCTACAGAGTATGTAATCATCCGTCATAATTATGGCGTAGATGAACCTCATGTTTCATCTGTTTGCATCAGGCATAAAAAAATTAATGACGTCACTTGTTACTGGATGTAAACTACCGGATGTTTATTTTGAAATAATTTTTTTAAAAGTTATACTGTAGTTGCGTTTATCACATAGCAAAGTAGTTTGTTTTTTTTTGGGGGGGGGGGGGATCGGTGTTATGCATAACTTCAGGTGAACAGTTTTATGTGAGGGTGGAATGTTTGAAAATTACTTGAAGGTGATGGAATACATCGATGTAGTAATGTTGACAATGATTGATCTGTTGACTTGATGACAAACGATTGCGGTGCTGTCATGCTGTATTCTCTTATATGTTCTCTACACAGGTGTGCATAAACACTGAATCATCGTTACTTTGTTATGTCCATGGTGTATGGAGTGTATGTTTTCAAGTACTTGCTGTGATGAATGTGTTTGTTTCTTCGTCCATGTTGATGTGTAAACGCTGTCTTCATACTTCTCATTTTTAATTATCCTTGTTAATATTTACATCTGATGTTTTTTTCTTCTTTCTTATTGATAAATCTGTTTTCTTCGCACTGTCTTATATACTTCTTCATGTGTTAATGTACATAGCTACCTTTGTTTTTTTTCCCTCATACTGTTTGTTTAAATTTATTCTCTGACTCATGTAAGGATATTTTTTTGGATAATAATTCGTGGCTTTAATTCTGTACGATACATGTGTACGTAGTTCAAGTCACAAGTTTTCTGATCTCTCTTACGCAACTTTTCATTTCTGCTATTGTTTCTAATTTGTTTGATTTCCGAATTTTCGCTTGAAAGGTTGACCTTGTTTGTGAGCATGTCGGAGATCAAAGGTTAGATGCTACTGTGTGTGTGTACGTACGTACGTACGTGTGTACACACACACACACACACACACGCACTCACACACACACACACACCCACCCTCCCCCCCTCCTTTAAGGTTATGAAACTAACCATTGTTTCTGTTACTTAATCTGAAGTTTGAAAAAGTTATTCCTTTAGAAACTGAGGTTTTTGGAAGGACGATTGACATGGACGCTGCAGAACAGAATGAGATTAACGGAAGAGAAAAACAAAACAAAACAGAAACTCGACCAATAGGACACCTGGGAAATACTGGTGCCACGCAGGGCAAAGAGATAGATCAATGTAAGTGACATTTGCTGCTTTTACGTGAAGAGTAAGAGGAAACGGGGAAGTGGGCGGTGCTGCTGCTGCTGTTGCTGGTGATGGTATTAATTGTTTCTTTCCTGGTCCACGTGACAGGATGTTGGAGATCGTAATATTGTCTCACTTCCTTTCGCACAGGTTGTTTTAACTTACTTTTATTTATCCTTCCTCTTGGACTGTGAAGTGTCAAGGGGAGATGCAGTTAGTGTTTTTGGGTCAAATGGGTGGGCATGACGGTCATGCCATAATTAGCAAGTTTCTCTCTGATACCATCTGTCCATCTCTTTCTGGGTCTTCCTCTTTACCTGCGTCCTGTAGTTCTTTGGTTGACGGCTCTCGTGGCTGGCTGTGTGTGTGTCATACTCATTAAGTGGCCGAACCACTTGATTCTTTGCTTCTCTGTGTGTCGTAGACATGATGTAGTTTCTGCCACCTATCTTATTTTGTCATTTCTTAGCTTGTTAAACATGGTGACATTTGCTGCTTTCCTAAGACATCTCATTTTACTTGTTGTTATTTTATTTTGTTGTTTATTAGTATGTGCCCATGTCTGGCATTCGTAGTACAGCATGGGTATGAATATGTTTTTAGTTTTCTCTTAGTTTCAAGTTGGATGTTGGGGTTTGTAAGTAGCGGAGATAGCTGGTATGCAACAGCATTGGCTCTGTGTGTTCTAACATCAATTTCTTTATCAAGCTTCCCATCTTATCTGAAAATGCATCCAAGATACTTGAATTCTTTTTACTTGTGTTTTTTTTTTCTCGCTGTCTTCAGTATATACATTCAGTGGTCTTGGCATTCTGGTAGCTTGTTGTTGTAATTAAATTCTGAAATGTTTTTGTAGAAGAAAATGTTTATCATGTTTGTGTGGCATTCAGCATTCAGTGTCACTGTCTTCTCATCATGATGTTCAAAGAAATCAGACCCAGTTATGCGTGACAATGACAAAGCACAGCCAATAATTAACTTCGGACTATGTGCAAAGGCCGCTGATGAGGCTTTCAGCAGTTTTTCAGTTGCTAAGTATTGACAGTTATGCTGGTTAACGACGCAGTCAAGATCAAAATGTGCTTTATTAGAACAAAACAAATTGTCCAACATTTCAGTGTGGTTATGCATCAGATTTAGAACGGCTAAATTTCAATTATTTTGAAAGAAATGATTTGTCAGTGACTGTATTACCGGAATTTTGCAGGAACGGATGGAAATGTAACTCCTTTAAGTATTGTGGTAACGCATTGTCTTGATTGATTCAGAGCAGCAACATGCTTCGTAATGGACCTCCCTGGACTTCCGGTAACTGCAGTTAATTCTCGAGCGATATTTTCCTCTCTACGGACAGATCTACATCGACCTGGTGGTTTTATATCAGCAACAAAACCTTCTTCTCGAGACCTCGATGCCCACATAAGAATAGTGTTGCATGTTGGTGCATCGTGTAGATTGGACTGCCTGCGAAAGTATCGCCGAGTAGCCGCCACAGAGTGTTCGAATAAATAGCTCTGCGGCAGCACAACGGTCACGCATAGGTCAACACTGCGTGCAAACTAAACTCCAAGATGGAAGCTACACGTGGTACTATGTGGGGACAGTGTTGCCAGCCTCTAGCGCCGGAAATTCTCATAATCATAAGGTGTTTCTGTTTACACGAAGGTAAAATCTCAGTTTCCATGGCATATTGGGTAGACGGTGTTAGACCAGCACTTCCGCGACCTTCGGTACATGAAAGTGTGATCTGGTCAGTATCACAGCCTGGCCGCATTTACCTCCCCAGGTGTCTCTGGTACCCATTTTTAGAGGCTGGGTGTATAATATTGAAGATTGTGAATAATACTGACAAGTTGTGAGTCCTATATTTCTGAATAGTTCCATATTATAGAATTGAAGCTTAAAGATGCTCTTTGATTAAAACATCACAGGTTTTTCAAACATTGCCATTTCACTAAATCAGAGCAAGTCCGATGAAAATGTTCTCTACATTATTTATTTAATTCTGACAAATAAGTTCAAGATGTATTGTCGACTACGTCACTTGGATTGAAATAATTAATCATTTGTTCACAATATCAAACTCTGTCATATTCTACATGCAGCATTTCTCAAATTCCCAATATTCTACACTTGATACGAGAACATTTTCTAACTCAGTATTATATCAGATCTGCAACACGTGGTCAACTAGTTTCTCGTTTAAAATCACTGTACTCAAAGTTTCAAAAGTGTCAATTCTTCTTAATCACTTGAAAACCATCTTCTGTCTAACACTACTTTTGATTTTATATCGTCTCGTCCTCTTTCTTGTCTGTCTTCTGATTTCTTCCTCTGCCGTCTCTCAATCGCAGTGTATTAACGAGCAAAGTCTACTTGCCTCTTCTCTGGACTTCTGTTCTTATCTCTCATCTGATGGCTTCTCCGCTGTTCTGGTCGGACCTTCTTTCTTCACCCTTGACTGTCCACGTGCACTGACCATCCTTCTTGCAGTTCTGGTCAGTCGCTGCTTGCCGGACCGACGGTGTTCTGACGATCTCCTTCCTCTGTCTCCTCTCTCTTCTACTTCTGTACTTCTTTGTCCTAGTCTGTCTGTTCTTCCGTCTTCGGGCTTCCTCCTCTGTCTCCTCTCTCTTCTACTTCTGTACTTCTTTGTCCTAGTCTGTCTGTTCTTCCGTCTTCGGGCTTCCTCCTCTGTCTCCTCTCCTCTACTTCCGTACTTCTTGGTTCTTGATTGTTTGTTCTTCCATATTCGGGCTCCGTCATTTGTCTCCTCTCTCCTCTACTTCTTCTTCGTCCGACTCCTCTCTCTTCTACTTCCGTACTTCTTGGTCTTCCCCTGTATCTCCACTCGCCTTTTTATTGTCTGTCATTCAAACTGTCCCGTGACTTATCTCTCGTAAGTCAAATGTCCAATAGGCCACGCCTCTAAATATTTAATTGGTCAGGTGGCCGAGTTGGTCACTGGTTTATTTAAAAACCGTGTGCAATCGCGTCCTAACGCGTGTCAGTCTATGTCAGTTTCGTCTATACAATTGTTATTTACCCAAGTCATTATCTTGCTCTTTCCTGTCGGAGGTTTTATTGTGTCCTGGCTTTGTCATTGTGTATGTTTCTTCTTTTCGTCGTTTCTATTGTTTACACGTGTCAACGTCCAGTCACCGTTTTTTTTTCACTGGACCATCCTACTTTCTGGCGTCCTTCCGTTGTATTCCCAATATCTCAGCGTCACTGAGTCTCGTCTTTTTCTTTTCATTGTTTCCACTGTTTACTTTAGTCCGCGTCTTGTTCTAGTGTCATGGAAGTTTTATACCTTTCTCTTCCCTTCCTACTTACATTTCTCTGTCGCTGTTGGATGTTACTATTTTGTTTACAGTATTTTTGCATAATCTGTTCATTAATAATAATAACAACAATAATCTTTACTTACAAGGCCATGCTACAAGTGGACCCCGGGGTCTTTTTTGGTGTGTACCAGAAAAAATCCCACTGCTGGGACGTGAACTCAGTACCATCGGATCAGTAAACAAAGCGCCTAACTACTCAGCCAACCGGGCCGCTTTACCCTATATGTGTTATTTATACAGGGTGATTTAAAATTATTGTTGGGGTTTCCGTGGCCTATAATTTTCAAACCGGAAACAACAAAATAGAACTGCTTGTGAAATATGTACGTGTAACTCTAAAATTTAGTTTTATTTGGCAACGTTATACCCGTCGCAGTGATGTCTGGGAGAAGATATGACATCATATAAAAAAAAGGCAACTGTTCTAGAGAACGCGATGTGCGTCGCTTTATTTTTTTCCGATTTGGGTTTTTTCAGAAACAAAATCCATTATAAAAACGCACCGTCGTTACAGGACTCTGTGTGGAAAAGATCCACCTTTCAGATAATGCTCTCCGACGCTGGTCAGTTTCAAGAGACTGGTTCTGTACTGAAAAGAAGCGGGAAGACCGAGCACTTTACAGGAAAATGTTGATAGGGAATCCGGGAAGCGTTTTGTCGAAGCCAGTAGAAATTAGCTAGACGAGTGAGCTACGCCACGAAAGAGTGGAGGATTGTTCCTAACTGCCTTCGCATCCATGCTTAAAGAAGTGCAAATTGTGCAAACGTTAAAGCCTCGTCGTTTCCAGTTTGCTTTGCCAGACATTTTGTGAGACGTCGAAGCTGATGAAAATTCAAAGACGACTATTTAGTGATAAAGCAGCATAGTTTTCGTACTGGGGGAGAAGACTGCGGAATGTTGGAATCATAACCCCCCCCCCCCCACGCCAATTGAGAGATTGAGATAGTGCAGAAGTGAATATCTAATGTGCTTTGTCATATTCAGAAGTTTTGGAGCCCTTTTTCTTTGTGGAACAAATAGTGTTAGCGATGACCAGCCTGGACATATACTACAGTTACCCCAGCTGGAAGATTACCGGCGAAATGTGGTGTTTCAGCAAGTTGCACATCTATAGCAGGTTCGTATTTTCCGAGAATTTCTTGGCATGCATTTTCCTGGGAAAAAGTTGTGCGTGAAGGACCAGTTTCATGGGCTTCAGACTCATCCTATATTATACCGCTTGATTTCTTCCTCTGGGGATATATTAAGGACATAGTTTACAACAAGGTTTCTCTAAGCATGGGCCGCGGACCTCGGGATGTCCCTAGGTGGTCCGCGGGATTTATGTAAGATTTGTAAAATTATTAATTTAAAAAAAAACTGGATGGCGTGCGAACATTTTCTCAACGTCGGGCTTTCGTGATTCCTATTCCGAGGCATTAAAACCTGGACGACTAAGACAGGCAAATAGTGGAAGTGTTTAGAACACGTGTGACGACGACCGGTGTAGGGGGTAACGCCTTTCTGCCGGACCCCGCTTCCTGTCCCTGTCATCTGTATGGGGTGCTAGGGGTGAAGCTTCCCGTTTCATTGCTGGCTTGTCAGTGCCCAAAGTCAAAGATAATTATCGCAGTCTTGTCTGCCCATTTGAATTTGCCAATCGATAGAGAAGCTAGATCCGTGACGTTGCAAGCAGGTGTCTGTCATTGTGCTTGAGTTTACAGCTCAGTTGGAGTTGTACATGTAGTCACAGCGTGCCCTGTAAATCTGCATTTTCTTCGTTCTCTTCTTTTTGTTTTCTTTCTCATATTATTAACGCCTTGCTCTCCTGGGGTCCGCCTTGCTAGCTTTCACTGAAAATGGCTCCACGGCCCAAAACATTTAAGAACCGCTGGTTTACAAGAATCCTGTGACCTCTTGATGAAATGAAGCTCACATTTGTTGGTGCTATCAAAACAGTTACACCGCAAATGCTGGAAAACATCTGGAGGGAATACTGCTTGGACATCTCACATGCCACGGAAGGCGCGCATGTTGAAGTTGTTAACATTCTGTAGTATTGGTTCCGCAGGTATTAAAACTTGTTGAGCTTCACTTTCATATTTCTTAAACAGTTTTATTTTGTTTCTGGTGTGAAAATTATATGCCACGAAAATTAAATAATAGGAATGTAGAAACCAGAAATTTATAATATAGATAGCTGTGATTTATATATTTCTGAATAGTTCTGTAGTATTGAAGCTTACAGATGTTCTTTGATTAACACATTACAGGTTTCACAAAACTTTATCATATTCACTAGATCAGAGCAATTCCAATGAAATGTTCACATGATTTAATTCTGACAAATAAGTTCAAGATGTATTGTCGACATCACTTGAATTGAATCACTTAATCATTTGTTCACTATATCGAACTCTTTCCTATTCTACATGCAGCATTTCGTCAGTGCTTTCAACTTTAAGATATTCTACATGTGATACTACGACGATTCTGAACTCTGTTTTCTAATAGATCTGCGACACGTGGTCTGCTAATTTCTCATCTGAAATCTCTTTACTCGCAGTTTCAGAGCAACAGATCTTCTTAATCACTTGAACTCATTGAAATACATCTTCAGTCTAATACTAATTCTGTATCGTCTCGTTTTCTTTCTTGTTCTTCTCCGATCGCTGTCTTGTCTGTTTGATTCTCTCTGACAGTCTTCCTCTGCCGTCTGAATTGGCCTTCGCTTACTGACCGTCTTTGGTCGGACGATCCCCCACTCTATCGTCCCTCTTTGTCTGCTGTTCTTCTCTGATCGTCCTGAAAGTCCCTGATTGTCCCTGATTGTCCGTCATTCAAACTGCCCCGTGACTTATATGTCGTAAATCAATTGCTCAATAGGCATCGCTTCTAAATATTTAATTGGTCAGGTGGCCGAGTTGGTCATTCCTTTAGGTGTCATGCGTGTCAGTCTGCTTCATTTCCGTCTATACAGTTGTCATTTACCTAAGTCATTATCTTGCTCTTTCATGTCGGAGGTTTTATTGTGTCCTCGCTTTTCACTGTGTCAGCCTTTTCTGTTGTCTTTTCTATTCTGTTTACTTGTGTCAGCGTCTAGTCATACTAGTGTCATTGAAGTTTGTTTTTCTACCTTGCTCTAATTTTTCTATTTACTTTTTCTGTTACTATTAGATGTTACGATTATGCATACAATATATTCATGTCATATCCATACTCACATTCATTAATAATAGTAATATTATAATTATTACTTACAAGGCCATCTACAAATTGAAAATAAGAACTATCAGTACAAGCAGATACACTTCTTTTAATAGGTGTGTGTTTAAAAGAAAAAGAATCTGAAAAACCTATGGTAGTGACAAGGGATGTAGACATGATTAAGAAGAGAATACAGTTCTATTACAGAATAGCCATTCGTATATGTTCATATACATAAGGACTTGTCATTATTCGTTATGCTTTCAGGGACTTAGAGCCAGTCGATTATTATAAAGAAATTATTAGAATATGATAAATTATCCCGTTGTAGCTATTAGAGACATCCCCAGACCGGGTTTATGGCCTTACTTTGTATCCAGACCGAACATTACTCACAGTTTATAGTGTCTGATTTTCATAACGTCTTCACAAATATTCAGTATGGCGATCATTAGGTCAACGCAGACGAATAATACACTCAGTTTATTGGTCTCGGTGGTCTGATAAAGATTGGGATTGTTTTATTCAGATCTGTTCAGCTATGAACCTGTGATAAATAGTGTTCTCAACAAACACTGTCTATGGTCAGCACAAAAAAATTTATCTTTGCATGATGAATCATATGTCTTTCATACCTCTAACATTCGGAGCATTCTTGGTAGAACAGTCAGTAGTCCAGACATGTGCGCCACATATTGTGACAGATAAAAATCGTGAGCACAAATGGTTTTCACTTCAGAATTTTATCGTCAGAATCCAGTTGTTTGATGGTCGCGTGGAATATTAAGATGGCTTTCATAGGTCACCGACGTTGATAGGAGGTTGCATGGAACTCGAATTTGATGCAATGAAACGTGTAGTGGTTCAACGATGTGTGCGTTTTCTGGAATTTTATTGTTTTTCTAATGTATGTATTAAAAAAATTATTTCATATGTGTTAAAAGATTTGGAGAAGAAAGTGGTTATAAAAATGTTTTCCGTGTTTCAACATAAAACTAACATTTCCTTTATTCAAATATAGGCAGTGTATACCTTTATATGAGCTTCAGTGTAATCTGATATGTGGCCCTTCTCATGTTCGTGACAGCAGGGTTTGGTAAAACAAAAATATGATGTGTGGGATCTAATGAGCTGATTTCAGTTAGGAAGAGACTGATTTCGTTTCATGAGCAGTTTTTTGTGTGTAATATAAAATAATAGTTATCATGCCATGAGCGAAAGAAATAGCAGTTATCATTGCTGTAAACAAAAAAAAAGTGTCATACTAAGAACAAAACAACAGAATATCCTACTGCACAAAAGTTAAGGGCCACCCCTTTATTTTCAAGACATTTTTCCGTCAGCTAATATGCGTATAAGATAAAGAATAATTTACTTGAAACTTGTTTCAATGCCGCCCTCAAACAGGCGTCAGTGCACGTGCGGTATGAAAAGTACTCACTGATTATCATGGTGAGTGTAAATAATGTGCAAGTAACGTTAAGTTAAGCCTAAATTTAGGGCATGATTCACGCGCTCCGCGGTCACACGCAGCTAGAAAAATGGTGCTGATTCGTGATGCAAGTGCAATAGGGACTCCTACTGAACAGATGTCACTATTCATTCGTTTTGAAATCGATGATAAAAGCACACTTTTGCTATTTGCGAAAAACATGACCCAGAGAAGGAGTCTTAGCACCCTAGAATGTGTTCGGGCTATCGCATGGGCGGAGAAAGGCGAATCCGCACGTCAGGCTGCAAGACGTTTGGGAGTGTCACATTCTACCTTCTAAAGGCCTTTGGAGAGATTCAGAGCCACAGGAGGAGTAGAAGACTGAAAGCATTCAGGACGTCCACGTTGTTCGAGCTGGCAGGGTGACAGATATCTCTTGGTGTCTGCCCTTCGTCGTCTGACAGTCGCCTGTAGCACTCTACCAAGTCAGCTGATGAATACTGCAAACATTAACGTCAGTAGGATGACAGTTTGCAGACTCTTACGTGAATTAGGACTTGCTTCACGACGATCAGCAGTCAGAATCCTTCTCACTCCAGCTCACCACAGAGCCCGTGCTACCTGGTGTCCTGAGCACATCAGTTGGACAAGATGCCAGTGGAGTCAGTTTCTTTTTGCAGATGAGTCCCGATTCGCTCTGACATTTAATGATGGTATGTTTTGTGTTTGGAGAAGGCAAGGAGTGCGTTTTATAATTGATACAATTCAAGATATGGATCGTTATGAAGGAGGTTCTGTCATGGTCTGGGGTGGCTTCAGTCGACAAGGCAAGAGCCCTCTTCATGTCATCCGTGGAACACTAACTGGTCTAAAGTACTAAGATGAGATATTGCGATCTCTTATTGAGCCTCATCTGGTTCTAAGGACTATTATTGCCGGAGGTGGGGTGGAAAATTCGCTCTCCGCTCCAACAGCGTGCGTCTCAAATAGCCTCTGGCAGTCAGGTCCAGCTCCTGGCCTTCTCGTGGCAGAACTGTTTAAACTGACAGGAGAAGGGGCGAAGGCGAATATCTGGGGCCTGAAAACCAGACACTTAGGGTAGATGAGAGGCACGTTTGATAGCTCATCTACCGCTGCTGGCGAGATTCTTCAGCTGCCGTGCGTGGAGCGGTGCTCCTCCCAGCCAATGAAGAAAGGTGCAAATGGGGTTGCCGCGCGGCACCACTGCGGAAAAGGTGGTAGAAAGGATAAAGCGAAGCAAACAGTCAAATCATGGCAACTCTGGTCTTGAGGTCAGCCACCTCCTAAGTGCACTCATATCGGATGAAATGCCTGAACCGGCTTAACCCAGAGGTTAAGACACTGCTGGCGAGACTCTTCGAATGTCGCGCGTGGAGTGAAGCTCCTCCCGGTCAAGGAAGAAACTGCGGAAAAGTAATGGTTGCTGTGCGATGCCGATGTGAAAAGGTGATGGAAAGGATAAAGTGAAGTTTAATCAGTATGTCCAGTAGTATCGCTGCGAGAGCTACACATACCACGGTGCCTCTGCTTTAGAGGCCGGCCACTTCCAAAATACACCTACACTGGTAAAATATGCCTAAACTGGCATACACCTAGGGTGAAACTTGATGGCAAGGCATGTCACGCTACCTCCGCTCTAGAGGTCGGTCACGCCCGATATACACCAATACTGGTGAAATATGCCTAAACCGGCTCACACCAGGGGTGAAACTTGAAGGCTACGCATGTCACGGTACCTCTGCTCTAGAGGTCGTTCACGTCCCAAACACGCCTATACTGGGATAATATGCCTAAACCGGCTCAACCCAGGGGTGGAAGTCACTAGTGGCGAGGATTCGTCCTCCTGGACAAAAGCTCCGTCCTGGTCACAACTAGGAAGGGTAGCGGCCACGACCACAAAATGCTGAAGTCGGAGACACTGGACCAGGGCAGTCTAGATAGGCAACCACTTCTCACCCGACGGGGATGTATGCGTATCCTAATCACGCTGAGGTTTTCGGGTGAGAAAGTCCAACACTGGCCTGGATGGGCATCCACCTCTCATCCGGCGGTGATACACGGGTATCTCAAAACACATCGATGTTTTCCGGTGAGAAAGTCCAACTCTGGCCTGGGTGGGCTACCATCTCTCACCCAGCGGGGATATACTGATATCCAAAACACGTCGAGGTCTTCCGGTGAGAAAGTCCAACTCTAGACTAAACTGGTGCAACGAAAACCACGGTGTCACGCAATCTGAGACCCACCAAGAATACAGGCTCAAGCCCTGCGATCTTCTGAACCTTTTTTGGTCCTCTCAGGGATTTCATGTGGTCCTTTCAGGGATCACACGGAGGACCACGGGACTCAACGAGGATCACAGGGCGGTCTTGGTGGTAGAAGCGAACGAAGAAGAAGAAGAACCAGAAGAAGAAGAAGAAGCCTCATCTGGAGGCCATGGGTGGTGGAGGATGACAGTGCTTGACCTCAGTGAGCTCGTATCGTTAATGACTTCATTCAAAGCCAGAGAATCACCAGGGAGAAGTGGCTCCCTCATTCACCTGATCTTGCTCCATTTGAACACCCCTGGGATGCTCTTGGACGTAGAGTATCAAGTAATCATCGTCCACCAGCTGATGTTTCACAGCTGACCCTGTTTCTCACCAAGAGTGGCAGGCTATTCCGTAGATTTAGAATGTTCTTAGAACCTTGTGGACTCCACGCGTCAGAGATGTACCGGCTGCCTGGCCGAAAATGGTAGTTATACCAGATTTTAACAGATCAAGTGTAACAGTCATTTGAAGATCATTGTGAATAATGGCATGAACACCTTCCTGGGAGATGCCCAGCTCAGTAGCAATGTACTGCTCAGTTAGTCGTCGATCCTTCATTATCATGTCATGGATTCTGCCGGTGGTTTCATCAGTGGTTACCGTTCTTGGTCTTCCTGGACGGAGATCATTTCCAGACTTTCCCTTCCATGTTTTAATTGAGTTGCCCATTTCTTCACTGTGCTATAAGAAGGGGCACTCTCCCCTAGAGTCTCCACCATATCCTCATGGATCTCCTTCGATGATAAGCACTTGATGCAGAGGTAACGAATGACTTCTCTGTGAGAAATTTTATCACTTTTCTCAATTTCTGCCACCCCTTTGCACTTCAGTATCCTGTAAAAAAATTGATTGCAGTTAATTTCTTGAAACTTAGTGTTTAAACTTAAATTAACCTGATCTACAAATGCACCTAATATCAGCTGTGTGTTTCAAGTATTTCTACCGTAGGCCGAGAACTTATCAACCATCCCTCGTATCTTATGACTTTTATAATGATGGGTGATTGACTTCTCATGCTTAATAACATTTGTACGGATTATCACATTTGCATAAGAGTTGTATGGATTTGTTGCATTTTAAATGCAGTTAATTCTGGTACCAAATTTTCTTACATTGGCTGCATGTTATTTTTTAGACAAGGGTTTTAGCAAGTGGCCCTTAACTTTTATGCAGTTGAAATGTTATGAATTAAACAATACATTAAACCTAAAAACAAAACACAAGAATAGTTGGAATGTTGTGAACAAAACAAAATAATAATTGTAGTGATATGAAGAAAACAAAAGAATAATTGTAATTCTATGAACAAAACAAAGAGAATACTTTAAATCTTGTGAACAAAACAGAAAAAAAAAACAGTTGTGTTATGATTAAAAAAAGAATTGTCAGTAGTGTGAACAGAACATCAGAATAGTAGTCAGAGATAGGAGCGAAACAATATACCTACAGAGAAAGTGAACATTTTAGTTGTGTCGCGATCCAGAAACATCGGAAATCGAATGTTAGATTCATGCAGTTGAAGAGATGTGCAAATGATTATGCCGAGCTGGAAAATGGTACATTGTCATTGTAAGTTTTATTATGTGCAAGAAATACTTTATTAATTGGCAGTATAATGTAGGACTATTGTTGCTACTATTGTTGCGAGGGGAAGAAAAGTTGTAATATGAGTGTAGACATGTTTTTACGCTCTTTCGCTCAGTTACCTGTTTGTCTTGTTATCCTGTCGTGAATGCTTGTTAGGTAGTTTTGATCTTCGTGAACTGCCTTGTCGTGGCAGAACAATGTTCAATTATCTCCATCAGACTTCGTTATATTGCTACATATAGAATCCTTGTAGCTTTATTTTGGCTGTCTGCTGTGCAGAAATCTGCCTGTGGAAGAATCCGCGTCCCTGCTTATTGATTTAGGCAAACTCTGATGGAATAACTGAAGAGAAGAAGTAACATTTGGCTGTATGGTGTGAAGTGGTCAGCTCTGGTTGCACGCATCGTATTTTTAGATTCTTCTTTTCCGTAGAGGAACGTAGCAGCGCTCTTTCGCCCTTTCTTCTCGCCATTAGTTGATTAACTCACGATTTTCCTGAACTGTTTGATCGAACAGCAGTTTGCAAGGAGCCATCCCGGAACCCGTCCAAATGCAACACCAACCGCAGCCCAGTGCTGATTTTCACTGCACAACATTATAGCGCCCCCTGGGAGAATGTTGCAGATACTGCAGTAACTCTTGTCACCAGTCACTCAGAAGTAAGGAGCAGTTTTACGTGTATACATCACCAAAGTGCAGTTCCCACGGGACTTTAGAGTCATTTAAATAATTGACAAATGTAATCTAATTTTATTCCTTCTTTTCACAGTCAGTTTTATTACTTAAAACTTGCAGGAAAACATGCATGGCGTGATAGATTTATTTATTTTTAATTTTTTTTTGGTTAAATCTTCCATGACTGGGACCATATCCCATAGTCATGGAATTGAGATCCATGTTTTCCTTCATCCCTATATGTGCAGTGTAGTCCAGTGTACAGTGCCATGCTAGCAGATATTTTCGGAGCCAGTTTTGTCTCGACACATTCTTCAGAGCAACTTACTTTTTGATATCATGATCGGCTGAGGGTGACGGGAGCTGGAATAGAACCAGCTTTCTTGAGTCTTTAGAGAAACGTCGCCGCTATCGATTTGACCGCTCTCATCCTCGTACAGGATCTAACTTTTAGAAACTGTCGTTTATCACGTGTGTCTTGGGAGTTTGTTGAAAATTTAGATCCGGGACACGACCGTTTGTGTGCATGTTCCTGGCAGATTGTCTCGTGTGACTTTGAACATGATATCTTTGCAGTTGACGTTGTCATGAAGGTCTTGAAGTCATGAATAAAGTGGGATGAGGTCTTGAAGTCAAGAATGATATGGTATGAGGTCTTGAAGTCATACATAATACGGGATGGGGTTTTGAAGTCATGCGTTATATTCTATGGGGTATTGAAGTCATGCATAATATGGGATGGGGCCTTGATGTCAAGCATGATATAGTATGAGGTCTTGAAGTCAAGCATAAAGTGTCAAAGGGAGTTAAACTGCAGTGGTTTTATTTAACGTTTCCAGTGCAGACCTGGAATATTTTTTTTATATTGATCTTACCATCACAAGGATCACTGTAACTCATATCATATTAGACATGCTAATAAGTACTGTAACTCAAATCATGTTAGACATAACTAATAAGTACTGTAACTCATATCATGTTAGACATACTAATAAGTACTGTAACTCATATCATGTTAGACATACTAATAAGTACTGTAACTCATATCATGTTAGACATACTAATAAGTACTGTAACTCATATCATGTTAGACATAACTAATAAGTACTGTAACTCATATCATGTTAGACATACTAATAAGTACTGTAACTCATATCATGTTAGACATACTAATAAGTACTGTAACTCATATCATGTTAGACATAACTAATAAGTACTGTAACTCATATCATGTTAGACATACTAATAAGTACTGTAACTCATATCATGTTAGACATACTAATAAGTACTGTAACTCATATCACGTTAGACATACTAAGTACTGTAACTCATATCATGTTAGACATACTAATAAATACTATAATTCATATCGTGTTAGACATACTAATAAGTACTGTAACTCATATAGTGTGAGACATACTAATAAGCACAACAGTATGTTACCAGGAGCGCCCATGGACGATGGGGTCTTAACCACAGCTTAGTTAGCAGTTAAGAAATAAGATAATTCCCATGTAAGCTGGGAGCAGACGCTTTAAGAAAACGAGCCCAATATTGATTTATGATCAAATACGGCGAAAACACTAGTAAAATGTACAAATTGAGGTACTGATGTAGTTGCTGTCCAACACTAAATCATAGACAACAAATTTGTACACTCAGGTTTAGATACTACCAGGATCACGGGGAATACAAGGAGCCGCGAAATACCACCGAAAGCAACACCATTCACTGCACGTTACATAAATCACGCAAGGCAAAAATTATTTATCAAGAGATTAGGCAGGCTATTAGGGACAGGCTTAATATAAAGGCTGTGAGAATTGACGGTATAACAAGGCTAGTAATAAAGACTTGAATGAGCAGGGGGAATAGTGTGTGTTTTCGGTGGGGAAGGGGGAAGGGGATGCTGTGAAAAATGGAAATTAATATGTAGTAGGCATTAAAAAAAATTGCTACAGGGTCATAAACCAGCAATCATTTCATTACATCTTTATAGAGGCGCCTGCAGGATTTGCACGGCATACTTAAAATTAGGTCTGGCGCTCGTGTCCTGTAACAGACGCATCAAATAGATGTATGCGTGATGCTGTCCATGGCGCACGCAAGGAACACGCAACTATCTCATTGTATATTTACTCAGCTCCAGATCTGATTGCGTTTCTCATGTATCTCAAGGGAGAGCATCTCAGATATGAGGGCGCCCGAATATCCACTAGACTTTGTGGGAGTCATAAATATTTATGTTACTCTTTTTTTTTTTTGGACATTCTCCATCACAGGAGTTCTCAGTTGCTTGCAGATGGCTGCCGGTCGCCCTGGCTTAGGAATGTGAGTCTTATCATTTACTAGGGCAACCATGGAATAGTTAATAAAGTCGCCGAATTATTTAATTTATTCACTAATATTTAATAAAATCACGAAGTTTAAAAAATCAGCATCTAAAAATGAGTTAACCATTCAGCAGAATTTTATATTTGTATTTATGCCTTCGTCCGATATACACTAAATGTAGTTCATGAATGTGAGTATGAGTTTTCCATGAAATTCTTGTGTAAGGTAGATGTACAGATAGCCATGTTATGCCATAAGGGCACGTAGGGGATATGGTGTTAATGGCGATATTTTTTTCTTGGCCAGGCGGCACACCAAAGACTGGTGTGGTCAGCATCACGCCTTTGTTTACCCAGCTCCAAGAAGAACTAGGAAAGAACCTAACTCGGAAATTGTCGCTGACGGTTGGAGTGTCAGTGCTGTCTGCGGCACCAATTCTGAGGTGACAACTGGAACGGGCGATCGAGTGGGTGTGGGAACGTTCTGACTTTGATGAAGACTTTTCCGAACATGGAAAGGAAAGGAAGAAGAACTAGGTACCCTACAGCTGGTGATTGGGTTGTCACCGGCGAGACTAGAACCACCATGGGAGATTAGTGCATTAACCAGGCGCTACTCATGCACTGTGATGGTGTATTTTACAGGTTTATAGAGTCCAGATACAAGTATCCGATCTTTCAGTAGAAGAGATGGAGTGGGCTTGATGCTTGTCAAAGAATTACCGGTACTGGAAAGAATTTGAACCATCTTTTTATGCTAAACCTTGTGGGTTGTGCACAGTAGGTGGACAACGAAGCTACTAAACCACCACAGCATCATTCAGTAGATAAATTGAAACTGCAGTGGTCTATATTAAGAAAACATCTATAATTGCAAGCGCTTCATAGAATACTAATCATGTACGTCATTCTTTCGTTGATCTCCACTGTTTAGAGAACGAAAAATAAAATACTATAGGATTTACTGTGTAATGATCATCATGAAGAAGCAATCTGTTATTCAGTGCTTTCTCTAATGTGGTGTGGGATAATTATGATGGCAACTCCTGTAAAGCTGGTATTAGTAGAGAAGACACTCTTTTCTGAACATGTATTTCTTTGCTGTATGTGACTATCTTTGCTGTGCAGTGCAGGCAGTATTAACCTGTGGTGTCTTCTTTCCTTCGGGGCTGTTAATAGCTTAGAGACTTCCTCTAATTTCATCAGTGGACAGTGCTTCCTGTTTTTCTTCCTTTTATAGATTTGTTTACACATCATCTCTTGCCAAACGGTTTAGTGTCTCCTTAGATCTTGTCGTTATAAAAATGTCCTTCTGTAGGATATTTTGTCGTTAATATAACACCGCTTTGGTAGCCTTGTCTTTTCTCTTCTCCCCCCCCCACCTTTTAAGATCTGTGGACCTCATCTGAGGTCTGTCATTAAAAACACTATTCTGTATATTTGGTGAGACAGTATGTCTTCCCGTTCATTTGGCGTTAAGCCTGTTTACTTGCTGTACCCCTTGCTGTGTTTATATAACATGGAGTGAATGGTGTTTCTTCCATTTTTACAGCAGCATAAAGACATAAAAAAATTGATGTTGAAGTTAAAGCTAAAACAAGAAAAGATCTTCGTGAAATATTTCATCCGAGATTCGAGCCTATGGTAATCTCTCCCACTAATAACAGTATACTAATTTTTATATCCAGTGTATTTCAGTTCAAGTTTTTTTCTATGTGGTACATATGAAAGTGTACTCGCCCAGTTCTCGTTGACACATTTTGAGATCCGCTGTTCAAGACAGATCAGAGAGCTTATATTCAGGTGAGGCATTGATTTTATATGAGCGCGGCACCTTCTTGTCAGATTGATCAGATATCAGGACGTCATCAGGAAACTTTATACCATTCAGATCAGTCCGCCTCTTTCATGTAGCCGTTTTTCATGACTTATTTAACTGCTCTCCATCGGTGTTTCAGTTGGTGAATATTTCAGTATTTGTACTCTGTGCTGAATAAAATTTGACGTTAAAGAACATCGTGATAAATGCATGCTTCCCAACGTGACAGAAGCACAACAATTAAATGTATGTGTTAGTGCGTTGTGAGTTACATATTAGTTTCTTTTTACCGCGCATCCACATGATAATATGGAGGAAACGTTCGGAAACTTGGGTGAATCTCAGCTCAGCAAAATAAACTGAGAAAGTTCGTGACTTGTTTAGTGTTAAGTCTCTTCCTTAGCCGCAATAGTGAGTCATGTAAAGAAAGTCTCTTGAGATAAAAATCATGGAAAGAACTAGCAGTGACATGCAGGGTGAGCAGAAAGTGTTTCCTGATTTCAAACATTTATAGCACAAAAACTGTGCTAGATACAGGCATTTAAAAAAAATATTTACCTCAACTCGGAAAGTTTCAGCCATGAGTAGTTCTCCAACAATGAGTTCTGTTCGTAAGTTCTTGAATGCAAATTTTCCATACCGATGGGTTGTGAAGGATGGTCCAACACTTGCCCACTACCTTAACTGGGAATTACACCTCTTGACTTCTTTTTTTTTAATGCAAGTATATTAAGAACAAAATGTTTAGTTCACCAGTTCCTGGTACTGAAACTTTGAAGGCAAGGATAACGGCTGCTTTAGCGAAGGTGGCTAGAGAGATGTAAGAGAACAAGAAATCGAGTATCGCTTCGATGTAATCTATAGGCAACAAACGCAGCACAAGTGCACGAATAAAGTGAGAAATAAACTCATTGAATTGGGGTAAAATTATTTTAAAAACCCAAAACAAAACTCTGTACCTAGCATTCTTTTGTGTAATAAATGTTTGAAATTAGAGAAAGATTTTATACTCTGCCCTTATAAGTAATGAGGGCGAACTGTGGCTGGATATATGGGAAGAGGGGAAACTCAAAGCTAACACGAACACGCATAGAGTTAGAAGTTTATTTTTTCTGTACACTTTACAAGAGTACTGTGGATACACGGTACGGTGCAGATTTGTTTGATCTCCGCGGCCATGGCAGGAGAAAATAACAAAACAAACCAAGAGATTCATCATGTTCCCATAGCGCAGTCCCTGGAGTAACCTCATATTACACAGACTGTGATAGATTCTACTCGGTCAAGTGCCATCCAAGTGGAATATACAAATAAACGGGCCGGTATCGACAAGCAGCTTTCGGCATTCGCAGAAGCTATTCTTTTTTTTTCTTTGACAGGAAAGTGTGATGTTAAAAAATACTAATAGGTACTACAGTGCAACGACCGATAAGACCAAACTGTATGCTATAAAGATTAGGCCCTAATATGTCAGCTTAAGGACTATTTCATGTCTGCAGACAATTCGGGTTATCCGTCTAAAACAGTGATCCTCAGCCTGTGGTCCCTTGAGCATTATCAAGTGGTGGGCTGCTCTGCGTTATCGATTTGGTATTAACTGCCGTCTATAGAATACAAACAGTTAAGAGTATATACCACTATGATATTCCACAACTTATATGTAGTGAAAAAAAAGGTTGAAACCACTGATCAGCTGGCAAAAAAAAAAAAAAAACCGACTAAGAGCCATGTTTGGCATCTAGTTCTTAAAGCTGACATGATACATATATTCTGCAACTGGCCCTTTGTTAGTAGGAAAATAGGCGGCAAGGGAGGTAATGACCGTGGTATGTCAATTATCTCGAGTGAGAAGTGGAGAAAGTGACTAAACGTGCAGTTGCCGTTTACTATCTGGTGTAGAACAATTTCCTCATCATAAATTAGTAACGCTGTACTCCGACTGTCACCGTAGCTGTGTCACAGTGTGAAGGTATCAGTTTCCGTTTATGGCAGTTTTACATGGAATCAGCTCATTAGACGTTTACTAGTTAAAACTTATCCATCAGTTTCAGCCGGCTTCCTTCTGTTTTGAAAGCCGATTGAAGCGAAATATTGAAGCGAATATCTTCAGCAATCTTTACATTCGCATACAACTTGCATGTAATGTAAAGTCATCATGACTTTGTATGAGCTTATGTAAATTTCATATAGATTTTTCATTATTGATATTGTGACTTATAGATAAATGCGAATTTCATTGGCTGTATGTCTGCATTTTAAACCACAGAATTCGAAATGAACAGGATGGCGCGCATTACATACGCAACATACAGCATATCATTAAGGATTCCACAGAGTTGCTATGTGGACAGTCAGATGCCCATAGGATGAAGATATTCTATGGATGATAAACATGTTCTCGGGAGCATTTTTTGTTTGTTTACTTGTGTGAGGTTTGTTTGTAGTTACGAGGTATGGTCGTCCTTGCTACTGTTACTGTGTTATTTTTTTCTTTCATCATAAATTTCCTTTAGTCTTATTTCTTTCACATTTGTGTGGCTGTAGACTGCACGTGAATCATGGACAATAGGCAAGTCTGCACAAAAATCATTGGAAGCAGCAGAAATGTGGTTTATTAGAAGAATGTTGCGAATCCCCTGGACAGCAAAAATAACTAATGAGGAATGTATGAGAAGAGCTGGAGAGACAAAAAACCTTGTCAGAAAGATAAGAGAGAGACAATGTACTTTCATAGGACATGCAATGAGAAGAGGGGGCATTGAAAATATTATAACAACAGGAAAAATAGAAAGAAGAAGATCAAGAGGAAGACCAAGAGAAATGATACTGGACAGTCTGACGGGATGGTGTGAGAGGAGATCACCAACTGAACTGATGGCCTGCATGAAGGATCGGGTACTCTGGAGAAGCATAATAGCCAACGCCAGTCGGCACGGCACCTGATGATGATGATGATGAGACTGCACTTGTGACCTTCTTATATTAGGAGGAATATCACCGTCCTGTAGCTAAGCACAACATGCGGAGATATACAACGATATCATCTTCTGTAGTTATCAGTCACCACTGTAGAATGCGGTGGATTTCCAATGATCTACAAGCACTAGTGTGTTTATTTATTGTTTTGCCTCTGATGATCCTAGGTGCTGTCTTACTGTTTCGCTCTCTGGAACTGAAAGTTTCCTGCCTTTTGAATAACACTGTTTTCTTCGTTATGCAGATTATTTGTTTCATGTTTTTCAGTCCAGCTAGAGGGTAGTGTATTGGCTCTAGTCTCCTTTGACGTCGCCTTTGTAGACATAGATGTCAGCTGTAGAAGTTGGTGACTATCATTTTGTGAGGATTTTCTCTAGAGCCTGACTTGACAAAACTTTTTTTTAGGTTGGGGAGGAGGGAGGGAAGGAAGGAGGACGGCTACAAATGTTGCTAGATCCCGTCTCTTTGCTCAAGCGTTTTCTATCTTCAGTTTGGGCCCTCATTTCTTCTCCTAAATGACGCATGGCCCCTACTCAGAAATATGAATAAAACGCCCCCAGGCGATCTTTGTATGAAAAAATATGATTGCAGTGCAGTTCAGATTTCAGCTTTCTTCTGCTCAGCGTGAGTCGTAGCGGCTCAAACGTGCATGCTGTTTTTTTCCGATCTGCGCCAGGTTTCAATCCTTACGTCTGTTTGTCTGCTGTTTCTTTCTTCCCTTGTAGTTTCAAGCAGCCCATTATTTTATACCTATTTTTTGTATGGTTTTCTTGCCATTGATTTGTCCCCCTTGAAATGTCCCATGCTTTCACATGCTTTATTTAGGTCATATATTCGCATGAACCTTTATCTTTTGTTGTATCTGAGATCAGAAACATTTCATGACGTGATTTGTTTTTGACCAAAGTGTGCATACGGTGTGATAACCCAGTGTCTTAGTAGTAATGGGTTATTTTAAAACTTTACATTTTCAAGCGTTAGTTATTGTTTTGCACGTGTTTTCTTATTTTTTAAAAAAATTCAGCAGGTCACATGACTTTAAAGTGTAATTTTTTGTGGAAATCGGTTTCATATAACAACAGAATTCCACTTTATAATTTTGAAAGCTCTTGTCCTTTTTCTCTGTATTAATTTAATCACTGAAACGTGTAAAATCTGTCGGTACAGGAACTGATAAATGAGCTGTAGAAAAGATTGAGTTGCTGTATAAAATTGTGTCATGATGGGATGTCCATTCTTTTCGAGTGTCTACTAAAAACTGCATTAATGTTATATTTTATAGTTTATGTTATACTTCGTCAAAACGAACTACAGTAACTAACTATACTGTCACTCATAGTCCGTCAAAACGAGCTACAGTAACTAACTATACTGTCACTCATAGTCCGTCAAAACGAACTACAGTAACTAACTATACTGTCACTCATAGTCCGTCAAAATGAACTACAGTAACTAACTATACTGTCACTCATAGTCTTTCAGAACGAACTACAGTAACTAACTATACTGTCACTCATAGTCCGTCAAAACGAACTACAGTAACTATATTGTCCATTACAGTCCGTCTAATTAAACCCTCGCGACTCGGGACATGCCATTTCGCCATCAGTCAGCGCGGAGATGGCGTGTCACGTGATGCGACGTAGGCTCGTGAGTGCGGTCGATGAAACTGTGTAGAGACCAGAACAAAGGGACATTTAACAATTGATTTAAAAGAAAAATTAACTTAAAGCGTGCATCGTAGCAGTTCCGGTGAGAAGGGAGTGCCTCAGTTTGGATCTTTTTGGAGCGGTATTGCAGAACATAGTTGATAAAGTTGTGTCCCGCTTACAATCACTCGAAAACAACTCTTGACGTTAGTGCATGAGTTTCTAACATAATCACAGTACATTTAACTGATACCTGAAGTTAGTGTATGAGTTTCTAACATAATCACAGTACATTTAACTGATACCTGAAGTTAATTCACGGGTTGCTGCCATCCATAGGATATAATATTACTACTGTTGTAAAAATATAAAAACTAATGAAAGAATCGGGATCTTTTTTAGCGAATTCGAAGTATAAATGATTGAAGCATTTGATTGTGAGAAATGAGTTGTGTCATGTTACATGAAGTATTTCTTCTGCCAGGACTGAGAATCATATCCGGGTTTAGGAAAAGGTTTTGACGGTGAGCAGTGACCCTGTAGTTTATTTGTATTTGCTGGTCACAGAGTAGAAGCGTGTGTGTGTGTGTGTGTGTGTGTGGCGCATGGACGGCGAACAGGCCGAGTCCAAGTAGAGCCATATCGTCCGTCTACAAGAGAAGAGGCTGGAAGCCTGTCACTTGGCGCAGTGTGATATACTCAGTCATTCACCTTGCACAGAACCATTTGGTGGTTTTATTCAGTGTGGTGGAAAGCGCTTCCACTTAGTTACAACGCGCGGGAAAAATATTGGACTTTCTTCAGTTTATCTGTTCGGTTCGGTTTTTAATTCAGAACTGGCCGGTTATTGCTGCCGTGCGCTGGTGTTGTTTTGTTCCCCGCTTGCAGTGGCTTTAACTTGGGTGACAAACAGTGCTGAATTCTGTCTCCGCGGTCTTTAGTGTACAGATTGGATATGTATCGTTTTGTAATGTATGACCGTGTTCCCCCCCCTCCCTCCGGTTTCATTTACCCAATGCCTCTCTTGTGTAATTTGCATAGTTGACTCCATTCAGCCTTTCTGAAAATACGTGTTTGGAGCGAAATATTGGAATGGAGATAGAGAGGAAATGATGGTAGAAAAATACGAAAATTGACCACTGGGAAATAGGAAATGAAGACAAGACATGAAGAAAGTCGAGTCCTAGGAGATAGGAAACGAAGATAGGACATTAATAAAGTTAAGTTCTGTCAGATAGGAAACGAATGTAGGACAGTAAGAAAGTTGAGTTCTGTCAGATAGGAAATGAAGATAGAACACTAAGAAAGTTGAGTTTTAGACGAAAGAAGACGAAGATATGCCACTTAAGATGCAGTAAAATCTCTCGTGTTTGTGAGATAGGAAACGAATATAGGACAATAATAAAGTTGATAGGAAAGTTGGGTTATAGGAGAAGGAAACGAAGATAGGGTAGTGTGAAAGTTGTGCTCTTGGTTATATGAAACCTAGCTGGAAAATTTAAAAAAAAAAGAAAAGCGAATTGTGATACTGTGGCGTCTTAATGATTTCCACTGATCTAAGTGACCAGCAGCTGGCAAAAACAGGCGACTTTTGAGGCATAACTTTGACAGCGCCATTGTTTTTAGTCGTCAGAATCTTTCTTGGAATGGATAATGTAAATACTTCTGTGTGATGTTGCGAGTATACAGATAATATTGTAAATTAGTTTTGGTATAATTCTTTTGCCGTTAAATAAACTGAATTTGAGAAGAAAAAAAAATCATTTAAGTTTAGGAGATTTCAAGTTGGACGTATAGTCCGATGTAAAGAATAAGATATAAATCAAATGGACACAAATGAAAATATCATATGATGTAAGTGTTTAGTGTACCTTCGATTATGTTAAGAGCGGTGTTACGAGTGCTTTCAGTGTTACATTACTCTTCTCTGTTGTTGTTATTATTATTATTATTATTTTATATGGAAAGGGCCAGGCTAGAGCTCATAACTTTGACTCATTTCGTTTGTGTTTAAATATGGATTCTGTATGTTATGATCATAAAATCTCTCTTCAGAACAGCGTTATTAACTTATCCGACATTAGCTTACGGTGGACTTTCAAAAGCAGCTGTTTCTGTTCAGCATATTTGTCTCCTAAATGGTGTAGTTGTGTTCATTCTAGGAAAGTGGAAGGCAAAACAAAAAAGAGAGAAAATGTTCTGGGCAGAACGTGTTTGATATTTGGCGTTATATTCTGGCATCCATTCCAGTATGACTTATGAAATAATGACAGTCAAGCTCCTTGCCGAGAAGTACAGGTCATCATGACTTCAGTTCTGTTGTTTCTTACAACCTGGCTTAGTGGACTGCCTATCACGGCAACAGTTCATTAGCTTCCAGCTCGGCTTTTCTCTCTTCGTTATTACTCAGTATTCCGTGACTGAATGTTTAGCCGAGGAACTTCTTCCTAATTTACGTCTTGCTTGCACCTGAACAAATATGCTTTCTGCTTGAGGAATGAGCCATGTTAGCAATATTTCTTATTAGCATGAATTTTCTTTTCTTTTTCAAATGTCAACTAAGCAGTGCTCGCAGCCCTTCCTTCCGAGCATTAGCCACAGACACAGTCTTTCAGTTCTGTCTTTGGCCTTGTTCTCCAAGTCACTCGAATGAGTCTACCTGCCTTTAGAACGTGCACTGTATCTCTTCTCCATGTATTGTTTGAAGTATAACCTTCCAAAATTTTGTCATATTTTAATCTGTCCATTTGTTGAAAGAAGGCTCAAGCTGATTTTTTTTTTGGTCTTATCATGTGTAAATTGCCCGTCCAGGTCTGTACTTCAGTGAGTGCTTTATGTTTTAAGCATTGGCAGCCTCATGGCATTTCGCTTTGTCAGAAACTAAACGGGAAGTAAAGTGTTTCCGCCATAGTGAAAGCACGACTGCCCTTGGAGGGCAGTCAAGAGCCGGATGAGTATTTCTTGCAGAAGTAAGTTGTTGTCGTCAGGCATTCAGACTATTGGGATAGGGCTTGCTCTGTGGCGGCATGAAGTTAGTGTGTGAATGCCATTAGATTTCAATCTTTTATCCCACACGATATCGAAAAACTAGGCGGGCACACAATCCGCCTCCCAGATAAGACGTAGGTAAACACAAAGTTAAACAAGCGACGGGATGAGAAATGAGGTAAACGGTGCTTGACAGAGGGTATCATATGGAAAAAAACATGACCTTATGCCTCAGTTTGCTCCCATCGAATACCTGTGACCTAAACAAAAGCAGCCCAGATGGCTCAGATAATAAAAGCGAGAAAAGATTATGTTGAGGGATGGATAAGGAAGGTTCAGAATTAAAAAAGAACACTGAAAGGACAAGACTGCTGGCTTGGAATGCCCAGACAAGGAAGCTATCACAGCCTTCTAGCGGAATATTAGACCTTGAATCTTCTGCGAGAATGAGAACATGCGGCGAAATGGGTGAGACCAAGACAAGTAAGTTGGGCATGAAAAGCAGAAAATAGAAAGCAGTGACAGTTAGGTAGAAATGTAAAGTAGTGTAAAGAAAGCTGAATGTATTGTTATTTCCACCTGGGTGGAGACAGCCAGCCTGGAAAATAAGGCGCCGTTCGATATCTTTCAGAGATGGCTCATCTGAAGAACAGGAGCGGATTGCATTGACAGAAATGTCCCGTTTTCTTTGATGGACACTTTGTCAAAAGTGCTTGGCGGCCAGTGTCGTGCCATCTTTGATATGCCGTTCAAATGTTAGCGAAACGGATGTGCTAAGCGTAAGCCAATCTCCCCTATATACTTCATATCGCATCGCTTGCAATTAATAGCCGTAAGTGACGTTGCGAGAAATGTAGCTAAAGCCCTCTTGAACTGATAACGTGGACTTTGTTAGGAGACCTGACTCGTCTCAACAATAAACGGACAAGTATCGCATCTACGGCGACCGCAGATAAAGTCGTGTCCGCTGACTTGTGGCGATTTCTGACTAGAAGGTCCTTGAGGTTATTGTCTCATCTCTACACCAGCAGTAGGACATAGGTTATTTTCTATAGAAGTACAGCAGTGGCTTGTTGTTGCATTTGTTCGTTTTATTTCAGGTGTGATCGCTAGTCTTTATACCTCGCCCAAAACAGTGGTTGCTGATAAGTTGTGTGTCATCACCTTCTCGCTGCTGGGTCACCTCATTAAGAATATGTGATATTCTGTAGGGATAATGATGTCAGTCGCAGTCTCGTTTTTTTTATTTTATGAAATACACAGCGTATAGTAAAATAGAGTGTCTTGTTTATCCCAGATTTATCCCGTCAGAATCATTAATGTATTAAAACGAGGCTTTGATTACTTTACTTAGCAAATGAACATGTGATACCCGTCATAATATTAAAGCTGCAATGAAGGCGACGAGTGTCCTAGTGTGTGTGTGTGTTCTGTGACTTAAATTGCGCATTACAACATTTCAGATGAAGATCAGTGGTTGGGCTTGCCAAGACATATTACATGATCATGTGTTTTGGTGTTAGTTGCATGCAGGAATGTAGCATAAGGATGTTGGGACGTTACTTTCTTGATAGCTGACAGCAACAACATGTGAGAAGGCAGGAAGGTGTACCATGATAATTATCCAGGGTGAGAGACTCTTGTCTTGGCGTAGTCCACCATGGATGCATGCAAAGTGCTTCTCCCTGCCCGTCTCGCCGCTCTTTCTCAGCGTCTCCCTGCAGTTTGTCACTAGCATGACGGAAATGAAACAGGCTCCACGACTCGATGAGATGATGGAATTTACGGAGGCCGCAAAAGGATCCTCGTCTGCGGTCTCTGATTTCTTGCTTAAAGAAGTTTCTGATCAGGAGGAGACGGCAGGTGAAACTGTACAGTCTCCAGGTTTGTCCTGTGCTACTTTGCCCGTCCATGAATTTCCTGACATTAGCAGAGGACGCGCAGTATTGCTCGAAGGCGGCGATGGCGATGTGAAGGATAGCAGTGCTTTGTCAGATCTTGTCATTGCCCGTCCTGGCAGGCCTGTATCTGACGCCGAGTTCCTTTCAGAACTGAAGGAGTCACCACTTGATGGTGGACATGTAGGAAAGGGAGCCGGTAAAGTAGCCTTAGAAGCAAGCTCTGTTCCACTGTACTGCAGCTCGCCTGAAGAACCTTTGGCACCCAGTACACAGCAGGCTGTGTCAGCGTCTTTTCAGGGTGATAAACTCTCAACGTCTTTCAACAACGGAATAGAGAACATCAGTATTCCTTCGACATTGATCTCTGCTCCAAAAACACAGCATTGGCATTTAAGACGTCAGGTGAAAGGTCACGCACCTGCCTCCCAACTGGATGTGAAATCTGATGTTCACTCTTGCCCGGATCTTTATGTAAATGAACATAGAATTCACAGCACAGACATAGATTATGTAGGCTTTGCCGCATTGAAGGACTGGTCCGCGTTGGACTCAAAAGAGCCAGCAGTTCAGGAAGGCATAGATGAAATCACAGTCCGCACTCAGCAACGAAAGCCCGAAGATCAGTGTAGTTCAGCTTATAGATATGGAAACATCAGTGATCCATGCCTGACTTCATTCAGAGAAAATGTGTTGTCAGATGAGAATATATGGAATCTCAGTGGTACATCATATAAGAGTATGATCGAACCGCGCAATAACAAAAGCGAAATCAGCCATTATACTTCATCTCAAGAGGACGATGCCGTTGAGCAGAGCCGTTCAGATTATCAGGATGTTTTCCAGCCTTCCTCAAGGAGACGGTCTACATCTGTGGTGTTTGTTGAATATGACCGTGACCAGCACGAACACATAGAGGAGTCTTCCGTACTACAGACACAACGAAAACGAAAATTTAGACGAAGAAGATCGCTAAGTTTACCCATAAGAACGCACAGTGGGAAGGGGAAGTCTGGGAAAACGAAGAAACTATGTAAGAGAAAGAAGAGCAGCGTTCAGTCCCATACTTCTTCGGTTTTCCCGGTTGACTCTGTATCAACAACGAAGCAAGGAGAAACATTTGGAGAGAGTTTCAGAGCTGCTGGCGAAAAAACTTTAATGTATGCCTCATCATTGCTGGGCAGATGTACCACAGATAGCGGAGCTGACACATCTGTGCCTGTTTCATCTGGAAACATGGCCGCATCATCGATCAGCAGTGCAAGTTATCCAGCAGCTTCTGCTAGGAGTCTGTACAAGCGCAGCTTTCAGTACCCTGGAGACGGCAAACATTGTCTTCATATCCGCCGCCGTAGTTCTGTGGACAGAGTTAAGGGCATTGTCGTGGATGGAGGAGAGGTGAGTATAAACCCCACCCGCTGTTTCTAAGCTTTTCCTCTCCTGTGTCAGATATTTATTACACAAGTTAGTTTTCATATTCCAGTATGTACGTGTTACAGCTTTTTTTTTTTTTGTTGTTGAAAAAAGTGATTCATTGAAAAATACATTTTATTATTTATCACATGCAGGACAAAATAATTATTGAGCTTGGTTATCACTTGACTCTTTAGATTTTTTGGGATAAATTTAATTTATTTACTCGATCGCACAAAAACATTTAATATAACAATTAAATGAAATAAAATAGGCGAATTGACATGTAAATGAATTGGTTTGCACTTTTTCCACTTTTTTAATTAAGAGGAAAAAGGTTAATGAACATTGTCTTGCGTTTTTAAACATTTCAGTGTGTGTGTGTGTGTGTGTGTGTATGTGTGTGTGTGTGTGTGTGTGCGCGCGGGCGTACACCCACCTACACCCATTCATTCATTCATTCATTTGCATGTCCCTTGCATGATGCCCTGCTGCTGGTGCATCCATTTGCAGATCATCAACAGTGTTTTGCAGCCATCTTTGCCTTGGTCTTCCTCTCTTTGTTTGTCCCATTATCTACCATTCCAAGACGGTTTTCTCTAGATTATCATGAAGTTTAATGTGTCCAAAATATTTAAATTTTCTCTCTTTAATCCTCTTTACTAGCTAACCTTCTTCAGTATTACATTCTTGTAGTATGGATATATTTGTTCTTTTTTTGTTTCCATGATATTTGAAGAACTCTTCTGTAGCATTTACATTCAAAGGCATTTATGTGTTTCTCAGCTGTTTTGTTAAGTGTCCAGGTCTCACAGGCATATGTTGCTATAGAAAAGATGCATGCCCTTAAAAATCTTATTTTTGTAGTTCTGTCTGTTCCTCTCCATAGATTCTTTAGTTGTTTTATTTTCTGAAGAGCAATATATGTCCTCCTTTTAATTTCCCTCACTGTATCTCCATTATTAGTTAGTAGTGATCCAAGATATTAAAAATTCTCCACTTCTTCCAATTTTTCCTCATTGATATATATTTCAGCTGTCTTGTTTGTTTTGTCAGTTGTCGTCAGTTTAGTTTTCTTCGCATTAAGATAGAAGTTTTGCTCTTCGCTGTTCTTATGGGCTGACATAATTAGTTTTTCCATTCCTTTTTGTGTTGTATACAGTAATACTGTGTCATCAGCATATCTAATCTCTGGTAATTCATAACCTCCAATTGTTATGGCATCGTAATATTCTATGTCTACATCTTCTCTAACATTCCTCATTATATTTTCATTATACAAGTTAAATAAGTAAGGCGACAATATGCACCCCTGACGGACCCATTGTTTTATGTCAAACCAAGTTTGTTTCACCATTTATTCTTACTGCTGCTTGTTGGTCTAGATACAGCAGTGATGTTAATTATATCAAATGTGTTGGAAATCTCATTTTTCCATTAATTCCGAAAGTTTCTGGTGTTGTACACAATCAGATGCCTTTGAGTAGTCTATAAAGGCTAAATATAGATTCACATTAAACTCTCTGCATTTCTCTATTGTTAATCTTATATTGAATATATGATCTCTTGATCCTCTTCCTTGCCTGAAACCAGCTTGGACCATATTGACTTCTTCTTCTATTTTCTTACGAAGTCTACCCATTATGATTTTAACAGAATTTTACTGGCATGACTAACCAGGGCAACAGTTCTGTAGTTTGTGCATAGTTTCAGGTTGCCCTTTTTTGGCAGTGGTATGAATATAATTCTTTTCCATTCTTTTGGCCAAATACCTGAATGCCATATCTTTTTACATAGTGCATGATAGATTGTGCCATATCTTTTTACATAGTGCATGATAGATAGTTGCACATTCCTTTCCTCCTGCTTTAAGTTCAGCTGTTATCTCATCACATCCTGGCTGCTTTAATAAGTTCAGCTGTTATCTCATCACATCCTGGTGATTTACCATTTTTCAGATTCTTTATTGCCCATAAAACTCCTTCTATTGTCGGTTCGTGTTCTTTCTCCTCCAATAATAATTCACACTGTTGATTTCTTCTTTCACAGTCGGTTGTATCATACATTCCTCAACAATATTCCTTCCATCTTTCTAGAATTTCCTCTGTCTCTGTCAAGGTATTCCCCATCTCGTCACAAATTAAATTTAGCTTAGGTGTGACATTTCTCGTCAGTGTCTTCATTTCTTTAAACGCTTCACTATCTGTTCCACACTTCTGATGTCCTTCTGTTCTTTCACAACAATCTTGTATGTATTGTTTTTTGTCTTTTCTTATGTTTCTTCGTACTTCTTTTGTTAAAGATTTATATTCCTCTTTGTTTTGTTTGTCACTTTCCATTGCGTCTTCATTTCTCTACGTTGTTTTATCAGTTCTAGGTGTGCTTGCTGTAATCCATTCATTCTTTTGTGTTTTCTTTACTGGAACCACGTCTTTAGCTGTTGTTATTAAGATATCTATGGCCTGTGTAGTCAGATCATCTGGTGTCATCTCCTCCTGTACAGCCATCAGGATTTCGAAACGGTTCTTCACTTCTGTACCATATTGTTCTGGTATTTTTGTAAGATCAAAGCGGAGTGGTCTTGATCCTGCAACTGTCTTTTTTATCTTTATCTTCATGTCTGCTATTAATAACTCATGGTCCGTGCCACAATCAGCACCTGGTAAAGTTTTTGCTGATGTTATACTTGATCTCCACTTTCTTTGCACTAAAATGTAATCTATTTGATTCCTGGTTTTCCATCAGGTGATGTCCATGTGTAAAGCCTTCCTGGATGTTGTTTAAAAAATGTGTTAGCGATCATTAGCTCATTTTCCATGCAAAACGCCATTAGATTGCCACCTGCCTCATTTCTATGTCCTATGCTAAATTTCCCTACAACGTGTCCTTCATCTTCTGTTCTTTCTGTACCAATCTTTGCATTAAAATCCCCCATTGTTAATACAATATAATTTTTCCGTACCTGGTCTGTCGTCTTTTGCAGTGTGTTATAAAAGTCTTCTACTTCCTCTTCGTCTGCTGCTGATGTAGGTGCATATATCTGGATGATTGTTACATTTCTCGGAGTGCCTTTAAGTCTGATTGTGAGGATTCTATCACTTACTGGATTGTAACCCAGTAATGCTTTTGATGTTGATTTGTCTAAATAAAAAGCCACTCCATTCTTTCCGCTTAGTTCCCCACCAGAGTATATAAAGATATTATCATTCTCGCTCTTGAAGTGTCCTGATCCTTTCCATCAGTGTTCGCAGATTCTCAAAATGTGTTCTTTTCATCTCGTCACTTATTATTTGATACTTTCCCTCATACATACTTCTTACATTCCATGTTCCTACTCTTATTTTTCTTTTTAGTTTGATGCAGGGGTTTTCCTTAGTAACACCGTCTGGATTTTGTCCGTCATCATAATTACTAGTACAGACCTCTGTTTCACACTCTTCCCCGAAGTTAAAATTAGATCTTTTTCCTATTTGACTTTCCATGTTGCTGTTTAACTTGCTTTCCTTCCGGGCAGTGACTGTACTAGTCAGTGATCGTAGCCATTGTCCCTACACTGAGATCATCTGCCTACCATCATAGAATGGTGACCATAACCAACATTATCTTTCGGTTGCTCTCCCATTCCATCCACCACCTGCTCCCATGGCTTCACGTCACCCTGATCAGGGGGCAATATAGGTACTCTACCTTGCCCAAGGGTGTCCCGTAGACTGACGGAGGTAAGGAGGCGTCTTACTTTTCTTTAGATAGGGGATACCCCTACCCGGCTAACCAGACATACACCAACTTACACATATAACATAATTATTTTTTATTTGAGTATGACACAATAACTCTGTTTTAGCGTTACGTAATTATTCTATCTGAGTTTGTTTCTCACACGCACGCACACACACTCACATACACACATACACACAAACACTGTAAAGCTCTCATTTAATGCGTCACAATTATTTTATCACGATTTGTCTTGCCTGGAAATTTATCAGTTACCGTTGTTATTGGTTAAATCTTGTGTGGGATGATTTTTTTTTTCTGGTTAAAGTCACTGCATCAGGCTGATAGCAGTATTCAGCAGCGGTCCCTGGTGAGAAATACAATTGGAAATCGATTCTTTTTTTTTGTTTTCTTTTGAACATAAAGATTATGAGAGAGCGTTCTCCCGAGCTCCAGATACGTCACGTGTCTGTTGTTCTGCACCAGGATGAAGGGGTGTAAGCAAATATATATTTGCTTATTTCTTGTCGCTAAAAATGCAGCTGTCAGCGTTATGAATGTAGAACCGGGTCGTGTTAGTTGTATGGCTCTGCCAGTGTTACTTTTTTTTTTTTTTCTCTCATGGTTTTCTGTTTCATATTGCTTGTAAAACTTTTTTTTAAAATTGTTCACCGTGTTCTTTGTTTCATTTTCCTTTTATTTAGCTAATGTCATCTTTCCCTGCCTTGTTTGCATTCAGGGGTTTTTTTTTCTTCAGGTTTTTGGCACGTTTACTTGTATCCCATGTGGACATTTTGGTTATTTTAAGGTTTGCGTTACCTTCCTCCCTCTCGTTCATTTACCTGTAGACATGTTAGCGCTTTACTAATCAGATTTAGTCCATATCTTTTCCTTCATTTCAGAATTCTTGTTCTTTTTTTTTCCTGTTTCATTCTGCCAATGTCACTCTCCGTTTGCGTGTGACGTGGGTATTCAGTTCGCCTATGATATGTTTATTCTTTGTGAGAATATAGTTTTTTTTTTCTATTTCAGTATAATATAATTAGTCTGCTTGTCTGAGACAGCTCTTCTATTTCAGTATTATATAATTAGTCTGTTTGCATGAGACGTAATTATTCTGACATATATTCTATATGACATATGGAAAATGGCACCCTTAAGACTCAGTTTCATCATCAGAGCTGCTTACGATCTCCCGCTTACAGGCTCGAACTTAGATAAATGTGGTGCACAGGAAGACCTAGAGTGCCCCATCTGCAACGAAAGGCAAACATTGGAACACGTGCTGTCAGCATGCAGAGTATCATTAGCCCAAGGACGCTACACCTGGCGGCACAGCAGAGTGCTGCAGGAACTAGTAGCCATCATAGACAGGGCAAAAGATAGGGCAGATAACAGCAACAAATATAAGATCCCATCTAAGTACTTCGTAGGTGATGGAACGACATCAAACATTGAAGTCATGAACGTTCCCTTACCGTCACTGCAAACGACTGGGATGTGATAGCGGACTTACCAGGAAGAAGAGAGTACCCAACAGTCATCAAGAACATGGGAATGTGGCAGGACGTTGTAGTTTAGCCCACAGCAAAACAGGAATTTATAATGATCGAGCTTACGGTTCCATAAGAAACAAGAATGGAAGAACAACATAAACGTACATTCAAGAATGAGAAGTACAATGATCTGGTCAAGCACTTAAGGCAAATCTTATCTTATATCTTATATCCTTCCCGTGCCGTTAAACGTCACATAGGGCTCGCAAAGTAGTTCGCCAATTTTTTCTGTCTTCGGCGAGTCTTTCAACCTCATCAAGGGATTTTATGCCTGTTAATTTGCTAAGGCAAATGGCAGGAGTCAAACCAAGGGTATTAGTTGTAGAAGTAGGAGCGAGAGAATTCGTAGTAACATCGACATACGAGCTGTGTAAGCAACTGGGCATAAAAGGACAAGTAAGAACAGCGGCTTTGAAAAACCTTTCAGAAACAGCAGAAAAGTCCTCATGCTGGCCGTGGAGCATGTGAAATAAAAATACTGAGAACTTAAATAATTTCAGTTCATTCATTCATTTGCATGTCCCTTGCGGAACTTTGCCTCCCAAACAGCACTCCTGTAGGCCTCTCGGTTGTGAGCAAGATGGCCTGCTGCTGATGCATCCATTTGCAGATCGTCAACGATGTCCTGCAGCCATCTTCGTCTTGGTCTTCCTCTTTTTCCTTTTCCCATTACGTATCCTTCCAATACGGTCTTCTCTAAATTCTCATGACGTTTAATGTGTCCAAAATATTTAAGTTTTCTCTCTTTAATCCTCTTTACTAGCCAGCCTTCTTCAATATTAAGCTCTTGTAGTATAGATATATTTGTTCTTTTTTGTGTCCACGATATTTGGAGAACTCTTCTGTAGCATTTACATTCAAAGGCATTTATGTGTTTCTCATCTGTTTTGTTAAATGTCCAGGTCTCACGGGCATATTTTCCGATGGGAAAGATGCATGCCCTTAAAAATCTTATTTTTGTAGTTCTGTCTGCTCCGCTCCCACAGATTCTTTATTTGTTTTATTTTCTGAAGAGCGATAGATGTCCTCCTTTTAATTTCCCTCATTGTATCTCCATTATTAGTTAGTAGTGATCTAAGATGTTCAAAACTCTCCACTTCTTCCAATTTTTCCCCATTGATATATATTTCAGCTGCCTTGTTTGTTTTGCAGTTGTCATCAATTTAGTTTTCTTCGCATTAAGATAGAGGTTTTGCTCTTCGCTGTTCTTACGGACTGACATAATTAATTTTTCCATTCCTTTTTGTGTTGTGGAAAGTACTGTGTCATCAGCATATCTAATCTCTAGTATTTCATAACCTCCAATTGTTATGGCATGGTAATATTCTTTGTCTACATCTTCTCTAACATTCCTCATTATATTATCAGTGTACAAGTTAAATAAGTAGGGTGACAATATGCACCCCTGACGGAGGCCTTGTTTTATGTCTGACCAAGTTGTTGTTTCAGCATTTCAGTTATCACATCTAATTACCGGGTGCCCCGTGACAGGAAGGGTTAGATGCGCTCAGGCTGCACTGCCACTCGGATGACCGTGGTTCTGTACTGTTAAAAAAACAAATAAAAAGTCACAGGCTCCTCTTAGTTTAATAGGGCCTAAACACCTGTCTTGTGGGGCGGGGGAGTGGGTTACTTCTTCTGATGATTTAGGAAGTTGTGTTGTTGTTCCGCTCTCTACTAGTTGTGTTGTTGTTCCGCTCTCTACTAGTTGTGTTGTTGTTCCGCTCTCTACTAGTTGTGTTGTTGTTCCGCTCTCTACTAGTTGTGTTGTTGTTCCGCTCTCTACTAGTTGTGTTGTTCCGCTGTCTACAGTAAAGAGTTTCCTGCATTCTATTTCAGTATGATATAGTCTGTTTGCATGAGACCTGATTATTCAGTTTGATTACTCTGTTTTAGTGTGTAGCATAATTATTCGAGTGTGACGTGATTATTCTGTAGGCTAAAGCAAAAAGAAAGCTTTAATGTGCTCTATTAATATATTTTTAGACATAATAATAAAACGTTTGGGTTTTGTTCAGAACAAACACAGAAACGCCAGTGAACTGCCGAGGCATATATATGAGCGTTTTATTATGATGTCTAAAAATGAATAGTGATGACAGTTGTGTTGATGTTCTTAATGATAGCAGGCTGACCTGGTGTTCTTGGATTCTCGGGGTCAGAGCACAAGAGTAACGAGCATGTGCCCTGTCAGCGAGCTACGCTTAGGGCTGCAGAGTCTAGAGTCGGAAGCAGTTTTGGGTAAAGTCGGGAGCTGAGACTGTAGAAATGCACACTTTATCAAGGGGTTGGAGTCGTACACACCAAGAATAGAAGATATGCATGTCATAGTAGCAAATTAAAAATAAGAACCGCTGTAATGGATTGGTCACATGCTGCAAAGAGACCCCAGCAACATTCGATGGACTCCCGAGGGAAAAAAGAGGGACCGACAAAAGGCCCCCAGTGGAGAAATGTAGAAGCAGAAATGGGCAACGTGTAGCACAGCTGGGTCACAATACAAAGGCAGGCCGCAGACCGTGAAAAGTGGAGAGAATTTGTTGCAGCCCAGCAAGACGATACATGGCGTACTGGGCGGTGATTGCCTAGCCGATCGCCGATCAAGAACATGGATGGATGGAGTATAGTAATATAAAAGTTGGAATGGGCGTACCTACTCCATATCTTTAATTGCAGTGACAGATGTCTCAGTAGTCTATACAGAACGCGCGTAATCTTTCTCCATGAAGCACATCCTAGAAGAGAATAGGGTCTTCTCAGGCGATCTCGCAGCGAACGCCCCGTTGTGTACAACCGATCGTAGTTAAAAAAAAAAAGTTTCACGTTGCCACCAGGGCTCTCCGCCTGTTCTGACGATTTTTAACTCTCCCTGTATTTAGCCATACACCAGTGCACCAGTGAGCTGTTTTCACATTCATCAAAGCAAGCTCTTACTCCGGATTATGTGCGGCCAGTCTCTCTTTTGTCTCTGTTGTGAACCACGTCTGCGTGATTGATAGTTGCCCTGATCTAGTTGTTGGGAAGCTGGTCTCACATAGAGCAGTATTCCAGATACAGATCTGTTTTTCTTTTTCTTTGTTATCGTTGTTCTTCTTGAGGCTATACGTATAGTTTTTTTTGCATTTCATACTTATAATTGTTATTCACACTTATATAATGCTATATACATTACTATAGGACTACTATAAATCATCATCATCATCATCTTCTTCTTCTGTATCTCTCTCTGAACCTTAAGTGCCCAGGGCACATGGGGCTTCCGCAAGGGTTTTCCACAAATGCCTGTCCTTTCTTCTGTATAGCTTTTCATTTTTCATACTTGTAATTGTTATTTACACTTACATAATGCTACATCTACTGATTTCATTCATTCATTCATTCATTTGCATGTCCCTTGCGGAACTTTGCCTCCCAAACAGCACTGATTTAGTACAGCTATAATAATAATTATTATTATTTACCCGATGTTTGTTTCTGCCTCAAATAATAAAGCTCACTGTGGTTTCACAGGATACACTATCTTCCAACAGCATTTCTTTCCCTTTGACCGGCGAGGGCCATAGCTGTTGCCTCAACTTCTTGCACAGCCTGTATTCTTGTAGGATATGTTGGACTGTGATTTCCGAATAAATGTCATGGCAGATTGAACGGTTGAACTGTTATATTGCCTGTGATTAAGGTCGAGCTGTGACCTGGGCCGTCACGTCTGATCTCGTCACTTGTAGTCCCTGGCTTCAGAATTAAAGGATCACAACTTGTTGTGTTGTCACACGCTTGCTCAGATGGAGTATGCAGAGCGTTGTTGTTGGTGGTGGACCATGTATAGAAGTCTGGATTTTTTACACTTGCGGGAACTATGAAAAGGCACCGCAGTACACTTTTTGTTCATATTAGGCAGAGGTAAAGGAGGTCTTGTACAGTTACACAAGCATCCTAATACATCTGCGCTTTAATTGAGGTAAAGCATTTAAGAGATACGGTGTTTGTGTCCATATTGCCATTGGTTTGGCGTCGCGGGCAGTATCCTGTGTAACCAGTCACATTCCATAGTTGCTGAAAGACTCAGTGCATTTCTGACGCTGCGGGTCAGGACAGAAGCACCAGCCTTCGCCGTGAGATACGATTGCAATGACCATTTCGTTAATTAGGTGTCTTTTACATCAGTATATGATGGCTGTAATACGTTTTATTTCACAAGTCATAAATCCCTGGGCATTTGCATGCCACAGATGTGCGAAGCGTTAGTGTCCAAAAGGCCATTACAGCATTTGAGGTAAGGAGACTCCGGGTGTCTATTTCTTGAGGCTGGGTTCAGCCCGGTGCCCCAGAAACGTATTCTCCCTAGTGCCTTAATCGAACCAGGGACCTTCTGATCGGTAAGCGAGTGCACTAAATGCTAGACCGCCGCGGCCTGGGTGGGGTAGGTGTTTAGTGCTCGCCACCAGCAACGTGGACGACCCCGGCTAGGTGTGTGATAAACTTACAAGAACTCGGGTATTCTTTTATGGCTGTGGAGGGGTCAGATTATTTTTCTAGTGAAATGGGAGATTTATATATATATATATATATTCTGTGATCGAGTTTATTGTTTTTTACCTGCTTTTTAACGAGTGCCTAACCCAGATCTCATGATTGCATGGGGGAAAAAAACCAGGGGTATTTCAGGACTCACAGGTTGCCAGGAGACAGTCATTAGGAGATAAATTCACGTTTATGGGACAGTTTCAGTATTTTTTGTTGTTGTTGTTCAAGTGTGGGAATTCTGCTTCAGTAATGAGATGAGAAGAAAAAAAACGTATCTGGAATATAATGGAGTGCAAACACAGCAGTGGCCTTAATCTGCAGGAAGGATAAAGCGTATGATGGAATTGTGAAGGGTGTTGAGGTAAAACAAGGGTGTTTTCATTAAAAAGAAAGCTAACTCCTTACTTAAACGAACGAACAAACAAACAAAAAGCGCAACATTTAAAACTGAGAAAAAAGACTTGGTCTTGAAGTGGGGGAAAATGCTGGTAGAAACGAAAGACAGGAAAATAGAACCGAAAAGGTTCTAAGGACTGTTATTGCCGGAGGTGAGGTGCAGAATTCGCTCTCTACTCCAACGGTGTGCGTCTCAAACAGCCTCTGGCAGTCAAGTCCAGCTCCTGGCCTTCCCGTGGCAGAACTGTTTACACTGACAGGAGAAGGGGCGAAGGCGAATATCTGGCGCCTTAAAACCAGACACTTAGGGTAGATGAGTGGCAATTTTGGTAGCTCATCTACCGCTGCTGGCTAGATTCTTCAGCTGCCGTGCGTGGAGCGGTGCACCTCCTGGCCAATGAAGAAAGGTGAAAATGGGGTTGCCGCACGGCATCACTGCGGAAAAGGTGATAGAAAGGATAAAGCGAAGCAGACAGTCAAATCACGGCACCTCTGGTCTGGAGGTCGGCCACGTCCTAAGTGCACTCATATCGGGTGAAATGCCTGAACCGGCTTAACCCAGAGGTTAAGACACTGCTGGCGAGACTCTTCGGATGCCGCGCGTGGAGTGAAGCTCCTCCCGGTCAAGGAAGAAACTGCGGAAAAGTAGTAAGGGTTGCTGTGCGGCGCCGATATGAAAAGGTGAAGGAAAGGATAAAGTGAAATTTAATCCGTATGTCCAGTAGTATCACTGCGAGAGCTACACATACAGCAGCGCCTCTGCTCTAGAGGCCGGCACGTCCGAAATACACCTACACTGGTGAAATATGCCTAAACCGGCATTCACCAGGGGTGAAACTTGATGGCAAGGCATGTCACGCCACCTCCACTCTAGAGGTCGGTCACACCAGATATACACCCATACTGGTGAAATATGCCTAAACCGGCATTCACCAGGGGTGAAACCTGAAGGCTAAGCATGTCACGGTACCTCTGCTGTAGAGGTCGTTCACGTCCCAAACACGCCCATACTGGGATAATGCCTAAACCGGCTCAACCCAGGAGTGGAAGTCACTAGTGGCGAGAATTCGTCCTCCTGGACAAAAGCTCCGTCCTGGTCACAACTAGTAAGGGTAGCGGCCACGACCACAAAATGCTGAAGTCGGAGACACTGGACCAGGGCAGTCTAGATAGGCAACCACCTCTCACCTGACGGGGATGTATGCGTATCCTAATCACGCTGAGGTTTTCGGGTGAGAAAGTCCAACTCTGGACTGAATGGGCAACCACCTCTCACCCAGCGGTGATACACGGGTATCTCAAAACACGTTGAGGTTTTCCGGTGAGAAAGTTCAACTCTGGCTTTGGTGAGCTACCGCCTCTCACCCAGCGGGGATATACTGATATCCAAAACACGTCGAGGTCTTCCGGTGAGAAAGTCCAACTCTAGACTAAACTAGTGCAGCGAAAACCACGGTGTCATGCAATCCCGCTTCTGAGACCCACCAAGAATACAGGCTCAAGCCCTGCGATACTATGAACCTCTTGTGGTTCTCTCGGGGTTCTCGTGTTTTTCTTTTGGGGGACCAGGGGACTTAACGAGGACCACAACCGTAAATTCAGTAGGGTCACAGGGCAGTCTTGGTGGTAGAAGCGAACGAAGAAGAAGAAGAACCGTGAAGAATATTGAAAGATTGATGTTGAGACGAAATGGGATTATTTCGATCATAAATTTTTTAAAAAGTACGACATAACATAAATGAAAAGAAAAATACATATAATGAAGAAATACAGTAGGACAGATGAAGTATTTTGAACAGCTTAAAGAAGTCTAACAATATATTGAAAACTGTGTGGATTTGGAAATGTGAGGCAAGGAAGTCCAAACAGAAAGGAAAAAAAAAATAAACACGAGAGAAAGCCTTAAATGTGTGAGCGAGCATAAATAATGAGCAGAAGAGACGCTGTACATTCAAAACGAAAGGGCATAGCAGCCATCTTTCTCGGTTTATAATTAAAACAAGTGTTCGAAAATGTGGTACACTGAACTTAAGCAATAGTGCATGTTTATTACAACTCTTTGATTTATTCCGTGATTGACATTTATAGCTAGATGAGATCATTTCGTCTTTTGATGTAAATCTCATTACAGGTAAGCTATACTGTTAATGACAAGATTGACAGGAGGGTAATTAAGTGAAACTTCTATGACTTTAGTTCACTTTTATAACATCTTTTTAATGATCACAGACATCGCTGCCACCTGCACACACGAGCGCCTGATGAAACCTTAGCAAGGGAGAAATATAAAAAAAGGTTTCTTAAACATTTCCTTGTGATTCCTCGCTAATTTAGAAAGACAGTAGTTGCTATTTCTGTTTTCTCATTCATGCCGGTTTGCCCTGGCGTTTTTTACAGTTTCTGTCCACGACAGGCCATTGTTCACTGAGGTAACTGCCTTTTTTTTTCTCCCTGGTATAACCTTCCGGGTGACGTGCAAGATGGCGGGCGTTTTTTTAACGCTCTTGCTGACATGCAAAGTTCAGCGGGGTTTTGCTTGAATCGTTACATATTCAGTTTGGCATAAGGCTAACAACCTTATCCTGAGACCCACCTAGAGGCGACTCTAGATTGGGGGGGGGGGGGGGAATTGTTGTGGAAACTCGCAACAAAACAACCAAGTCAAGGAAGATACTTCAGGGATACCAACTCCGAAGTACCCAGACAAAGATCGAAAGAATGCATTCCTCGGCCCCAAATATGTGATCGAGATTGGATTCTGGAATGTAAGAACACTGGCAGCGTCATTAAAAAAAAACTGCTCAAGTAATCAGAGAAATGGAGAGATACCACCTAGATGTATTGGGCATCAGTGAAATGCGATGGCCAGAAGCAGGGAAAAAAACGGCGGAAAACCACAAGTTAATAATACATTCGGGTAGAGACGATGGGAAATACCAAGAAGGCGTGGGTATAATTATGTCAGATATAGCATCACAGAGCGTTATAGAATGGAAACCAGTGAATATTCTTATAATAAGAGCACGATACAAACTAAGACACGGAAGAATGACAAGCATACAGTGTTATGCACTCACGAACGATGCTGATGATGAAATAAAAGACGATTTCTATCACCACCTACAACAACTCATTAACAAAGTCCTTAAACACGACATCCTGATTGACATGTGAAACTTAAATGCCAGGGCAGGAAAAGATAACGATGATGTCTAAAATTAATGGGGGAAGAAGGAATTGATACGGTAAATCAGAACGGATAAAGTTTAATTGAAATATGTCTAACAGAGGGCATGGTCATTGGAGGAACAATATTTCCACACAAAGAGATCCATAAAACAACATGGATATCCCCAGATGATAGAACCAGAAACCAGATAGACCATTTTTGTCTTAGAAGGCAATTCAGAATATCTCTGATATATGTAAGCGTATACAGAGGTGCAGATGTCAACAGTGACCACAACCTGTGTATAGGGAAAATAAGACTAAAACTGAAAAGCAAACACAAGAAATCAATACTCAGAAAGATAAACAGCCACAGTCTACAGGAAGAAAATTTAACAGTAATTTCTATCTGCAACTTACCACTCATTTCGCAGCACTCGTTGAGGTAGAGGAGATACATATAAATGAATTATGGAATTCTTACAGCACACTCATAATCACAGCAGCAAAAGCATGGACTGCAAAAAAAAGCAACAAAAACAAAAACACGTATATCGGAAAACACATGGAAATACATACAAGAAAGACGAGCAGCCAAATTAACCATGTTGAATGTAAAGACAGATCTTGTAAAAGATTTGGCAAAGCAGCATACAAAGAACTAGACAATAAAGTTAAAAGTTCAGCTAGAAGGGATAAAAGAGCATACGTGGACAATATGGCGAAAGAAGCAGAGAAGGCAGCAAAAACAGGAGACAGCAAAACTTTATGTAACATACAAAAGAAGCTAACGAATACTATTACATCCAAAGACCTATCTTTAGCAAAACTGGCACCCTATTAACATCAAGTAAAGACCAAAAGCAAAGATGAGATTAAAAAGCTCACTGAAAAACAGGAAAACTTGGAAAACTACCATGCGAGCCCTATGTGACGTTTAACGACACGGGAAGGGTGTAAGATAGCAAGGGCACATTAGCCTTGTTAGAGAGATGTCTTAGTCTTCTCGAACTCTGACCGAGTAACGATTTTTAGTTTTTGTTTGTTTGTTTGTATTTAGTGTTTTCAGCTCGTATTATCTGCTGTACTCTTAGGTTTGACTGCTGGGTCGTTTTAAAAGTACTATAGAGACTTGTATGCACTTTTAGTTTGGCAAAATTTGATGTTGTATATCTGAGATAGCCCCCCCCCCCCTCAACTAATACTCTATTCCAGCACTGAAGCAGTTATCTCTTAAACTGCCATGAGCCATTTATATTGATTTAATATTTTTAAATATTACTCCAGGATTAATATCCGTACTCTGCCAGAGTAAATTTCGATGAGAAATTTTGGTAGAAAGAAACTAGGATGAAGTTACTATATAATTTTATTTTAAAAAATTGAATTGGGTTATAAATGTGCTTCTTATTTAGATTTCGCCTAAATATCACTCTGAATCTTTATTCACACAAATGGTCAAGATCTACCAACAATGCTAGTGTTTCAGAGTGTGGAAGAGTTAATATATATATATATATAATTATTTTGTTCTGTTGTTCGGAATTTTAGACTGCGTTAAACGCTAAAAAATAGTACACATTCTGTCAATTGCTATGGTGACCGTAGTGAATGATAGCAACAAAAAAAAAAATGTTCGTGTGCCATTGTGTTGGTTGGTAGCTTAAGGGTTAATGTAGTGTAAAGGTTAAAACATGCACGGACATATGAATAAATAAACGATGGTATTCTGCCACGGGTTTCGTGAAATGTATCACTGAAAATGTTGTTACCACACAGAAAATTAAGATTCGTGATAAGGATAGAGTCCATCTTTTGGGCTGGAGATGTAACTGTCAACCATTTGAGCATGTGTACAAATGATAGAGACAGTTAAAAACCTGTCAGTAATCTGTGTGTTGTATGTAACAGGTGCAGTACATAGCATCTAATTCAGCATTGTGTCTGGAAAGGTTATGACTACGTACTTCACTACAGGCAAGGGACTACGTTTCGTCGAGTTCATTTAGTGTAACACGGCGTTTGATTCACGGTAGAGCCGAGATACGATTTTCATCTGTAGAGTCATGCACAGGAAGACACGGGTAATGTTTTCAGCATGGCGATAATTGATCGCCGAACCAGAGCTAGAAACGTATTCTTTCTTTTCTTGTTCAGAGCGCGAAGATGATGGTCATTTCTAATTATCTGACGGATCAGACCGCTTTAGCATCAAGCTAACGTTGCAGCTATTACTTCAGATGCTCCTTGTAACGGAAGAGTTGCAAGGGTGCCAGGAAACCAACAAGCTGCGTAATAAATGTATAAATAATTGAAAAGAAATTTAGATGAACAGAATATCTGAAAATGAGAAGTAAATAAACAATATCCTAGGCTGCTTCAGTCAGACTAATAGGGCGGGGTTGGAGGCGTTACCAATACTTGGACGTGTAGCTAGTAAAGTAATAGAACACAGTGCTGTATGGTTAGACCTTTAAAAAAATCATAGTCAAAGCACTTTTAGGCGTGAGATAAAGAAAAAGTACAGGAGAATTACCCAGGAACTATGTACTATGGATTGCCGAGCAGTCGTCTAGTCACGAGAGAACAGCGCATTAATGAACTTTGCTATTATTTCACTGTACGAAAGCTTTGATGTTTCCTGTCTGTAAAAATTTGTACCTGAAACTGTCTTTAAGGGGAAAAAAATATTCGTTTATTTGTCGTTACTGATGTCCTGTGTCCACTGGGTATGTGCAGGAGACCATGTGTGTATGTTTGTGTCTCAGAAATTTGGTATCTGTGGCATACTGAATCTAAGCGATTGTGTCTCAGAAATTTGGTATCTGTGGCATACTGAATCTAAGCGATTGTGTCTCAGAAATTTGGTATCTGTGGCATACTGAATCTAAGCGATTGTGTCTCAGAAATTTGGTATCTGTGGCATACTGAATCTAAGCGATTGTGTCTCAGAAATTTGGTATCTGTGGCATACTGAATCTAAGCGATTGTGTCTCAGAAAATTGGTATCTGTGGCATTCTGAATCTAAGCGATTGTGTCTCAGAAAATTGGTATCTGTGGCATACTGAATCTAAGCGATTGTGTCTCAGAAATTTGGTATCTGTGGGATACTGAATCTAAGCGACCTAATTTCTGTGTCATGATCTCGTTTCCTTTCCGGGTGTCACGATTTTCGACCAGACAGTCACTGATGGCTGTGCTATCAAACACCTTTTTTTTTTGGCCTTGTTTTGTTTCGGTTTTTAGACAGTGTCTTATTCTGTGTGCACTACGTCTGTAGCGTTTAAAAAAAAATGCCATTACGCAGTGAGATCATAATTGGAAGTGTCCATACTCCACAGGAATATAGGATGCAAATGATGGGGGTATGGCACACGATCTTTGGATAGATCTCTTTCACTGTTAAGTTCTTAGTTATGTGTACGCACGTAAAACAAAGCGAAATTATTTGACATCTTTTTTTTTAGTCATACTAATACCTAATAAGACTGTGGGGGATGATGATCTCTACGAACTGTCGAAGGAGACAGGCATTTATTTCTCATTTTCAGATATTCTGTTGGTCTACATTTCTGTTCAGTTATTTATACATTTATTACGCAGTTTATTGGTTCCTAGCAATCAGGCACGTTGCTTTATGAGTGATGTGGAGAGTCAAAGGTTGTGGGGAGGTAAATCATGACAGAAATGTGCTGAGGGAGAAACTCAAAGGTTAAATCTGTTCATGTTCTGAAACCCTTGCAACTCTTTCAGATTTTCAGGCGTATCACCCTCATTAATAGGTCGATAAGTGGTTAATTCAACATTGGTACATTTTTTTTTCTTCTGAAGCAGGAAATGCTCCAAAGACAGTGTATCAGACAACTTCCTCAACCGTTTAGCATGTACCTTCTTTGCAAATGTTTTTCAGGGACGAAAGGAACCATTAATAATGTTTTCTTCATTTTGTTTTTAAAAAAAAAGGTGTTTCAGTGTCTCAATACACTGAGCGTGGCCTGTTTTTTTAATTAACAATATTATCACTTCACTCACAAATTACGCTATGTTAAAAGTATATAAGGTCCGACAATTACGTAATGAGACTGATTTTATTATGGCCAAGACAAAAATGCCATTTATGAAGCAAAGCATGGAATCCAAAGAGGCAACCTTCATCTATGATCTTACAACTTTTCATCGCCGCCCGATAAGCAAATGACAAATAAGCCGCCATTTTGTTGACCTAGTTAGAGGTGCATTGTCATATAATCAGCCTGGGGCAAAGAACTAACATTAAAACTTGGAAAAAGTGCCACTGAGATAGTTGAATTGATGCGACAAGTTTATGGGGATAATTGTTTATCTCGTGAACAGATATTCAGGTCGTATTCACGATTCAAAAGTAGTGTGGAAACGATTACAAATGCAACTAGACATGGACGCCCAATTTCTTTTCGTAATAAGGAACTCATTGCAAAGGTCAGAGAACAGATACAAGAAGATCGTTGTTTGACTGTGAGGATGGTGGCAGATGAATTTGGTGTTAACCGAGAGCATTCGTAAAATTTTAGTGGACGCTTTTGGCAAAAAGAAGTTGCTTGCCGGTTTCTACCACATGCGTTGTCTGATGACCAAAAACATCAACTTGTTGAGTACGTAAAAGACATCAGCAAAACGTGTCGCAGAAATAAAGATTTCTTAAATTTGATTGTTGCAGAAGATGAAACATGGATTTTCTGCTATGATCCCACAACTGAACGCTAAAGTGCTCAGTGGAAGTCATCATCATCACCAAAATGCAAAATATTTCGCCTTCAGAAGTGGAAAGTAAAGACAATGTTGGTGTGCTTCTGTGACAGCAAAGGAATTATTCACAAAGAATTTATTCCAAAGGGACAGACTGTCACTGCCAAAGTTTATTTAAATATTTTGAAATGCCTGTTAAAAAGGATTCTCCGAGTCCGACCCGAGTATTCAGCACCTGGCAGTTTTTTTCCTTTTTCATGATAATGCACCGGCTCACCGGGCAGTAGTTGTACAGGAATTTTTGGCCCAAAACAAGTGTGTGTTCTCAACCATCCACCATATTCCCCAGATTTTTCTCCCTGAGATTATTTTCTATTCTCAAATTTAAAGTTACCATTGAAAGGACGCTTCTTTCACGATACTGATGACATCCTAAGGGTCGTAATATTGAGTTTAAGGCCTATACCAACAGAAGAACTACAGAGGTCGTTCCAGTGTTTGTTAGATCGTGCCACTCGCTGTATCAATCCACAAGGAGCTTACTTTGAATAAAATACAGGTTATATCTTCAACTGTTCTTTATTTTATGTGTTATGTAATTAGTCTCATTACTTAATTGTCGGACCTTGCATTAGCGTTTAATTAACTATTAAAATATAGAAGTAATAAAAGCATTAGAGAATATGTAATTATCAGTGTCTGATTAATGAGTTTAGATACTTAATGATGGAATGGTTTCAGCTAGTTGATTATATTTTGTGGCATGATTCCTCTGTGCTTGGAGAGCCTGATATCAGTTATTTGCCGATTTTTGTTATTTTACCCCCTTTGTAACTATGAGACTAATGCTCTCGGGAACTTAGATTGGAGAGGTCTGCACTTGAAATGATTGGCTGGGCAACACTGACTTTACTTACATGCATGAGCTACCTGAAAAAAAGTTAACTCATCAGCCTCCACCACCATCAGATAGGACCTCCATCTCTGCCTTCACAGTTGGAACAACTAGAAGCGCTGAACGGACGTAAGCCAACATTGATTACAGCATGAGATATAGTTCTCAGGTCTAAAGGAGAGTGCTGTCTCCGCTTTCTCCTATTGAAAGATCTGAAGTTAGTTTTACTTTGAGGACAGGATTCTAGGCAGAGATCTTTTGCGTGTATGTGAGCGATAAGAGAAATGATGACTGCAGTAAAACTGGTTCTAGTAATGAAGGTAGATAGAGGTGTATGGTTCAGTTTTACTAAAAAGATAAGAGTGAGGAAATCGGGCAGAAAGTAAGATGAGCACATATAAATAAAACACGTACAGCAATCCAATATTTCAGCAAAAGCCCTTTTTTTCAAGAATGACATAAACGCAACTGATAAAAACATAAAAAATAGCTTTTTGATAACCACCTTATAAGAGAGACGGACACAATGTATGGGCTTATAATTTTTAAAAAAGCATGAATGAAAGCTGAAGTCAAAGAGACGAACATGAAGATAAAGAATTTTACTTGAGCTTGGCTAGCCACTTATCAAATCACTTAAAAGTCACTTCTATTCTTTTATGTGGAGCAGTGAAATCCAGTCATTCACAATAAATGGCAGATAAATCCTACGCAAGAACAGATAAAAATAACCACCCAAAGTGCAGGAGCATCAAATTTAACATTGCAGCTGTTACTTAAAGCCGGATAGAATACTGTGAGTTCTTCGTCAAAACTGGATCAAAGTGCCGTGAGTATTGTATGGCAGGGGAATTATATCTGGGAGGATAGGCATCATGTGGTATGGGAAAGCACTACAGGTCGGCTCACTGTCAAAGCATGATTGAGCGTGACAGAAAAAAGAACTTTAATGCAGAGCACTTTTAAAGACAATAAAGGTTATCACACTCATTAATCACTGCTTTGTTATCTTTGCTTCAGTAAGTGATAACAGTTATTGTTTAAACGAGGAAAGAACGCCTGTTAGCACGGAAATGGGGATGACTGATGAAATCATAGAGGAACCAGATTAAGGAAAGCACCGCGCAGAATGTGGCCGAGTCACGTGCGGGTTGTGAGTTCGAGCTTAAGAGACATGGGTACGTACAAATAGATAAACGTTAAGTCAGGCCAGGTAAATTGCGAAAGGACAATGGGGGAAAAGTAACAACAATCATATAGAGACTAAGGGTTGCATTACAGAAGCAGTGATTCTCACAGAACACGTATTTAAAGAAATACCAAACTTCATTACAGAAGCAGTGATTCTCACACAACTCTTATGAACGCTAAGGTTGCATTATAGAAGCAGTCACACATCTCGTACATTACGGTGTAGTATTAGGATACATTATGTATGATTAGCTTCAAAACTAGAACTAGTACATAAAGCACTTTAAACGCGAGAAAAAGAAAAGTAGTTAAGAGACTTACCTTGAGCTGCAGGCTTGTCAACGAGTATATATCTCTCTCTGAACCTTAAGTGCCCAGGGCACATGGGGCTTCCGCAAGGGTTTTCCACAAATGCCTGTCCTTCGCCTTTTTTTCTGCTCTTGCCCAGGTGAGCCCTCTATTGCTTATCATCCTTTCTGTTGTTCTTCTCCATGTCTCTTTTAACGAGTATATATATATATATATATATATATATATATATATATATATATATATATAAACGATACCAACTGTGAATTTTATAGCAGGGTAACTGAGAAGTATAGAAGGGAGTATTTTCACCCATTTTATAGGCGTTATCAACGCATTTGACAAGATACAACACATTGAGCATAGAAAAGAAGCTGATTTGTTGAAAGAGTTGTTTACTTAGTAAGTGGCTTGTGTTGTACGAAAGTAACTCTAATAATGGTATCAGTGACATAATTTTTCACTGACATTTTGTTCGGCATTCCTGTGAAGAATGAAAGACCTAGGGGTGAAACTCGGCGTGCCAAAACATAAACAGCTAATGACAAGTATCGGAAAGGATGGTCAGCCAACACAGGACGTGTGCTATCAGTCAATGTACCCCCATGGAGATATATTGAAGAGGAGATCGGAGCTCACATGGACGTGTTCAGAGTTCGAAGATGACGGTCATTTCTGATAGACTAACAGGAATTCTTGTCAACCCTTCCGTGTAAATCAGACAAGGGTATGCATTGCATACTTGCTTAGTTCACATCCTTCTATGAAACGTCTTTGAAAATAATAATGAAGTGCTTGAACGAGGTAACCAGTATAAAACAATGAATAACCCTGTAAACGTAGATGACGTAGTGTTGTTTGGGAGGGAACCCCACTTCCCCCCCCCCAGAAAATGGAGTCTTTCACTCCTGAATTAATTTCCATCTTACATCCTTCCCTTGCCACTAAACGTCACATTGGGCCCGCATGGTAGTTTGCCAAGATTTCCTGTCTTCGGCGAGTTTTTCAACCTCATCGGGGGATTTTATGCTCACTGAACTGGCCTCTCTTAACAATATCCTCTTTAGAGTTTCACGTAGTCGGCCTCTTTTTCTTCAGCCTGTTGTGTTCCACATGATAGCTTGTTTGGGGATCCTCTGATTGTTTCTTCTCATCACATGACCGACATATGTCCATCTCCTTTTTCTGATCACCCATGAGACAGGTTGTTGTTTGCTCTTCTGTCTTATCTCTGCGTTGTTCTTGAATTCGTTCCACTTTATACCGAATATTTTCCTTAGGCATTTGTTTTCAAAAGAGTCAAATTTATTGTCTATTTCTTTAGTTGTTTTCCTGCTTTCACGTGCATAAATGAAGGTGGATATTACATTTGAATTGAATAATCTTAACTTGATTTTTGTGGTTATAATTTTTGAATGCCATATGTTCTCAGGATTCTTGAAGGTCAATGCTGTTTTTGCAATTCGAATTCTAACTTACTTCCTGGTCTATGTAGCTGCCGAGATACGAAAAATGGTTTACTTCTTCAACAGCTGTTCCTTCTACGTATATTTGTCCTTCATGGTTAATGAGAAGTTTCATTATTTTTGTTTTATCCTTGTTAATTTCAAGTCCTATCTTACTAGCCATTGAAGACAGGGTATCTGCTTTTACTTGCATCGATTTCACATTGTCACCGATAAGAGTTACCTCATCTGCAAAATCAAGATATTCCAGTTGGGTCTCATTTACCCAAATCAATGCCAGAATAAATTTTACTGAGAAATTTTGCTAGAAAGAAACGAAACATATGTTACTTTGCAATTTAAAAATACGGGTTGTGTTAGAAATGCACTGCTTTTTTAAAATATATGTTTTTTATTTACACTCCTTAAATATCGTATTTAAAAAAAATGTTATCCGAGCATTGATTCACATTTAGTGTGTAAAAGTTATCAATACTGACAGTTTTGTTTTGCAGTGAAATATTTAAACACGAAGACAAAGATGACAAGGTACACCAGAAATGTTTTTTTTTAAAGATAAAACCCACAAAAGCCATGATAAGTGACAGAGCAAAAGGACCGGAAGACATGATAAAAAGACTGGAGAAAGTACAGAACTTCACTAAAACATGGCACATAATACTGAACGCTGGAAAACATTGCGTGGAAATGTGAGGATCATATCTATGCTGTTGTTGTTGTTGTTGCTGTTGTTGTTGTTGTTGTCCTGTCTCTCTGGAACTGCTACCAAGATGCTCTTTGCAGCCTATGCTGTGAAGGTGTTGAATCAAGGCATCATTTCCAGTGAGGATTGGGCTAGGTGGCTCTTTTTGCAAACCCAGGGTGTAGCCAAAAGAGCACAACAGTTGTGCAGTGCAGCGTTAGCAGACTCCACCTCCGTGGGGATTGTAGCTATTCCGATTAATCAGGCTGAACCTAATGGGAGTGGGGCGGGATCTTTTTCCGTCGTGGCTCATCAATCCTGTCGCAGGCGGTCATCAGTGGGTCGCTGACCGATGTTTCTCGCTGCATCCTCAGCTCATCTACACTTATAACATGGCTGTTAAGGTGGAGTATTAGTGCTGCTATAAAGATAGAGTATTAGTGCTGCTGTTAAGATAAGTGTATTGGTGCTGCTGTTAAGATAAGAGTATTAGTGCTGCTATAAAGATAGAGTATTAGTGCTGCTGTTAAGATAAGTGTATTGGTGCTGCTATAAAGATAGAGTATTAGTGCTGCTGTTAAAATAAGTGTATTGGTGCTGCTATAAGATAGAGAATTAGTCCTGCTGTTAAGATACGTGTATTGGTGCTGCTGTTAAGATAGAGTATTAGTGCTGCTGTTAAGATAGAGTATTAGTGCTGCTGTTAAGATAAGTGTATTGGTGCTGCTGTTAAGATAAGAGTATTAGTGCTGCTGTTAATAAGATAGAGTATTAGTGCTGCTGTTAAGATAAGAGTATTAGTGCTGCTGTTAAGATGATAGAGTTTTAGTGCTGCTGTTAAGATGATAGAGTATTAGTGCTGCAGTGTATTCTTGGTTCTATTCCTTGGTGCATAAGCATTGTTCTTGGTTCTGTTCCTTGGTGCGTAAGCATTGTTCTTGGTTCTGTTCCTTGATGCGTAAACAATGTTTTCGATTCTATTCCTTGGTGCTTAAGCATTATTCTCGGTTATATTCTTTTGTGCATAAGCATTATTCTCGGCTCTGTTCCTTGGTGCATAAGCTTTATTCTTGGTTCTATTACTTGGTGCATAAGCATTATTCTCGGTTCTATTCCTTGGTACGTAAGCATTATTCTCGGTTCTGTTCCTTGGTGAGTAAGCATTATTCTCGGTTCTATTCCTTGGTACGTAAGCATTATTCTCGGGTCTGTTCCTTGGTGAGTAAGCATTATTCTCGGTTCTATTCCTTGGTGAGTAAGCATTATTCTCGGTTCTATTCCTTGGTGAGTAAGCATTATTCTCGGTTCTATTCCTTGGTGAGTAAGCATTATTCTCGGTTCTATTCCTTGGTGAGTAAGCATTATTCTCGGTTCTATTCCTTGGTGAGTAAGCATTATTCTCGGTTCTATTCCTTGGTGAGTAAGCATTATTCTCGGTTCTATTCCTTGGTGAGTAAGCATTATTCTCGGTTCTATTCCTTGGTGAGTAAGCATTATTCTCGGTTCTGTTCCTTGGTGAGTAAGCATTATTCTCGGTTCTATTCCTTGGTGAGTAAGCAAACTAGGAAAAGAAAATAAAGTCCAGTAGGTAAGGATATAGAAATGAATATGTTTTTCTTGGACGAAAAAGAACACATGGAAGTGTTAATACAACTACGATACGGAGGAAAACACTATAACTATTCATTAGGCATTTCTAAAGATGGGCAAACCATTGAAAGCCGTATTGTATGATACAGTGTGGTGCTAAAAGAATAAAAGGGCTACATTGATGCAGGTAAATACATAGCGTAAGAAGAAGTAAAAGGATCTAGATTATATATCGTTAAAACAACAGATAGGCCAATCTCCGCTGCGAATGCGGCACATGATGATGACGGTAATGAAATTTCCGTGATGAGAACAGTGACTATTAAACTCGGAGATTTCATCATTTCCTTTGAGGAGCAAACAAACTACCACAGCCACCCGCTTCCCGTGTACTCTGTGTATGCACATGCGACCAGCAAACATTGCCCTGAGACCAGAACTACAATCGATCTGTAACACAATCGCTAGCACTTGTAGTTTGGACGACTCCATACAAGTGCGTGTTGGTATAATTAGTGCATTCCAGCGTTTTGGATTGTTTTGGCTACTACACGAAGGGTGAAATCTGTAGTACTCTTTCTCTCCACCTTCCATTTTTAGTCTCTCTCTCTTCTCTCTCTCTGATGTTTCTAACTCTGTCTGCTGTCACTCTGGTCTGTTGTTTCTCTCTCTCTCTCTCTCTCTCTCTGTGCTATTTTTCTCTGCTGTTTCTGTCACTATGCTGTTTCTCTCTCTATGCTGTTCCTCTCTTTCTCCCTCTGCTGTTTCTCTTTCTCCCTCTGCTGTTTCTCTCTCTGCTGTTTTTCTTTCTCTCTCTCTGCTGTCTCTCTCTCTCTGTCTCTGTGCTGTTTCTCTCTCTCTCTCGTTATCTGTGCTGTTTCTCTCCCTCTGCTGCTTCTCTCTTTGCAGTTCCTGTCTCTGATGTTTCTCTGTCTACTGTTTCTCTATTTCTGTCTGTCTGTTTCTGTCTGTGCTATTTTTCTCTTTCTGTCTGTCTGTCTCTCTCTCTCTGGTGTTTCTCTTTCTCTCTGGTGTATCTCCCTCTTTCTGCTCTTTTCTCTTTCAGCTCTCTCTCTCTCTCTCACACACACACAGAGTTAACACTTAGCACAGAGTAACAAATCTAAGACGTATATGAAAGCGCTCAGATCCAGCAGTCTCCAAATCTAGCAGTTGTTTGGAATAGACAAGAATCTGGAGGACGAATCTAGCTTTCAGCTTCCCCAAATCCTGGCAGTAGAGGCTTCCTCCCCTCTCACTAACCATTTCCTCGTTTTAATTAAAACAAATTTCACGGTTCGGCGAACTTCGGAGGCAGTCAAGTGGGAATCTCTTTGTTTCGACGGGAATCTGTCAATTGTAGCAACTCTACACCGTGACAGTTCTATTGACCACGCTCCTGAAAACAAATGCAGTCTTTTTTATCTCTTTTCTCCAGCTTTTCAACAGATAAATACCAGATTACTGTTTGTTTAATACGGGCTGTCTAGAGCACGAAGTGGTGACGTTATGAAGGTTTCAGGTAGCGACCATCCTGTCTAGGTGAAACGTTTTTTTTTTCTTTCCTTTTTATATATGACACAATACATTTTCACTTTCACTGTGGCGCTCATTCATTTGTCTGCAGCCACCTGTTGGGACAGAATGGGTTTGTTCGAAAAATAATAGTTCCCACCTGAAACTGTAATATTTTCTGTACCGACGTTTTAACTGTGAGCACGTCACTTCTACTTCCTTCCTACAACCTACTTTTACACAGATAATGTTCTGAGTTTACCCAGTCTGAATAACTGCGAGAGATTTTTCTATCTGCCATAAGATATGGGAATAATTTTGCGAAAGACCTGGTCAAGTGCAGAGCAGGTCAGTATGTAGGAGCCAGTCGTCATTCGAGAGAGGGGGGAGGGTGATGACCAAACGTAAAGTTAAAAGACACAGACACAAGGAAATTAGACCAACCAACACAAAACATTGATTGGCACTCGCTGTGGCCAATTATGCAAATCCGGTATTGGTAGCGTCAGCCATTCAAGAGAAGCTGCCCAGAGAGCTGCTGCTCGCCAGAAACCTCCAACAAATAACAGCATTCGTGTGAATCTATACTTTATCTCCTCTCTCTGTTTCTTCGTCCTTTATGTTTTTTTTTTGTAAGATTAAGGCTCACGCCGAAACGTCACAACTTTGTAGTCGTTAAGTAATAAAGCTGCTCCTACTTTTTTTCCCCTAGTTTATATATTCTGGTATCACAGCTTTACTGCAGTGCCTCGTGTATAGTTGTATACTTATACACTAATTATTGTGTCCAACAAATAATATCCACACTGTACAAAACTGCCTTCTTAGATGAAAAATGCCTGTATGTGTATGTACGTGTGTGCGTACTTGCGTGTTGTACGCGCACATAACACTTTGGACAGCTGGACGAGGTTTTGCCACAGCTGTTTGGTGATCCAAATGAAATGGCGAGACCCACATTCTAAGTGGACGTGAAGTAACGACTAGACATGTTCTATGTCAGTAGTTCCCAGTTGCTGGTTCACAGAGCCTGCCGTAGGAGTCCTTGACAACAACTCAAGATTTTTAAAAAAAAATTTTCACTGAAATATTTAACACCAGATTTTCCCGAGAATCCTGCGTGCAGGAAAGAACTTTTTTAAAAACTTTTTTTTTTCTGATGTGCGCGATGTTGCAGCCTCGATGACAAACTAGAATGACGGCATCCTACAGTCGGGCAGTTGCGACAAGGACAAAGAGGATGATAGAGGCTGGTCTTTGATCTTACTGGAACATGGATGAAGTTTCGACGTGTTCTCACAGTGAATTAGATGTAATTGATTGATTGATTAAATGATTGATTAGTTGATCTTTATTTCAAAGGGTTAAGAATTGAGCACGCAGGCCCGTCTGACATTCTGCCCTTTATCATATAACTTTCACTCTGTTCCAGACGTTCTACAAATATGCTGCTCGTGTAACAAACATAATGAAAGCGATTGTTCGGAACAGAGGCATGATTTCTCTCACAATATTTAGGTTGGTTAGCTGTCACACATTCCATATTCTGTTCATTTGTCAGAACAAGTAGGAATGTTAATTGCTTTTTTTTCTTAATTATGTTATTATCACTTTGAAGATTCACCACGTTTGTACTGTTTTTTTTCCTAGTATAGTGTATAGTTTACTCATTAAAGATTACCCACATTTGCTGAAAAAAAAATTTGCATTTAAAGCACAAGCTCGTACCATACAGTTATGAAACTTTTCCAAAGTTGCCTGGATTTTGAAACAAAAGGGGGTCCGCAGACTTTTGTAAATTGGGAGCCACTGTTATAAGTAAACGGGTTCGTTTCTGAATTGTTTGCCTTTATGATTATTTTGCCATCTCTCATCTTCACCGCAGGCTTAAAGTGTCCCTCTGTTTCAGAGCGTCGTTTAAAAAAAAAAAGCTGAGCAGTCTTACTTTTGAAAGTGTTTAAATAATATTTGTCTATGATGCAGTTGCACTGGTGTATCTAGTCACTATGGCCAGGCGTACCCTGGGCGAGCTCGTAGTTTGTCCGCCCCAGCTCTCACTGAAAAGCCACTGTTTGGTATATTTTTTTCAGAGTGACCTTTACCCTTCCGCATGCTGAGTATGCGGTACCCAGCTAACAGCTTTTCATATAATCAACTAACTACCCTTATAAGGACGAGCACACCGGCAGAAAAGTGATTTTTTTAATTAAAAAAAAATTAATAAATACATAACTCAGACTTACATATGCTGCTTGGATTTGATTATGAGACGGGGAACCAGAAATAAAGAATTCGACAACTTATTTTTTAAAAGTGGGGAGGGGTGAGAGAGAGAGAGAGAGAGAGAGAGAGAGAAGAGATTTTAGTTTCACCCATCCTCCAGCTTCCGCTGTCATTGAAAACCGCCAGAAGTGATATGTACATTGACCATGTAATAAGTTGACGTATAGTTCAACAGAGCTAAATACCAAGAGGACTGTGTAGTACTAGTGACAGTTAACAAAGTAGTTTAACAGGGTTCCATAGCAATTCTAGGAGCGAAACAGAAGACATGAAACCATCAGTTCCTCTCTGCTTTCTTTCTAGCTGTAGAAAATTAAAATCTTGGTATGTTCACTTCTGCCACGTTCACTATTCGCAGACGTTCGTAGAGTACAGTCATTGAACGTTTCCTTCTCATTCGGGAGTCTAATTCCGGGAAATTGGTCTAATTATTGAACGAGTAATGAAATGACCAGGGTCAGATTTGGCATAAATGATGAGTTTAAAAAAATATCGGTTACAGTTAGCAAGAGTCAGTCTCATGAGACGGAAAAAAATGTAGATTAAAAAAGAAGAAATAATCATCGGTATAGAAGAACAGACAACATAGAGAAGGGAGAATCATCGGTATAGAAGAACAGACAACATAGAGAAGGGAGAATCATCGGTATAGAAGAACAGACAACATAGAGAAAGGAGAATCATCGGTACAGAAGAACAGACAACATAGAGAAGAGAGAATCATCGATACAGAAGAACAGACAACATAGAGACGAGAGAATCATCGGTACAGAGGAAGAGAGCGTGAAGAAGTGAGAATCATCGGTACAGAAGGACAGACAACATAAAGAAGAGAGAATCATCGGTGCAGAAGAACAGACAACATAAAGAAGAGAATCATCGGTACAGAAGAACAACAGACAACATAAAGAAGAGAGAATCATCGGTACAGAAGGACAGACAACAAAAAGAAGAGAGAATCATCGGTACAGAAGGACAGACAAAATAAAGAAGTGTCCGAAAGACAAGTCATGAGCGATTAGAGAGACAGAGTTAGAGAGCAAATGCAGAAGAGAAACGATATTTTACTTAACGTAGACCAGTGTTACTTGCTATGTTAGGCTAAGACTGGTCACTTCTCAATGACTCTTCCGACGTTGTCTAAGAATGGGAAAGTTTTAGTGTCCACGAAATGGCAGGTTTAGTTTCAAATAAGATTCGTCGGTCACGGATCTCCAGCATGGAAATGCTTTTTGGTAAAGCGGGATGTTTTCGAATGTGGAGCAGTCCTCAGTCTAGTAAGTAACTTGTGAATTGTTGCAAGAAAGAAGTACGGCTGCAGAGAGCTGTGGTCTCACCTGACCCATTGACTGACGTGAGTACTAGACGTTTGTAGTGTTTGTGCGTGTGTTAGTTTCTGTTTGTTACTACAGTATTTTTGATTATATCTTCTGTTGTACATGTAAATTGCACCCTAGTGAGGGTAGAGTACATTAAGTACATATAAAATGAAGAGGATGAGAAGTAGAGAGAAAAGAATAATGTAGTATAAATATATAAATAGAAGAGACGTAAAGTCGAGAGAATATATCTTACATCTTATATCCTTCCCGTGCCGTTAAACGTCACATAGGGCTCGCAAGGTAGTTCGCCAATTTTTCCTGTCTTCGGCGAGTCTTTCAGCCTCATCAAGGGATTTTATGCCTGTTAATTTGGCCTCTATTAACAATGTCCTCTTTAGAGTTTCACGCGGTCTGCCTCTTTTTCTTTGGCCTGTTGTATTCCATTTTATAGCTTGTTTTGGGATTCTCTGACTGTTTCTTCTCATCACGTGACCAACATATGTCCATCTCCTTTTCCTGATCACCCATGAGTGGTTGTTATTCAGTCATCTGAGAGAATATTTACAGCAATATAATTAAACAGAAGAAGACAAAGTCGAGAAAATATATATGTACAGAAGTACAAATAATACAGAAGAAGACGTAAAGTCTCAGAAGAATAAGTATTAATTATATAGGTTTTATCGTACGCACATTAAGATAAAACCAATAGAAGAAAAGACTAAAGACTGTGTATCGTACTACAGTATATTAAGATAACCCATTGAGATGAGATAAAGAGATAGAAGAGAGAAATTAAGTAATAGAAATATAATAAAATACTCCAGACCCCACCATACCCTCCACTATGTCCTACTGACTCTGCCATCATTGCAGGTGGACAACAGCTGGATAGAGCTGATATTGTTAACACGCTCAGAGAGATAGGCAGAGTGGAGGACTTCGAGGACAGTGAATCTACATCGCTATTCAGAGTGCTGGGAATACAGATCGGCACGGCCAGGAACGAAAGGCATACTGGACGTGCGAGACAGCTGGTCAGCCAACACAGGACAGGCACTCTCAGCCACAGGACTCTGATGTATATGTTGAAAAGAGGGGGGGGGGTCTGAGGGCCTATGGACATGTCCAGAGTGCAATGATGATGACCCAGACCTAAACCATAAACTATATGGAAAATATGGGCACTAACACCATATCCCTATGTGCCTCCAAGCCACGACAGGATTACCTTTACCTTACTTGTATATACCATGTACTACCACTCTATTGCGGACCAAAACAGTAGAAAGTATTAAAGTACAGTATATAACCAGTAACCAACCACTCACACATTTTAAGAAATACATTTCTCACACATTTTAAGAAATACATTTAAGAAATACCCATGTAAGAAACACAAATAACTTATAAAAATATAGTTTTAATATAAATGTAACAAACAGCATACACAAAAATATATTCTCTCTTTTTTTATTTCATTATTATACTTCATTATTCTACACGCCAGTCGTCTTCCGTGGAGATAATGAGGCTCGTACGTGTGAGAGCAGTGGTTTCCGCACTTTTTTTTATACATATTTGTTATAAACCATGCTTATTTTTCTCTATGACACGTTGAGACCCATAGCTATCTGTTACCGAACCCATAACTATCTGTTCCTGAACCCATAGCTACGTGTTTACTGGATCCATACCTACCTCTTTCTGAACCCAAATCTACTTCTTCCTGAAAGCGTAGCTACCTCTTGCTGAACATATAGCGACCCTTTGCCTTTTAAACCTTTAAAAATAAAATTTGATCTGTTTGTCTACCTACCTGTCTGCCTGTCAATCTGAACTGCGAGAGTCTTCTTCTTCTTCGTTCACTTCTACCACCAAAAACCGCACTGTGAACCTACTGAATTCACGCCTGTGGTCCTCGTTAGGTCCCGTGGTCCCCTGTGTGGTCCAAAATAGACCGCGCGAGATCCACGAGAGGACCACAAGGGGTTCAGAGTATCACAGTGCTTTAGCCTGTATTCTTGGTGGGTCTCGGAAGCGGGATTGCGTGACACCGTGGTTTTCATTGCACCAGTTTAGTCTAGGGTTAGACTTTCTCACCGGAAGACCTCGACGTGTTTAGGATACCAGTGCATCCCCGCTGGGTGAGAGGCGGTAGCCCACCCAGGCCAGAGTTGGACTTTCTCACCGGAAAACCTCGACGTGTTTTGAGATACCCGTGTATCACCGCCGGGTGAGAGGTGGTTGCCCATCCAGTCCAGGGTTGGACTTTCTCATCGGAAAACCTCAGCTTGATTAGGATACACAAACATCCCCGCCGGGTGAGAAGTGGTTGCCTATCTAGACTTCCCTGGTCCAGTGTCTCCGACTTCAGCATTTTGTGGTCATGGCCGCTACCCTTCCTAGTTGTGACCAGGATGGAGCTTTTGTCCAGGAGGACGAATCCTCGCGACTAGTGACTTCTACCCCTGGGTTGAGCCGGTTTAGGCATTATCCCAGTATGGGCGTGTTTGGGACGGGACCGACCTCTAGGGCAGAGGTACTGTGACATGCATAGCCTTCAAGATTCACCCCTGGTATGAGCCGGTTTAGGCAAAATTCACCAGTATGGGTGTATATCAGGCGTGACCGACCTATAGAGCAGAGGTGGCATGACATGTCTAGCCATCAAGTTCCACCCCTGATGTGTGCCGGTTTAGGCATATTTCACCAGTGTAGGTGTATTTCGGACGTGGGCGGCCTCTAGAGCAGAGGTGCCGTGGTATATCTCTCGTAGCGATACTACTGAACATACCGGTTAAACTTCACTTTCCACCACCTTTTCCCATCGGCTCCGCACAGCAACCTTTATTTCTTTTCCGCATTCACTTCCTTAACCGGGAGGAGCTTCACTCCACGCACGGCATTTGAAGAGTCTCGCCAGCAGTGTCTTAACCTCTGGGACAAGCCGGTTCATGCATTCCACCCGATATGACTGCACTCAGGACGTGGTCGACCTCCAGACCAGAGGTGCCGTGATTTGACTGTTTGCTTCGCTTTATCCTTTCTACCACCTTTTCCGCAGTGATGCTGCGCGGCAACCTCATTTGCAAATTTCTTCATTGGCCGGGAGGAGCACCGCTCCACGCACGGCAGCTGAAGATCTCGCCAACAGCGGGAGATGAGCTACCAAACGTGCCACTCATCTACCCTAAGTAACTGGTTTTCAGGCGCCAGATATTCGCCCTCGCCCCTTCTCCTGTCAGTTGAAACAGTTCTGCCACGGGAAGGCCAGGAGCTGGACTTGACTGCCAGAGGCTGTTTGTGGCGCGTTTGCAGTCCTTAGAACCACTGCGAGAGTAATTTTGTTACATTTATGTAGCTTTATCTTGTATTGAGCGTGTGGGTACAAGTGAAATGTAGCAGACTTGTCATTTCAACTATGTTATTTAAATCTTAATCACGTCTGTTCTGCATAGCATATTTCTGCTGTCTGGTGTAGGATGTCTGGGAGAGAGAGAAAGTTATATAATAAAGGACAGAATATTGAATTCGGCCGGAGGCACCCCAGTCACCAAGCTGTAGAAATGGGTACCCGACTTCTTCTGGAGTTGGGGAAGGAAAGGCTGCCAGGCGTGATACTGACCATATCACCCTCTAGTGTGCTGACAGGTCAAGGAAAATATGACCGCTAACACCATATCCCTATGTGCCTCTAAAAGGCATGAGAAGATTACCTTTACCTTTTTTTTTACCTTACGTCTTGGGTCCTTCATCCTTTGCAAAGTTCTATCATTCAGTTAATTAGTCAGTTAATTAGTTAATCAATCAGTCAGTCAGCCAAGCTTCGGATACCTCTCACTGAATCAGGGGTGGTTTCGAGTAACTCTGATTGTCAAGCTGTGGTCTGGTCGTACGCTTGTCATATTTTCAGTGATCAGTAGCCTTTGTGACTTTAGCCAGGAAATTTTCCTCTAGCCTCAGCCTTGAACTAATCTACGTCGCTAAAACACTCAATTCAAAAATTAGATAAGATATATATACGCGTGTGTACTGTCGTTGTCTTCAGTAGAGTCACTGATAGAACAACCTCATTCCCTCGACACAAAACCCCCTCAAAAAAAAAAAAACTAGTGGAAGAAAGATGTTTGAAAAACTTGGCGAGATAACCTCGTGAGAAAAACACTGAGATAAGGCATGCGACCCGGCGTTTTTCTCGATCAGCGCCCTACTAATCACTTACAATTCGTGTTAATGGGTGCATCGCGCTGAAATTAAACTCTCACGGTCAGTCTCGTTTGGGTCAAATCTTCGCACTTGGTCTTATCTCTTCCAAGGTCTGACGCTGATCAGTCCGTGATGTCCATATTTAGCTCTGTGAAAGAAGAATTCCTGTGTTTAGCTCCAGTCACAAGATAAGAAGTATTTCCACTGTCGCCTCAGAGAGCGGCAGTAGTCTGTGTCTCACGGACTATAGCACAGTATTCTTGGCCTCAACATGGACATTGTCTGGCTTGGATTACTAAGTTGTTGTAGGCGTGTATTGTTATATATTCATTAGCTGAGGTTCAGATTTGGAACACACGGCAAAAAATATGACATTTAATACTCAGTATTTATGCCTTTGCTTATAACAACAACAAAAAATATTGCAACAAGCATTTGCAAGAATAGTAAATAAATTTGTCATGATGTTTGTACTTAGTTGTGAGTTAAAGCCGTTCGAGACAAGCAATACAGAATTTTTACTGTGGTTTTAAAAAGCAGGTTTTTTAAATGTAAAACTCCAAATGAAACTACCATTTTGTTGTTGTTTCTTTCTCAGAAAAGTGGCATATTCTGCTTAAACATTTATTTTCAAAGCCTAATACGGAGTAACTTCGTTGCTGGGCTGAGTCACAAAAAAAGATGTTAAGCAGCATCAGAGGAACACTTATATAGCGATAGATTTTATTTGGTTTTAATATATAATGCTCTAGTAACTGGGGTACAAAAAAAGATTCATACTAAACGTGTAATTACGATTGTCATATAGTATACGTTTGATAATCAGATGTTCAAAGTTAGTTTAATAACTGCTGTATTGAACACTTTAAAACATATTTAATTAAACCTAGGATAATGAAGCTTTTCTTTTAGGTTAATAACGTTTAATGACAGTTTCAGTTTGTTGCCTCCGGTGCTCATTGGCTGTTCCATCGTTCAGAATCGCACGGTTGTTAGTAGTTTATTTTCCCCTACATTTTTGCCCGTGGCAGTATCACAGTGAAAAACCCGTGCGTGAAAAAGCCCCCGCCGCCATTACACTAGCTAACAGCTCGGTAATAGCCGTTGTCTAACAGTTCTGAAGGACAAATATCAGCAGGGGATGGAAGCTCTTGTTATGCAGGGTCGCGGTTCACTGGATACCTAATCCAGCTTTTTTCAGGGTCACACTTTAGTTTCTTTCACAGAAGTACATGTTCTTTTCTCATTTTATAAACATTCTAAAATATATTTAGTGAACCCCATGATGAAATTGTTCCCCAGATACCATTCACAATACAGTCAGCGCTCTCTCTCTCTCTCTGAACCTTAAGTGCCTAGGGCACATGGGGCTTCCGCAAGGGTTTTCCACAAATGCCTGTCCTTTGCCTTTTTTTCTGCTCTTGCCCAGGTGAGCCCTCTATTGCTCAACATCTTTTCTGTTGTTCTTCTCCATATCTATTTTGGTCTACCCTTACTTCTGTTCCCCTGTGGTGTCCACCTTAGTGCTATTTTTGGTAGTGAGTTGTCAGTCATTAGAAGCACATGTCCCAACCATCGCCAGCGTCTTTCCTCAATAATTGCTGTCAGTGGCTTCATCTGCATCTCTGCCAACAAGATGTTATTTCTTATGTTGTTTGGCCAAAATATTTTTCTAATTCTTCGTAAACATTTAGTCTGGAAAGAATTCAACTTGTTTTCTATGTTTTGGTAATTTTCCAGCATTCACTTCCATATAGTAGTACACTTAGAACATTACTCTTAAATATCCTGATTTTCGTATTTATGCTTAGCTTTTTTAGATTTCCATATAGTCTGCAGCACTGCAAAAGCCTGGTTTGCTCTAGTAAGTCTGCTGTTGATCTCCTCTGTGCTGTCTCCATTTTCTACTACTTTACTGCCAAGGTATACAAATTCATTGACTTCCTCCACTAACTAGCTGTCTACTCTTACAGTCAGCGCTAGTCACTGTATAATTGCAGACTTTTTTCTGAATATTTGGGTTTCAGATATCAGATAAAACTAAAGAAGTGCTTGAAGAAAATACCGTTTCATAATGGTAAATTGTTTTTGTTTTAAAGTATTGATGTTTTAATAAACGAAAGAAGTTTGCATCAGTTGATTTTAATGCAGAATTAAAATGAATGTTTTGTCCCTAATTATTGGCAGTTTCTGAATTTCATTTTCCCGTTAGCTTAAAAAAAAATTTCCAGCTACTGCGGACTGGGGTGAATTTCCTTATTATTAAAAGTGGATTAAACTTCATATCATATTTACCCCTCCATACACAGGCAAATGTGTGTTCATTGTAATCCATTTTATCTCGCTGTGCATTAAGCTATTCTTTTTTTTTGGGGGGGGGGAGGGGAGGGTTAATTTCTTCGGAGGCATTTTTCCCTTTCGACAGTTTACCGAGGTTTTTTTTTTTATAATCGAGTTCAAGAAAGGGAGGGGGTAAAAGAACCCAGAACTTCCACCCGGTCTGTCTTATTCCAGGTAGTGAATATTTGGAATGTATGAAGCCCTGATTAGTCATGCCAGTAAAATTCTGTTAAAAATCATAATGGGTAGACTTCGTAAGAAAATAGAAGAAGAAGTCAATATGGTACAAAGCTGGTTTCAGGCAAGGAAGAGGATCAAGAGATCATATATTCAATCTAAGATTAATAATAGAGAAATGCAGAGAGTTTAATGTGAATCTATATTTATCTTTTATAGACTACTCAAAGGCATTTGATTGTGTACAACACCAGAAACTTTAGGAATTAATGGAAAAACATGGGATTTCCAACACATTTGATACAATTAACATCACTGCTATATCTAGACCAACAAGCAGCAGTAAGAATAAATGGTGAAACAACAACTTGGTTTGACATAAAACAAGGGGTCCGTCAGGGGTGCATATTGTCACCTTACTTATTTACTTGTATACTGATAATATAATGAGGAATGTTAGAGAAGATGTAGACAAAGAATATTACAATGCCATAACAGTTGGAGGTTATGAAATACCAGAGATTAGATATGCTGATGACACAGTATTACTGTCCACAACACAAAAAGGAATGGAAAAACTAATTATGTCAGTCCGTAAGAATAGTGAAGAGCAAAACCACTATCTTAATGCGAAGAAAACTAAAGTGATGATAACTGACAAAACAAACAAGGCAGCTAATATATGTATCAGTGAGGAAAAACTGGAAGAAGTGGAGAGTTTTGAATATCTTGGATCACTGCTAAACTAATAATGGAGATACAGTGAGGGAAATTAAAAGGAGGAAATCTATCGCTCTTCAAAAGTAAAACAACTAAAGAATCTGTGGAGAGGAATAGACAGAACTACAAAAATAAGATTTTTAAGGACATGCATTTTTCCCATCGCAACATATGTCTGTGAGACCTGGACACTTAACAAAACAATTGAGAAACACATAAATGCCTTTGAATATAAATGCTACAGAAGAGTTCTTCAAATGTCATGGACACAAAAAAGAACAAATATATCCATACTACAAGAACTTAATTTTGAAGAAGGCTGGCTAGTAAAGAGTATTAAACAGAGGAAACTTAAATATTTTGGACATATTAAACGTCATGATAATCTAGAGAAACCGTCATGGAAGGGTACATAATGGGAAAAAGAAAGAGAGAAGACCAAAACTAAGATGGCTGCAAGACATCGTTGATGATCAGCTTCTTCTTCTTCATTCGCTTCTACTACCAAGACTGCCCTGTGATCCTACTGAATTTACCTCTGTGGTCCTTTATAGGTACCGTGGTCCCCCGTGTGGTCCACACGAGGTCCTTGAAAGGACCACAAAAGGTTCAGAGTATCGCACGGCTTGAGCCTGTATTCTTAGTGGGTCTCAGAAGTGGGATTGCGTGACACCGTGGTTTTCGTTGCAGCAATTTGATCTAGAGTTGGGCTTTCTCACCGGAAAACCTCGACTTGTTTTGAGATATCCGTGTATCATCGCCGGGTGAGAGGTGGTTGCCCCTCCATTCCGGCGTTGGACTTTCTCACCGGAAAACCTCAGCGTCATTAGGATACGCATACATCCCCGCCGGGTGAGAGGTGGTTGCCTATCTAGACTGCCCTGATCCAGTGTCTCCGACTTCAGCATTTTGTGGTCGTGGCCGCTACCCTTCCTAGTTGTGATCAGGATGGAGCTTTTGTCCAGGAGGACGAATCCTCGCGACTAGTGACTTCCACCCCTGGGTTGAGCCGGTTTAGGCATATTATCCCAGTATGGGCGTGTTTAGGACATGACCGACCTCTAGAGCAGAGGTACCGTGACATTCGTAGCCATCAAGTTTCACTCCTGGTGTAAGCCGGTTTAGGCATATTTCACCAGTATGGATGTAATTCGGACGTGGCCGACCTCCAAAGCAGAGGCGCCGTGGTATGGGTAGCTCTCGCCGCGATACTACTGGACATACCGATTAAGCTTCACTTTATCCTTTCTATCACCTTTTTTACATCGGCGCCACACAGCAACCGTGATTGCTTTTCCGCATTTTCTTCATTGGCCGGGAGGAGCTTCACTCCACGCGCGGCATCAGGAAAATCTCGCTAGCAGTGTTAACCTCAGGGTTAAGCCGGTTCAGGCATTTCGCCCGATATGAGTGCACTTAGGACGTGGCCGACCCCCAGACCAGAGCTACCGTGATTTGACTACTGTTTACTTCACTTATTACTTTCTTTCACCTTTTTCCACCGTGTTGCCGCACGGCAACCCCATGTCCACCTTTCTTCACTGGCCGGGAGGAGCCCACTTCACGCACGGCAGATGAAGAATCTCGCCAGCAGCGGTAGATGAGCTACCAAATATGACTCTCATCTACCCGAAGCGTCTGGTTTTCAGGCGCCAGATATTCGCCTTCGTCCCTTCTCCTGTCAGTTTAAACAGTTCTGCCACGAGAAGGCCAGGAACTGGACTTGACTGTCAGAGGCTATTAGAGACGCACGTCATTATAGTGGAGAGCATATCCTCCACCCCACCTCCGGCAATAACAGTCCTTAGAACCGTTGATGATCTGCATGTGGATGCATCAGCAGCAGGCCATCTTGCTCACAACTGAGAGGCCTACAAGAGTGCTGTTAGAGAGGCAAAGTTCCACAAGGGACATACAAATGAATGAATAAACCCATACAGCTCTCCTGCATTTGGATAGAACTAGTGTGTCGTTAGGTGTAACTACAGCTTAGTTAAGGGATAAACTGGATGATGTAGAAAAAACAAATCTTGTTAATGAGGGACGTAAATTTGACTCCATGTACCGTAAACATTTTCTGAAGGGATTGTCTAGGGATCGGCCTGGCTATTGGCCCCTCACCACATATCTAATCTGGCCAAACCAATAACCAGGCCCCTCACCACATATCTAATCTGGCCAAACCAATAACCAGGCCCCTCACCACATATCTAATCTGGTCAAACCAATAGCCAAGTACATTATGTTTTTAAATTTTTACCCGTTGGTCCTAATATGAGCAGAAAGAAATAGTTCATATTTACTATCGCTAAATGAAACTTAAGAATTTGCGAGTGTTTAATTTTGCTTATTATTTGTTAATTATTATAAGTAGTTGATAAATTAGAGCCCCAAATATGGAATGTTGGAATATGAAGAAGTTTCTGAACTGCTGCGAACTTCCAGTACTGTTCTGGGAGGAGAATAGAAGCGCCTGAAATTGCCTAGTCTTTGTTTCTGTGCCGCGCTTAAGAGTTCTGTGCTGCTGCCAGTGACAAGTTTTTTTTTGGTTGTTGATACCGTCACCCGAGAGACAGGGCGTCAGTATAAAACAGAAGTACCCGTGGACAGAGTTTGGAGTTGCTTGCTGGCACCGGTTTTGCAGTCTCTGCCCACCGATCCTCAAACATGACTGCCAGGAAGGAAACTAGACTGTCGGTGAGTTGTGAAATATACCTTAAATGGTAGTTGAGAAATACAAAAGCTAGTTGAAGGTGTCGATGAAGAGGTTTAGCTTAGGTAGCTTGGGAGAATGCGAGGTTAGAGGAAAGTACCGAGAAGCTGAAGATGGCTGGCATGGCGTTGGGCGGGGTGCAGGGTGGTGGCCGTTCTTCTGAGAGTTAGGTCTTACAGTTCTTGACTATAAATCCCACCCCCACCCTCCCCCCTCCAAAAAAAAAAAGATACACAATTATTTATAATAAACGCTCTCGCCATTTGTTCACGTAGAGATATCAGGTGAAACCTATAATTAGCTTATTTGATAGTTAAATTTTGACTCTCCAAAAACGAAACGAGACGAAATCATACAAATGGAATTCATACACACCCTGTACTAGTTTAAGAAGGCAGACAGGAGGCGAGAACAGTAAAATGTCATTTACCCCCGGGGAGGGGGGAGGGGACAGCAACGGATGTCAGGGAAAAGATTTGCAAAATGTAACGAGGTGTAGATGAGACATGACGGCATGCGGCAGCTGTTAGCACCGGCGAACATCATCGATAACTGCGCCAGAGGAATAATATTCTAATGAGAAGCGAGTTTGTTTAGTTAGCAGCGAGGTTTTAACGAGGAGCAGGCGAGAGAACGGACGAGACGGATGCTTTGTTTCATGATCTCGGCGAGCAGAAGATAGTACGGGACTCAGTGTGTTTCAAGTTTATTTTAGCCCGCAGTCCTGGCTTGTTACAGTTCTTTAAAAGAAAAAAAAAGAAGATATAATTCTTGAATTCTTGGGCATTTTAAAAATAAAACTTGAAATAAAAAAATGCCCTTGTTCACATTGAAATTACTCTGCGCACGTTAAGACGGGGAATAGGGTAAATATGGCAATGGAAACGTGTACAATATGATGTAATTCAACGGAACACCCAGTACTGGAATTCACTTAAATGCTTTCAGGTTGTTGCCTATTTTTAGCGCAACATTTTATGCCAGTTTCAGCCTTTTGTTGGTTATCCCTTTTTTTTTTAAAAGGCGGGGGGGGGGGGGGGGGGGGTGTGTGTGTGTGTGTCTCTCATTATCATTTTGATAAATAGACCGAACTGTCTTATAAGGTGTCCTGGGAGAGCCAGAAACTTAAAGTAAATCATGATAGAGAATTTTTTTAGCGAGGTGCCCTAAGGCAGTTGCCGATGAAGTTTGTTTTTTTTTTGTGCCTGTCTTCTGGCATTCATGGAACTTTTCTAGATTCACAGGCCCTCATCTTTTCTTTGGAGCTCATTAGCAGAAATTAGGAGGAAATGAACGCAGCTTGTGCTGGGATTTTCTCGCAGATACAGTACCAGCAGCCGAGGTGGAACAGCACGTTTGCTTAGCAACACCGGCAAACAGATCCATCAGAGTCCCTCTTCAAAGACGAAAATAGCTATTTATGTTATTTTGATATTCTTCATATTCATAGTTCATATACTGTTCAAAAAAGAAAGAAAGAAAGAAATGCAACAATACTGTAATTGTAATGGACACCAAATTTCAAACGTGTATCAACATTTTATTTTACGGAATTAATGTTTCAGTCTTGGCATGAAGAAACTTTTAAGACTTTAACAATGAAATGATGTTCATTAAATTTGGTTTGGACTTTTATTCTTTGCGACTGAGGCCTCCGTTTCAGTAAGGTGTATGGCCTCCTCTGGCCTGTATCAGAGAACGACATCTCCTTATCATGGATCCGATTAGCCGTTGGATCTATTGTCGAATGGCAGCCCACTCTTCCCGCAGTGAAAGAGACAACTGGTTTTTCGCCACGTCTCGCTGGTGGACTTGTCTGTTGAGTTCATCCCATATGTTTTCTACTGGGTTTATGTCTGATGACATGTATGGCCACAGAATGGTCTGGACGTTGTTGTCAACGAGGAACTGAGTGGTGAGTTGTTCCACATGAAGTTGAGCGTTATCCTGCTGAAAAATCGACCCTGGTGCAGCCAGAAGTGGAAGGACGTGAGGACGAAGAATTTCGGCGACGTATCGTTGGGCATTCAGGCGTCCTTCAATTTGCACCAGGGGGTCACTTTTTCCCATGAAGTTGATCGTCCCCCACACCAGTACACCTCCACCATCACGTGGAGGAGCATCATCCACGCAGTTCTGGGAATAGCGCTCATGGACTGCGGTAAACCATTCTCCGTCTATCGTGTCGCTGGAGCAGAAAGAATGGCTCATCACTAAACCAAACCCTTCTCCAATCATTCGCAACGGTCCATTGACGATGCTGGTTCGTCCACTGCAGTCAGTTCTGGCGATGCCGATCCGTAAGACAAGGACCTCTGTAGGGTATTCTACTTCAAAGACCATGGTCGTGCAGCCGGTTCGCGACCGTTTGATTCGACGAGCTGCTGCCATTGACTGGACTGTTGAGGACGCAGATGCAAATCGATTCCTGAGGTGACGCAGCCGTATGAAGCGGTTTTCGGCAGGAGTTTTGACTATGGGTCTTCCACTGCGCGGCCGGTCTGTAATTGAGCCAGTTTCTTGAAATCGTCTCCAAAGGCGACTAATGGTGCTTCTAACCACATCAGATTGTCTGGCCACTACACTTTGTGACTGTCCAGTCTGTAAACATCCAATGATGATGAGTCGTTGCTCTGTAGTGAGATGAGCCACACTTGCGCATTGAATTTTCAAATGAATTGATTTGTAGAGCATCAGTCTTTTATAGATATTCAATAACATGGTCAGTGTGTTTTGTGTTCAGTAAGTTTCACGGGATTCTCGTGAACCTGTCATGAGTTATTGTCAAAAATGCTATTTTGACAAGTGTCGCTTTTCTGTGCTCATGAATCATCTGCTGAGTACACTTCAGATCAGCGCATGAAGTTGATGACCAAGTGAACGTTTCAGGCAATTTGCCCTTGTCTGATCAGCAAACTTCAGTTTAAATTGCAACATCGTATTTGTTGCGTTTCTTTTTTTAACAGTATAATATACATATTGATCATATATTTTCATGTTTTCTTCATTAATGTAGCATTACTATCGATGGCACAGAACTGAAACAGGTTGATAGATTCAAGTACTTAGGAACAATTATAACAGCTGATGGGAAATGTCGCAACGAAATAAAAAGCAGACTCGCTCAGGCCAAGTCAGCATTCCAGAAAATGAGAAACATCTTGTGCAACAGATCCATATTAATGGAAACAAGATTCCGAGTACTTAAATGTTACATCGAGCCCATTTTATTTTATGGATGTGAAGCATAGTCCATGAATAAGAGAGTACAGCGAGAAATGGAAGTTGTGGAAATGTGGTTGATAAGAAGGTTGTTGAAGGTACCATGAACAGCTAAGAAAACCAACGAATAAGTCTTAAGAGAGGCTGGAGTTAAAAGGCAAATTACAGCAAAGATCAGAGGCAGACAAGCGAGGTTTGTAGGACATTTTCTGAGAAGAGGAAAATTGGAACACATTGTGGCAGCTGGAAAAATTGAGGGAAGAAGAGACAGAGAAAGACAGAAAGAGAAGTTACTGGATGGTCTGTCAGTGTGGCTAGGAAGAAAGTTACCGGCGGATCTCATAATAGGTCTAAAGACGGAATTGTGGCGAGAAATGATCGCCTACGCCATGCGGCACGTCACTTGACTGATTGATTGATGGATTGTTTTCCTGATTGATTTATTGCGCTTAAGGAAATAAATGGAGGTTTTAATTTTGCTAGAGGTTTTTCCTGTTGCATGAGGTAACAGTCAGAGCGGGCTTGATACTTCGTTTTTAAAACTTTTTGGATTGAGCATAATGTATTGTTGGATATCTTTACATCATTCCTCCTATAACAGCAACTTTATATTTTGTTATGTAGTCTTTTTTCTAGGAAAAGTAAAGCTGAATTTAAAATCCCCGTTCCCATGCCATTTATGCATATTGGAATCGGGTATTAGGCCCGTATTTCCAAGACCATCGGCATGTGAACAGATGAACGTGTGACGTGGTCAGTATCACGCCAGGCCGCGTTTACCTTCCAAGATTTCTCTGGTACCCCTTTTTTTCAGAGATTGGGTGGATCCTGGAGCTTTTTTAGTGTGGGGATTGCTGGGACTCGAATCCGGTACCACCGGGATTAGTAAACCGAGTGCCTAACCACTCAGGGTACCAGGCCAAAAAAAAAAAGTGGCTTCTATCAAATTCAGTATTAAACACTGAGCGTTTTTGTTTCTTATTTATTTCTATATTTTCTGCTCAGAGACTTACTGCACAGACTTGGTTTTTTTTTTTTTTTGTCTCTAAGGCATGACAGGGTTACCTTTTTTTTTACATAAAGTTTTTGATTTAGACGTGTCCGTTCTTATACTGTGTCTGTGTTCTGGCTACTGATAAACCAGTTTACGCGGTGAAGTACATAAGTGCCAACTGGAGAAAGTAAACTGCTGTTTGTTACATATAATGTTTATCCATTTCCAGTGATAGAGAATCGAAGGGAAGTTTATGGCGTGTGTGAGTATTTTCTACTACCTTTTTCTAGATCGAACTGTGAGTGTATAAGAAACACTTGAATAGACAGGAGGAAGAGAGAGAGAGAGAGAGATGGGAAAATAGAGGAAGGTAGCGAAAGAGAGAGGGGGAAGAATGAAGGGGAGAGGTAGATGGAGAGCGAGATTAGGAAAAAGTGAGATGGGAGCACGAAGGATACTAACAAGTCTGAACAAGCTTTATCTGGTGTCGCATGAGCTTTAAGTCAGAGAAATCCAGAAGCCAATCCCTCAGGAAGGGGAAGGTAGTAAAAGTAAAGTTTACAACAGCTAGACAACAAATTCCAACAGTTGAGGAAGAGTCTGTAAAAAAAGTCTAGGAAGAAGATATGATGTTTCAGTGAAGGACTCAGTGGCAGTCAAGCAGACCTGTGAAGTGCCTAAAACTGGATTGGATTCAGAATAAACTCAAGGCACGGTGCCTCTAGTTCATGCTGATTACCTGAACTGCTGTGGCCACTACTGGTATAGGAATTAAGCACTGTTACAGCCGAGTGTTCAGGGGAAAATCCAGGAAGTGGCTGGGTTTGCCAGCGGGGATGACGGACGTGGCACTGTGTTGAAAACCAACAAGCTAAGCTTACCACTCAGGTCTGTGGTTGAGGACTTTAAAGCAGGAAAAGCAAGATTTGCAATGATGTTGCCAGTATTACAAGAAATCCAACCAACAATAAAGACTGAAAGAAAATGGCGAGTACACGAGGAAGTGGCTACAGCGAGGGGGACACTTGAACTGGAGGAAGTGATAGGTTACATTCAGACCAACAGAAGAGGGTTTTGGTCATGGCGATATCAAGTGGTGGTCGAAGGCCTTCAACAGACAGCAAAGAGACAAGATCGTCAATGAAATAAGAAGCACAGAGGATGCAAAACTGATCCAGAAAGTAGTACAACAATTCAACAAGGTCAGTGGACAACTTGAGAAGTCGCTTTGCAGCGATGGCTAACATGGAAGGATATTTGGAACATGGCACCTCTGCGTGTTAGTTTCATTACCAGATCTGCATATGACCTTCTGCCGACAGATGCAAACCTGTTCAGGTGGGATGAAGCGATGGCGGTACTTGGAGCATGTTCTGTCAGCATGCAAAGTAACACTGGCAGAAGGCCGCTACACATGGCGGCACAGCAGAGTGTTGTAAGAACTAATTGGTAATGTTGACAGATGAGACGAATACTAAGAAAGAAATCAAACCCCTCCCAAGTACTTCATCAGTGCTGGAAAATTATCCAACATCAAAGTTGTCAACACTTCTAGATGGAGCGAATGAGTGGGAGATCGCACCTGACCTGGCAGGGCGAAGAGTATCCCACAATCGTTAAGGAGACAGAAATGCGACCAGAAATTGTAGTGTACTCACCCTCGAAACAGGACTCAATTTTATTCGAACTTACGGTCCCATGTGAGTCCAGAATAGAGAAGAGCACATGTTCAGAAGTGCGAAATAGTGATCTGGTCAAAGAGGCAAGGCATGTGTCCAAATCTGAAGTGATTGCCGTGGAGGCGGGGGGCACGAGGATTCGTGGCGATATCAGCGTGCGATATGTGGGCATAAATGGGCAAGCAAAAAGGGCTCTCAGAAACAGCAGAGAAGGCCTCGTGCAAGTTATGGCACAGACGTGGAGGACAGTGCACGGACTCGTGAAGATGATCCCATACAACACACTAATAATGATCAGCGCAGTATATAATGGAAGGTAACATCTCGTACCATCTCAGTGGGCGACCACAGTAGCTCGTGTTTCCTCTTCCCCCAGGGTTTGTCTTACAAATCGCTAAGTGTGATACGCTCGACACGCAGGGACGACACACGCAAGGCGGGGTCAAGGACTTGGTCTCAGTAATATAAGACTAAAATGCTATATTGAACCTATCTTGTTATATGGAAGTGAATCATGGACAATAGGCAGGTCTACACAAAAGTCTTTGGAAGCAGCAGAAATGTGGTTTATTAGAAGAATGTTGCGAATCCCCTGGACAGCAAAAATAACTAATGGAGAATGTTTGAGAAGAGCTGGAGATACAGAAAATCTTGCAGGAAAAAAAGTAATAATAAAATAAGAGAGAGACAGTGTACTTTCATAAGACATGCAGTGAGAAGAGGGGGCATTGAAAATATTATAACAACAGGAAAAATAGAAGAAGAGCCAGGGGAAGACCGAGAGAAATGATACTGGAAAATCCGACGAGATGGTGTGAGAGGAGATCATCAAGTGATCTAATGGCCCGCATGAAGGATTGTGTACTTTGGAGAAGCATAATAGCCAACGCCAGTCGACACGGCACCTGATAATGATGAATATAGGACGGAATCCACCGAACAAACAGCTGGGAACGTTGACACGTTACAGACGAATTAGAATAGTGTCTTCAGCCTCGTGATGAAGTTATAACCAATAACTCACCGACCTTTGAGAGTCATGACCCAGAGGGACACACCTCTCTCCCCGAACTTCGAGCGTCAGAAGTTTAAAGGATCGAAACCCTTGCCTACGGGAAAGGGGGGGGGGGGTGTTACTTCTCTGATATTAGAAAGAGAGAAAGAGAGCTGTGATTTTATAAATGGAGGAAGAGAGAGAGAGAGAGAGAGCGAGCGAGGTTCGAAGTGCCATGCCGCGTGGCATAGGCGATCATTTCTCTCCAGTTCTTTTGCGTTGATTATGAGATCCACCGGTGACTTTCTTCCTAGCCACACTGACAGCCAATCCAGTAGCTTCTCTTTCTGTCTTCATCTGTCTCTTCTTCCCTCAATTTTTCCAGTTGCCACAGTGTGTTCCAATTTTCCTCTTCTCGGGAAATGTCCTGAGAGAGGAAAAGACAGAAAATGGAGAGCGAGAGAGAGAGGAGAAATAGGACGAGAGAAAGATGCAGTTTTAGAGAGAGAGAGAGAGAGAAGGAGATTGAAGGGAAAGGGGTAGAGGAAGAAAAGAAGGGAACTAGCTTGTGGAGGATTGTCACCAAATATTATGTGCAGATTTAAAGAAAAAAAAACGAGTTCAGCAGAATGATGTCACACAAAACGAATGCTTAAACAAGAAAGAACAAATGTAAGAGAGGGAGGGAAATGGTGTCAATTAACAACAACACCAACCCGTAATATCTGAAATGATTGCTCTCATTATGCCCTCACGCATTCCCTCACCTCCCGGCTGGATGGCTGCAGGTTAATTTAATAATGCTAATGTCTGACAACTCGCTGTGATTTTATAGGAGCAGTGCAACTTCGCCGGGGGGCGTGTAGACGCCGGGCGAACTTATTCTCGCTGTAAGCAACCTAGCAGAAGTATTGAACGTTCCCTCCTACTGACTGCACAGAATGTAATTACTATCAAACGGCAGCTTTCTGTCTTGTGTTTTAAAAACTCGTGCCATTAACAACTGATTAAATGCACTCATTTCTAAAGGCAGTCTATCAATGCACATATCAGTTTTCAGTAATCTCATTTCCAATAGTCGACATAGATTTGTTTGTGGAAAGATTTCTTATCTTCGCCAGTCATTTTGTTGTGTAGTTTTATTGATCCCAAATGAGAAATTGTGGGAAATATTTTTAAATTGTGATTTTTGTTTGTTTGTTTACATAGACTAATCGAAACTTTTTCGAAAATGTTTGTTACATAGACTAATCGAAACTAAAAGTAGTAGGCTTGTGCGATGGTTCTGAACATGATAATCAGGTTTTGGATTTGAGGCCAGTGTTATATAGTGTTAGTACCCATATTTTCTGGGAAATAAAGGATATGGCATCAGTGCTCATATTTTCCTGGAACTAAGAGATATGGTATTGGTGCCCATATTCCTGGAATTAAGGGATATTGTATAACTTACTTTACTTTTTCCTTCCTGTTGTACCGTGAGGTATCGAGTGGAGATGTAGTTGGCGTTTTTGGACCATTTCCGTAATTCGTGAGTGTTTCTATAAGACCATCTATCCATTTTTTCGAGGTATTCCTCTTGATCTGGGTTTTTTGGTTGAAGGCCCTCACGAAAGTGGACAAACCATTTAATTCTTTGTTTCTCTGTGTATGGTAGTTCCTAACAGTTGTCTCAGGTCATCATTTCTTATCTTGTCTTTCCTAGTGACGATTGCTGTTTTTTTAGGCATCTCATTTCGCATATAGATAATTTATTTTGGTCTCTCTTGATTAGTGCAGTGTTGTTTGTTTTTTTTTCATCAGTAGCGCAGTGCTGGTATCAATATGCTGTTAGTTGTCGTTTTATCTCCTCGTTTCAAAAGGTATGTTAGGGTGAGAAAGCAGCGGGGATAGCTGGTATGTTAGGGTGAGAAAGCAGCGGGGATAGCTGGTATGTTAGGGTGAGAAAGCAGCGGGGATAGCTGGTATGTTAGGGTGAGAAAGCAGCGGAGATAGCTGGTATGTTAGGGTGAGAAAGCAGCGGGGATAGCTGGTATGTAATGTGTTTTCTTCTATGTATTCTAACATCAGTTTCTCCATCTAGCTTCCGTAAACACACAGCCAAGAATACTTGAAGTCTTTAACTGTTGAATTTTGTTCTCTTCGATTTAGATGTTCAAAGGGGTTGAACTCCTGCTGACTTTAATGGTCTCTGCATTGGCAGTGTTGGTTGTCACACCATAATGTTTACAGCTGTGATGGAGATTGTTCATATGATCTTGTAAGCTTTTCGGATCATCGGTCATGATGGATTTGTCGTCTGCAAACATTAACTCATTCATGATAGGTTTAGGGTTACTTCTGTTATTATTTTGTCTAACTCCCGCTGTTGCTTTGAATCAATCAGTATTTCCTACTGTTGTCCCTACTGTGCTTTGAGTATTTTATGTAATGACCTCATATTTTGCAATAGATGTTCTGGTAGGTCATGTTCCTCTAATACTGCCCACAACTTCTGTTCGCCAGAAGCTTTTTTTTTCTTGATCCACAAAGATGATATGAGAGTGCAAATATTGCATCAGTACAGCTTCTTATTTTTCTAAAACCAAATTGTGCTTCACCCAGTTGTATTTCTATTATTTGTCCTGTTCTGTTTTCTGATATCCTCTCATACATTTTCCCCCACATGACATGGCAAAGGATAATCCTCTGTATTATCGACAATCTAGTTTATTTCCTTTGTTCTTCCAAAATGATACAGCTATAGCTCTTTGTCAGTCTTCTGGGACTTTCCATTTAGACCATGCCTGATCAAAGATTATTCCAGGCCATTATGTGCCATTGTCTCCGCATGCCTGGGTGGTTTCTCTTGTCAGACCATCAGTTCATGGCGCCTTGTTACGGGGACTTCTTCTGTACTTCCTCAGTTTCGCTACTTAGGATTGATGGTTCAAGTTCCATGCTAGTTCTAGGTCAGTATTTATTTTCTTGTCCTGTTTCTCTGATTTCATTGAAAAGTTCCTTGAAGTATTCTTCCCATCTTTTTTTAACGGCTTTTTTTCGTTAGAGGTGGGTTTCCCGTTTTTTACCTTTCTATTTTTAATGAAAAAAATATAATGTAAGTGCTCATATTTTCCTGGAAATAAGGGATATGATGTTAATGCCCATATTCTCCTGGAAATAGTGCATAGGGTGTTAGTGCCCATATTCTCCTGGAAATAGTGCATAGGGTGTTAGTGCCCATATTCTCCTGGAAATAGTGCATAGGGTGTTAGTGCCCATATTCTCCTGGAAATAAGGAATATAGTATTAAGGCCCATATTTCCTGAACTCACGGGATACGAAAAGGTTATGCGGTCAGCATCACTCACTTTTCTCACCTCTAGAAGGAACCGAGTACCCATTTCTGCAGTTGGGTAAGTGGGGCGTCTTCAGTCAGACTTGAACCACCAACCTCCCCGGCAGACGAACGCACTAACCACCGAGCCCCCAGGTGCCCAACAATACTCATAAGTTCTTTTTTAAAAAAAGGAATAGTTTCATGCATGTTCTTATGACTCTGATCTGGATTATTTAGGCAGAGCCTCAGTACAACTGATACATAAGATGGCATAAACAGGTATTATTTATTCTGTTCTGTAAAACATATGTATGTAGTATTGGATTATGTATTTTTTACACAGTCGTCTCTGAGTATGAATACTCTAATCGGAATCTGAAAAAGTATATTCATAGCTTCTATTCCATCAAAAATTACTGGCTTCGCAACTGTGTCGTAGTTTCCACTTCCAGTGGGCTAGTGATTGATTTTATCTGTTTACTAATAATTTCATGAAAGAAATTAATTGAGAAACATTGTGCTGTTGTGCTCTCTTGCTACAGACGAACCTGGTGTTCTAGTTTCTGGTGGCAGAAACGTGTACAGCCGTCCGTGTCCCTTTTTTGCTGAGTGTCCCATTCCTATGAGGAAGTCACACGTCGCAGTTGTGCTCTCTGGTGAACGTGGAGACCGCGAAATGTTAGGATATAGGAGAGCTGTGGTAAATTAGAGGGCCCCCCCCCACCCAAACCACCTGTTTCTTCTGCGAATATTTCCGCAACTAAACTTGAGTATATCTGAAGAATGTAAAGACCAGATTTCCTTGTATTGGCTGTATAATCTCATAACATTTGATGCATCTCGCGGCGGGGGGGGGGGGGGGGGGGGGGGGGTGTGTGTGTGTGTGTGTGTGTTTTAGCGTTTAATCTGAAAATTGAGTGAAAGTTTAATGATGAAGGGCGGAATATAAGACAGATCTATGTGCCCAGTTGTTCACACTTCGAAAATAAAAATCGTTCGTCATCGATATTTCTGTTTCGGTTTTGGTAACTTTTTTCTTCATTTTAAAGTGAATTCTCCTGTTAGTTTTTAATGTTTTAGAACTTTCGGACCAGTTTCTTTTTTTTTTTTACATTTTATGTGATCTTTCCGTGATATTTTATTCATTTTTCTCCGGTTGTGTAAACTCTTTGTCCTATGTTAAAAATATATTTCAGCATTCCGTCCAGCCTTTTTTTCCCCCGTCCGCAAACTTTCTACTGTGTAACTTTTATTTCCGAGATTGTCAGAATTTTTGTTCCGTGTTACAAAATGTGTACACTTTCTACAAGATTTCTTTTTATAAATTTTCCATAGCAGATCCGGTTTGACATTTAATGTAAAATGAAATTTCTGTCCCAACTTTTCCTTGTCTTGTAAACGTTACGTCATTGAGGTTGTTAGTGCCCATATTCTCCTGGAAATAGTGCATAGGGTGTTAGTGCTCATATTCTCCTGGAAATAGTGCATAGGGTGTTAGTGCCCATATTCTCCTGGAAATAGTGCATAGGGTGTTAGTGCTCATATTCTCCTGGAAATAAGGAATATAGTATTAGTGCCCATATTTCCTGAACTCACGGGATACGAAAAGGTTATGCGGTCAGCATCACTCACTTTTCTCACCTCTAGAAGGAACCGAGTACCCATTTCTACAGTTGGGTAAGTGGGGGGTCTTCAGTCAGACTTGAACCACCAACCTCCCCGGCAGACGAACGCACTAACCACCGAGCCCCCAGGTGCCCAACAATACTCATAAGTTCTTTAAAAAAAAAAAAGGAATAGTTTCATGTATGGTCTTATGACTGTGATCTGGATTATTTAGGCAGAGCCTCAGTACAGCTGATACATAAGATGGCATAAACAGGTATTATTTATTCTGTTCTGTAAAACATATGTATGTAGTACTGGATTCTGTATTTTTTACACAGTCGTCTCTGAGTATAAATACTCTAATCGGAATCTGAAAAAGTATATTCATAGCTTCTATTCCATCAAAAATTACTGGCTTCGCAACTGTGTCGTAGTTTCCACTTCCAGTGGGCTAGTGATTGATTTTATCTGTTTACTAATAATTTCATGAAAGAAATTAATTGAGAAACAATGTGCTGTTGTGCTCTCTTGCTACAGACGAACCTGGTATTCTAGCTTCTGGTGGCAGAAACGTGTACAGCCGTCCGTGTCCCTTTTTTGCTGAGTGTCCCATTCCTATGAGGAAGTCACACGTCGCAGTTGTGCTCTCTGGTGAACATGGAAACCGCGAAATGTCAGGATATAGGAGAGCTGTGGTAAATTAGAGGCCCCCCCCCACCCAAACCCCCCGTTTCTTCTGCGAATATTTCCGCAACTAAACTTGAGTATATCTGAAGAATGTAAAGACCAGATTTCCTTGTATTGGCTGTATAATCTCATAACATTTGATGCATCTCGCGGCGGGGGGGGGGGGGGGGGGGGGGGGGGGTGTTTTAGCGTTTAATCTGAAAATTGAGTGGAAGTTTAATGATGAAGGGCGGAATATAAGACAGATCTATGTGCCCAGTTGTTCACACTTCGAAAATAAAAATCGTTCGTCATCGATATTTCTGTTTCGGTTTTGGTAACTTTTTTCTTCATTTTAAAGTGAATTCTCCTGTTAGTTTTTAATGTTTTAGAACTTTCGGACCAGTTTCTTTTTTTTTTTTTTACATTTTATGTGATCTTTCCGTGATATTTTATTCATTTTTCTCCGGTTGTGTAAACTCTTTGTCCTATGTTAAAAATATATTTCAGCATTCCGTCCAGCCTTTTTTTCCCCCGTCCGCAAACTTTCTACTGTGTAACTTTTATTTCCGAGATTGTCAGAATTTTTGTTCCGTGTTACAAAATGTGTACACGTTCTACAAGATTTCTTTTTATAAATTTTCCATAGCAGATCCGGTTTGACATTTAATGTAAAATGAAATTTCTGTCCAACTTTTCCTTGTCTTGTAAACGTTACGTCATTGAGGTTGTTGTTGTATTTCTGGACAGGTAAGATTATTTCCTAATTCATACTTTACATATGTACCTGAAATCATTGCTCTGGTGTCTTTGTTTCTTCCCCCCCCCCTCTTAAAAAAAAACTGTTTCTTTATTCATCCATTGCATGACGAGTGAGCGCAATTTTACACATATTTAAAATCTGTTTTAACTTTCAGCTCCACCTTTTTTAATATGAGACTGTATTATTGTCTTATTCTCACACCTATCTTGTATTATTATTTTGTCTTATTCTCACACCTATCTTGTATTATTATTTTGTCTTATTCTCACGCCTATCTTGTATTATTATTTTGTCTTATTCTCACACCTATCTTGTATTATTATTTTGTCTTATTCTCACACCTATCTTGTATTATTGTCTTGTCCTGTTCTCACACCTATCTTGTATTATTATTTTGTCTTATTCTCACACCTATCTTGTATTATTATTTTGTCTTATTCTCACACCTATCTTGTATTATTATTTTGTCTTATTCTCACACCTATCTTGTATTATTATTTTGTCTTATTCTCACGCCTATCTTGTATTATTATTTTGTCTTATTCTCACACCTATCTTGTATATTATTTTGTCTTATTCTCACACCTATCTTGTATTATTTTTGTCTATTCTCACACCTATCTTGTATTATATTTTGTCTTATTCTCACACCTATCTTGTATTATTATTTTGTCTTATTCTCACGCCTATCTTGTATTATTATTTTGTCTTATTCTCACGCCTATCTTGTATTATTATTTTGTCTTATTCTCACACCTATCTTGTATTATTGTCTTGTCCTGTTCTCACACCTATCTTGTATTATTATTTTGTCTTATTCTCACACCTATCTTGTATTATTATTTTGTCTTATTCTCACACCTATCTTGTATTATTATTTTGTCTTATCTCACACCTATCTTGTATTATTTTGTCTTATTCTCACGCCTATCTTGTATTATTATTTTGTCTTATTCTCACACCTATCTTGTATATTGTCTTGTCCTGTTCTCACATTATCTTGTATTATTATTTTGTCTTATTCTCACACCTATCTTGTATTATTATTTTGTCTTATTCTCACACCTATCTTGTATTATTATTTTGTCTTATTCTCACACCTATCTTGTATTATTATTTTGTCTTATTCTCACACCTATCTTGTATTATTATTTTGTCTTATTCTCACACCTATCTTGTATTATTGTCTTGTCCTGTTCTCACATTATCTTGTATTATTATTTTGTCTTATTCTCACACCTATCTTATATTATTGTCTGGTCTTATTCTCACACCTATCTTGTATTATTATTTTGTCTTATTCTCACACCTATCTTGTATTATTATTTTGTCTTATTCTCACACCTATCTTGTATTATTATTTTGTCTTATTCTCACGCCTATCTTGTATTATTATTTTGTCTTATTCTCACACCTATCTTGTATTATTATTTTGTCTTATTCTCACACCTATCTTGTATTATTATTTTGTCTTATTCTCGGACCTATCTTGTATTATTATTTTGTCTTATTCTCACGCCTATCTTGTATTATTATTTTGTCTTATTCTCACACCTATCTTGTATTATTGTCTTGTCCTGTTCTCACATTATCTTGTATTATTATTTTGTCTTATTCTCACGCCTATCTTGTATTATTATTTTGTCTTATTCTCACACCTATCTTATATTATTGTCTGGTCTTATTCTCACACCTGTCTTCAAAATCGACCTTAGTTCCTGTTTTGTGCTTGTTTTAAAGCTGTATAAAGCCCTTAGTAAACATTCTTTTTCTACTTGATCAATGTTTTCTAGATTTTGTAACTTTACCCTAAATTGCATATAACCTAGCCATGTGGGTGAGTGAATGTCTTGTCTTGCCTTCTATCTCCATGGAACTGCCAGCTGGTGGTATTTGCAGCCAGTGCTGTGAAGATGTTGAAGCACAGCGTTGTATCGACGTGGGATCATGTTGTGCCTGCTATTTTTTTTTCAGTCCTGGAATGTGGCTTAAAAAATCAGGGGGGGGGGCGTGCAATACTTCGTTAGCAGACTCCGCCGCTATGGGGACTATGGCGATCCCCGCCCCGTTAGCCAGCTAGGCCTGTTACTGGATGTAGCAACGGAGAGGTGGGACAGGGTCTTGGTCAGCTATAGTTCGCCATCCCTGACGCTGGCATGGCTGATTGCCAAAATGGACAGCCTCTTCGCTCCCAGGTCGGTGAATATAGCTGGTAGAGAAACTGAAAATCATATTTAACAGCCAGCGCTATGTGTTGATAGCATGTCATGTTTTCTAATGTTCTATCATTTCAGGTCATCAGGTTAACTTAACGTTTAGGGCAAACACTCGCAGATTTGGTAGTCAGTTTAGATTCTGTGACTAGATATCACAGATATGGGCAGGATTCCCACTGAGGCAGTTTTAAGCAAGCTGAGATATAATTAAGAATATACAGTTTTAAGCTGGGTGTAACTATAACATACTAATAACTGACTTTCAGGATCAAGAGATCATATATTCAATATAAGATTAATAATAGAGAAATGCAGAGAGTTTAATGTGAATCTATGTTTAGACTACTCAAAGGCATTTGATTGTGTACAACACCAGAAACTTTGGGAAATAATGGAAAAAATGGGATTCCCAACACATTTGATACAATTAACATCACTGTTGTATCTAGACCAACAAGCAACAGTAAGAATAAATGGTGAAACAACAACTTGGTTTGACATAAAACATGGGGTCCGTCAGGGGTGCATATTGTCGCCTTACTTATTTAACTTGTATACTGAAAATATAATGAGGAATGTTAGAGAAGATGTAGACAAAGAATATTACGATGCCATAACAATTGGAGGTTATGAAATACCAGAGATTATATATGCTTATGACACAGTATTACTGTCCACAACACAAAAAGGAATGGAAAAACTAATTATGTCAGTCCGTAAGAACAGCGAAGAACAAAACCTCTATATTAATGCGAAGAAAACTAAATTGATGACAACTGAAGGCAGCTGAAATATGTATGAATGAGGAAAAACTGGAAGAAGTGGAGAGTTTTGAATATCTTGGATCACTACTAACTAGTGGTGGAGATACAATGAGGGAAATTAAAAGGAGGACATCTATCGCTCTTCAGAAAGTAAAACAACTAAAGAATCTGGAGAGGAGCAGACAGAAACACAAAAATAAGATTTTTAAGGGCAATCATCTTTCCCATCACAACATATGACTGTGAGACCTGGACACTTAACAAAACAATTGAGAAACACATAAATGCCTTTGAATGTAAATGCTACAGAAGAGTTCTTGAAATATCATGGACACAGAAAATAACAAATATATCTATACTACAAGAACTTAATATTGAAGAAGGCTGGCTAGTAAAGAGGATTAAAGAGAGAAAACTTAAATATTTTGGACATATTAAACGTCATGATAATCTAGAGAAGACCGTCTTGGAAGGGTACATAATGGGAAAAAGAAAGAGAGGAAGACCAAGGCGAAGATAACTGCGAGACATCGTTGATAATCTGCAAATGGATGCATCAGCAGCAGGGCATCTTGCTCACAACTGAGAGGCCTATAGGAGTGCTGTTAGGGAGGCAGAGTTCCGCAAGGGACATCCAAATGAATGAATGAACTGACTTTCTCGGGTATGTATCTTACCCTGGATTTGAATAACTTGTGAACTTGACATTTGATCTAGTTTTGTTTTCGATAAGTGTATGATGTGACTTGCAGATGCTTTCGCCGTGTTGAATAAAATCCTCGGGGACCGCTCGTAGAGAATGATCAGTACGTGAGAACTACTTCTTGTCTTATCAAATGACGAAGTGACTATGTGTGATAATACAAAGTGTTACAGTATATAAGTATTAGTTGAAATCTTAGGATAAGTGGGGTATATATAAAAAAATTGTAAAGGAGGAAAGAAAAAGTTGTATTTTCAAGGGATCGCCATAGTCCCCATGGTAGAGGAGTCTGCCAAAGAAGCATTGCGCGCTCCCTGCTTTTTAACTTCAGTCAGGGATTGAAAAATTAGCCGCCATAACCCGCTCCCAATCCGACATGATATTGTGCCTAAACATCTTCACTACGTGGGCTGCAAAGAACAAACAGCTCAAAATTCCAGGGAGATGGAAGAACATAAATAAGAGAAAAGACAATACAATAAAATGAGTTAACAGCTACATACGTGATATAGGTGTTGTGTTTGTATATGACTGCATATATGAAAACTGTCCAGTCAGTTTTTACTGCAGTTTTGTACAAAGTCAAGAAAGTCGCGAAACTGTGTGACCAGTCAGCACAAAGCAGCAACCATCAACAGACAGAACAAAATATCGAGGTTTTAAGTAATTGAGTATTTTAGTTATCACACAGGAAATGCATGTCTGTAGCACTGACACGTGTCGGAGCGTGAAAGCAAATAGGACAACGGAAATGGCTGGAGAGTAAAATGTTCGTGTGCTGTATCAGTGGTTTTCTAAACATTTTCAAGTTGTAGTACCCTGAAGCATTGAGTAGTCTCCACGGTCCCATAAATTCCCCACATTTTAATGAAAAATTAAAAAAAAATTTTTTTTCTAATATTAAACGATATGATCTAGCAGTGATCCATGGATCCCTACCTGACCCTTAGCAGATCCCCGGGGATCCGTAGGTCATTATTTGGGAACCACTGTTATACGTGATCTCACTATGTAACTGGTACATTCCTATGTCCCTCTGTTGGTGTTTACGCTTTGGGTATTTTGTTGTATAATCAGATGGTCTGGATTGTTTAGTAGTTACGTCAGAAGTTTACCGGGAAGAAATGGCGTGTCCTGATCCCATACAAAGCAGAGAGTTTTATTGTCCATACATGTGTTTTGTTTGTAAACGAAATCGTAATATTCTGAGCCACCCTGATTTCTTGAGTGGTGTGACTGCATGCCTTGTTTCAGAGAGCGTAGAAATATTTCCTTGGCGCTGGCCACATCAGAGTGCACTATACACACCAGTCTCGGTGTTTTAAGGAAGCGCACATGTTCATGTATGGGGAAAAGAACAAGAGGACGACAGCGATATGGATGAGTGGACAAACATCAAGAGATGGGCAGGGACGTGCTTGGCCGAGTGCTCTAAGAAGATAAGAAATAGAGCAGAGTGGAGGTTCATTGCAGCCAACCTTCCGTGGGGAGACGGCACGAAATAATGATGATGACGACGACGACGACACATTCATGTAATGAGATAAAATGTCAATGTGGTATAGCTGAATGTTCAACGGATTTTGCGTATATGATACAGGAAAAGACGCGACAAGCATAAGATAATGCTGATAATATTAACGCTGAATTATTTCACTCATTTTTTTTTGGTACATTAATAATTTTGCATATATTTAAACAGTGTACACCTTTACGGTATGAAGTTCAAATATGTCCAGGTACCGATATAATTTAACACGTTACTAGTACAGCAGGACTTTTACTACTTGCGCGGACGGGTCCGTTTCTTTACTGTGTGTGTCTCTTTCTCCAAGGGGTTTAGTGAAGATGGTTGTCCGCACGTGTGCTTGCTGTACTGTAGTATACCACACTTGCATGTTCTTATTTTCAGTATTTATTGAGAATCCATATCACTAATTTGGTTGAATTCAGAACGGATTAGGCAGTTTCTCTTTTTTATGAGCTGAACGTTTCTCGGACATGTAAAGAGAAGACAGAAGCTGGAGAACCTAGTGATGACTGACTGGAAAATTCAAGGGAAAAAAGGAAGGCCAAGAGAAAAGTATCTCAGTGGACTAAGTGGCACGGAAAAATAAAAGCATGTGAATTAATCGGAAGCACCGAGGACCGCGCGAGATGGAGAAACGTGATGGTCATCGCCGTGTAGCAGTATGGGAGATCATTTTTTTTTCTCTCTACAGAAAGGGCATTTCTCGCCTTATGAGTCTTTATTTTGGACATCCAGAAGGTCATGTGCTTTGTGAATCCCGTGACTTGGAATTGTGGGAGAAAGCCTGAGTGATTTGGTCTTTTGTCTGAATGTGTACCTGTGTTGACGCTTTGGGTGATGTCTCCGTGGAATATATGATATGGACGTTATATCTGTTCTGGATTTTTGTTAGTATGAATGGACTCGCCACATGGCAGGGGTAACCTGCCGGCAGTCAGATTATTGTCATCTCCATCAGCATTATCATCAGCTCCATCAATAAATCCTCATATCAAGTGATACGCAGGACTGGCTTGACTTCTGTATCAGTGTGTTGCCAACTTGGGGTTGTAAGAGCCTGGAAGTGAAGAATGGCTGGAGTCAGTGAATAACGAACCCAGAAACGTGAAGTTGATGGCTGATGGCTGGAATTATATGCATAACAAATACAGAAACACTGAACAAACACAGCTTTCAAGGTAGATACAAACCAGAATCAGCGTGCGCATCAAGGCAGCACAGCACGTCTTAACGAATGCCCCTATAACACAGTACAGTAAACACATCGGCACACAACACTATTTTAGCTGTCCGGCACGGCACATAATACTATTTTAGCTGTCGGCACGGTACATAATAATAATGAATGTTATCGCCAGTGGTTCTCAACCTTTCATTGCTCCATGCACTCTTTTTAACCATATGCCATGAAGTAAACCCCCACGCCCTCTAAGATTGTCAGGCTAGGAAGCTGCATTCTAAATAATACGCTTGCAATATTCCAACAGTTTGAGTCTGTCAATCTTTGGTCCACATTCTCCTTCTCAAGTCATAACATTCCCAAAGCGCGCGCACACACACACACACGCACACACACACGCACCGAAAGGGTTGGGATGTAGAAAGAAAAAAAAGGGGGAGGGGGTATTCTCTGCCGGTTGAGAACCTCTGTTATAAACTGTCATGTTGTAAAAGGACGAATTAAACTTGTAATGTGGAGTTTTACTTTGTTCTTTCCACTTTTCACATAGAAACTCATGTTCTGTGAGACTCGTAACATATAGTCCTGCTGTTGTTCTTTGAACTTTTCGCAGTGCAGTTCTCTGTGTTCATTAAATAGTTCTTTAAGTGGTTATATCTTGTTCCTGTTAGATTTAAGTCATTTATTTTCAAATGTAATAGTTCTATGTTGGCTGTATGTTTGAATATATAAAGATCACAGTCATCTTTTGACTTCAGAAATGTGATAAATTATGTATGTTAATATTTCCCCAATGTCGTGTGCATCCTTCTCCTCCTTATTTTTCTCCTATCTCCTTGGAGCTGCGAGCTGGTTTTCTTTGCGGCGAAGATGTTGAGGCACAGCATTGTGTCGGATTGGAAGCGGGTTACGGCGGTTATTTTTCTTCAGTTCCTGATTAGAACTAAAAAAAATCGAGGGTATGCAGTACTTCTTTAGCAGACTCCACCACCATGGGGACTATGGCGATCACTGGCGCGTTAGCCAGGCTAAGTCTGTTACTGAGGGTACCAAGGGAAGGGCGGGGGGGGTGTCTTTTAAGTATTTCCAATAAATACATGAGTTCATCATCATCATCCCTCTCCCTGTGGTAGATTGACAGCGGTGGTCCACCAGCTTGCTGTATCATTCGTTTTCACTCTAGTGCACTCTGACAAACTCAGTCCAGTCTATTTTTTATGTTGCCCACCAGTCTCTATTGTTGTGGACCACCTGTCTTTTCTGTTCCTTCCACTTTTCCTTTTACTATGATTTTCATTATAGTGTTATGCCTCGTCATATGACGGAGTTATGAATACGGTATTGTTTTTAGACATCGCTTCCTGGACAATTAATCCCCAGATTGGCAAGTGTTGTCGCTACGAGCAGGGGCGGCGTAGAGTGAAAAGAAAGAGTGTTGTGGGATTTATGTGAGAACTATTGGATGCATATAATAGAATGCTATACCCTGCCGTGCCATGTACTTGTTCTCTCGAGCTTGGGGACATCTTGACGTATCTGGTTGACAGTCATAATTTTCCCCTATCTGCCATGGGAGTTTATTTGCGTTCATGAGCTTGAGTGCAGAAACATGTTTGCCGATATGAACATCAGATTCTTGTGTGCTTGCAGTTCACCGTGGTTCCTGTCAACAATGAGGTCAATCTACTGGAACAGACGGCCGCCGCTGCTGCTGCTGCCTCTGGCGCGCTCAGCAGCAGCAATAGCCTCCGCGTCCCCCACCAGTCGCTCGACATTGACGGCGAACCGAGCGACACGCTGACGCAGAACAGTATCACTTCATTACTGTCAGCCAAGTTCAGGGTGAGTTGCTCGACATGTGTGAGTTCTATGGTACGATGAGGATGAAAAGGATGGCACGCGCCTGAAGTTGTCTGTCTGTCTGTCTCTTTATTGGGGGGGGGGGGGGGGGGGTAGGCGGAGAGCAGTGTGCCCTCTAAGGTTTTGCCGTTCTTGATGCAAAATTTTCAACCAGTGCACAATATATTCTGCAAAAAAAAAAAGTTCAGACGAAGCGTAAGGTCAAAGTGCAAAGTATAAAGTTGTCGTAGAAAAAAAAATCAGGAAAACAAACCCATGTAGCTCTATCGTTAGTATTTTTAACGCTACCAAAACACAGAGTAACAGCAGGAAGTGGAAAAATAAAATTACCTTTTTTGCAGCGTTTAAATTCTTGCGTGGCGTGATGTTTTTTGTGTGATTGGCCACTGTCAGCAGCAGAGAACACTGTGACTTACTGAGGAACCACTTGAAACCTGCAGTCATGTCAGAACATATCGGTGTGCTCAGTTCTGGTGTGTTGTTACAGCATGATAACGCCTGGCTTCTCATAGCACGTGCATCAGCTCAACAGATTACGAATTTGTGTTTGGAGTGTCTTCCACATCCTCCATATTCACCAGACCTTGCATCATCATGTCATTATAATGTGTTTGGACTCCTTAAGAAGGCCCTGGTTGAGAAGAAGTTCAGTACAGAGATTAAAGAAGCTGTTCATAGTTGGCTACAGGATCAGCCAAAAGATAATTTTTCTCAAGAAATCCAGGCATTAGTAAAGCTGTTACAGATCTGCGCTGAACGTAGTGGGGACTATGTTGTATATGACAAAGAGTTTTCAGTCAGATTTGTACATTTTATTCAGATTTTTAAAAAAAGTTAAGGTTACTTTTTGACTCGCCCTCATGTATTTCTTCATATGTTAAATGCTGTCTTTACTCAGGACGTAGCAAAAAGATGGAAGCAGTATGGGGTGGACTCACCCCGCTTTCGCAAGAGACTGCACTCCAAGTGGGAGGTGAGTAGTATGCTTTTTGACTCCAGAGACATGCCGATTCAGAGCATGACATTCCTTAAGAGAGAAATCTAAATGCTACCTTAATTAAAAGAGAAATCTAAACAGCACCTTGATTAAAAGAGAAATCTAAACATTACTTTAATTAGAAGAGAAATCTAAACAGTACTTTAATTAAAAGAGAAATCTAAACAGCACCTTGATTAAAAGAGAAATCTAAACATTACTTTAATTAGAAGAGAAATCTAAACAGTACTTTAATTAAAAGAGAAATCTAAACAGCACCTTGATTAAAAGAGAAATCTAAACATTACTTTAATTAGAAGAGAAATCTAAACAGTACTTTAATTAAAAGATAAATCTAAACATTACCTTAATTAAAAGAGAAATCTAAACAGCACAATAATAAAAGAGAAATCTAATCAGTACCTTAATTAAAAGAGAAATCTAAACATTACCTTAACTAAGAGAGAAATCTAAATATTACCTTAATTAAAGAGAAATCTAAACATTACCTTAATTAAAATAGAAATCTTAACATTAATTAGAAGAAATCTAAACATTACCTTAATTAAAAGAGAAATCTAAGCATTGCTTTAATTAAAAGAAAAATCTAAGCATTGCTTTAATTAAAAGAGAAATCTGACACGACACTTATTAAAAGATGACTCAACACATGACATCTTTAAAAGATGAGTCTTGAAATGACCATCATTAAAAAATTTCTTTAGAGATGGCCTTTGTTTAAAGATGATGGATTAGCATAAGATTCTGCCAGGTCTTGGTTGAATATAATTTGTCATGATGTGATGTGCCCTTTAAAACATGAACACAGTATTATTGTGCTTTTTGTTGTGTGTATAAGTTTAAGGTCCACACAACCAAGCCCTAATATTGTTCCAGGGAAACTGCTATATCTGTCTGAGAATGTGCAAACATACAATCCTTCATTTTTATAGGCATCAGTTGCCTCTTCATGTAGAATAAAACTACAGGGTCTTACATGATAAGTATAAATGTTAAAACAGCTATCACATATATCTTCATAACCATCATCATGATCTTGGCTTATAATCTTCATCATTATCATTACAGAAAAGCATTTATCATATCCATCCATCCATCCATCCACCCACCCACCCATCCATCCTATCTCATCCCATCCCATCCCATTTGTGCTTATTATATTATGGTCTGCCTTTTATTATTTGTAACTGTGCAGTCATACACATAACTGGACATTATTGGCATTCATGATAGTGATATGTTAGTTTCATCATTGTGATTCCTCAGAGTATGAACTATGAAGTACTGGACAGTCAGTTACAACGAAAACACAACGAAGAGAATAAATCCAAGGTATTATGCTTTGTTTATGTGTGTCAGTGTTTTTTTTCTTCAGTAGTATATGTTTGAAAAAAAAATTATTGTTTAATATAAATGGGTCTTCCTTTAGAATATAGTTAAAAGTTTTCTTGAAGAAAGTGCTAAACCCAATTTCCAGTCTTTCCCAAGTATCCCATGATCCTAAGAGTCCCTTGGTTTTTTACAAGCCTCCAATGGTCCTTTCCAAGTGTTTCCTGGTCTTTCTCAAGTGCTTCATGGTCTTTTTCAAATGCCCTGTGATGTTTTCCTAGTATCTCATAGTATTTTCATAGTGTCTCATGGTGTTTCCCGAGTATCACATGGTCCTTTCCAAGTGTTTCCTGGTCTTTCCTGAGGGCTTCATGGTCTGCTCCAAGTTCTCTGCAGTCTTTTAAAAGTATTTCATGGTGTTTCCAATGTGTCCTTCTGTCTTTTCCAATGATACTATGGTCCTTTCCAAGTGCTCTGTGGTCTTTCTGAAATGTTATTTTTGATTGTCATGGCATCACCATGTAGGCATAAAACTCTCTACTTTAGAGAGTGAAACAGCTACACAATATCTGAAGTCATCAGAGAACAAAAAAAAAAACTTGATTAGAAGCATCAAATGGAAACACATTATTGCCCATTCTTGTTTATATGGCAATTGATGTTGACTCATTTTGCTCACCATTACAAGAAAATGATATTTTCCCAAAATATTGTCTTTTCTTTCTATTAAATTCATGAAAAGCAGTGAAATGTGATATGTGTGATATTGTTTTCTCTTTTCTTTTAATATTTTGTCTTGTTGATCTAACAGAAAAAACTTGCACTGAATAGATTAAGCTCATGGATCATCTATTTCTTCATTGGCATTGGCACAGCTTTCATGGCAGCTGGTGTCCAGATCTCTGTGGAGGTCATTGCTAACCAAAAATTTGGTCTCATCAGGGACTGTATCCTTTTGGGAGATGTCGGGGTGATGAGAATATTTCATTATTTGAATGGCTGGCTATAAAAAATAAAACTAATTTATTGTTTGCCAAAGGTTGATGAGAAATATTAAGATACGGGGCAAAAAAAGGTGGAAAAAATAAAATGTCACGGGGTCAAATTGCCCATATTTTATGGTGTTTCTCAGGACAAGACCTTTAGCTGTTGGTTGTTTGTTTTACTTATCAGTTTTTTGTTTGGAGATTATTGGGATGGTGTTTTGTTTTGTTTTTTTTTTATTTCTTTCATCATGAATTGCCAGTTTTTCATTAACATGTCTGTTTCTGTGACAATTACCATGACAGTTGCTGCTACTGCTGTCATTACCATAACCTGAACTATCTTACATCCTTCCTGTGCCGTTAAATGTCACATAGGGCTCGCATAGTTGTTTGCCAAGTTTTCCTGTTCTCAGCGAGTGTTTCAACTTCATCAAGCGATGTTATGCCCACTAAACTGGCTTATCTTAACAGTGTCCTCTTTAGAGTTTCACGCAGTCGACCTCTTTTTCTCTGGCCTGTTGTGCTCCACTTGATAGTTTGTTTTGTTATTCTCTGATTGTTTCTTCTTATCACATGGCCTATATATGTCCATCTTCTTTTTTCTGATCACCCATGAGACAGGTTGTTTGCTTATCTGAACCTGAACTATCAGAAGAACAAATGAGGAGGTCCTCAGAGAGATTGTGAAACATCAAAAACTAAACCTTTAGAGAGATGGCAATATAAGTTCTTTAGACATAGATGAAATTATAGAACCTAACAATCACTGGAAAACTCACATGGAGAAAAAGTTGATTGGGAGGAAAGGTAACCTACCTGATTTACAGTACCAGGGATCATACAGATTAATGAAGACTGATTGCCAGTGCCTGTCAGATAGAATCTAATGATTGAATGATTTAAGAGTATCTTTATGTGGTAACACATTACAATATAGTTCTTTTGTTCTCTTCTATAGATCACATAATAGTTCTTTTGTACCAGATGAAAGCTGTTTCTGTATTTTTAATAAGATGACCAACCACTGTCCAGAACAAAAGGATGTAGCTCCAAATCAGGAAGGAAAGTGAGACTCCTGACCAGGCAAGATGGAGAGGTCTCATGTCTGATCTATATGCTGAAATACATAGCAGGGTTTGATGGTGATTGATTTTGACAATTTTCATTTTTGCAGTAGATCTACCTCTCTGTATGATATAATATACCTTAACTATCATTACCCAGTTCTTGATGAATGCAGCAAAGAGGACTGCCTTATTCAGCCAGTACTTATATGGATTAGTCTGAATGGAAGTATAACATTCCTAGCAGCAGTTTTGGTCACATATGTCCAGGTGTGTATAGTCATTGTCTGTTGTAATAGAATATAATGCAGTTAATTCTACATGCATGCAGACAGCTGAATGTTGCTTGTCTGAAGAAGAGCTGGCTTCACCAAATGTAATGATGTAAACAGATCCGCATTGTCCTGTTGTTTTTCTTCATTGTCAAATGGAGCCAAAATTTAATGTTCATGACATTCTTTCATGAGCCAAATATTTACCACCAATTTGGAGCTATATCGCACTCATTTTTGCTTATGCAGCTCCTTGGGACTTTCATGACAGCAGGGTTCATTAATTTTTCATCTTTCTCATCTTGTCTGATTAGCAGTGAGAATTATGAGGAGTGTACACTGCATGTTCACACTGCCATCCTTCCCTTCTTGTGGTGATGACTGTTCCAAACTTCATTCCTTCCCTGGCTTGACTGTTTTAGTCCAGGTTCTTCACCAAACTTTGCCAGTTTGTCTTTCAGTCTACTCTGACCTTTATTGTCCCTTCCTTTGACATTTCAAGGAGGCATTTGGCAGCTTTTTCCATCTGAATCCCCTGAATGTGTCCCAGCCATTTCCAAATCCACCCTCTACATTATTAATGTTTGTTAATTTCTATTTGCCAAGAGATTTCATTGCTTCATTATTTTACATTAATTTTTCATCTTAAATTGTCATAAAATGCTGAAAAGATTGTAATCGTGATGTGTTTTCACAGACGTGTTGACCCACAGCCTGACTGTTCACACGAGCATGTGCATTAACTGATCAATATCAGCATTCTCAGGAGCTTTGAGTAAAAGATTTGCTAAACACTTAACAGTGATGACAAGTGACTTCAAACACTCTTATACTTTAAAGACTACCAGTGCTTGTGATGGTTTTGTTTTTTTTTAAACATGTGAATGAAGGTGACTGCTAGAGTGAATGGATTGATTATTGTGGCCAGTGACCTGGAGCTGACCATGTCCCTGTTTTGCCTGTAAGTTGTACTTCTAGAACAGGCTGATGTACTCTTTTAACCTGATTTGCTGTGGTCGTCATGGTTGTAGAGTGTGACTGGACACTGTTTCTTATCTCCACTCTGAGTGTTCAAGCAAGATGCCATAATCATCTACCATCTGGCCTGTGTCAGTCCAAGAAAAGCTGTTTGGGATGTACACAAACTCAAGCTGACCACCAGTTACTTAAAAAACATACAAGTTGATAAAAGAAGAAACAGTTCACTGATTTAATTGTACTTCAACACAATCTCAGTGTTGGTTGCAGAGAACACCAGTTATTAGCTTCAAGAAGATTAGAAAAAAGAACAAGGTGCTTTCCACAGGAGTAATTTTTTACTGTACTTCATACTAGCACCAGGACTGCACTACATCTAGAAACAACATCTCAAATGGTTTGACCAAGTTAACACAGCTGCCACCAGACAGTATGCCACAGAAAACATTCACACTAAGAGTTGTAGGAAACAAGTAAGCTACCCACAAAAGAGGCAGAGGGAAGGAATTGCAGACATTTTAAGTAGCCCATTGTCTGTTTGTCTAACACCAAAAGGTATATGAAGAAAGAGACAAGACAGTACAAGATCTCATATCTTCTGTAACTAAATTTATTCATCTTTTCTCCTCTTTGAGTGACACAGCAGTCATGAGCCTTACCACACTTCAGTCCACCTGTGCAGACACACAGTAACTCGATGGTTTTTTTTTATATGATTCTAATACTATCTCATGTCTAGACTCTCCTGCCTGGCTAGATTTTGTTTACCAGTTACTGCTCAGTTGTCTTTACAGATGGTTACTGTTTTCTGTAATAATCAGCGTGCTAGTCTCTCATAGCTGTAAGATTCATAGGATTTTTTTTTTCTTCTGAAGTTATATCTTTGTGATCTTAAGTGTCTGTTTGTTTACATTTTGCTTTCTTTGCAAGCAGTTTGGTTACGTTTGGCAGTGTTTGTTTTGTATAATGCCGGAGGAACTTAATGGATGAAAATTTGCCACGCAGATATTTTTTCTTCTCTTAGAATTCTGCCTTTCCGTCACTTGTTCTTTTAGGTAGGGTTCTGTTCAGAGAGGAAAACAACTACCCAGCACTACAGAAAGGTAATTTGGGTCAGCAGACTTCTGTACATGAACATTCATTTAGCAGTCAGTTTCTGATTTGTGATTTTCACTAAGAACTTGAAGAAACGAAACACAACAGTCTGGCAGGCTTTATAGTGCAGTCTGAACTAAAAAGTTGTAAAACACTCTACTGTGTGACAGAATTAAGAATAAAAATGAGAATTTCTAGCCAATGGCTGCTGGCAGCGGGATTCCTCTCATTAAATCCTATCTGAATGGTATTCGAGTGCCCGGACTCCTGTCTGTACAAGCCTTTATAGCTAAATGTCTAGGAGTGGTTCTCTCAATTCTTGGTGGGCTTGCATGTGGAAAGGTACCCTTGATAAATTGTCTGATGTTGTTGTCATGCCATCTTTGGCTAGAGAAAGAGAAACAGAGAGAGAGAAAGAGAGGATCAGTTAGATATTTCATTACCAAATTCACAAGTGAGAGAAAAAAAAAGTTTGAGAACACAAAGAATTAAGTGGGCAATTTGCAGTATCAGACAGGAAGACATGGATAACTAGAGTTGATAGAAAAGTGCACATAAATACTAAGTTTTATATATATATATATATATACTTGTTTCTGTAGATCTGTGAAGTTTCAAGAAAATGACAAGTGGTCTTAAACTTTTGCAAATGACTGTATGTATATATACATATGTTTTTTAAATAATAAAGTTGATACTTGATTGAAGTATTTCAGACTGCAGCTGTATCCCAGTCATGGGTCAGTATGAGACAGAAATGTTTAATATTCCTTCTTTTTTTTTTTTTAAACATAATACATACATATTTATGTAGTGTAAACAGAAGCACCATGTCAAGTACCATGTTAACCTTGTAGAGAAAAATACCTGGTCATAAATTAATATACTTAGAAAGTGTGTAGCAGTTTATTTATTCACTTAATTTGCAGGTAGGAGTGGACATTGGTGGCATTCATGATAGTGATAAAAAACATAAAAGCAGTATAAGAGAACAAGAGGGTAATTGTTGTCTCTTAGCACCCAAGAGTTGTCAGCAAAATGTAATTTTATTTACTCACACACTTCTATGATCCATTTAAATGGCTTTAAAAAAATTTTAAAAAGCAAGTACAGATTTAGCAGTTATAAATGCTAAAAAAAAAAATAGGCATTGCATCATTTCTGAACAAAATGTGATGGCTGTGATGAATGATAACAAACAATGTTCATGTATTGTATGTGGTGTTATATAGTTAAAGAGTTAAGTGATGGGACGGTATATAAAATATGTAAAATAGTCTTGGACAACTGTTTCTTCTTCCAGGAGGGACCTATGGCTCACTCAGGGAGTATTGTTGCAGCCGGCCTGGGCAAGGGGAGGATACCATGGTTTAAGAAGAATATCAGTGTAAGAGTTGTCTGAAAGTGAATTTTGTTTTGAAATAGCACCAGACCTTAGAGGTGTACAAACTAAAAATACACTGTTGTATAATATGCCTTTTTACTCTTGTGATTAAGTAGGTCAAAGAATGTAGTTAACAAATGCTGTGATGTCTTTTAAAATGAATGTATGGTGTATTCTGTGATTGATGACTTGATGTTTTGCTTTGGTTGCTTCTTGTCATGGCTTTATATTATTATTATTATTTTATCATAAGGCTTAATGCTGTTCTTCTTCCTCTTCGTACTTATTTATAGTCTCTCTCGACAAGTCTGCCACTTCAGTAAACTAGACTTTTTTTTAAAAAAATGTAGTTCCTGTATAGAAATGTAAAAAAAATATATATATAAACTAGGAAAATAAGTAGGAACAGCTCTATTAATTAACGAGTACACAGTTGTGATGTTTTGGCATGAGCCTTAATCATACAAAAACATACAGGACAAAGCAATAGAAAGAGGAGATAAAATATAAATTCATATGAAGGCTATGTTAAAAAAAAAAAGCTCAGGTAAAATGAATTAGCTGTAACTTTGCTGTAACGTGTAAGAAGCTGTGGCTTGTCTGATGGTGTGTGTCAGAAATGTGCATGGTGGAGTGTAGACAGTATTTAAATAGAGATATGTGTAGGTAGGTCGTAACTGAGGGTGGTGGGTGGGGAAACTGTGAAGGGGAGAGAGAGTGAGATACATAATCTAGCTGAGAGAAGGTGAAATTTATGATTATAGTTGAAGTAGAGGGGTTGTAATGTGATGCTGTGAAGAGGTTCTGAGATATGTGTAACAAGTGAGAAGGGAGTGGAACTTTGTGGGGAGGGATTATGGTTGTGGAAGAGGAGAATGTTAGGTGTAGCTGAATAACATGTTCAAACCATGTGGTTCCAGAGTCCCATGTTCCTGAAAGTAGTGGTTCTCAAGCACTAGGCAGCTTGTGTAATCTGCATGACACTGTTTGATGGCTGTTACCAGAAAGTCAGATTTGCCTCTGTGGTTGAGGCCATTGAAATGATTCGGGACTGGTTTTGAAGCATGCTGGGTGATATCATACAGATGTTTTTGCATGTCCCCTAATCTGAGGCCAATTTCACCAATGTAAATTATTCAGCATCTTTTGCACACACTGACATATATCACATTGTTGTGGGACTCACATGTGAATCCCTCATGGAGAGTGAGGATAGTTTTGGGAAATGTGATCATTTTCGTTTCCCAGACTACAGGATAGTTAACACAGCGAGGGCGGTTACATTTTCTAGTGCCAACATATTCAAGGTTCCACTTCAAGTAGCTATAAACAAAGATGTCTTTAAGATTTGGTTCCCTTTTGTATGCTAATAGGGGAGGATAAAAAAAAATGTCGTGAGTGTCGGGGTCGAGTTGGATTAGTGGCAGATAACGATAAAGAATTTCCTTAACCATCTGACCATGTGGATGAAAAGGAAGTAATAATTTAACTCTATCAGATGGGGTAACAGGTTTTTTCCTGAATGCTTCTTTTGCGGTTCGCTAGTTGGATGGGGTTGAATGCTTTCCGAGGGACATTTTTTTGGTAATGGCGATGACAGAATAATTCTAATAATTTGTTGGACTAATCTATAAAGTCCAAATTATCCTGACATAGGCAGCGAAGGTGGAGGAGTTGGGAGTATGGGATGGAGTTCTTACAAGCTTCAGGATGAGAGGAGGTGTAAGGTAAATAGGTCTGGCTGTCAGTGGACTTGTAAAATACAGAGGTGACAAGCCTATCTGTGCCAATAGATATTTTGATGTCCAAAAAGTTGACAAACTTGTCAGAAATTTCTGGCCTCAGATTAGGGGACAGCATGCAAAAACATCTGTTTGATATCACCCAGCATGCTTCGAAACCAGTCCCGAATCATTTCAATGGCCTCAACCACAGAGGCAAATCTGACTTTCTGGTAACAGCCATCAAACAGTGTCATGCAGGTGACACAAGCCACCTAGCGCTTGAGAACCACTACATTCAGGAATATGGGACTCTGGAACCACATGGTTTGAACATGTTATTCAGCTACACCTAACATTCTCCTCTTCCACAATCATAATCCCTCCCCACTAAGTTCCACTCCCTTCTCACTTGTTACACATATCTCAGAACCTCTTCACAACATCACATTACAACCCCTCTACCTCAACTATAATCATATATTTCACCTTCTCTCAGCTAGATCACCATTGTATCTCATTCTCTCTTCCCTCCATGGTTTCCCCACCAACCACTCTCAGTTACAACTCACCTATCACATATCCCAAGTCTCAATTTAAATACTGTCTACACTCCACCATGCACATTTCTGACACACAGTGTCAGACAAGTCACAGCTTCTTACAAGTTACAGCTAAGTGCTCTATTCATTTTACTCGAGTTTTTTTTTTTAACATAACATTCATATGAATTTATATTTTATCTCCTCTTTCTATTTTCTCCGTACTATATGTTCTTGTATGATTAAGGCTCATGCCGAAATGTCATATCTGTGTACTCATTAAATAATAGGTCTGTTCCTGTTTATTTTCATAGTTTATATATTTTGTTATCATAGCTTTACTGCTATTACAATGCCATAACAATTGGAGGTTATGAAATACCAGAGATTAGATATGCTGATGACACAGTGTTACTGTCCACAACACAAAAAGGAATGGAAAAACTAATTATGTCAGTCCATAAGAACAGCGAAGAGCAGAACCTCTATCTTAATGCAAAGAAAACTAAATTGATGACAACTGACAAAACAAACAAGGCAGCTGAAATATATATCAATGAGGAAAAATTGGAAGAAGTGGAGAGTTTTGAATATCTTGGATCACTGCTAACTAATAAGGGAGATACAATGAGGGAAATTAAAAGAAGGACATCTATTGCTCTTCAGAAAGTAAAACAAATAAAGAATCTGTGGAGAGGAGCAGACAGAACTACAAAAATAAGATTTTTAAGGGCATGCATCTTTCCCATCGCAACATATGCCTGTGAGACCTGGACACTTAACAAAACAGCTGAGAAACACATAAATGCCTTTGAATGTAAATGGTACAGAAGAGTTCTTCACACATCACGGACACACAAAAGAACAAATATATCTATACTACAAGAACTTAATATTGAAGAAGGGTGGGTAGTAAAGAGGATTAAAGAGAGAAAACTTAAATATTTTGGACACATTAAACGTCATGATAATTTAGAGAAGACCGTATTGGAAGGATATATAATGGGAAAAAGAAAAAGAGGAAGACCAAAACGAAGATGGCTGCAAGAAATCGTTGACGATCTGCAAATGGACGCAGCAGCAGCAGGCCATCTTGCTCACAACCGAGAGGCCTACAGGAGTGCTGTTAGGGAGGCAAAGTTCCGCAAGGAACATGCAAATGAATGAAATGAAAAGCTTTACTGCAGTGGCTCCGTGTATAGTTATATACTCATACACTGATTATTGTGAGAACTGTAAAGCACGCATTCACTTGTCTTTTCACTGCACTAAAACCCCCTGGGAACAACTGTGTTAAGAGCACACTTATCTTAACATAGTGTTTATGAGACAGGGAACATAGATCTGTTTGCTTAAAAACTCTGACCTACCTCTGTAGCCCAGAAACTTGTAGCAATCAACACTAATTGTAATTGTTATTTTTGCAAAATGTAATGTCAGGTTGGTGGACAGATGGGGACATGGAGATCTCTGGCGGGGATGAGGGAAGTCTGGTGTGAAACCAATGAATCCAGGACGTGACAAGCCTATGGGTCTTTACAACAATGGCTATCAGAATGATGTAAACAAAACAGAGCCAGTAGACTATGGGTGGCGGGGAATGGATATCGTTGAAGCACTCATCAGATTCCTCATCTCAAAGTCAGAGTGTCTTTGTGGAACTGTCTCAAACCATCTGACATGGAGAAGGCGCTTAAGTACAGCCACCAGGGCTGGAAAACAAAGTTTTGGCCAGGCCAGCCACACTGTCATCATGGCAGTCCGAGCAAGACCACAGTCTGCCCTAGCAAGGAAAGGTGCTGAAGTCGGAGTTACCCAGCCAAAAGGCGCATCGCAAAAATCAGGGTAACACGCATTATCGCTAATGAAATGTCTATATCTACAGTTTTCAAACATGGTGCTCGCCCTGTGAAGATAACCAGGCAGGTGCAGTGCCGGGCCCCCTGCCTCGAAAGGGTCCACCCAATGCTACTGGAGGTCCTCTCAGTTCGTCTTGTGGAGTCAGGAGACATGAGAGTAGAGCTACTGGCCAAAAAATACAACAGAAGAAAATAGCCAAAAAGCAAGAACTTAAAATAATGCAGTGGAATGCTGAGGGTGTCAGCAGTGTTAGAGATGGCTATAGCAAAAAGGTTGAACTAGAGAACATACTTTTTGCAGAGCAGGTAAGTATATGCTGCATACAGGAGACACACCTAACCAAAGATGCCGCCTTTAAAATCAGAGGCTACCAGTGCTTTAGATCAGACCGACAGGACAGAAGAAAAGGAGGAGTACTCACACTTGTTAAGAATAACATCAGCGCATGTCAGGTGGGAGTGTACATGGAAGGAGCCGAATACCAGATAATCCATCTAAAAAGTAGTAATACAGATTTCCACCTCCTTAACTATTACTGTCCTAATGACCGCCCACTTGCTTTAGGAACAATCCCACACAAAGAGAGACTGATGGTCTGTGGTGATTTTAACAGTCATTCCCAGAGCTGGGGCTATGACCACATAGACAAGAGAGGAGAGGAAGTTGAGAGCTGGCAGGATGATAATGGACTTCTCCTGATCAACCAGCCAATGGATGCCCCAACATTTTACTCAAGGGCATGGCATACAAAATCAACACCAGATCTGGCATTCCACTCTCCAGATCTGAAGTGGAACATTACACGTGAAGTTGGAAAACAACTTGGAGGTAGCGACCATCGACCAGTCTTCCTGACAATAGAAAATGAACTCCTTAACACCAGTAACCCTCTCCCCAGATGGAACTATAAAAAAGCAAACTGGACAATGTACAGACATCGTACAGGTACCCTGGTGGGACAGCTGTCCATAGAAGGTAAGGATATTAACAGCATAGTGAAGGAATTCAATGCTTGTATCCTTCAGGCCGCTCGTGAAACCATTCCCAGAGGAGCTCGCAGGGACTATAAACCATACTGGTCTAGTGAGCTGGGAAAACTCCATGATGACGTGGAAGCAGCTCGAAAGCAAGCAGAAAATAGACCATGCCAAGAACACCACAATAATTACCAACATTCTAAGGCCAAATTTCAGAGAGCAAAGCTGCAAGCCAGACGGGAAAGTTGGAGAGAGAAAACAGAGTCCCTAAACTTTGAAAAGGATGGAAGGAAACTGTGGAAACTAATCAAACAGTTAAATGATGAGAGTACTGGAAGAAGTACAAAGGTTACACTAATAGAGGATGGGAAAACTCTTACAGGTAAGCAGGTAGCAGATCACTTTGCTCGCATTTTTGCACAGGATTGCAACATTGATATCCATCCAGAGAAGGAGCGTACAGTGCGCATCGAGCCACAGAAAGAGGAGGAACAAGTCAGAAAAGTGGAGGTCATGGATGCACCAATCACACGCAGTGAGTTAGACCTAGCAGTTAGTAAACTGAAACCAAGGAAATCACCAGGACCAGATGGAGTGTCCAATGAAATGATCAAGAACCTGGGAATGGCAGCAATGGGAAAGCTGTTGGATATTTTCAATATGTGCTGGAGCACAGGTAAGTTACCTCAAATCTGGAAGGAAGCAAGCATGGTACCACTGCTAAAATCAGGGAAAAACAGTGATACTGCCTCCAGCTACAGGCCAATCAGTCTCACTAGCTGCCTATGCAAAACGATGGAACGCATCATTGACCTGAGGCTAAAATGGTACCTAGAAAGTGAAAACATTCTTGTTCCACAACAAGCAGGATATAGGCAGTACTACAGTACGGAAGATCAAGTGACCTATCTCTCTCAAGAGATTGAGGATGCATTCCAAGAGAAAAACCTTGTACTAGCAGCGTGGATAGACCTGAAGAAAGCCTTTGATAAAGTATGGAAAAAAGGTCTGCTGTGGAAACTAAGAAACTGCAATGTGAATGGAAGACTGTACAACTGGATAAAGTCCTATTTACACAATAGAAGAGCTAGAGTAGTAATGGATGGTCACAAAAGCCAGAAAGTACTGCTGCGACACGGTGTACCACAAGGAGGAGTCCTTTCGCCTACACTATTCCTTGTATTCATTAATGACCTGGTCAAGGAACTACCCTATGGAATCAAAGCGGCACTGTATGCAGATGATCTGGTCATGTGGTGTACAGATGAATATGCGACAGTTGCTACACAGAGACTCCAAAGAGCAGCAGACATCTTGACATCATGGACAAACAAATGGTGTGTAAGTATCAACACAGAGAAATCAAGTACCACTCTGTTCACCCTCTCATCTAAACAGAAAGCAGGTAAGATCTTTGTAAATGAAATACCCTTAAGGATGGACAACCAACCCACTTACTTAGGAGTGACTCTTGACTCAAAACTGACCTGGAAGCAACACATCAACAGTGCAGAAGCAAAAGCCAGAAGAAAACTAGCCATATTAAGAAAATTGAGTGGAACCACATGGGGAGCTAGTGAAAGAATCCTCAAGAATGTATATCAGCAAAGTATTCTACCACATTTAGAATATGGCTCAACATCTTGGTGCACAGCATCAAATACTACGCTGCATAATCTAGACAAGGTTCAAAATCAGTCACTACGGATTATCACAGGTGCCATGAGGTCCACACCAATAGTAGAAATGCAGAAAATAGTTGGTGTTCAAGCGCTAAAGGAACGTAGAGACACAAAGGTCATGACCATGGGAGAAAAATTCCTTAGCTCTGTAAGCCATCCCCTGAAGGAGAGATTCAATAACTTGGCATTAGGACGGCTTAAAAGAAGCAGCTTCATTCATCAGGCCAAGCGTATGCGTAAGCTGATACCTGACCTTCCAGCTGTAGTCGCTCCATTATCATCTGTACCAGAGCATACACCATGGAAAGAAGCAGATTATACACAAATATCTATTCAGACTGAAGTGAAAGGTGTGCAGAATGGTGAGATGCAGAGCAGTCTTGTAAGATCAACAGCCACACTTAGTGTTCTAGATGACAAATATCCATGTGACACCTGGATACGTGTGTATACAGATGGATCTGCACATAATGCCATAAAGAATGGAGGGGCAGGAGCATATATTGAATATCCAAACAACACCATTGACAAGATTTCCATACCCACTGGAAAATACTGCAACAACTTTGATGCAGAAGTTAGGGCAATTATTGCTGCAGTTGAAAAACTATCAGACTCCAGAATTGATACATGTCCTGTAGTAATTCTCACAGATGCAAGATCAGTACTGGAGGCTCTTCAGTGCAACAAACTACCAGACCTTAGGGATGCCTTGTCAAAAATTGGCTTACAACATGGAGTCACTTTGCAATGGATTCCCTCCCACTGTGGGATACCAGGCAATGAGAAAGCTGACCAACTGGCCAAAGAGGGCACTGAAATGGAGCAGCCAGACATACCAATCACTTATAATCAGAAGAAAAGCATGATAAAAACCTACAGGAAGCCACAAACACCACCACATGATGACTATCACATGCTAAACAGAAAGGAACAAGTCACCATCTTCCGTCTCCGAACAGGACACAGCCGACTCCGAAGTCATATGTATACAAAGTTTAAGGTTGGTACTACTAATCTGTGTACATGTGCCCAGGTGCCCCAAACTGTGGAACATATCCTCCAGAACTGCATCAACTACGAGTCACTGAGAAATAATTACTGGCCCAGTGAAACCACTAAAGAAGATAAGCTCTATGGTTCCATACATGAATTACAAAAAACAGTGAAATTTATCCAAGAGACAGGACTGCAGATATAGACAGACAGTGCGAACGAAGAAGAAGAAGAAGAAGACTGCACTAAAAGGCATGTCTTTATATTATCATGACCAGAATGTTTAGGGTCTGTATCATGATCTCTGTGTGCAGTGTTTTTTTTTTATGGCAAAGTATGAAGAAGCATAACTACAAACTTTTGCTTTTGTTCTATAGCTTGAAGTAATTCATTTTAAATTGCGTAAATGCAAAAAAAAAAAATAGTCATCATTTTTCCTGGCAAAATATAGTAGACCTTGTTGAGCACTTGTTGGGATCCACTGCTGTAGAAAGATCTCAAGGCAAGCATTGCTGTAGTATAAACACATAGAATCAGAAGACTGAAATAAATATGTTGAAGAGGGCTGAAGATAAGCAACAACAAAAAAGTTGAAAATATAGTTCAAATACATAGAGAGATCTGGGGTTAAGGTGGGGCAACTATCAACAGTTTTGATAACAGAAATATTTTCAAGCAATGCTTGAATGTGAGAAGAGATTATCTTCAGCACCAGGAAGAAAATAGCACATAGGGATCTAGCTAGAGGCTCACTTTTCTGTCCAGAATTGAAACTGTGAGGAAAGAGTGATATTTTATTTTATGATCACGTGTGTGCAAATAATAAATGTGTTGAAACACATATTATTACTTGATACGACAGCTGTATGGGTTGTTCCGTACCGATCACAACATCAGGGACCTCGTCGCAGCAGGAGCGGCATGCGGTGTGTCCGCAGCCTTCGGTGCTCCAGTTGGAGGAACTCTGTTCAGCGTTGAGGAGGCAGCAAGCTTTTGGAACACGGAACTTGTGTGGAAAGTGGTGAGCATGTTAGAACAGTGTGTGTGGTTAGTTACATTTGTCATTCTTTTGTACTCTGAGCAAGTCTTAGACTCTCTCACATCTTCCTAAATATATCCCTTGTTGTATAGCAGCTGATGACACCTTTTCTGTATTGACTTAACTGTTCTTGTTCTCCTCACTGCAAGGTTAGCGTTAGTGACATTTTTGTTGTTGCTGTGACTGATTTTAGTTTATTTCTCCCACTTAGCTCTTTCTGAAGTTGGGGAAGAAAAGGCATCAAGATGTGATACGTGTGATACTGACTGCATCATACTCTACTGACATATCGAGGAGTATATGGGCACTAATGTGATACTGGCTGCATCACACTTTAGTGTAGTGACAGGTCAAGGAGAATACGGGCACTAATACCATAATCCCAAAATATCTCGGTGGCATAGCATGGATGAAGGAAAATATAACCGTGCCTCAGTGCTAACAAGGCTACCTCTACCTTCATGTTTTATTCTCATTGTTTCACTCTGTTGCCGTGCTCTGCAGGTGATGATCTTTCTGTAACAGAGAACATAAAAATTGGACAGATATACTATTGGGGTAATGCTTTTGTGGCTCTTTTTGTTTTTTATTCCAGGATTGTAGCAAAGAAACAAGTTTCTTTTTAGGCTTCACCACAAACAAAAATCTCAGTTCTGATTGTCAGCCTTAAGAAACCGAGCAGCTTGTTTGTGACAACAGTGCAGGGAGTGTAGGTTCATTTATAGCTTGCCAGCTTAAACGAGAATGTCACCTAACACAGTTATGTTTCTGCTAACTTAAGATATCCCACACAAACAAGTGTCACATGCCTCCAGGAACCTCTGGTGGTTTCACACCAGTACAACCAGACATGGCTAGCAGAAATTGTAGAGTTGGCCCAGAAACCTGAAGAAAGCTGTTGACTTCACCATGGCAACAGGGCTCAAGATGAAGCATGAAATAACATTTAAACATTGAAGAAGATGAGGAAGGAAAAGAACTTCCATCAGTTGCCAGAATAATTTGTAGCAGTATGGGAGATAATTTGTTTTTTTCTCTATAGAAAGGGCATTTCTCACCTTATGAGGCTTTATTGTGAATGAGAAGGTCACGTGGTTTGAGAATCCTGTGACTGAGAATTATGGGAGAAAGCCTGAGCGATTTAGTCTTTGTCTGAATGTGAACCGGTGTGGACGCTTTGTGTGCTGTTTCCGTGGAGTATATGGACGTTATATCTGTTCTTGACTTTTATAGTATGAATGGACTTGCCACATGGCAGGGGTAACCTGCTGGAAGTAGGATTATTGTCATACTGGCTGCATCATACTCTACTGACATGTTGAGGAGAATATGGGCACTAATGTGATACTGACTGCATCATACTCTACTGACATGTTGAGGAGAATATGGGCACTAATGTGATACTGACTGCATCATACTCTACTGACATGTTGAGGAGAATATGGGCACTAATGTGATACTGACTGCATCATACTCTACTGACATGTTGAGGAGAATATGGGCACTAATGTGATACTGACTGCATCATACTCTACTGACATGTCGAGGAGAATATGGGCACTAATGTGATACTGGCTGCATCACACTTTAGTGTAGTGACAGGTCAAGGAGAATACGAGCACTAATACCATAATCCCAAAATATCTCGGTGGCATAGCATGGATGAAGGAAAATATAACCGGGCCTCAGTGCTAACAAGGCTACCTCTGCCTTCATGTTTTATTCTCATTGTTTCACTCTGTTGCCGTGCTCTGCAGGTGATGATCTTTCTGTAACAGAGAACATAAAAATTGGACAGATATACTATTGGGGTAATGCTTTTGTGGCTCTTTTTGTTTTTTATTCCAGGATTGTAGCAAAGAAGCAAGTTTCTTTTTAGGCTTCACCACAAACAAAAATCTCAGTTCTGATTGTCAGCCTTAAGAAACAGAGCAGCTTGTTTGTGACAACAGTGCAGGGAGTGTAGGTTCATTTATAGCTTGCCAGCTTTAACAAGAATGTCACCTAACACAGTTATGTTTCTGCTAACTTAAGATATCCCACACAAACAAGTGTCACATGCCTCCAGGAACCTCTGGTGGTTTCACACCAGTACAACCAGACATGGCTAGCAGAAATTGTAGAGTTGGCCCAGAAACCTGAAGAAAGCTGTTGACTTCACCATGGCAACAGGGCTCAAGATGAAGCATGAAATAACATTTAAACATTGAAGAAGATGAGGAAGGAAAAGAACTTCCATCAGTTGCCAGAATAATTTGTAGCAGTATGGGAGATAATTTGTTTTTTTTTCTCTACAGAAAGGGCATTTCTCACCTTATGAGGCTTTATTGTGAATGAGAAGGTCACATGGTTTGAGAATCCCATGACTGAGAATTGTGGGAGAAAGCCTGAGCGATTCAGTCTTTGTCTGAATGTGAACCGGTGTGGACGCTTTGTGTGCTGTTTCCGTGGAGCATATGGACGTTATATCTGTTCTTGACTTTTATAGTATGAATGTACTTGCCACATGGCAGGGGTAACCTGCTGGAAGTAGGATTATTGTCATCTCCATCAGCATTATTATCATTTCCATGAATAAAATCCTCATGTCAAGATTACCCAAGACTTGCTTGATGTCTGTACCAGTTGGTTGCTAACATGAGGTTTTGTATGAGCCTGGAAGTGAAGCATGGCTGAAGATAGTGTTCAGCTAATCTAGAAAAGTGAAGCTGATGACTAGAATTCTTTGCATAACGAATCCAGCAACATGGCTTCAAGATGAATGTACAACTTGGTATCCACATACACAAAGGCAGAACAACGACATGGCACGGCCCTAGTAAAGAGCACCCGCCCCACCACAGAACACACAAGTGAGAGATTGACGGTCCCCTTACGTCTTCAAATTGCTTGTGAGACATCAGCAAGAGATTTTGTTTTAGGAAATCACTGACGTGTGCTTCAGTGTGATTTCTGTAATTATCATTTTCAAGATGTCATCTCCAGTAAACTTCTCATGTTCTCTTTCCCTATGTATGCCTCTCATAGAATAGCTTTTGATCTTTGAAGGATCTTCTTTTAAGGATATATTATTGTTAATTTATTTAGTGTATGAAGAGGAAAAATGGATTTAAATAAAGCTTGAAATAAAGAAGCCCTATCTGTCTGATATAGTTTACAGATATAACTGTTCAGTTTTTTTTGTTATGCATTTCAGTTTTTCTCTGCTATGATTGCCTGCTTCTCCACCAATGTTTTACTGAGTGCCTTCGAGGGACACCCGACGCAGCTGTCCAACCCAGGTCTGGTTCGCTTCAATACATTTCCTGTGAGTGGCCACATGAGACTTAGATAAAGATGTCAGACAGAACAAGAAACCATATTGATAGTACTGAAGACATCCATCAAATAACAGACAGGCCATTGATAACTCACATGTATATGTTAAACTGTTCAACTGTCCTGCCATTTACAGTACAGCACTTGCGTGGTCCACACATATCATACAAGGCTAGCAGAAATTGTAGAGTTGGCCCAGAAACCTGAAGAAAGCTGTTGACTTCACCATGGCAACAGGGCTCAAGATGAAGCATGAAATAACATTTAAACATTGAAGAAGATGAGGAAGGAAAAGAACTTCCATCAGTTGCCAGAATAATTTGTAGCAGTATGGGAGATAATTTGTTTTTTTTTCTCTACAGAAAGGGCATTTCTCACCTTATGAGGCTTTATTGTGAATGAGAAGGTCACATGGTTTGAGAATCCCATGACTGAGAATTGTGGGAGAAAGCCTGAGCGATTCAGTCTTTGTCTGAATGTGAACCGGTGTGGACGCTTTGTGTGCTGTTTCCGTGGAGCATATGGACGTTATATCTGTTCTTGACTTTTATAGTATGAATGTACTTGCCACATGGCAGGGGTAACCTGCTGGAAGTAGGATTATTGTCATCTCCATCAGCATTATTATCATTTCCATGAATAAAATCCTCATGTCAAGATTACCCAAGACTTGCTTGATGTCTGTACCAGTTGGTTGCTAACATGAGGTTTTGTATGAGCCTGGAAGTGAAGCATGGCTGAAGATAGTGTTCAGCTAATCTAGAAAAGTGAAGCTGATGACTAGAATTCTTTGCATAACGAATCCAGCAACATGGCTTCAAGATGAATGTACAACTTGGTATCCACATACACAAAGGCAGAACAACGACATGGCACGGCCCTAGTAAAGAGCACCCGCCCCACCACAGAACACACAAGTGAGAGATTGACGGTCCCCTTACGTCTTCAAATTGCTTGTGAGACATCAGCAAGAGATTTTGTTTTAGGAAATCACTGACGTGTGCTTCAGTGTGATTTCTGTAATTATCATTTTCAAGATGTCATCTCCAGTAAACTTCTCATGTTCTCTTTCCCTATGTATGCCTCTCATAGAATAGCTTTTGATCTTTGAAGGATCTTCTTTTAAGGATATATTATTGTTAATTTATTTAGTGTATGAAGAGGAAAAATGAATTTAAATAAAGCTTGAAATAAAGAAGCCCTATCTGTCTGATATAGTTTACAGATATAACTGTTCAGTTTTTTTTGTTATGCATTTCAGTTTTTCTCTGCTATGATTGCCTGCTTCTCCACCAATGTTTTACTGAGTGCCTTCGAGGGACACCCGACGCAGCTGTCCAACCCAGGTCTGGTTCGCTTCAATACATTTCCTGTGAGTGGCCACATGAGACTTAGATAAAGATGTCAGACAGAACAAGAAACCATATTGATAGTACTGAAGACATCCATCAAATAACAGACAGGCCATTGATAACTCACATGTATATGTTAAACTGTTCAACTGTCCTGCCATTTACAGTACAGCACTTGCGTGGTCCACACATATCATACAAGGTCTGACAATTAAGTAATGAGACTAATTACATAAAAAAATAAAATAAACAACAGTTGAAGATGACAACAAACTCCTTTGCTGTCATAGAAGCACACCAACATTGTCTTCACTTTTGACTTTTGACAACGAAAAATTTTGCCTTTTGGTGATGATGATGACTTCCACTGAGCACTTTGGCTTATAGCTGTGGGATCATAGCAGAAAATCCATGTTTCATCCTCTGCAACAATCAAATTTGAGAAATCTTTATTTATGCGACACGTTTTGATGATATCTTTTGCGTACTCAACATGTTGATGTTTTTGGTCATCAGACAACGAATGTGGTAGAAACCGGCAAGCAGCTTTTTTCTTGTCCAAATCTTCCACTAAAATGTTACAAATAGTCTCTCGGTTAACACTAAATTCATCTGCCATCATCCTCACAGTCAAACAACGATCTTCTTGTATCCGTTCTCTGACTTTTGCAATGAGTTTCTCATTACGAACAGAAATTGGGTGTTCATGTCTAGTTGCGTTTGTAATTGTTTCCACACCACTTTTGAATCATGAATAAAACCTGAATATCTGTGCACGAGATAACTAATTATCCCCATAAACTTGTTACATCAATTCAAATGTCTCAGTGGCACTTTTTCCTAGTTTTAAACAGAATTTAATGTTGGCTTTTTGCTCCATTCTGATTACGTGACAGTGCACCTCTAACTAGGTCAACAAAATGGCGGCTTGTTTGTTGTCTGCTTATTGAGCGGCAGTGAAAAGTTGCCAGATTATAGATTAAGGTTGACTCTTTAGATTCCATGCTTTGCTTCATAGATTCCATTTTTTTCTTGGCCATAATAAAATCAGTCTTATTACTTAATTGTTGGAACTTGTACATTCTGTGAGAGAACATGAAATATTTCAGTTCATTAGTATTGCACTAAGTGTGATTACAGCTAATTCATAAAGTGATAGGTGTGATTTCAGTTAGCATAATAGGGCAGTCAGTGTGATTTAAGTTAATTCATATTGCAATAAATTTGATGTAAGTCAGTTCATATAGTAGTAACTTGAATTTGCTTAATTCCTGTGGCAGTAGGTGAGATTTGCAGTAGTTTGAGTTTGGTTAATTCATGTAACAGTAGATGTGATTTCAGTTAGTTAATATAGCAACCGGTTTAAGAGAGAATTGAAAGCAGTCTTAAACCAGGACCATTAGAGCAATTTTCATTAGATTGCAAGGAGAATTTCAATCATATCCAGCAGTTTGCTGATGACACAGTTTTACTATCCACAGCACAAAAAGGAATGGAAAAACTAATTATGTCAGCCGATAAGAACAGTGAAATCCAAAACCTCTATCTTAATACGAAGAAAACTAAATTGATGACAACTGACAAAACAAATAAGGCAGCTGATATATGCATGAATGAGGAAGAATTGAAAGAGGTGGAGAATTTTGAATATCTTGGATCATTACTAACTAATAATGGAGATAAAATGAGAGAAATTAAAGGAGGACATCTGTCACTCTTCAGAAAATAAAACAACTAAAGAATCTGTGGAGAGGAACAGACAGAACCACAAAAATAAGATTTTTGAGGGCATGCATCTTTCCCATCGAAACATGCCTATGAGACCTGGACACTAAACAAAACAGATGAGAAACACATAAATCCTTTTGAATGTAAATGCTACAGAAGAGTTCTTCAAATATCATAGACATAAAAAAAAGAACAAATGTGTCCATACTACAGGAACTTAATACTGAAGAAGGCTAGCTAGTAAAGAGGATTAAAGAGAGAAAACTTAAATATTTTGGACACATTAAACGTCATGAGAATTTAGAGAAGACTGTATTGGAAGGATACATAATGGGAAAAAGAAAGAGAGGAAGACCAAAGCGAAGATGGCTGCAAGAAATCGTTGATAATCTGCAAATGGATGCATGAGCAGCAGGGCATCTTGCTCACAACCGAGAGGCCTACAAGAAAGCTGTTAGAGAGGCAAAGTTCTCACAAAGGACATGCAAATGATTGACAGACTGACTGATCCAACACAGAGACAGCAGCATGTTTGAACCAGACTTCTTGTAATAGTGATTAGTACAGTTGGTAAATGCAACCTGGTTAGCTGGTTAAGAGCTTGCTTTACTAATCTGGCGGTTCTGGGTTCAGGTCCTGGTGGTGGGATTTTTTTTTTTCTGGTAGACCACATCAAAAATGTGCCGGGGTCTACCCAGCCTTTTAAAAATGGATACCAGAGAATTTTGGGAAGGTAAATGCAGCCAGGTGTGATACTAACCACATCACGCTTTCACATGCAAAGTGATCTGTGGAGAACACACCTCCAGCAGCTTTAGGGTGCACAGAGGATTACAGTGGACCCTCAACACAGTGCTGGAGGACATTGACTTTGCTGATGACATTTGTTTACTGTCAAGCAGGCACAAAGATATGCAAAATAAAATAAACAAACTGACTCAGAATGCAAACAACATAGGACTAATGATCAACGTAGGAAAGACAAAGTTAATGAAGTAAAATGTGAACAACAGAAATATACTGAGATTAGACAGCAAGTCAGTGGAGAAGTCAACAGATTTGTTTATCTTGACAGTAGAATAGTAGAAAATGGAGACGGCACAGAGGACATCAACAACAGACTTGCTAGAGAAAACCAATCTTTTGCAATGCTGCAGACTATATGGAAATCTAAAAAACTAAGCATAAGTACAAAAATCAGAATATTTAAGAGTAATGATCTAAGTGTACTACTCTATGAAAGTGAATGCTGGAAAATCACCAGAACCATAGAAAAAAAGTTGAATTCTTTCCAGACTAAATGTTTACAAAGAATAATATTTTGGTCAAAAACCATAAGAAATAACATCTTGTTGGCAGAAATGCAGATGAAGCCATTGACAGCAGTTATTGAGGAAAGACGCTGGCGATGGTTGGGACATGTGCTCCGAATGACTGACAACTCACTACCAAAAATAGCACTAAGATGGGTGCCACAGGGGAGCAGAAGTAAGAGTAGACCAAAAGAGACATGGAGAAGAACAACAGAGAGGATGTTCAGCAGTAGAGAGCTCACCTGGGCAAGAGTAGAAAAAAGGCAAAGGTTGTGGAATCTCCATGTGCCTTGGGCACCTAGGGTTGAGAGAGAGATTACCTTTACAGATAGTAAATGTTGGGATGGTTTCTGTATTCATGTAGTAAGTGTTGGTGTTTCTGAGTTGTCATCATAGTAAAGACTTGTCAGTGTGTCTGGTGTGTTGATGTTCAGATCTGAGCGAGTCACCATAGCTGACATGCCATCATCAGCAAGCCAGGATAACTTTATATCTTTGTGACATTTCTCTGCCATGGGACCATGTTTACCTGAGCTGATGAGACTGCACTAGTGAGAAAGTAAATTAGAATTAGTTGTAAATGTTGGCTTCTTTTTGTTTATAATTGTTAATATTCTCATACTTGCATGTTCACATTCTTTAAATACTGTTTGGTTTGTTTTGTTGTTCTCTTTCAGAATCTAACATTTGACCTCATTGAAATTCCCGTGTTCATATTTATGGCTGCCATTGGTATGTCAAAAGTTTTTCTTGTTTAAATATAGACTTTTTTGAGATTAGAAACTTCACTGCACTTTTTTGGAATAAAATATGAAAGGAACAATCTTTACTTGTCACATTATAGGAAAATAATAAAAATGTTGTTGCATTTACTTAGTTGCCTTTCTAAATAAAACATTTTTCTACAGTATTTTATGTGTAATTTGTTTTTCACAGCTTTGTGGTAATGTATACATGTGTGGCAAATAAGAATTCTTTTAATGCATGATGAGTGAAAATAAATTGATGTTATTTGAGGATTTTCCCTACAATTGTTTCTCATAATTGTTATTCTGTATGTGTTTATCTTACTTTACTTGTAGTCTTGTACGTCAGATATGATGACATACAGCGTCTTTCCATGAAGAGAGTATGAACTGAGCAAACTGATATCAGTGCAGCTTCTTGAGTCATGGCCTCATCCAGGTTCACCTTCACTTCCATTTGTCAAGGTTCTCACTGGTGCTGTAGAGTTTATGCACATTGCAGAGATGGTCTTTCAAGTGTGGAATCAGAGCACTTATGGACTTGACCTAAGAGCAGCGATGGCAGCTCTTTTGACATGCCTTATTCCTGTGATTTGTTCTCATATTTGCTGTTGAAAACAGCACGTAACGACACAGAGTTTTTATTTTCTGTTCCTGCTGCTTGCCTTGAAAATAATTGACAGTTCATTAAATGTTCAGATTTTCATGCTTATGTTACTTAAGCTAAGGGTGATTATATTTCAGGTGGTTTGATTGGAGCTTTGTTTGTTGTGATGAACTACAAGCTCACAATATTCAGGCAAAAGTAAGTTCACTAAGCTAAAAAAGTTGTTGCTTTAACTCCCAGTAAAAGCTGTTGACAGCTGATACCTGTGGTTGGGGATATTGTAATACATGTATGTCAGACATGGAATAAACTAAGGTTTTTAATTTGTGGAATAATGCAGTTACCTGGATATTCCCACTCTTACACACAGTATCCCATTTAAGGGAAAAACTTTTCAGCCTTCTCTGTATTATTGTAAATGGAGGCAAAGATGTTGTCCATTTTGGCAATCAGCAACCCATAGCAGACATGCCGGTGGTGAACTATAGCTGACCAAGACCATGTCCCACTTATCTATTGGTATTCTCAGTAAGTGGCTAGTGGGAGTGGGGATTGCAATGATTCCCATGGCAGTTGAGTCTGCTAAATAATTATTCCACACCCTGTGCTTTCTAGCAGCACATGGGCTCAGGAACTGGAAGAATAGCTGCCATAACCTGCTCCCAACCCACCATGATGATGTGCCACAACACCTTCACAGCATTGGCTGCAAAGAGCACTAGCTCCAGTTTAGGGAGACAGAAGACAAGACAAGACATTAATGTAATACTTTTCTGCTTATTACTGTTGTTCTGTTTCTTTTCCTTTTTTTTTTTTTTGCTTTTTTAATTCTTCTGCCTTCACCCTCGTAAAAGGTTGTGATGTGTCACAGTTTGCAGCTAGGCTGTGATATCTGTGCCTTTCAACTCAACACTTGCATCTTCAGCATGGCATATTTTTAAGTTCAAGTTTATTTTCCTATTTTGATCCCTAATAACTTGACCAGATTAATGTCTGCTACCAGGGACATCATGTGGAGGTTGAATATGGTCTTAGTCAGCTATAGCTATCTAGCCCGGAGGCAAGAAGTCAGATATGGCTTGCCAGGCCCGGAGGCAAGCAGTCAGATATGGCTTGCCAGGCCCAGAGGCAAGCAGTCAGATATGGCTTGCCAGGCCCGGAGGCAAGCAGTCAGATATGGCTTGCCAGGCCCAGAGGCAAGCAGTCGGATATGGCTTATAGGCCCGGAGGCAAGCAGTCAGATATAGCTTATAGGCCCGGAGGCAAGCAGTCAGATATGGCTTATAGGCCCGGAGGCAAGCAGTCAGATATGGCTTATAGGCCCGGAGGCAAGCAGTCAGATATGGCTTATAGGCCTGGAGGCAAGCAGTCAGATATGGCTTATAGGCCCGGAGGCAAGCAGTCAGATATGGCTTATAGGCCCGGAGGCAAGCAGTCAGATATGGCTTATAGGCCCGGAGGCAAGCAGTCAGATATGGCTTATAGGCCCGGAGGCAAGCAGTCAGATATGGCTTATAGGCCCGGAGGCAAGCAGTCAGATATGGCTTATAGGCCGGAGACAAGCAGTCAGATATGGCTTATAGGCCCGGAGGCAAGCAGTCAGATATGGCTTATAGGCCCGGAGGCAAGCAGTCAGATATGACTTATAGGCCCGGAGGCAAGCAGTCAGATATGGCTTATAGGCCCGGAGGCAAGCAGTCTGATAAGGCTTGCCAAGCCCAGAGGTAAGCACTTAACTGTGGCTTGCCAAGCCCAGAGGTAAGCACTCAACTGTGATTTGCTAAGTCCAGAGGTAAGCACAAATATGGCTTGCTAGGCCCAGAGGTAAGCAGTCAACTGTGGTTTGCCAGGCCCAGAGGTAAGCAGTCAGATATGGCTTGTCAGGCCCAGAGGTAAGCAGTCAACTGTGATTTGCTAGGCCCAGAGGTAAGCACTCAGCTATGGCTTGCTAGGCCCAGAAGTAAGCACTCAACTGTGATTTGCCAGGCCCAGAGGTAAGCACTCAACTATGATTTGCCATGCCCAGAGGTAAGCAGTCAACTGTGATTTGCCATGCCCAGAGGTAAGCACTCACTGTGATTTGCCAGGCCCAGAGGTAAGCAGTTAACTGTGACTTGCCAGGCCCAGAGGTAAGCAGTCAACTGTGGCTTGCTAGGCCCAGAGGTAAGCTCTCAACTGTGGCTTGCCAGGCTCAGAGGTAAGCACTCAACTATGATTTTCCAGGCCCAGAGGTAAGCACTCAACTGTGGCTTGGTAGCCCCAGAGGTAAGCAGTCAGCTGTGGCTTGATAGGCCCAGAGATAAGCACTCAACTATGGCTTGCCAGGCCCAGAGATAAGCACTCAGCTGTGACTTGCCAGCCCAGAGGTAACCACTCAACTGTGACTTGCCATGCCCAGAGGTAAGCACTCAACTGTGACTTGCCAGCCCAGAGATAATTAGGCAGTCAGCTATGGCTTGCTAGCCCCAGAGGTAAGCAGTCAGCTATGGCTTGCTAGGCCTAGAGGTAAGCAGTCAACTGTGACTTGCCAGGCCCAGAGGTAAGCACTCAACTGTGACTTCCCAGGCCCAGAGGTAAGCATTCAAATGTGACTTGCCAGGCCCAGAGGTAAGCAGTCAACTGTGGCTTGACAGCCCAGAGATAAACATTAAGCTATAGATTGCCAGCCCAGAAGTAGGCAGTCAGTCAACTGTGGCTTGCCAACCCAGAGGTAAGTAGGCAGTCGGCTATGGCTTGCCAGCTCAGAGGTAGGAAGGCAGTCATCTATGGCTTGCCAGCCCAGAAGTAGGTAGGCAGTCAGCTATGGCTTGCCAACCCAGAGGTAGGTAGGCAGTCAGCTATGGCTTGCCAACCCAGAAGTAGGTAGGCAGTCAGCTATGGCTTGCCAGGCCCAGAGGTAAGTAGGCAGCTATGGCTTGCTATCCCAGAGGGAGGTAAGCAGTCAGCTATGACTTACCAGATCAGACTTAGGTAGGCAGTCAGCTGTGGGTTGCTGACCGCGGAGGTAAGCAGTCATCTTTGAGTTGCTGACCACCGTCTCATTCAGCTTATTTCTAAATTCAATTTAATATACATTAAGAGTATTCAGAGTGTAAATTTAATATTTCAAGTAAACCTTTAATACAAATGTATGTTTCATTAATCAAAGACTTGCTCATTATTGGCGGTTTAATGTTTTGGTTTTTTTTTGCAGGTATCTCCATCACAACAAATGGGTGAAGGTTGTTGAGGCAGTGCTGGTTGCAGTTACAGGTGCTGTTGTTGCCTTTGTCCTGATGTTTGTTGTAAAGGACTGCACTAATGCTCATCCTTACACCCACCATGCCATCACAACCAGGGTAGGATATTTATGTCTGTGAGATCGTCACCCCCTGAAATTTTTACATTGCCTCCAAGAATTACTAACTGATCACCACTTCTACCACCCACCACTATCACTACTCCCACCACCCACCACTATCATCACTACCACCATCCACCACTATCACCACTGCCACCAGTCACCATTATCACCACTGCTACCACCCACCATTATCACCACTTCTACCACCCACCGTTATCACCACTTCTACCACCCACCATTATCGCCACTGCCACCACCCACCATTATCGCCACTGCCACCACCCACCATTATCGCCACTGCTACCAACCACCACTATCACTTCTACCACCAACCACTATCACCACTTCTACCACCAACCACTATCACCACTTCTACCACCCACCACTTCTACCACCAACCACTATCACCACTTCTACCACCAACCACTGTCACCACTTCTACCACCCACCACTATCACCACTTCTACCACCAATCTCTATCACCACTTCTACCACCAACCACTATCACCACTTCTACCACCAACCACTATCACCACTTCTACCACCCACCATTATCACCACTGGCTTCCACTGTTGTGGCAGTAAACTAAAGCTACAAAACCACATGAAGAGTAATTTATCCATGATATGTAGCTAATTATCATCATAATATTACATGACAGACTTTTAACACAACAGATGAAAAGAAAAAAAAAATTGCTGTTATGAATGTTATAGATATGACAACACAGGTTGAAACAAGCAGTAAGAAGTATTAGAACAGATTAAGTTGAAAGATAGAATATGAAAACACAAACTATACAGTTAAAATATTTTGGCCATATCAAAGGAAAAAATTAGAAGGGAAAAGAGCATGGGGATTATTTTGAGAAAAAAAAAGTAGAAGGTAAAAGGGCATGAGGATTACATTTGAGATAAAATGAGCATGGTAATAATGCTTTGATTGAATAAGCAATGCCAGAAGGTGAACAAGAACATCATAAGTCTGGTGCACTGTGAGAGCAGGAAACATAGCATGATAGAAATCTTCTCTCGGGAGATGACATAGGATGATGGTTGTGATTGTTGTGACATTGCCACTTTAACCTTTTGTGTACCAAGAAAACTGCTCATGAAAAACAGCATTTATTCTACGTAAGACCAGTCTGTCAAAAATACGGATCAGTATTAGTGTGGTGCAGAGAGCAGTTCTCAAGATCTTACTAAGAGCAGCAGAAACTGGCGTTTGGTATAGTGGAAGTAAGAAGTATGTTGTGACATTGCCACACCAATAATTATAACTCAGACCTTCATTGTTATTTTTACATTTCAATATGCGTGTAATTATCTACAGTTGGGTTGCAGTGGAGACTCATACAACTCAATGTCTGCTCTTTTCTTGACCACGCCTGAAGGCTGCCTGAAGTCCCTACTACATGATCCTTTGGGTAAGTTATCATTACACTATCAAGTCATCATTATTGAGGTTTAAATATTATCCCAAAGATCAGAACATCCAGCATGGTTTTTGCAACAAATGCATATGAGTTTTATGATTATCAGATTTATCATCTGTTTGTCTTAGATTCTTCTTAAGTGTGTATATTTATTTTACCCTGGTGCAATTTAATTTGTAATAACGCAAGTTATATTTTACCCTGGTGCAGTTTAATTTGTAATAACGCAAGTTATATTTTACCCTGGTGCAGTTTAATTTGTAATAACGCAAGTTATATTTTCCCCTGGTGCAATTTAATTTGTAATAACACAAGTTATATTTTACCCTGGTGCAATTTAATTTGTAATAACGCAAGTTATATTTTACCCTGCTTCGTTTTGCAGTAACATGGGCTGATGCTTATAGAGTAATGTTTGATCTCATCTAAAGTACTCTTGTTCAAGTACTATGGACTGACACATTGTATATTCTCTCAGATAGACCACAGCCGACCAGATGTTGAACCTAGTAGATCTACTATAGTAAATGAAATAAGGGCCTTTTTGTGTCCTAGTTTGAAGCAGGCAGATGTTAGCTGTGGGTTTTTCCAAACATAATTTTGCAGGAAGACTCCTATCATGGCTGCATCTACCAGTGTTTGATTTTGCATATTAAGCCATAATAACAGCAAGCAGTGATTGTTTGAGTGTTGAAAAGATCAGTCTCTCTGAACTTACATAAATATTACTTCAAATAATGTTCACATTTTTTTAAGAAAAGAGCAGGCTGCTTTACATAGGTAAAGAAAGGCATTCTGAGGAAAGTGAATTTGAACTTAGACAAAAACATGGCCATGTTTGATAGGTAGATGATAGTCAACTCTTAGGCCAGTCAGAAAGTTTAGTAAAATCAGTGAGAATGTGAGTGCTGTGCCTGAATGAGTTTCTGGTGCCTTCCTGACAGAAAGCTACAGTGTGGTTACACTGGTGTTGTTCACCGTGATATTCTTCCTGCTGGGTGTCTGGACATACGGGCTGAGCGTGTCGAGCGGGGTGTTCATTCCTTCTCTTGCCATTGGTGCAGCATGGGGGAGGCTGATTGGCATGGGAGTTGTCCAGCTGTTCCCAGATCAGGTAGGGTACTTAGACATGATTTCTGTTGGTGTATTGTGAAATATTATACCTTTAGTGTCATTTTTTTTGTTTTGTTAGTGGCACTTGATAAAACTTTGTACTTTAGTTCTTTATGGGCAGTTTAGGGAAAGGGTTGTACTCACACTACTTGAATAAGAAATGGTGTCATTTTAACTACCTTAAGCAGAATATGGTCAGTGTTTTCAAGCTTAGTTATATCCTGTAAGTCATGATCACAGTTGGTTGCTTGCTTGAAACAAAGAGTTTAGAATCGTGCTGAAACCTGCTTAACTCTTCCCATGCCCAAGAAAAAAACGCGGACGTTCCTGTTCGTGCCACACAAAAAGCGCGGATCCTGATCTGTATAGTGGGTAGTTGTAAAATGGAATGGAAAACAGTATTTACATGTACTTCCGTGTACTTATTATGTTTCAAAATATAACTAAATGTATGAAAATTTCATAAATGCAGAGTTTTTTAGGAAAAAAGAAGTAATGTTGTGTTTTTAGACAATGATTGTCAGATTTATCATCTGTTTGTCTTAGATTCTTCTTAAGTGTGTGTATTTATTTTACCCTGGTGCAATTTAATTTGTAATAACGCAAGTTATATTTTACCCTGGTGCAGTTTAATTTGTAATAACGCAAGTTATATTTTACCCTGGTGCAGTTTAATTTGTAATAACGCAAGTTATATTTTCCCCTGGTGCAATTTAATTTGTAATAACACAAGTTATATTTTACCCTGGTGCAATTTAATTTGTAATAACGCAAGTTATATTTTACCCTGCTTCGTTTTGCAGTAACATGGGCTGATGCTTATAGAGTAATGTTTGATCTCATCTAAAGTACTCTTGTTCAAGTACTATGGACTGACACATTGTATATTCTCTCAGATAGACCACAGCCGACCAGATGTTGAACCTAGTAGATCTACTATAGTAAATGAAATAAGGGCCTTTTTGTGTCCTAGTTTGAAGCAGGCAGATGTTAGCTGTGGGTTTTTCCAAACATAATTTTGCAGGAAGACTCCTATCATGGCTGCATCTACCAGTGTTTGATTTTGCATATTAAGCCATAATAACAGCAAGCAGTGATTGTGTTGAGTGTTGAAAAGATCAGTCTCTGTGAACTTACATAAATATTACTTCAAATAACGTTCACATTTTTTTAAGAAAAGAGCAGGCTGCTTTACATAGGTAAAGAAAGGCATTCTGAGGAAAGTGAATTTGAACTTAGACAAAAACATGGCCATGTTTGATAGGTAGATGATAGTCAACTCTTAGGCCAGTCAGAAAGTTTAGTAAAATCAGTGAGAATGTGAGTGCTGTGCCTGAATGAGTTTCTGGTGCCTTCCTGACAGAAAGCTACAGTGTGGTTACACTGGTGTTGTTCACCGTGATATTCTTCCTGCTGGGTGTCTGGACATACGGGCTGAGCGTGTCGAGCGGGGTGTTCATTCCTTCTCTTGCCATTGGTGCAGCATGGGGGAGGCTGATTGGCATGGGAGTTGTCCAGCTGTTCCCAGATCAGGTAGGGTACTTAGACATGATTTCTGTTGGTGTATTGTGAAATATTATACCTTTAGTGTCATTTTTTTGTTTTGTTAGTGGCACTTGATAAAACTTTGTACTTTAGTTCTTTATGGCAGTTTAGGGAAAGGGTTGTACTCACACTACTTGAATAAGAAATGGTGTCATTTTAACTACCTTAAGCAGAGTCTGGTCAATGTTTTAAAGCTTAGTTATATCCTGTAAGTCATGATCACAGTTGGTTGCTTGCTTGAAACAAAGAGTTTAGAATCGTGCTGAAACCTGCTTAACTCTTCCCATGCCCAAGAAAAAAACGCGGACGTTCCTGTTCGTGGCACACAAAAAGCGCGGATCCTGATCTGTATAGTGGGTGGTTGTAAAATGGAATGGAAAACAGTATTTACATGTACTTCCGTGTACTTATTATGTTTCAAAATATAACTAAATGTATGAAAATTTCATAAATGCAGAGTTTTTTAGGAAAAAAGAAGTAATGTTGTGTTTTTAGACAATGATTGTGTCCAGCTCACCATCGGCTAGGTCTAGATATGCACTACTTACTATCTGAGATGTCTAGATCTACTTGTCAATCTCGTATTGTGATTCTATGTTGCATTCTCGCTAAATTAATGTCTGAAATAACCTACTAACTATTTCTCCAGTCATCTAATATGTCTAAATCTACTTAGGATACATTCAAGAGCAGTGGGGTGGTCACAGGCCATGTCCATACCCCTATCTACATCATCAAAAATTGAAAAATTTCGATGTTTCTCTTCTTTTTTCTCACTCGGCATCACTCGTAACTAAGGACTCTTCCACCATTTTGAAAAGTGTCACCGGAAATGCGAACGAAATATGTACAATCTAAATGTTACACCGGCTGGTTTTATTGAAACAAATGAATTGTCACTATAACGACTATGGCACGCAACTCAGTAATCGGAAATCCTCACTATAACGACTACGGCACGGGAAGAGTTAAACAAAGAATTTAGAATCATGTAGACACATTTCAGTTATGTAAACTTTGCAAACTACCATGTGAACCCTATGTGACGTTTAATGCCACAGGAAGGATGTATGAAGACAGATTTCAGTGGAAATAGTTCAAATATGACAACATTAACACTTTTCCATCTTTGAAGATGGTTGAAAACAAGCAGATGTTAACCTGGATTATTTTACTGTACAGCTTCTCTCAAGGCTGATCCTACTAGTTTTTTATTTGCTCAGTTTACCACAGTAACAACGAGTGTTTATGTTGCAAATTGCAGTGTCCTTTCTCTTGTGTCTTTTGGCCTTAAGATTTGGTCTTTGTTTCCTATTCAGATGATTCTGTTTCCTTATGCAGAGCTGATGTCTGAGTGACTTGCTGTTTGCCATGTGGTCTCCTTCCCTCAGCAGATTTGTTAAATGTTCTTGGGGACGTAACTGTCATCTATTCTTTCTGTACGTCCTGATCATCTCAGTTTTCTATTAAATCATGATATGAACAGTAAATTAAATTGAGCACATATCAGTAACTCGTTCATAAATCTCCCAATAAAATTTCTAAACTTCATAATACAAGAGGTGGAAAATTCTGTGAATCATCTGCTTTTTTTTTTTAATGATTCCCGACATTTTATGCTTTTGGACATGACAATTTATTTAAAACTTTGCTGTTTGACTGCACACACTTGAGTTTATAAGCTTTGCCAATCTGTTACATTTTCCCATTTCTCTGTCTCCCTGCTGTTTCTCACTTCTGATTATCTGTCTCTCAGTATACACTTCTGTAACTGCACTCAAAATACATACTTTCACACATCCACATAAAATAGAAAATCAGACCATTTTTTTGAGGCTTCATTGACCCCTGTTCCACTCTGTCTGAAAAATTCCCCCCGAGTGTAAAATCAAACCAGGGACCTTCTGATTGGCAGCCAAGTGCATCACCATATAGCTAATTCTTATTTCTCACATTGTAGTACATCTAAACAACTTCACACCAGAGCTACATCAGTCTTACATAAATTGCTTGCACTAATTGTTGCATCTAACCATGCATTGATCCTCTCATAAACCAAACGAAGTCATGTTACAAACTAACATTATTTGTTGCTGACATCAGACTCTGGCACAAGAGGTACACAGTTTGTCTGGCATTCAGTTGTTTTGTTGTGCCATGTTTGCGTTGGCATCACTTACATATTTCCAGTTAGAATTGTTGTAGTTTTGGAGTTTGTATGTACCAGCTATTTCATTCATTTCTTTATTAATTGATGTATTGATAATATTGTGATTAAACCTTTGATTTAGAATTTATTTTGATTGAGTCATTATTAAAAAATAATTTTTTTTAAAGATTTTTTAAAATTATTTTTCAGTCTCTCTGTGACAGCTTGGTGTTGACAAGTAAATCTTGCCTGTGCATTTATTAAGTTAAAGTCCTCTAACATTTAAATTTTATGTTTACTGACTGTTTGGTTATTTTTGGTTATTGTTGAAATTTACAGCAATATATATATATATATATATATATATATATCATTGTTTGCTTTTTTTTCTATGAACAACAGTTTATTTAATTACACCAGTATTTAAATGATGCCAGTCTTGTTTGCAATATCCAGTGCATCATAACCCGAGGCAATTTGCACATAAGCTTTTTTATCGCAGTCAGGGCACATCAGTGTATTAACTTTGACAACTTCACTGTCATACAATTTCTTGACGGTCACGATATTGACTTGTTAGTCCATTTTCAACAATGATGACTCATATCTTCTTCATGGCAGACTCTGTGGTCAGTAGGTCAGACAGTACTAATCTTCTTCATGGCAGACTCTGTGGTCAGTAGGTCAGACAGTACTAATCTTCTTCATGGCAGACTCTGTGGTCAGTGGGTCAGACAGTACTAATCTTCTTCATGGCAGACTCCGTGGTCAGTAGGTCAGACAGTACTAATCTTCTTCATGGCAGACTCTGTGGTCAGTGGGTCAAACAGTACTAATCTTCTTCATGGCAGACTGTGGTCAGTGGGTCAGACAGTACTAATCTTCTTCATGGCAGACTCTGTGCTCAGTGGGTCAGACAGTACTAATCTTCTTCATGGCAGACTGTGGTCAGTGGGTCAGACAGTACTAATCTTCTTCATGGCAGACTCTGTGCTCAGTAGGTCAGACAGTACTAATCTTCTTCATGGCAGACTGTGGTCAGTGGGTCAGACAGTACTAATCTTCTTCATGGCAGAATCTGTGCTCAGTAGGTCAGACAGTACTAATCTTCTTCATGGCAGACTCTGTGCTCAGTGGGTCAGACAGTACTAATCTTCTTCATGGCAGACTCTGTGCTCAGTAGGTCAGACAGTACTAATCTTCTTCATGGCAGACTCTGTGCTCAGTGGGTCAGACAGTACTAATCTTCTTCATGGCAGACTCAGTGGTCAGTAGGTCAGACTGCTCAGTGGGTCAGACAGTACTAATCTTCTTCATGGCAGACTCCGTGGTCAGTGGGTCATACAGTACTAATCTTCTTCATGGCAGACTCTGTGCTCAGTAGGTCAGACAGTACTAATCTTCTTCATGGCAGACTCTGTGCTCAGTGGGTCAGACAGTACTAATCTTCTTCATGGCAGACTCAGTGGTCAGTAGGTCAGACTGCTCAGTGGGTCAGACAGTACTAATCTTCTTCATGGCAGACTCAGTGGTCAGTAGGTCAGACAGTACTGGTCAAGCTTGTTAGTCCTGGTCAAACTCTTACAGGGATATTTAGGAGTCCTGGGAAGCTTTGGATGCCAGAAATGAACAGACGTTCTGATCTTGCAGTTCTTATCATGAGTTTCTTGAACAGCAGCCTTCTTTGCCCTAAGTGCTTTCTCTTTTGCCTCGACTAAGCCAGCATCAACTTTAGGTGGCACGGCTGCTTTGCTTGCTGCCTTGGGAGGGGGCAGCAGCTTTATTTGGTGCAGGCGCTGCAGCTTTGACAGGAGCCGCAGGCTTGGCTGCTGGAGCTGCAACCTTCTCCTTCTTAGGTGCACTCTTTGTTGGTGGTTTCCTTGACTTGGGAACCATGTTGGCCATGTTTTGCTAGCATGTATTATTGATATTTTGCTAAGTAAAACTCATATTTGCAGATTAATTTTTTTATATTAATTGTAGTTTTATAAATTTGCATGTATCTGTTAAGTTTAACTAACAACTTCTGTTTTATAATTAGCTGGTGCTTAAATTTAAAACTAACTTTGGCTGATACATATCACCTGTAAGTTATCAAGAATTTTAGACCTTTCCCCATCTTTGGCTCAAAGACTTCTTAAACGAGCCAGTGTTGGTATTAGAACTCAGTGCAGAACTGTCCTATTTCTAGTGGTTCATATAAAAAAACAAGCATTATTAATTATAGAAAGGAGAAATAATTTTTTAAGGTTAGTCATCAGATCATTCATTGCATTATCTTTTAAAATATTTTATGTAATCAGGATACAAGGATTGTTGAAAAGCAACATCTGTATGAAACACAATAAGCATTAAACAGAAATAAAATGGATTCCATAGTTTTTCTTCACTTTATAAAGATCAGTAAGAGAAGAGTATAAAGTTCTTATGTGAGAAGTTCCGTCATTTTCATATCAGAATTTCTGTGTGCTTTGCATTAGTTAAAAATAGCTTTTCAATAAAAATCTGTCTTTTCTTAATCCTTTTATTAATCCACAGACAGTTTAGACAGAATTTTATGTTTTCAAGACTGTCTTTTATTGTTAATATAAAAGTCATCATTCTTCTTCTTCTTCTCCTTCTCCTCCTATTCCTCTCATCTCGCTGTAACTGCTAGCAGATGTTCTTTGTAGCCAATATGGAGAAGATTTTGAAGTCCACTATCATATCGGACTGGGAGTGGGTTATGGTAGCTGTTATTTTTCTGTCCCGTCATATCAAACTGGGAGTGGGTTATAGTACCTGTTCTCTGTCCCATCATATCAGACTGGGAGTGGGTTATGGTAGCTGTTCTTTTTCTGTCCCATCATATCAGACTGGGAGTGGGTTATGGTAGCTGTTCTTTTTCTGTCCCATCATATCAGACTGGGAGTGGGTTATGGTAGCTGTTCTTTTTCTGTCCCATCATATCGGACTGGGAGTGGGTTATGGTAGCTGTTCTTTTTCTGTCCCATCATATCGGATTGGGAGTGGGTTATGGTAGCTGTTCTTTTTCTGTCCCATCATATCGGACTGGGAGTGGGTTATGGCAGCTGTTCTTTTTCTGTCCCATCATATCAGATTGGGAGTGGGTTATGGTAGCTGTTCTTTTTCTGTCCTATCATATCAGACTGGGAGTGGGTTATGGTAGCTGTTCTTTTTCTGTCCCATCATATTGGACTGGGAGTGGGTTATGGTAGCTGTTCTTTTTCTGTCCCATCATATCGGACTGGGAGTGGGTTATGGTAGCTGTTCTTTTAATTCCTCTTCAGCTGCTTCTGTTGGTGCATAACAAACTATAATAGACAGCTTCGTGAATCTTGAGTTGAACCGTGCATATAATAATCTCTCATTTATTGGGGTCCATTTCAGCAACTGTCTCCTTTACTTTTTGGGATTACAATAGACTTCATAATGAAAAAATGCTGCACAGGTAACACAGGTATTGACTGGGTACATGGGACCCAACTAGAAGATCTTGATTTTGCTGATGACATAACTCTTATCAGTAATAATGTGAATTCCATGCAAGAAAAAACAGATAGCCTATCTTCACTGGCTAGCAAAATAGGACTTGAAATTAACAAGGACAAAACAAAAATAATGAAAATTCCCATCAATCAAAATGGAAAAATACACATAGAAGGGACAGATATTGAAGAAGTCAATCAATTTGCATACCTTGGCAGCTACATAGACCAGGATGGTGACACTAGAAAGGAAGTTAGGATCAGAATTGCAAAAGCAGCATCAATCTTCAAGAATCTTGAGAACATATGGAATTCAAAAGTTATAAGCACAAAAACCAAGTTAAGACTATTCAATTCAAATGTAATATCCACCCTCATTTATGCATGCGAAAGCTGGAAAACAACTAAAGAAATAGAAAAGAAATTAGACTCTTTTGAAAACAAATGCCTAAGGAAAATACTCGGCATCAAGTGGAATGAATTCAAGAACAATGCAGAGATAAGACAGATGAGTGAACAACAACCAGTCTCATGGGTGATCAGGAAAAGGAGATGGACATATGTTGGCCACTTAATGAGAAGAAATGAGCAGAGAATCCCAAAACAAGCTATCAAGTGGAACACAACAGGCCGAAGAAAAAGGGGCAGACCGCGTGAAACTCTGAAGAGAACATTATTAAGAGAGGCCAAGTTAACAGGCATAAAATCCTTTGATGAGGTTGAAAGACTCGCCGAAGACAGGAAAAATTGGCGAACTACTTTGCGAGCCCTATGTGACGTCTAACGGCACGGGAAGGATATAAGATATAAGATAAGAAGATTTCAGCAATGCTCTTGATGCTTCTTTTGTTATAATCAATGCTACTCCTCCTTCATGAAGATCTTCTTTACCTGACCATATTATTGTATCTTCTGTGTGCTGTGTTGTTAATTTCCTTCTGCCTTGTCCTGTCCATCTTGCTTCTTGTATTTCTAGTATGTCTAGTTTGCATCTGTGCATTTCCTTGATGGTTTGTGCTAGTTTTCCAGTCTGGTTTAGTGTTCTTACATTCCAGCTGCCTATTTGCATCTTTTGTTTAGGTTCCAGGTGGTCTGCAGTCGGGCTGGGGACTTCCAGTGGCTGGCTTTCATCCACAACCTTCATGGGCTCAGTTTCCTGATACGCATTTCTCCTTCCACCTGCATTTGCTTTTTCCCTTGCTTCTGTTTCTGTAGCAGTCTGATAGTTTTTTACCAGATAGGGTTGCTGGCCCTATGCTGAACCCTCCTTAGTCGCCTTTTACGATCATGCGTGGTAGGGTACAGTGGTCCTATTCTTTGCAGATCCCGGGTACCACACGGGGGGCATCACCATATAGCTAATTCTTATTTCTCACATTGTAGTACATCTAAACAACTTCACACCAGAGCTACATCAGTCTTACATAAATTGCTTGCACTAATTGTTGCATCTAACCATGCATTGATCCTCTCATAAACCAAACAAAGTCATGTTACAAACTAACATTATTTGTTGCTGACATCAGACTCTGGCACAAGAGGTACACAGTCTGTCTGGCATTCAGTTGTTTTGTTGTGCCATGTTTGCGTTGGCATCACTTACATATTTCCAGTTAGAATTGTTGTAGTTTTGGAGTTTGTATGTACCAGCTATTTCATTCATTTCTTTATTAATTGATGTATTGATAATATTGTGATTAAACCTTTGATTTAGAATTTATTTTGATTGAGTCATTATTAAAAAAGAATTTTTTTAAAAGATTTTTTAAAATTATTTTTCAGTCTCTCTGTGACAGCTTGGTGTTGACAAGTAAATCTTGCCTGTGCATTTATTAAGTTAAAGTCCTCTAACATTTAAATTTTATATTTACTGACTGTTTGGTTATTTTTGGTTATTGTTTAAATTTACAGCAATATATATATATATATATATATATATCATTGTTTGCTTTTTTTTTCTATGAACAACAATTTATTTAATTACACCAGTATTTAAATGATGCCAGTCTTGTTTGCAATATCCAGTGCATCATAACCCGAGGCAATTTGCACATAAGCTTTTTTATTGCAGTCAGGGCACATCAGTGTATTAACTTTGACAACTTCACTGTCATACAATTTCTTGACGGTCACCTTGATATTGACTTGTTAGTCCATTTTTCAACAATGATGACTCATATCTTCTTCATGGCAGACTCTGTGGTCAGTAGGTCAGACAGTACTAATCTTCTTCATGGCAGACTCTGTGGTCAGTAGGTCAGACAGTACTTTTTCTGTCCCATCATATCGGACTGGGAGTGGGTTATGGTAGCTGTTCTTTTTGTCCCATCATATCGGACTGGGAGTGGGTTATGGTAGCTGTTCTTTTTCTGTCCCATCATATCAGATTGGGAGTGGGTTATGGTAGCTGTTCTTTTTCTGTCCCATCATATCGGACTGGGAGTGGGTTATGGTGGCTTTTCTTTTTCTGTCCCATCTTATCAGACTGGGAGTGGGTTATGGTAGCTTTTCTTTTTCTGTCCCATCATATCGGACTGGGAGTGGGTTATGGTAGCTGTTCTTTTTCTGTCCCATCATATCGGACTGGGAGTGGGTTATGGTAGCTGTTCTTTTTCTGTCCTGTCATATCGGACTCGGAGTGGGTTATGGTAGCTGTTCTTTTTCTGTCCCATCATATCGGACTGGGAGTGGGTTATGGTAGCTGTTCTTTTTGTCCCATCATATCGGACTGGGAGTGGGTTATGGTAGCTGTTCTTTTTCTGTCCCATCATATCAGATTGGGAGTGGGTTATGGTAGCTGTTCTTTTTCTGTCCCATCATATCGGACTGGGAGTGGGTTATGGTGGCTTTTCTTTTTCTGTCCCATCTTATCAGACTGGGAGTGGGTTATGGTAGCTTTTCTTTTTCTGTCCCATCATATCGGACTGGGAGTGGGTTATGGTAGCTGTTCTTTTTGTCCCATCATATCGGACTGGGAGTGGGTTATGGTAGCTGTTCTTTTTCTGTCCCATCATATCGGATTGGGAGTGGGTTATGGTAGCTGTTCTTTTTCTGTCTTATCATATTGGACTGGGAGTGGGTTATGGCAGCTGTTCTTTTTCTGTCCCGTCATATTGGACTGGGAGTGGGTTATGGTAGCTGTTCTTTTTCTGTCCCATCATATCGGACTGGGAGTGGGTTATGATTTCCTGTGTGTGTAGATGATCCTCAGTAGAGTCTCAAAATGGTGGTTGAAGCTAAATGTGATTTCTCAAAAACCTGGAGAAAGCTTTGAACTCTGATCATGCCAACAGAGTTGCAGATTTGGCATAGCATTGAGGTTGAAGAGAAATCTGTTATGATATGACCCATAATTGTTGTCATCTTTTTAGCTTGTTATCTGGACATGTTAGTATGGAGAATGTTAGAAAAGTATGGTTAATGTTTAGTGTCTTTCTATGAAATCTAGTTACGTTTGTATATTCTTTCACCTTTCCAATCAATTCAAGGCTAAGGATGTTGGGAAGTATGCTCTTATTGGTGCTGCATCCCAGTTGGGTGGTATTCTTAGGACAACCATATCCCTGACTGTTATCATTGTGGAGTGCACAGGGGACATCACATTTGGTCTGTGTATCATGATATCTTTGATGATTTCCAAGTGGGTTGGAGATTTCTTCACAACAGTAAGACCTAAATCAGTGACTGTTTTTATTATTGTGTCTACTTTATATAGTAACATGCATACACAAGTTATATATATTTTTAACAAAAATAATGAAAATTCCCCTTAATCAAAATGTAAAAATACACATAGAAGGGACAGATATTGAAGAAGTCAGTAAATTTGCATACTTTGGCAGCTACATAGACCAGGATGGTGACACACTAGAAAGGAAGTTAGAGTCAGAATTGCAAAAGCAGCATCGATCTTCAAGAATCTTGAGAACATATGGAATTCAAAAGTTATAAGCACAAAAACCAAGTTAAGACTATTCAATTCATTTATGCATGCAAAAGCTGGAAAACAACTAAAGAAATAGATAAGAAATTAGACTCTTTTGAAAACAAATGCCTAAGGAAAATACACGGCATCAAGTGGTACGAATTCAAGAACAATGCAGAGATAAGACAGATGACTGAACAACAACCAGTCTCATGGGTAATCAGGAAAAGGAGATGGACATATGTTGGTCACTTGATGAGAAGAAATGATCAGAGAATTCCAAAACAAGCTATCAAGTGGAACACAACAGGCCAAAGAAAAAGAGGCAGACCATGTGAAACTCTGAAGAGGACATTGTTAAGAGAGGCCAAATTAACAGGCGTAAAATCCCTTGATGATGTTGAAAGACTCGCTGAAGACAGGAAAAATTGGTGAACTACTTTGCAAGCCCTATGTGACGTTTAACGGCACGGGAAGGATATAAGATATAAGATACACAAGTTATATCATGATATCATTGATTGCTTTCTAAGTTGGTTCAGAGCTTACTGATTAGGGGTAAAATCTGAATCAATCTTTTTCCTATTGTAGTGTTCACTTTGATATAGTAACACATATAGAGCATATATCATAATATCATTGGTGATTTTCCAGATGGGTTCAGGACTAATTGACAGTAGTAATATCAAAATCACAGTCTTTTTCTCGTAGTGTTCATTTGATATCACAGATACAGCAACAGCATAATACATAAGTAGATTATAGGCACCACACAGTATGCTAAAAGAAAGAAAAAAAAAGATAAAGAAATAAAAACTAGCTTGAGAATATTTACTTAAGCTCTACTGTATACACTAATTAAGAGGGTTGATTGATAAATTTGCGGCCTAAGGTACAAATACTTGAAACACACAGTGGATATTAGATGCATTTGTAGATCATGTTAATGTAAGATTAAACACCAAGTTTCAAGAAATTAACTGCAACCAATTTTTTTACAGGCTACTGAAGTGGTAAAGGGTGGCAGAAATTGAGAAACATAGGCTACCTCTTCATCAAGGGCTTATCATCGAAGGAGATCCATGAGGATATGGTGGAGACTCTAGGGGAGAGTGCCCCTTCTTACAGCACAGTGAAGAAATGGACAGCTCAATTCAAACATGGAAAAGAGAGTCTGGAAGATGATCCCCATCCAAGAAGACCAAGAACGGTAACCACTGATGAAACCACCTGCAGAATCTATGACATGATAATGGAGGATCGATGACTAACTAAGCGGTACATTGCTACTGAGTTGGGCATCTCCCAGGAACGTGTTCATGCCATTATTCACAATGATCTTCAAATGGCAAAGGTCTCTACTCGATGGGTCCCGAAACTTCTTGGAGCTGATCACAAACGACAGCGTCTCAACATGTCAAGAGACAATCTTGGCCATTTTTCTAAAGATCCTGAAAAGTTTCTTCAGCAATATGTGACTATGGATGAGTCTTGGGTTCATCATTTTCAACCAGAAACCAAAGTGTAGTCAAAGCAGTGGAAACATGGATCCCCACCTCCAAAGGAAGCAAGGGTGATTCTGTCTGGAGACAAAGTGATGGCTTCCATCTTTTTGGGATTCAGAAGGTGTGCTATTAGTAGGCTGTCTTCAAAAGGGCAGAACGGTCACTACGGCCTGTTATGCTAATCTTGTGAAGCAACTGCAGGTCAAATTGAAGGAAAAGCATCAAGGGAAATTGACAAGAGGAGTCATCTTTCAGCAAGACAGTGCTCCAGTTTACATTGGCTGTCATTCATGAATGCAGCTTCCAGCTTCTTGAACATCCTACTTATTCCCCAGATTTGGCCCCTTCGGACTATTACTTGTTTACCAAACTCAAAAATAAGCTCAGTGGTTGCAAATTTGCTTCAGATGATGATGTCATTCATGCTGTAAACCACTTTCTACTGTCACAAGATGCTGACTTTTACAAAGAAGGGATCCGTATGCTCCAGGATCGCTGGACTAAGTGCATAAACTTGCAAGGGGACTATGTTGAGAAATAATCCAAAAAAAGTTGTCCACAAGTAATCCGTTGTACCTTATGCCGCGAACTTATCAATCACCCCTCTTATGTATAAGGAAATCAGAAAAAAAAGTTTTTTTTAAGCTTTTTTTTTTTTTTTAGTTTGAGCTACAACTTTTACTGAAGTTTTTGAACACAAAATCTGACTGCACTTTTTGAAGAGAAGCTGTGGTTGTCACATTTTAGTTAATATATTTCCTGGAATATGGTAGCGTGCAAGTAACAGTACGTTTGTATCTAGAGATTTACAATGTTCAAATATTTTTACAAATGTAGGTCGGAGGCGGAGTTTTATTGTTATGTTTGTCTTACAGTGAGTGGTTCTCACATTGAGTTTCTTTTGTTGTGCCGTCAACACAGGCATGTGCGTTTTGTCTTTTAAAAAAAAAAACAATATGGAATGAGGAATGTATGTGGAAAAAAATGACATAGGCATCATGGTGGCAACAAAAGAATATGTAATGGAAGAAAGGAAGTGACAAAAGAATGGTACACACTAAACAAAATTAGTATATAATATGTAACCTTTGATGAAGTATTTGTGAATGGGTAATTGTTGATGTCTGACTTTTTATAAAGGTTCATGTAAGAGATTGATTTTAATCATAATTATCAGTGAGTTTAGCAGGTCCTGTCTGATTTGAAGATGAATGCGAGATGTTTGTAATTCCAGGTTAACAAAGGTTAATGACATTGTGTTCTTCTGACCATTCCATTGAAAAGGCCATATGTAAAATGATTTAATGTTGTTGGTAGTAACCCTGTATTTTGAAATGTTGTAATTGATTCAGTTTGAATGAAAAAAAAGAAGAAAAACATTTATAGTTCCTTGAGAGTTAAATAAAAAAAAAACATAAGATCTTTGAATCAGATGGTTGCATTTATTATGAAAATGTTACCTGTTGTTTGCATGATTTTGGAATTTTGAATTGTTTCATTTTCATCAAAGTATTATTATGGGACAGGGCATAGTTGCAAAGTACCAGTCGTTATATGATCACGGGGCTTTAGATATTAAAAGCATAAGCAGATTTTATTGATTTAATTTGAAGATTTGTCAGATGGCACATACACCACATACACACTTGTGGTAATGAAACATTTGGACTATCAGAAGGGAAAAAAAAAAAAACTTGATGACTTGTCAGTTCCCATATTGTAGGATGTAAGTTTCTAGGTTAAGATATATATAGACATACACCCTTCACACATATTTATAGATGTACACCCTTCACACATATGTATAGACATACACCCTTCACACATATTTATAGATGTACACCCTTCACACATATGTATAGACGTACACCCTTCATACAGCAGGTTAACTTCCTGACTTCAGAAACAAAACAAAAAGAAAACCAGCAGGAGGAAAATATATCTTTTTCTTTCATGTGCATCACAAAGCTTGATTACATATTTACATTCATACATTTATTGTGCAGTAGAGCCAGTCCAAACAAAACAATTAATAATAATAATATGAAAGTAAAATGATGCCAGATGGCCAGCACCTTGATATTGAGATGTGACCACATGGAAGACTGCTGAAAGAGAAAAAGTAGCACCACATATAAGAAATGCTGATATAATTAAGAACTGCACTATAAGAAGAGCACAGAAAAAAGACATGATACTTTTATATAGTATAAACTCTGATGTCTGGATTAAAAAAAAAACTATTCTGTGCAACATGTTTTTTTTTCACAGATGTTCAGGTACTTAAATTAATTACACAGACAAGTGGTGAGATTGTGTTAAGATGATTGTTGCAACAGTTTCAACAGATGTTGTTAAGATGATTGTTACAACAGTTTCAACAGATTTTATTAAGATGATTGTTACGTTACAGTTTCAGCAGATTTTATTAAGATGATTGGTACATTACAGATTCAGCATCTAATAGATTACAACTACAGAATGGTTGTGTTAACTTTGTTAAATAAGTGTTTGAAACATCCACAGGGCATATATGATATGAATATAGAAGTCAGTGGTATACCCTTGTTGTCATGGGAACCACCTCCCCTGTGTGAACACATCTATGTGAGGTTGGTATTATTAACTCTTAAAATGCCAAACAACATCCATGATACATAAACATTTTTTCTGTAATAAAAAGCAGCGTCACAATGTTTTACCAATTTTGAACACTTGCAGCAGTGAAAAATGATGAACTCCAGACTGTGGAATAAAACCATATGATGCTAGTTATTTTATTTTTAATTCTTGGGGAAAAAAATTTAAATAGCTCTTCGTATCTTAAGAGTTAAGATCACTGGTGGTTGTATGACTCCTTCTTATAATCATTGCTGCCATCATGTTTTATCTTTGTCTGCAGCTTCTTGTAGAATGCAGCAGATAAGTGATTAATGTACCTGACTGTTGTGTCAGGCTGTCAATATTGATTTTAGTCTCTCCAAAGTAGGAAAGGTGACAAAGTATTACACTGATCGCATCAACCTCTAGTCAGGGATGGTGAACTATTTAGAGAGTCAAAATTGTAAAGATCAAAAACAGGGAGGAATGGAGATGTGTCTTGTCTGCAGCAATGAGCCTCAGTGGCCTGGAAGCTACTGAATTCAGAACTTGCTCAAAGAAGAAGAAGATGCCAAAATTGGTATTATTTTTTTTAAAAACTGTCCTCATGTGCCACCAAGAATTTTACTATATATGTTGAAATGTGAAATTGTTAGGTTTTTCGAGTGCCCAGAAAATTTTCTTGCGTACCACTTTTGGCATGCATGTCATGGATTTGCTGCCCTGCTGTATATTCTTCAGTGACACAAACCAACTTTAATGACATGGAATAGATCTGCTTTGCATCATGTAAACTGGAGTGTCTTGTTTGGACTCTTCCAGTCATTAAACACCTATATTTGTAATTGTTAATCTTAGTAATATTCATTATAACTAAGGAAATGATGAGAAAAGAATAATGTACACTTTGTGCCTAATTGGAAATAAATTTACTGTGCTTGTGTAAAATCCTGTATTGAACAAAGATCAAACATGTTATAATAATAAAGATGATTTTATGGTTAAATTGAATCCATAAGGAAATGAGCCATCATTCATAGAGCATAATGAGAAGAGGAGGGGTTGAAAACATCATGATAACAGGAAAGACAAATGGAAAGGGAGGCAAGGGAAGACCAGGAGAGAAAAAAAAAATAATGGACAGTCAGACACACTGGCACAATATAAAACCTACCAGCTGAGCTAACAGAAAATATCAAGATCTACGAGAAGATCATCAGTGCCTGCCTGCATGACACCTGATAGTGATGGTAAAAGGTGATCTGAGTTTGCCTTATTAGAGATGAGCATGGGGTCAAGACTCTGTCCTATCTCTTTGCATTGATAACAGGTTGTGATACTGGAAGCTGGCCTGTGGAGTCAGGTGTCATATCACTGTGTTCCTCTCTCTCTGTCTCTCTCTCTGGGGCAGCTTGATGAATATCCTGCTTCTTAATTCTTCTTTGGGAAGGCCATTTTAGCCTACGCCCCATCTAACTTGACTAATTTTTTCGAGATCTTTACCACGCCAGCAGTTGTCAAGAGTTCAGTTAGCTTTGTGGAGATTCTTTTGGACATTATTCAGAAAATTGTGGAATGTATTACTTTTTTTTTTTATATGACAAGTTCTTAGGGGTATAAAATAATGCATGTTATCTTTCTTTGACGATAAATTATTATGAGAATTATTACTTCAATAACGCTTGTGTAGTTTTAGATAAAAACCATAGTTTCATTTTATTTTTTTCTCTCATCCAGATGTGACAGGTTACAACTAGTAAGAAAAATTGATCATGCATGCATTGATTTTTAGTTACAGAGTGAAATTAAGAACATTATATACACCTTTTGTGGATGTGTTTATCTCTTTCAGTGACCTCATGAGCCACCAGTCATGACTCTTCTGCAAGTAGAAAAAGTGGGCCATATTTACGATTGTCTGATAGGGGAGACATTCAATTGTTTCCCAATCATTGAGCAGGACCTCAATGTAAGTAAACCTATTAATTTCCAGTTAGTATTTGCGGGACAAGGGGAGGTAAGTACCAGTACTTACAGCTGTTACTAAGTGATGATGTTGGTGACTGTGATTGTAAAATAGCTTGCTAGTGGACAAGGCTTATAGGATTCAGATCTCAGCAGATATAATTTTTTTTTCTTCAAAAGTCCTCAGTTCCTGAAGTGTTATCAAACCAGCCATGATCTCATGGCAAGTGGGATATGATGCAAGCTTGAAACGGAAAATAATTTTTTTTTATAAATTTCCTCAGGCTCTATAATGCAAAGAATATTTTGTAGGCAATGTTTAATAGCTTCAAATAAGTATATTAGCAAGTGGAAATAAGAATACAGGCTCAAGCCCTGTGATACTCTGAACCTCTTGTGGTCCTCTCGGGGATCTCGTGTGGTCCTTTAGGGGACCATGTGGGGGACCACAGGACTTAACGAGGACCACAGGTGTAAATTCAGTAGGATCACAGTGCGGTCTTGGTGATAGAAGCGAACGAAGAAGAAGAAGTAGAGCAAGTGTAAATATGAAGAAAATATTATCTAAATTAAGTCTTATGTTTTGAAACAGATGTCTCATTTTCGGCATTATAATTGCCTTTTTATAGCCATAAATAATATAATTTATAATAATTTAATAACAATTTAATAGCCATAAATAGCCTTTTTTAAAATAAGTGTGTAGCTCTGAATATGTCTAATGTTTATGAGTCTGAACTCTTGTTAAAGTACCACACTAATGAGTTACTGTAGAAAAAAAACAGTGATATATCAACATATAATTAGACTGTTTCTCATGTATAAGAGTTATGTTAGTATTATAAGATCACAGCAGATGTGATGCTTGCACTGTGGTACCCTCAGAAGGTCATGGCATATTTACTGATATATTTACTGTTTATATATATAAACAGAAGAGAGTATACAAATAAAACAGAGAAAGTTTATGCAGGCAGTCAGTCAGGCATTTGCATGTCCTTTGTGGAACTTTGCCTCCCTAACAGCTATCCTGTAGGCCTCTTGGTTGTAAGCAAGATGCCCTGCTGCTGATGCATCCATTTCCAGATTATCAATGATGTGTTGCAGCTATCTTCGCCTTGGTCTTCCTTTTCCCATTATGTACCCTTCCAAGATGGTCTTCTCTAAATTATCATGATGTTTAATGTGTCCAATATATTTAAGTTTTCTCTGTTTAATCCTTTTTACTAGCCAGCCTTCTTCAATATTAAGTTCTTGTAGTATGGATATATTTGTTCTTTTCTGTGTCCATGACATTTGAAGAACTCTTCTGTAGCATTTACATTCAAAGGCATTTATGTGTTTCTCAGCTGTTTTGTTAAGTGTCCAGGTCTCATAGGCATATGTTGCAATGGAAAAAATGCATGCTCTTAAAAATTTTATTTTTGTAATTCTGTCTGTTCCTCTCCACAGCTTCTTTAGTTGTTTTACTTTCTGAAGAGCGATAGATATCCTCCTTTTAATTTCCCTCATTGTATCTCCATTATTAGTTAGTAATGATCCAAGATATTCAAAAATGTTAGTTTATGCAGGCATAAACAGTGATAATGCCATTTTCATTCCTATTAACACCATAATGTGATTAAGAACAGTATGTTCCGAGTTTAAAAGAAGTCGTCTATTTCAGTTTGTATGTAACAAGTTTATTTTTGTTTCTGTGTAAGATTGATGGCTTTATGAAAACATTGCTTTTGTGGTCTCCAATGATGTGCAAGAAGTGGCACTTTATTCTTATCACCTGGACCTAATTCAGGCTTTTGTCCACCACAGTCTTGTCTGGGGGGACTTAAGTCAGCCTCGAATGAGAACAATTCTCACAGAACTCACAGAACAACAACAACAACAAAAGTAGTTAATACCATAAGAGACACATAATAAAAATTCTTTGAACATATCATGAAATGGCATGTGAATGACAAAGTAGTTAGTGGTTTCAGTCCAGCCAGAGGTGCCTCATTCACCCATCTGTAGACATGGGTAATTGGCTTTTGCTGGAGCTTGGGAGGAATAGGTGGCCAGGTATGAAGCTGACCACATCAATCTATAGTGTATCCATAGCTCACTGAAAATATGGACACATACCATATACCCCAGATGTCTCTGTAGCATAACAGGGCAGCCTTTATATCATGAAAAGGCAGATATTAGAGAATCTGATAAGTGCCGGAAAACTCAAGAGAGGGGAAAAATAGAGATTGAGAAAGAAAAGTGTTTGAGTGAGGTAAACAAGAGGAACAGGCAAAGAAAGGCAGGCAGGTTGGATGGAGGTTGGTAGGAGTACACCAAAGAAAGGCAAGCAAGCTGATTGGAAGTAGTTAGGAGTACACCAAAGAAAGACAGGCAAGTTTGATGGAGGTAGTTAGGAGTACACCAAAGAAGGGCGGGCAAGTTTGATGGAGGTAGTTAGGAGTACACCAAAGAAGGGCGGGCAAGTTGGATGGAGGTAGGTAGGAGTAGACCAAAGAAAGGCAGGCAAGTTGGATGGAGGTAGTTAGGAGTACACCAAAGAAAGGCAGGCAAGTTGGATGGAGGTAGTTAGGAGTACACCAAAGAAGGGCGGGCAAGTTGGATGGAGGTAGTTAAGAGTACACCAAAGAAAGGCAGGCAAGCTGATTGGAAGTAGGTAGGAGTATACCACAGAAAGGTCCATGAGCACAAAATCTAATGGATGAAGACATTCAGCCTTGTATGTTCTTGACTAATGAAAGCGGTCTTCATAAATGCTTCATAGAAATGGTAATCAAATAACTTAACTTTAGTCACCCAATACAAATTGGCCTTGTTTGTTTACGTTAATCATTGATTTTTGTTTATGTTAATCATTGATTCTAATACTTGAAACTGATTAGAACTCACTGACTTTCAGCAGACTTTGTGGTCTGCTTGTTCCAGTAAGATTTTGTAATATTTCAGTGTGACTTCATGTACAAGGGAAAGTTGAAAGGTATCATTTTGAGGCATCAGATCTTAGTACTGCTGAACAAGAGGGTAAGAAAGTATTTTGTTAGCTTGTGTCAAGTGCATTTGTTGAATCTGTTAGTTTGTATCAAGTGTGCTTATTGAAAATGTTAATTTATGTCAAGTGTGCCTGTTAATCTGTTAGTTTGTGTCAAGTGTGCTTGTTGAAACTGTTAATTTATGTCAAGTGTGCTTGTTGAAACTGTTAATTTATGTCAAGTGTGCTTGTTGAAACTGTTAGTTTGTGTCAAGTGTGCCTATTGAATCTGTTAGTTTGTGTCAAGTGTGCCTGTTGAAACTGTTAATTTATGTCAAGTGTGCTTGTTGAAACTGTTAGTTTGTGGCAAGTGTGCTTATTGAAACTGTTAATTTATGTGAAGTGTGCTTGTTGAAACTGTTAGTTTATGACAAGTGTGCTTGTTGAATCTGTTAGCTTGTGTCAAGTGTGCTTGTTGAAATGGTATTAAGTTAACTTGTTGAAACTGTTAGTTTGTGACAGATGTGCTTATTGAAACTGTTAATTTATGTGAAGTGTGCTTGTTGAAACTGTTAGTTTATGACAAGTGTGCTTGTTGAATCTGTTAGCTTGTGTCAAGTGTGCTTGTTGAAATGGTATTAAGTTAACTTGTTGAAACTGTTAGTTTGTGACAAGTGTGCTTGTTGAAACTTTTAGCTTGTGACAAGTGTGCTTGTTGAAACTTTTAGCTTGTGACAAGTGTGCTTGTTGAAACTTTTAACTTGTGTCAAGTGTGCTTGTTGAAATAGTATTAAGTTAACTTGTTGAAACTGTTAGTTTGTGACAGATGTGCTTATTGAAACTGTTAATTTATGTGAAGTGTGCTTGTTGAAACTGTTAGTTTATGACAAGTGTGCTTGTTGAATCTGTTAGCTTGTGTCAAGTGTGCTTGTTGAAATGGTATTAAGTTAACTTGTTGAAACTGTTAGTTTGTGACAAGTGTGCTTGTTGAAACTTTTAGCTTGTGACAAGTGTGCTTGTTGAAACTTTTAGCTTGTGACAAGTGTGCTTGTTGAAACTTTTAACTTGTGTCAAGTGTGCTTGTTGAAATAGTATTAAGTTAACTTGTTGAAACTGTTAGTTTGTGACAAGTGTGCTTGTTGAAACTTTTGGTTTAGTGTGAGGTGTGCTTATTGAAACTGTTAGTTTGTGTCAAGTATGCTTGTTGAAACTTTAAACTTGAATATTATGCAGTCAGAACCTGGAAGTCTGTATGTAGTTATTGAAACTGACAACCTGTGTTATAAGTAATTGATGGAGATGTATCAAATATTTAATTTGAAGTTCTCTTAAGCTGAATAATAACTTAATTAAAATATTAATTTCTGAAAAAGAGTATTGAAAAGTAATATTTTAACTATAAACTAATGTTTCTCATAGATTCACTAACATTGGCAGCAAAATAACATTTCATTTACATTAGATCTAACTAGAAAGTGAAATATTAAACCAGCAGTTTATAATTAGTATTTTCTGTCTCAGCACACTTCTAAAACAGTACAAGACAGTGTACAGCTGTGCTAACATTGTATTGTAATGAAAAGTATGTGAAAATTTTAAGACTTAATCAATTTATATTGGCATTATTGGTTAACTAATGAAGAATGTATGAGAAGAGCTGGAGAGACAAAAAACCTTGTCAAAAAGATAAGAGAGAGACAATGTACTTTCATAGGACATGCAATGAGAAGAGGGGGCATTGAAAATATTATAACAACAGGAAAAATAGAAGGAAGAAGATCAAGAGGAAGACCAAGAGAAATGATACTGGACAGTCTGACAGGATGGTGTGAGAGGAGATCACCAACTGAGCTGATGGCCTGCATGAAGGATCGGATACTCTGGAGAAGCATAATAGCCAACGCCAGTCGGCACGGCACATGATGATGATGATGATTATTGGTTACAAATTTCACTTGGCATAAATACAGTGTAATGACAGAAACACAGTAAATGAACAATGTTAAATCAATTTAGAACTGGTCTCATCAGTCGCTCTGTACTGAAGGTTACACTGAGAAATTAGAGCTGCTATGGCAAAAATGACCAGCTGCCCCATATTATAAAGGACTGCCTGTATATTAAGGATTTGTTCAGGGATTCATAGTACTTTGGTAAGGATGCCTAAATGTCCCCTGCTTTAAAACACGTGTCCCATATTGTTCCATATTCTGATCTTAGATGGCTATATGTTCAGAAATACCCAAAATTTTAAAATTATCTTAGCACAAATGGTTTTTTTTTAAGAAAATGTACTCTCTAGAGAAGTACAAATAGGTCTGATTGACACACTTGTAATTAAAATTATAAACTCAGACTTGTGATGAAAATTTTGGGCAAAAATAACCCCCCTCTCTCTCTCTTCTCCCACCCCCCACACACACACACTCTCTCTCTCTCTCCTCTCTCCTCTCTCTTTCTCTCTCTTCTCTCTCTCTCTCTGTGCTTTATTGAGGATTCTGTTCTGTATTTGAGCTTAGAAAAGATGGTCAGCTTAGCTTTGAGCCTGGCCCAAGTGAAGTGATGATGATCCTAACTTTGAGCTTGGAAAGATAGTCAGCTTAGCTTTGAGTCTGATCCAAGTGAAGTGATGATGATCCTAACTTTGAGCTTAGAAAAGATAGTCAGCTTAGCTTTGAGTCTGATCCAAGTGAAGTGATGATGATCCTAACTTTGAGCTTAGAAAAGATAGTCAGCTTAGCTTTGAGTCTGATCCAAGTGAAGTGATGATGATCCTAACTTTGAGCTTAGAAAAGATAATCAGCTTAGCTTTGAGTCTGATCCAAGTGAAGTGATGATGATCCTAACTTTGAGCTTAGAAAAGATAGTCAGCTTAGCTTTGAGTCTGGCCCAAGTGAAGTTATGATAATCCTAACTAAAACCATTTAAATACAGAAAATAGGTTTAATGAAGCTGCAGATCAGTCGTTAACTTAGGAGAGGCAAGGGTTAAAAACAGTGACATTGGTTTTAAGCAGTTCCTCTTTGTGTGGCACCTGCGGTCTCAGATGTGTTCCTTCTCATTATCAGGTGTTTTGTCCTGAAGGCCAGATGCCCATCAACAAAATTGTGCTTAAAGACTTTGAGAACTCTTTATCAATATCTCAGAGTCTCAAGATTGAGGTAGGTTCAGTAAAACACTTTGTGTGCTTTAGATATGATTTGGTTAAGGTTGTGGCTGTGAGTGTTCACATCTGTAGAATGTCTCTGTAACTCTGAGGTTTTTTTGGACAGATGATGTTGAGATGAAAATCTTGTGATAGACATTAATTTGAATAGGGAGATGACCTAATAAGTTTCTTAACAAATTCCATCACCATGGATTGTATGGTTGCAGCTACAAGCAACCTTTCTGAGTACACTACATGTAGGCCATGTAACAGTATGGCCATATATAGTTTTATCTCACTGACGGTAATGTTTACCTCTCCCCCCCCTTTTTTTCTTCTCTATTTTATATTATAGCCATGGTAAGAAGTCAGAATATACTGGCAGCAGTCAGCAGCAATGAAGGTTGAGAACCAAATAGGAGCATTCCAAGACATAAAAGTGGGAGTGAGACAAGGATGTGTTCTATCTCCTGACCTCTTCTCCTTGTACAGCGAAAACATAATGAGAAATATAGAGAGCTTACCAGGAATATCAGTTGGCGGGTACAACCTTAACAACTTAAGATATGCAGATGACACAGCTCTGAGTGCTAAAAGTGAAGGGGAGCTACATGCTCATCTGGACATCGTGGTTTGTGAAAGTAAAAGTAAAGGTCTGTCTGAATAAAAAGAAGACTGAAACTATGATCATCTCAGAGAAAAGAATACCACCGCAACGTAGCATTATTATCGATGGCACAGAACTGAAACAAGTTGATAGATTCAAGTACTTAGGAACAATTATAACAGCTGATGGGAAATGTCACAATGAAATAAAAAGCAGACGTGCTGAGGGCAAGTCAGCATTACAGAAAATGAGACACATCTTGTGCAACAGATCCATATCAATGGAAACAAGATTCTGAGTACTTACATTGAGCCAGTTTTGTTTTATGGGTGTGAAGCGTGATCCATGGATAAGAGAGTACAGTGAGAAATGGAGGTCATGGAAATGTGGTTCATAAGAAGGATGATGAAGGTACCATGGACAGCTAAGAAAACCAACGAAAGAGAGGCTGGAATTTAAAGGCAAATTACAGCAAAGATCAGAGGCAGACAAGCGAGATCTGTAGGACATTTTCAGAGAAGAGGAAAATTAGAGCACATTGTGCAACTGGAAAAATTGAGGGAAGAAGATATAGAGGAAGACAGAGAGAGAAGTTAGTGGATGGGCTGTCATTGTGGCTAGGAAGAAAGTCATCAGCAGATCTCATAATAAAGTCTAAAGACAGAGAATTGTGGAAAGAAATGATCGCCTATTCCGCACGGCACTGCACTTGATTGATTGAAGAAGTCAGAGCGAGAGTTTTTTGTCTTTCACTATATTAAAATGTACAAATCAGCTTTGCATATCTTTTCTTCATAATGAACTCAAGGGATAGAAATATAGCAAACTGTTTTTTTCTTTAAGAGAACATCTTACCAGTCTCAGAACACTGATCTCCTTAGTTTCCAAATAATTCCTTATATGGTTTACTTAAGACTTTTTTTTCTCCTTATCTACTCCAAGTATTTATTATAATATTTTGTTATTACTCTCTGATGAAGTTAATAGCTGATTTTTTTTTTAACAACTCTTCCCGTGCTGCAGAAAAAAATGCGAATGTTCCTGTCTGTACCACGCAAAAAGCGTGGGTCTTGATATGTATAGGGGATTATTGTAAAAGTGAATGTAACCAATTATTTCCACATTAAAAGTATATGTATTATGCATCAAAATAGCTGTAAATGTAAGAAGATTTCATAAATGAAGAGTTTTTTAAGAAAAAATATGCAGTGTGATAATTTTAGCTGATATTTGTGTACTACTGTCCTGGCGATGTCTAGATCTACACTTTTCACACTATTTACCATCGATGATGTCTAGATTGACTTGTCGATGTATCCGAATTTGTCATGTGATGATATGTGGCACACATAATATCTGAAATAACCTTCTAACTACTTCTCCAGTCCATCTAATTGTCTAGATCTGTTCTAACTACTTCTCCAGTCTATCTAATTGTCTAGATCTGCTTGGGGTACATTCATGAACAGTGGTCTAGTCATAGGAGGACATGTTTGCCTCGGAAGTCACACAAAAACTGAACATTTTTTACCAAAACATCGATTTTGACTGCCATTTGACCCCCCCCCCCCCCATTTGTTCATAGCACTTTCAGAATGGTGACAAGGGTCACCAGACATGCACAGATAAAACGTGTACACTCAAAAGTTACACCAGTTTTTACACTGAAACAAACCAAAGACCACTATAAGGACCTCAGCACCAATATGGCAAACCAGATGCTGCCCTTTAATTGGCCATGGCACAGGAAGAGAACAAATGAATGAAATTTACACATACAAGTCGAATCATGTCTAGCATAGAAAAAATTATAACTATATGCTACAAACTAATATATTCATGTCATAGTTATATAAATAGTTCATCAGTTCGTGAGGGCATGAAGGTTTGTGTTCTCAATGATGGTGTCCGAATCCTTTTCTTTTACCTGTGGGGTAAAGCAGGGATGTGTCCTTGCACCCACACTCTTCAGCATGGCATTCTTGGCCATTCTCATGGACACCTCCAGAAGCTCAAATGAAAACTGTATTCCATTAATTTATATAACAGACGGAAAGCTTTTCAATCTAAAGCGATTAAAAGCTGCCTCAAAAGTTAGGAATGCGAAAATCAAAGACTTTCTGTTCACTGATGACTGTGCACTAAATGCTTCTTCTTTTTCTTCGTTCGCTTCTACCACCAAGACCACCCTGTGATCCTACTGAATTTACCCCTGTGGTCCTCGTTAAGTCCCATGGTTCCCCCGTGTGGTCCACACAAGATTCCCGAGAGGACCACAGGAGGTTCAGAGTATCTCAGAGCTTGAGCCTGTATTCTTGGTGGGTCTCAGAAGCGGGATTGCGTGACACCATGGTTTTCGTTGCACCAGTTTAGTCTAGAGTTGGACTTTCTCGCCAGAAGACCTCGACGTGTTTTGGATATCAGTATATCCCCGCTGGATGAGAGGTGGTAGCCCACCCAGGCCTGAGTTGGACTTTCTCACCAGAAAACCTCGATGTGTTTTGAGATACCTGTGTATCACCGCTGGGTGAGAGGTGGTTGCCCATCCAGTCCAGTGTTGGACTTTCTCACCAGAAAACCTCAGCGTGATTAGGATATGCCTACATCCCCACCGGGTGATAGGTGGTTGCCTATCTAGACTGCCCTGGTCCAATGTCTCCAACTTCAGCATTTTATGATCATGGCCGCTACCTTTCCTAGTTGTGACCAGGATGGAGCTTTTGTCCAGGAGGACGAATCCTCGCCACTAGTGACTTCCACCCCTGAGTTGAGCCGGTTTAGGCATATTATCCCAGTATGGCCGTGTTTGGGACGTGACCGACCTCTAGAGCAGAGGTACCGTGACATGCATAGCCTTCAAGTTTCACCCTTGGTGTGTGCCGGTTTAGGCATATCTCACCAGTATGGGTGTATTTCAGACGTGGCCGGCCTCTAGAGCAGAGGCGCTGTGGTATGTGTAGCTGTCATAGTGATACTACTGTACATACCGATTAAATTTCACTTTATCCTTTCCTTTACCTTTTCACATCGGCACCACACAGCAACCTTTACTTCTTTTTCCGCATTTTCTTCCTTCACCAGGAGAAGCTTCACTCCATGCGCGGCATTGAAGAGTCTTGCCAGCAGCGTCTTAACCTCTGAGTTAAGCCAATTCATGCATTTCACCCGATATGACTGCACTCAGGACGTGGCCGACCCCCAGACTAGAGGTGCCGTGATCTGACTGTTTGCTTCGCTTTATCCTTTCTACCACCTTTTCCGCAGTGGTGCCACGCGGCAACCCTTTTTCACCTTTCTTCATTGGCCGGGAAGAGCACCGCTCCACGCACGGCAGCTGAAGAATCTCGCCAGCAGCGGTAGATGAGCTGCCAAACGTACCACTCATCTACTCTAAGTGTCTGGTTTTAAGGCGCCAGATATTCGCCTTCGCCCCTTCTCCTGTCAGTTTAAACAGTTCTGCCACGGGAAGGCCAGGAGCTGGACTTGACTGCCAGAGGCTCTTTGAGACGCACGTCAAATTCTCCACCCCACCTCCGACAGTAGCAGTCCTTAGAACCTGCACTAAATGCTAATTTGGTATCTAATATGCAAACCATTACTGATAACTTCTCGGAGGCATGTGACAACTTTGGCCTTACGATCAGCATCGGAAAAACAGAAGTTGTATATCAACCTGCCCCCCCCCCCCCAACAAAGAATATACTAACCCAAAAATCGTGATAAAGGGACAACAGCTAAAATCGGTAGAAAATTTCACTTATCTTGGCAGTACCCCTTCCAGGGTAGTCAGTCTTGATGCTGAAATCAGCAGCAGAATAGCTAAAGTCATCGCAGCATGAAGGAGGCTAGGAAAAAATGTATGGGAAAGAAGAGGACTCAGCGTTACCACCAAGTTAAAGGTCTATAAAGCTGTCGTTCTGTCCACACTAATATATGCAGCCGAAACATGGACAGTCTACAGTAGACATGCAAGACAACTAAATCATATCTATCTAAGCTGTCTCAGAAAAATACTGAACATCAAATGATACCTGATACTAAAGTCCTCATAAGAGCTAATATTCCAGACATCTACATAATGCTTCAAAAGGCACAAATTTGATAGACAGGGCTGCCCAAACAACTCCTTCATGGGTAACTACTGAATGGAAAACGGAAAGCTGGAGGGCAAAAAAAGCGTTACAAGGATACGCTCAAAACCTCACTCAAAGCCTTCAGGATAGACCTCCTGGGAGGCCATAGCACAAGTCCGCCCATCATGGAGGGCTTTAACCACCCTGGGTGCTCAGAGAGCAGAGCACTCAAGAATTGAAAGTGCTCAGCACAAATGCGCAGTGCGAAAAGCCAAGGCAGCACAAGCACCCACAACTGAATCTGGACATGTATGTTTCGTGTGTGGCAAAACTTTTAGAGCTCGTATAAGGCTAGTTGGTCACACACGGACACATCTCTCCTTACTTTGACTAAGATGAATCTATGGTCATCATCAAAGATGATGGACGAACAACAACATTCATGTCATTAACAACACAAAATAAAATTTTAAAAAATCCTCTCCAACATTTTAAAGGTATCAGTTAATAAAATTAGCTTTACTTAAGGTCCCACTTACAGTCCATCCATCCATATCCATGGATGGTAAGTGACTAAACTAAGACTGCCCTTGGTCTGCATTTGGTCTTTGTATGACACCCCAGCTGCATTGTGTGCTGTTTATTTCATCTCTGCTTCTACAGTATTTCCCCAAGGTTGTCTTTGGTTTGCCTCTCATTTTATGGTCATCTTAGTGATGTCTTTGACATTTTATGTTCATCTTAGTGATGTCTTTGACATTTTATGTTCATCTTAGTGATGTCTTTGACATTTTATGTTCATCTTAATGATGTCTTTGACATTTTATGTTCATCTTAGTGATGTCTTTGACATTTTATGTTCATCTTAGTGATGTCTTTGGTATTTTATGTTCATCTTAGTGATGTCTTTGGTATTTTATGTTTCATCTTAGTGATGTCTTTGGTATTTTATGTTCATCTTAGTGATGTCTTTGACATTTTATGTTCATCTTAGTGATGTCTTTGGTATTTTATGTTCATCTTAGTGATGTATTTGACATTTTATGTTCATCTTAGTGATGTCTTTGACATTTTATGTTCATCTTAGTGATGTCTTTGGTATTTTATGTTCATCTTAGTGATGTATTTGGCATTTTATGTTCATCTTAGTGATGTCTTTGGCATTTTATGTTCATCTTAGTGATGTCTTTGGCATTTTATGTTCATCTTAGTGATGTCTTTGGCATTTTATGTTCATCTTAGTGATGTCTTTGGCATTTTATGTTCATCTTAGTGATGTCTTTGGCATTTTATGTTCATCTTAGTGATGTCTTTGGCATTTTATGTTCATCTTAGTGATGTCTTTGGCATTTTATGGTCATCTTAGTGATGTCTTTGGTATTTTATGGTCATCTTAGTGATGTCTTTGGCGGCTGTGTTTATCCACTTTGTACAAGGTTTGATATTTATGATCAGATTTGTTTGCTTTTATTTTCTTGTGACTTTTGGTCAGATTCTGCAGACATTTCTCATGGTCTCTGTTGTTTTTCTATTTAGTCTAAAGTTTTCCGCTAATTGTTCAGTGCTCAGGCTGGATTTCCCCACCTTCCCAAAGAATTTTGAGTGCCTTTATCTTATAGTTCCTGTTAGTTTCTGATATTCTGCGGCTTATCCAAGATTTACATGGAACATTTATGTATTGTGTTCATTATGTTTTGTTATTTGCTTAGTTTTCATACATTTTAAGACTAAGCTTTGTTCTTTTCTGGTTGTTTTTTTTTTTTTTGCATGTGTTATCAATGTTATTGATGATTGATTTTCAGGACATTGAGCTGAGTGATGTTGACAAAGAATGTGTGATGGATCTTACTCCATACATGAATCAGAGCCCATACACTGTGTCACTTGTAAGTAATGTCTTCACATGTTGTAAAGGAGGGAGGCGCAATTTGTGACTATTTTGTGTGTGTGCGTGCCTGCGTGCACACAGGCAAGATGCCATCTAGCATGGCAGTCATTGGGGCTCCAGTAAGGCAGTGAAGTGATTACAAGACTCACTAGTCTCCTAGCCTCACCCACCATTCAGTGAACCCTTTTATACCCATCAAGTCTGCCCCACCTGCCGGTTGATGAACCCTGTTATACCAAGAAATCTGCCCAAGTCTGCCCCACCTGCCAGTTGATGAACCCTGTTATACCAAGAAATCTGCCAAGGCTATGCCACAGACCCTGTGGGAAGCAAGTAGGATAGCAAACAAGGTGGAAGTGAGACTAACACTTCTTGCTAGAAGGAAGCAGTTCCCAACAAAGTTGGAGATATGTTGACTGTGCCTCTTAGAGCACAGTATGGAAACATTAGCAAATGGACATACATGGAACCATTAGATGGATCATATCTTCAGGCAGTTAGCAGCCCAAAGCTGACATGATAACATCAGGATTAGTGAACTATAGTTGACCTATAGCCTGTCCCACCTGTTGTTACCCCAGTAGCAGGCCTAACCTGGCTAATGGAACAAGGATCACCATAGTTCCTATGGCAGCAGTCTGCTAGAAAGTATCCCACACCCCCTGCACTTAAACTTCACTCAAGGACTGAGAAAATAGCCACTGTAACTCACTCCCAATCCAGCAGAGTACTATGCTCTCAACATCTTCACTGCATTGGCTGCAGAGAACACTATCTACGCACATACATATATTGTTACCTGTCATATTGTTGCTAGTCAGCATAACACAGAAAGATTCGCAACATGCCGTCAGATTATATTGCCAGGCAACATAACAAATACGAGGTCAAAATCTGATTGTTTCAGTCACTGAAAGGCTAGGTTTGCCATAAAATATTAATCTCGCAACAAACTAGCACTGAGTAAGTGGCATTAATCACGCTGAAAATATCAGAAATATCTAACTGAAAGATAAGGATGGTATTCAAAATCCTACTTGCATTTTCTTGAAAATTCCCAGCTGCCAGTTGTTCTACCAGGATAAAGCCTAGGGCTGGTCTAAGTCTAAAGTTTTACATGGCCTGCATATGTTTTGTATACTCTTACTTTTCTTTGCTTTTTTTTTTTTTGGACTGAAGAAAGGGGCACATTTTTGATATAGTAATAACAGTCTGTAATAGGACCACTGTACCCTACCACGCATGATTATAAAAGGCGACTAAGAGGGTTCGGCATAGGGCCAGCAACTCTATCTGGTAAAAAGAACCATCAGACTGCTACAGAAACAGAAGCAAGGGAAAAAAACAAATGCAGGTGGAAGGAGAAATGCTTATCAGGAAACTGAGCCCATGAAGGTTGTGGATGAAAGCCAGCCGCTAGAAGTCCCCAGCCCGACTGCAGACCTCCTGGGACCTAGACACAAGATGCAAATAGGCAGCTGGAATGTAAGAACCAGACTGTAAAACTAGCACAAACCATCAAGGAAATGCACAGATACAAACTAGACATACAAGGAATACAAGAGGCAAGATGGACAGGATAAGGCAGAAGGAAATTAACAACACAGCATACAGAAGATACAATAATATGGTCAGGTAAAGAAGATCATCATGAAGGAGGAGTAGCATTGATTATAACAAAAGAAGCATCAAGAGCATTGCTGAAATGGACCCCTATAAATGAGAGATTATTGTATGCACGCTTCAACTCAAGATTCACGAAGCTGTCTATTATAGTTTGTTATACACCAACAGAAGCAGCTGAAGAGGAATTAAAAGAAGATTTTTACAACAGCCTCCAAGCCACAGTAGAAACAATACCCAAGCATGATATGCTACTCATCTTGGGCGACTTCAAAAGTAGGTGAGGGAAATGAAGATAGAAGAAGAATCATGGGAAGAGAAGGAATCAGAGAAATAAATGAAAATGGAGAAAGACTGTGCAGTTTCTATGAAGAAAACATGACCATAGAGGGGGAATTTTCCAACATACAAACGTCCATAAAGTGACTTGGAGGTCCCCAGATAAAACCACAGAAAACCAAATCGATAACATACTAATAAACATTAAGACTTGAAATTAACAAGGCAAAATGGTCACTACAAGATGTGCGAACAAGGAAGAGAGAAGATGTAGAAAGTGATCACAACCTTCTGGTAGCAAAACTAAAACTAAAATTAAGGAAAACCAAAATCGGAGAACACAGAAAGGCACATTTTAATACAGCAAAACTGAAAGATCAGCAAACAAGGAATGAATTCTCAATACTACTTAAGAACCACTTCATTGTTCTTCAAGACAAAGCAGAAATGTCCATACAAGAGTACAATAAAATATTGCATAAAACAGCAAAAGAGGTGGTGGGATATGGGAAACGGAGAAAAGAGGAATGGATAAGCAAGACTACATGGGAAAAGACAGAGCAAAGAAAGGAAATCAAGAAAAAATTACTGAAATCTCAAAGGCTAAAAGAACAAATTTTAAGTAATTATGCACAAAAAGACAAAGAAGTGAAGGAATCATGCCGTCAGGATAAATGTCAATATTATGACAACTTAGCAGAAGCAGCAGAGAAAGCAGCATATACAAATGACATGAAAACCATATACAAAATCACAAAGCAAATGACAGGTAACTTCAGCACAAGATGTGAGAGTGCAATAAGGACACATAAGGTACAACTAGTCAGTGGAGAAAGAGAAAAAATTGAAAGATGGAGGGAACATTTTAACACCTTACTAAACAGAACACAAGCAGCACAAACAATAGACATACCTGAAGCAAAAACGAAACTAAACATCAATACATGACCAATAACAAAAAGTGAAGTAAAGGAGGCAATAAAGAAGCTAAAATTAGACAGGGCACCAGGTGAAGATGAAGTGACTGCTGAGATGTTGAAAGCAGAAGAAACAGAAACACCAGAACAACTTTGCTGGATACTACAACAAATTTGTGAGCTAGAAAAAAAACAAAACTCCAGAGGAGTGGAAAACTGGGCTTATAGTAAAACTACCAAAGAAGGGTGACCTCAGAGATTGCGGGAACTGGAGAGGCATTACCCTACTGCCACTCACTAATAAAGTATTTTGCAGAATAATCATCAACAGAATTGTACCAGCACTTGAGGGAAAACTTCGGAAAGAGCAGGCAGGATTTAAGAAAGGAAGATCATGCATAGACCACATATTTGTACTTAGACAAATATTAGAACAGGCAAATGGGTGGCATAGCACAACATATTCATTGTTTATAGATTTTGAGAAAGCCTTTAACAGTGTCAACAGAGATGCTCTGTGGAAAATCCTAAGATGGCATGGCCTCTCCCATAAGATAGTGAATGTAATCAAAGCCCTATATGAGGGTTTTCAGTGCAAAGTGATCTGTAGAGAACATACCTCCAGCAGCTTTAGGGTACAAACAGGAGTGAAGCAGGGATGTGTACTATCACCAACATTATTTATCTTGACAGTAGACTGGTTAATGAAAAAGGTAACGTCAGATAAATGCAGAGAATTACAGTGGACCTTGATATAGTGCTAAAGGATCTTGACTTTTCAGTTGACATCTGTCTACTGTCAAGCAGCCACAAAAATATGCACGATAAAATAAACTAACTCAGAATCTTAACAATATAGGACTAAAGATCAGCGTAGGAAAGACAAAGTTAATAAGGCAAAATGTGAGCAACAGAAATGTACTCAGAGCAGATAGCAAGTTAGTGGAGGAGGTCAATGAATTTGTATATCTTGGCAGTAGAGTAGTAGAAAATGAGACAGCACAGAGGACATCAACACCAGAATTACTAGAGCAAACCAGGCTTTTGCAGTGCTGCAGACTATAAGGAAATCTAAAAAACTAAGCATAAATACGAAAGTCAGGATATTTAAGAGTAATATTCTAAGTGTGTGGAAGTGAATGCTGGAAAATCACCAAAACCATAGAAAACAAGTTGAATTCTTTCTAGACTAAATGTTTATGAAGAATTAGAAAAATATTTTGGCCAAACACCATAGGAAATAACATCTTGTTGGCAGAAATGCAGATGAAGCCACTGACAGCAATTGTTGAGGAAAGACGCTGGCGATGGCTGGAACATGTGCTCTGAATGACTAACAGATCGCTACCAAAAATAGCACAAATGGACACCACAGGGGAACAGAAGTAAAGGTAGACCAAAAGAGACATGGAGAAGAACAATAGAGAGGATATTGAGCAATCAAGGGCTCACCTGGGCAAGAGCAGAAAAAAAGGCAAAGGACAGGCATTTATGGAAAACCCTTGCCGAAACCCCATATCTCCTGGGCACTTAAGGTTCAGAGAGAGATAGTGGAATCTATTTGCACTTACTTGTTTTTGTTCCAATAGATAGTGGAGTCTATTTGTGCTTATTTGTTTTTGTCCCAGTAAATGGTGGAATCTGTCTTTGTTTTTGTTCTAATAATTGCAGGAAAGTATTTGTTTGCTTATTCTTGTCCCAATAAATGATGCACACAATAATTAGTATATAAGTATACAATATACACTGAGCCATTGCAGTAAAGCTGTGATACCGAAATGTATAAACTAGGAAAAATGTAGGAACAGTTTTATTACTTAACGAGTAAACAGTTGTGACGTTTCGGCTTGAGCCATAATCATACAAAAACACACGGGACAAAGAAATAGAGAGAGGAGATAAAGTATAAATTCACATGAATGCTGTTTTAAAAAAAATGAATAGAGCACTTAGCTGTAATTTGTCTTCTTCTTCTTCTTCTTCTTCTTCGTTCACTTCTACCACCAAAAACCGCACTGTGAACCTACTGAATTCACGCTTGTGGTCCTCGTTAGGTCCCGTGGTCCCCTGTGTGGTCCAAAATAGACCACACGAGATCCACGAAAGGACCACAAGAGATTCAGAGTGTTACAGTGCTTTAGCCTGTATTCTTGGTGGATCTCGGAAGCGGGATTGCGTGACACCGTGGTTTTCATTGCACCAGTTTAGTCTAGGGTTGGACTTTCTCACCGGAAGACCTCAACGTGTTTAGGATATCAGTGCATCTCCGCTGGGTGAGAGGCGGTAGCCCACCCAGGCCAGAGTTGGACTTTCTCACCGGAAAACCTCGACGTGTTTTGAGATACCCGTGTATCACCGCCGGGTGAAAGGTGTTTGCCCATCCAGTCCAGGGTTGGACTTTCTCACCGGAAAACCTCAGCGTGATTAGGATACGCAAACATCCCCGCCGGGTGAGAGGTGGTTGCCTATCTAGACTTCCCTGGTCCAGTGTCTCCGACTTCAGCATTTTGCGGTCGTGGCCGCTACCCTTCCTAGTTGTGACCAGGATGGAGCTTTTGTCCAGGAGGACGAATCCTCGCCACTAGTGACTTCTACCCCTGGGTTGAGCCGGTTTAGGCATTATCCCAGTATGGGCGTGTTTGGGACGGGACCGACCTCTAGAGCAGAGGTACTGTGACATGCATAGCCTTCAAGATTCACCCCTGGTATGAGCCGGTTTAGGCAAAATTCACCAGTATGGGTGTTTATCAGGCGTTACCGACCTATAGAGCGGAGGTGGCATGACATGTCTAGCCATCAAGTTCCACCCCTGGTGTGTGCCAGTTTAGGCATATTTCACCAGTGTAGGTGTATTTCGGACGTGGGCGGCCTCTAGAGCAGAGGTGCCGTGGTATAGCTCTCGTAGTGATACTACTGGACATACCAGTTAAACTTCACTTTCCACCACCTTTTCCCATCGGCTCCGCACAGCAACCTTTATTTCTTTTCCGCATTTACTTCCTTAACCAGGAGGAGCTTCACTCCACGCACGGCATTTGAAGAGTCTCGCCAGCAGTGAGACAAGCCGGTTCATGCATTTCACCCGACATGACTGCACTCAGGACGTGGCCAACCTCCAGACCAGAGGTGCCATGATTTGACTGTTTGCTTCGCTTTATCCTTTCTACCACCTTTTCCGCAGTGATGCTGCGCAGCAACCTTATTTGTACCTTTCTTCATTGGCCGGGAAGAGCACCGCTCCACACACGGCAGCTGAAAAATCTCGCCAACAGCAGCAGATGAGCTACCAAACGTGCCACTCATCTACCCTAAGTAACTGGTTTTCAGGCGCCAGATATTCGCCCTCGCCCCTTCTCCTGTCAGTTTAAACAGTTCTGCCACGGGAAGGCCAGGAGCTGGACTTGACTGCCAGAGGCTGTTTGAGGCGCATTTGCAGTCCTTAGAACCGCTGTAATTTGTAATAAAGCTGTTCCTATTTTTTTCCTAGTTTATACATTTCACTAAATGATGCAGTCTATTTATGTTTGCTTCTTTTTGTCCCATTAAATGGCAGAATCCATTTATTTTTGCTTCTTTTTGTCCCATTAAGTGGTGAAATGTATTTATGTTTGTTTCTTTTTGTCCCATTAAATGGCAGAATCTATTTATGTTTGCTTGTTTTTGTCCTATTAAATAGCAGAATCTATTTATGTTTGCTTGTTTTTGTCCCATTAAGTGGCGGAATCTATTTATGTTTGCCTGTTTTTGTCCCATTAAATGGCGGAATCTATTTATGTTTGCTTCTTTTTGTCCCATTAAATGGCAGAATCTGTTTATGTTTGCTTGTTTTTGTCCCATTAAATGGCAGAATCTATTTATGTTTGCTTGTTTTTGTCCCATTAAGTGGCGGAATCTATTTATGTTTGCCTGTTTTTGTCCCATTAAATGGCAGAATCTATTTATGTTTGCTTCTTTTTGTCCCATTAAATGGCAGAATCTATTTATGTTTGCTTGTTTTTGTCCCATTAAGTGGCGGAATCTATTTATGTTTGCCTGTTTTTGCCCCATTAAATGGCAGAATCTATTTATGTTTGCTTCTTTTTGTCCCATTAAATGGCAGAATCTATTTATGTTTGCTTGTTTTTGTCCCATTAAGTGGCGGAATCTATTTATGTTTGCTTGTTTTTGTCCCATTAAATGGCGGAATCTATTTATGTTTGCCTGTTTTTGTCCCATTAAGTGGCGGAATCTATTTATGTTTGCTTGTTTTTGTCCTACTAATGGCAGTCTAATTTTGCTTGCTGGACTTTCTTTCAGATAATGATGGCATAATAATGATAACATAATGATATTTAATGTTCCTCAGAATTTTTCTATGTCCCGTGTCTTCCGATTATTCAGAGGTCTTGGATTGCGCCATCTTGTAGTGGTAGATGATAATTTTGAGGTAAGTTAAAGAGAGCAGAAAAATTCTGTACATGAAGTGCAGTGATGTGTAGTGAATCATATTTCAGAATATTGAAAGGTCTGCTTAGGTGGCATTAGTTTGCCATAAGAGAATCAGTTTGTAAATGTTCTCTTTTTTTGCATTTGTGTTATCATGTTGCTTTGTATTACTGTTGTTAGAAAATCGTGTCTCACTGTGTTAGCATGGAAAGAAAATAATCTGCACTTTTTTATGACCGTAGGAGATTCTTTTGAAATTTTTATTTTGAAAGTTTGGGGTCTTACATTTCAGTGAAGATTGGGATCATTTTTTGTGTCTTAGTAGAGTCACAGTTTTTTTGTTGTTTTTTTTTTCTGTTACCTGTTTCAGTATAATATTTAAGATATTTTGTCATCATTAGAGTTTTTAGATGGATTTTATTTTTTATGTGCTTTTAAGTAAAACTTTAAGCTTCGTATTTCATTTCAGTGTCATGTTTTTTAAATGTTTCAGTGAAGTTAAAAAAAAAACAAAAACACTGACATGAACGAATTTCTGTATTTGCATGACAAAGTTGTGCAGTATATTCTTGTTTTTCCCTTTGTCTCCTGACAGCCTTATATGTGTACAGTGTTTTCCATCATGCCTCAGCAGTATAGGCTGATATCCTCTGCTTTTAGGTTTATTTGTTTTCCTCAGCAAGTTATAACAAGAATCCTCTTGACCAAGTGGGTCGTTTGGAGGGTGATAGTGGGAAATCAATGCCTGGTACCTGTGGTCCAAAGACTGCACCACTATCAGTTTTGCCAGTCTTACTATCTGTGTGGCTGTCAGTAAAACTTGAGTTTCTCAGTGATGGCTGCAATTTTATAATTAAATAGGAAAAAAACATTTTATACATTTATAATTATCTTTTCCTCACAGCCAATTGGCATGGTAACAAGAAAAGACCTGGCCAAGTACCGTGCAGAAATCAAGAAGGGAATGCTGCATATGGAACATCTAACAGTTGAAAACAGATAGGTCGTCCTGAACTTCAGATTCAATAATAACTTGATTAGTCTTTTAATCTCCAGTAATTTATTTGCTTTATTCACATTGATTGTTCAGTGGAAGCATATCTTTCATGATGAAAGTCTGGGTAAACTGTACAAAAAAAATTGAATAGCAATTATAAATATTTTTTTTTCCATACCAGTTTAAAAACAAGATTAACTGTTTCATAATGGTAGAGTATCACAAGCAGAGATGATTCCTACCCTTTTTAAAAGTCTAATCCCTGAGATAAAGTGATTTTTTTTGGTCATAAAGCAGTATTACAGTATGTGATTCACCGCATAGACAGTGGAAATGATGTATTGGTGAGTTTTAATATTGAGAATTTGTTTTAAATGAGTGACACCCACTTGTCCTGTGTTGAATCTTCAAACCTGGAGATAATACAGTTGTGTTTACGCCACTGATGGACTCACTGTCACAGTCTTTGCTTGTCTCTTCACTTCCCTTCCCTAGATCTTGCCCCTTTCCCCTTCTCCCAGTTTATAAGTCCATCTCTCATTTTGCATTCTATGAATATTTTTAAAAATTAATATAGCAGATTAAGATCATTGCTATTTTCTTGTAAATATTCTGTGTATAAACTGTAGTACAGGTGCCATATATATATATATATAAAAGAAAAGACAGTTTTGATTTAGGTAAATACCAACTGTTGTGAGTTTTGCCGAAGATACCCTATCATGGGCAATTCCGCCAGTGCCCTACTATCAGCTATATGGTAAACTAGTGAGAAGTGCAACAAAAACAGAAGATAAAAGGTGGTGCCATAGTTGCAGGAAGAGACAGTATTTGAAGATCTTAGAAAATGAGAGCTGACATGGTGAAGCATATATGCCAGAGCTAATATCATCAACATCCTTTGCAGTCTCTGTGAACTTCATCATCATCAGCATCACTACCCAGTGCCCACACTTATGTTGTCAGATCCACCAGACATTGGGACTGCACACCAACCTTTTACATTAACTCTGTAAAGTTTTATACTGGCGCAGTGTTCTCTTGTTTGTTTATTACTTCATTGCTTGTTTTGTTACAGTTTTACTATAGCTAGTTTAATCTAGTTATTAAATTATATTGCTCATGAAGATGCTGCCATTTTCTATCTGTTTTATTTATCCCAGTGGTTGTCTATGTCCTAGATTCCAGTCCTCCCATTTCAACCCAGGCTGTCCCTGAATCCTTCCCTGTTCATGGCCTAGAACAGATTCCCAGCATTATGCATTCTTCCCCTTACAAAACATTTCTCCCCTTGAGTTTCAGATTCCTACCTGGAAAGTTGCATACCTTCCTGTTTTATTCCATAAACACAGTCTTCTGCTGTTCTATTTACTCCTTTCTTATGCTGTATTCTGGGGCATCCTCTGATGATCTGAAGTTGTGCAAGTATTTCACTGTCAGTGACAGAGCTTCCAGCCAGATCAAGTGGTCCTCCTCATCAAAGAATTCAACTTTTGTTTTTAAATCCAAAACAAGCAGGGATGATGGATTAGTTCAAGTTATGCTTGGTTTCCATGAGATGCCCATTTTATCTCCTCAGGATTTCCTGCATTATGCTTTTGTCTGTTTCAACTTTCTTTGTAGTTCACCCTCAAAAGAACATTGATTGCTTTGTGTGTGTTGCAGTTATGCAACTTTCCACCAAAACAACTGACTTCAGCCCAGAAATTTTTTGGACTGGGTTCATCTTCTCGTTGTGATCCCTGCTTACTTGGTCGGACCGGACTGTGTTTCCAGGGGCGCTGGTGGGAGGTAGATCAGGGTCTTGGCTGTCTGTGGTCCACCCACCCTAACACAAGCAGTCAGCCATGGGCCAGTGACTACTGTCTCATTCAGTGCATCCTCACCCTCAACTTTAAGCTGTCCCCCCCCCCCCAACAAGGAAGGGCCAGAAGGTGGATGAAGTTGCCTGAACTGTGATTTTATTCCATTAGCACATTTTTTGGCTGTGACAAATAACAGGTTTCTAAAATTCATGATAAATGTTGTTTTTTTTTTTTTTAATTTCTAGAAGTCTTTGAACATTTATTTATTGTGTGGTGTTTTTTTTTTTTTTTAAATGTTGATACTGTTAAATATTTCAACTCTACTAAGCTGAAGTATCTCGACTGCTTCGTGATGGCAGGGTATCTGGTGACCATGTGATATACTGTTTTGTTTTGTTTTTTTTTTTAATCTGGACATCAAAGTAATACATTAACAATTTTCTAGTTACCGATGTATAATGTATTTAATTACTACATTCCTACTACTTTATATTACTCATTATTTGCACTCATTATGTAATACTTTCTAAAAGCATGTTTGCCTGCTTGTCACAATGCCATATTTATGACTGGCTGTTATGTGTTAATGTCATTTATTAAATTTCCTGTTGATAAATTGAGTGTAAGATTTTTACAGGCATAGTGAAATGAATTTACAGAATCAACTTTTTTTTTTCTTTTTAAGTAACAATTTTGTTTTTTTGTTTTGTTTTGTTTTTTTTTGGCTAAATGGACAAGTCTCAGCATTATTTCAACAGCAGAAAATGTGTATAGTTTTGTTTTTTTCTCTGAGTGAAAAATTTGGGTGATTAGTTGTCTGCTTGTTTCATTACAGTCACTCTGATGATGATGGCTTTATTGTTTGTATCTTCAACTCACTTAAATTTATAGTGGCTGCCATGTTTCAAGAATACTGCAACATTCCTGTAGGCCTTTATGTCAGTAGATTGATTGCTGTTTTAGAAAATGAATCAACTTCCTGAATGCCTGGTAAATTGATTGCCATTTGTCTAAAGAAATTGAATCAACTTCCTGAATGCTCGGTAAATTGATTGCTGTTTGCCTAAGAAATTGAATCAACTTCCTGAATGCTCGGTAAATTAATTGCTGTTTGTCTAAAGAAATTGAATCAACTTCCTGAATGCTCTGTAAATTGATTGCTGTTTGTCTAAAAGAAATTTGATCAGCTTCCTGAAAGCTGTGAAGTGAAATTCCTTTGAATAGTCATACTGTGGAAATTCACAGCAGTTTTAACAGTGCATTACATTCAGGTATGCAGAGAGGAGTTTTGCATTATAAATTATTTTTGTTACATAATTCTATTATGTGATATAATGGTATGGACTGTTGGTTGATCACATGCTTGGTAAATTGAAATGTAATATTACACATGTAATTAACGCGGTACATTCTAGTGACTGACTGGTGTATGTTAACTCCAGTAGTCTTGCAAACCCAAAGATAATAAGTGCCATTCTTTCTTGTACCTAAGAGTAATAACTCCAGTTCTTTCTTTTACATAAGAGTAGTAAGTACAGTTCTTTCTTGAGCCTGTGAGTAGTAATTCAGTTTGCTTGCACTTAAAGAGTAGCAGCTCCAGTTGTCTTGAACCTAAGAGTATTAACTCCAGTTTTCTTGCCCTTAAATGTAGTAACTACAATTTTTTCTTGGACCAGAAAGTAGTAAATCTGATTATTTCATGCACTTACATCATTATATACATTGAGAAAGCATGTCAGAATTAATTCTGCAGCAAGAAGTAGTATATCGTAGCATATCTACTGGAATTGTGCAAGATTTGTCCATGTTTGTTACTACAGTCATAGGTCTAGTCATTTTTTTCAAAGCTGATAGGAAGGGAATGGTGGATAAGACATTTTTGTATTTTCTGGTTTTTTTTTTTAACCACTGTCTAAATGTCTATCACAGGAAATTGAAACTTTCACCTGTATGTACCAGTTAAGTTTAAAAATCTTTCCATGCATACCACTGATAATGAAGCTTTTAAATACACATACCACTTATGTTAAAACTTTCTGTCACACACACACATATATATATATAACACTGATCATTATCTTATAGTATTAGATTGTGATATTACCTGAAATGTTATCTAATTCATTCTGTAACAGTATAAACGAGGAGAGAAATATCAGAAACATTAAAATATTTGTGGAGACATCAGCATATTTGAGAAGGGAAAAGCTTCCAGAAATGATACTCAAAACTTTACAAGTGTTTTACCCTCTAGAGATTCATTCATGTATTATTGTAGGCTGGCATCCATCAGGTTCAGAACCACTGAAATAGCCAGTCTCTGATTACAGATTACAGTGTGTGCTATTTTACTTCCATTTTGTAAAGTGTTTGTTATGTTACAGTTTGTAGTGCAGTAACAGAGCATTTGCTTTCTGTCATGTGAAACTGTTTGTACCAGGTAGTGGAGTCATTGAAGATAAAGTATTTGTTAATCACTTGCCAGTGGCATTTTTTAAAAAAAAGAAACACAAAAAGACTACAATAAAAGACTATTTAGTGAGCCAGACGATATGGAATGGTTACATGTCAGAGAGATGTAGTATATATTCAGGAACTACAAAATTATATGGTATAATAAAGTAATAAGATGTTTACCATCCAGTCTGCAGAGTGATAGAGTAATATTTATATAAGTGGGGAATCTTGTAGATCACAGATATATATTCTGTGATGTGTTTGCTTGGAGCTTTCATAAATAAGCTTTGTGTTAGAGATTATAGAATTCGCTTTTTTAAATATGAATGTCTCATTTACTGTTATGAATGCTTGTTTTGCACTGTAGATCATTAATTTATTGTTTTATAAATAACTTTTTTAAAGCTTTTTTTTTTTAATACTGCAAATACTGTACATACAACAGCAGCTGTTGAATCACGTATACAGGAATACACTCATGTATTGTATATAATATCTTTGCCTTCCTGTAGTTTTCACCGGTGACCTTGATTTGCAAGTTTATTTGTGGCAATAGCTCACTGCTGTAGGCTTGTGTTGATAGACATAACAGTGACCTCTGAGCTGTATGAAATACATGATGCCCAGACGGTTGATGCGTGTCAACACTGGCGAGGCCCAGACATTTGATGCGTGTCAACACTGGCAAGACCCAGACGGTTGATGCGTGTCAACACTGGCGAGGCCCAGACATTTGATGCGTGTCAACACTGGCGAGACCCAGACATTTGATGCGTGTCAACACTGGTGAGACCCAGACGGTTGATGCGTGTCAACACTGGCGAGGCCCAGACAGTTGATGCCTGTCAACACTGGCGAGGCCCAGACAGTTGATGCGTGTCAACACTGGCGAGGCCCAGACAGTTGATGCGTGTCAACACTGGCGAGGCCCAGACATTTGATGCGTGTCAACACTGGCGAGACCCAGACAGTTGATGCGTGTCAACACTGGTGAGACCCAGACAGTTGATGCGTGTCAACACTGGTGAGACCCAGACAGTTGATGCGTGTCAACACTGGTGAGACCCAGACGGTTGATGCGTGTCAACACTGACGAGGCCCAGACAGTTGATGCGTGTCAACACTGGCGAGGCCCAGACATTTGATGCGTGTCAACACTGGCGAGACCCAGACGGTTGATGCGTGTCAACACTGGCGAGGCCCAGACATTTGATGCGTGTCAACACTGGCGAGGCCCAGACATTTGATGCGTGTCAACACTGGCGAGACCCAGACAGTTGATGCGTGTCAACACTGGCGAGACCCAGACAGTTGATGCGTGTCAACACTGGTGAGACCCAGACAGTTGATGCATGTCAACACTAGTGTACATACATCTGCATCTTGGGTGATCTCTGTAACAAAATCTCATCTGAGTCAGCTAGAATCTCATCATACTGTCTTCACTTCTACAAGGGTATGATCTGAGTGACTTCAGTGTGATGTAACATGAAGCCACACAAAAACTAGTTGCTGGTTGGATTCTTGGGGTCCACCCCCCCTCCTCCTCATACTCTTTATCTGTGGTTCCTTGATAAGCATAAATAAGTGACCTGCTGATACTTTGCCAAGGTAATATAAACATGCCTGTTCATGTATTTTGAAGCATTTAGCTGTTTCTATTCTAAGTCAGTATAAACTTATTTTGTAACCTATAGGCTGCTTCTTCAGTAACTGTTAATGAACCATTTCCATTGTCCATGAATCCACTCACAAACCCAGTTTTAGTGCCAGTAACTCCTTTTATTTATTTATTTTTTTAAAATACCTGTACAACTTTTTTACCCACAGCAAAAAATGTGTGCAATCACTCAGTGTGTTACAGTTCCTGGTAGGTCATCTTCTGATATTATAGAACCAGTCACATGTTACAGTTCCTGGTAGGTCATCTTCTGATATTATAGAACCAGTCACATGTTCCAGGTTGTTTAAGGTGCAGAAGTTTGTATTTGACAGATTTCCTTGTTCAGAAGCTTAAAACAAACTAGGATTTAGCAGGCCTATCACACAGACGTAAGCTTTTATGTGGACAACCAACCATTCATCCTTCATGAGGTGTATGTGACAAAGCTACCATAGTCTGTGATATATATGTATGCAACCAGCTCCAAGCACATGATATTTTAGAGAAGTGGAATATGGTCTTCCCCAGCAGAAGTGCCTTAGCCATCAGAAATGTGAACATTTACAGCCTTCACTCTGGTGCCAGTATTCCAGGGTCTGTTCATTACCTTACAATGACAATCTCACTATGCAAGATCTCAACCCTTCAGACTAGTCTGGCTGCAGAAGGGGATATCCTTTGTTCTGTTAGGCTTCTGTAGACTGGGATAGCTCTTCTAGTGAAGAAAGCTTGTTCATTGATGGTGGAGCATCAGTATACAGTTGGTGATCATCAGTTTAGAGCTTGATGAAAACATAATTCTGAAGTGTTCTTTTGGTCTTGTTTTGTGCTTATGGTTAGTCCAAACCACATTACGTGTCCAAAATTCAAGTCTGGTCACTAGGTCTTCATGGGTATTTCTTTATTTTCATTCTGATATGCTGCAGTAATACTTTATTGAAACTGTTGATACCTGATTAATTACCTACTTTATTGAAATTGGTGATACCTGATTATCTACTTTATTGAAATTGGTGATACCTGATTATCTACTTTATTGAAATTGGTGATACCTGATTAATTACCTACTTTATTGAAATTGGTGATACCTGATTATCTACTTTATTGAAATTGGTGATACCTGATTAATTACCTACTTTATTGAAACTGATGATACCTGATTAATTACCTACTTTATTGAAATTGGTGATACCTGATTATCTACTTTATTGAAATTGGTGATACCTGATTATCTACTTTATTGAAATTGGTGATACCTGATTAATTAGCTACTTTACTGAAATTAGTGATCCCTGGTTATCTACTTTATTGAAATTGGTGATACATGAATTATCTACTTCATTGAAATTGGTGATACTCAATTAATGATGGCAATGTGAGCTTTATTTATAATGCACTGTGAGATAAGTGTCATTTTTGTTTGTATGTGGTATTTTGACAAGTCACTTTACAGTTCACTGACAGTTCAGAAATAATTCACTTGCACGGTTGGTTTCTTAACTTGTGAGCTTTTACTTAGTAACCTAGGAGATTACACATTACTTCACGGTCACATCATGTTTCCGAGTTTTAAATTTTTATGAGTGTCACTACCATCTATTTGTGTGGAGCTGACACTGTGAAGCGATGCCTGGTTAGGTTTTAAAATCTAGATTTGGATCATAGCAACTTAATACAGTCTAGACAGTTTATTTGCATGAATCAAATTTATCTATAAAACTAAATATGATCATAGCTTATCAAGTATCTGAGTATCATTCTCATCTATAAAACTAAATATGACCAGTTTATTAAGTATCTGGATATCCTCCTTATCTATAAAACTAAATATGACCACAGTTACATATGTGTGTATCAGTGTATGTGCTAAGATTACTCCAACAAAGAAGCAAGTTGATGTTCCTGTTCAGTCAGCAGATACAGATGCTAACACCAGTTATTTGTATTACTTAGGACATTCTGCATTTGCAATGAATACTCTGATCCCAGATATAACAGATAGTACTCAGGGTACCACTAATACCAAATGTTAAAAGAAAAAAATTCTGCTCGAAATACCTGATGGTACTTTTATATGTCCAAAGGCAGACAAGCTATATTGGACTCTTCCACTTTGTATGTGAAAATGTCTGCAGAGAAACTCTCAGACAAGAAGCGGAGTAACAAATAAGTTTGATCTTCCATAAAGGCAAGCTGAATCTGACATTTTCTTGTTCTGTATTATATTGATCACATTCACACAATAAACTATGTAAGAAAGATGATTTGTTTTTTGTTTTTTTTTCCCCAATATCCAGTGTGATAAGGTAAATGAATTAAAATTATGGACATAGTACTTCTGTCCACATTTCCCATTCACCTGAATTCATATAATTTTTATATGGAACACTGACCTATGTGAGTGAAGTTCACATAATGAACATTCATGTGCTGAGTATTTTATACATTTCTTGGCTTAAACTTGGGGCTTTGTACTTGTATGAACTCCCTGTAACTGCCAACTGTTGTTCTTTGCAGCCAGTGCTGTAGAGGTGTTGAGGCACAACAGGGTCTTACAATAAGTAGATTGAATAATAAATAAGACTACAATAAATTCTGTCTTTGTCAACAGCAGCTTCTTACATGCAGTGCTGTTAAACGTCATGTAGGGCTCGCGTGGTAGTTTGCCGGGTTTTCCTGCTTTTAGTGAGCTTTTCAACCGCATCAAGGAATGTTATGGCCACCAAACTGGCCTCTCTTAACAATGTCCTCTTTAGTTTCACATGGTTGACCTCTTTTTCTTTGACCTGTTATGTACCACTTGTTTTGGGATTCTGATTGTTTCTTCTCATCACGTGATTGACATATGTCCATCTTCTTTCTAATCTTTACTCATCTGTCTTATTTCTGCGTTGTTCTTGAATTCATTCCACTTTATACAGAGTATTTTTCTTAGGCATTTGTTTTCAAAAGAGTCTTATTTCTCGTCTATTTCTGTAGTTGTTTTCCAGCTTTCACATGCACAAATGAGGGTGGTTATTACATTTGAATTGAATAATCTTAATTCGGTTTTTGTGCTTATAACCTTTGAATGCCATGTTCTCAAGATTCTTGAAGGTCAATGCTGCTTTTGCAATTCAAATTCTAACTTCCTTTCTGGTGTCACCATCCAGGTCTATGTAGCTGCCAAGGTATGCAAATTGGTTTACTTCTCCAACAGTTGTTCCTTCTGCGTATATTTTTCCTTCATGGTTAATGAGAAGTTTCATTATTTTTGTTTTTTCTTGAATTGATTTCACATTGTCACGGCAGCTTGGAGAGACTAAATTCAGTATTTGTTTAAGCAGCTATGACAGATTACAAAGCAGCTTGTAAAGACTGCAGCGAATTCGGCCTTCATTTCAATAGCTTAGATTGCAATAGTCTTCAGTCAGCTTACAGCTGTAACAATATTTGTAAAAACATTTTCATATCTAGACTTTGTTTTGTTCAGTGGCTTCACCAAGCCTTGAGCTCTACTCCACTTCCTGCCCCAGAACTAAAGCATCCACCAGAGACATGTATAAAGAAGCAGGACGGTCAACACCCACATCCTTTCTCTAACACTAAATCCACTCTCCCCAACTCTCAACTCTTAAAACAGACAGCAGCTTCATTTTGGTTCATCTTTATTCCTCTTGTCAACATCACTGACATACAGGTTCATATGCTTGTGTCTTTAATGTGTCCGCTATCTAGTGTTTAACTTTCAAATTCTGGATAAATATGCAGTTAGTAACAAGAACTGCTTTACACTGATCCTGAACAGCAGAACTTGCTGATATCATTTCTGATTTTGAGAAATTTTTGCACAAAGTTTATGATAAAGGCTAAGTAAAATGTACAGTTAACATGAAAGGATGGTGTGCCAAACTGATAGAAAATGACTTGTTCTTGATATATCATAAAGTTTGCTTGACCAAAATTAGAACAATCTTCCAATCTACCGTAATAATCGTTGTCTGAAGTCTGAAAAAAAAAAAAAAACTACCAAAAAAGTCCTTCTGTCAACATTCCTGTTTTTGCAACATCAGAATATACAGAGTTCTTTTTTTTTTGTGTTTTTTTTTTTCTAAATCACATTAAGTTGAATTGTGACAAGAATAATTTTTTTTATGTCTGAGAATTTAGCTTTCTCTCTCCTCCTCCCCCCCCCCCCCGGTTAAATCACAATTTTCAGAAAAGGAAAGTTTTAAGGATAGCACAACTAACTCTTTCCGTACCTCAGGAAGAAACGCGGACATTTAATTGGATGCTGGATTAAAAGCACGGGTCTTGATGTGTATAGGGGGTATAGTTGCAAAACTGAATGAAAAACAGTATCTCCGTGTACTTATTACGTTTCAAAATATAACTAAATGTATGAAGATTTCATAAATGCAGAGTTTTTTTTTTAGGAAAAAAAGAAGTAATGTAATGTTTTTTGAAATTATTGTGTCCAACTTACCATCGGATAGGTCTCAGGCTACAGTACTTACCATGTGAGATGCCTAGATCTACCTGTTGGTCTCATCTTGTGATAGTATGTTATATTATTGGTAAAATAATGTCTGAAATAACTTTCTAACTACTTCTCCAGTCGTCTAATACATCTAGAGCTACTTGGGATACATTCAAAAGCAATGACAGTGGTGTGATCGCAGGCCATGTCCATACCCTTATCTACACCATCAAAAATTGAAATTTCTTGATGTTTCTCCTAGTTTTTATGCTCGACATCGCTCATTACTAACCACGCTTTTGGCCATGGTGAAAATGGTCATGGGGCATGCGCACTAAATGTTTACAATCTAAACGTTACACCTGTGTTTTAATGAAACAAACCAAACGTCAAATTTTTTATGACTGGTACCACAGGAGAAACTGGAAGTGTCAGAAGTCTGATGACCGGCACGGGAAGAGTTAATATCAACAAACACGTACACAGTCATCTTTCTGGCATTCTAAATAAGTTTTCAGACTTAAAACATGAATAACTTGGCATAGTTTTAAACAAAACAAGCAAATGTCAATTCTATAACGAGGAAAAGCCCAGAATTTCTCATTACAGGATACCACAGATTATGCTGAACAGAGCCTAATAACTTTGTTGGTAACAATGAGGAAGTCTTCGTCCTGAAGTTCTCGCAGGGCATCATCAAACATTTCTTTAGTGATTGGCTGAAAAGGGAGAACGATAAACATTTATATTTACTGGCCAACAGTAATAACAGGAGATTGTATATGCTATATATTTAACGGCCAATGACAACAGCAGGAAATTATATTGATTGGTCAATGACATATCTTGATTTATATCAAGTATGTACAATATGGGTGTCTGAGCGGCAAAGTGGTTAGTGCACTGGTCTCTCGTGGCGAAGGTCAGGGGTTTGAATCTGGCCGGAGGCACCCCAGTCACCCAGCTGTAGAAATGGGTACCCGACTTCTTCTGGAGTTGGGGAAGGAAAGGCGGCCAGGCGTGATACTGATCATATCCCCCTCTAGTGTGCTGACAGGTCAAGGAAAATATGGGCGCTAACACCACATCCCTATGTGCCTCTAAGGCATGACAGGATTACCTTTACTTTTATGTACAAATATGGTATATGTTGAGTTTACCGATCCACAGGACAGAAACACAGGAGGGAATTGAAACTAAGTTGGCTCCACCATAGCATTTAATGCTGAAAGCAGGGATAATGAAAAAGTTATCATGGCTAGTGCACTGGAGTTGGTCAAGACCCTATCCCTTCATCTATATAGTACTTTTAACTCTTTAACCTGGCTGATAGGGTAGAGGTATGTGGTGTCCCTCCTAGGATGTGCAGCCAACTTTCATGTTCTTATTTTGTTTTAGCTCAGTTGAGGAATTTAGTTTTCTATGCTCAGCCGTCTTAACAGGTCACATTTGAGGAGGAAATCAGTCACACCACTTTGACCCACTCCCCATCCAAATCAGGGAATGCACTTCAAGGTCTTCATAGTATAGTACTCGAGTTCACAGTTTCAAGGTTTTTCCTACAAAAACATGGACTTCTTCCATGTTCACTCTCAAAAGAATCTTGGTTGCATTGTGTCACTGTTATGCAGCTTTTGGAGGATCCAAAACTTGGCTTCCAGGGCCACCACTTGGAGGTTAAAACTAGGTCTTGGTCAGCTACAGTCGGCTAAACTTGACACAAGCAACTGGTTATTGGTCTTCTCATTCAGATCAAAATGATATCGTCCCCCCTACCTCCCCAAAGAGCAGAGAGAGAGAGAAGAAAGAACAATACTTACTTTTTTTCACAGCACAGAAAACTTGTACATCTGACACATCAGATTTTACAGGTATAATGAATAAGTAATAACATACATAGAAATTAGAAGTCAACCAATTTGCATACCTCGGCAGCTAAACACACCAGGATGGCGACACCATAAAGGAAGTTAGAATTGCAAAATCAGCATTGACCTTCAAGAATCTTGAGAACATATGGAATTCAAAAGTTATAAGCACAAAAACCAAGTTAAGATTATTCAAATGTAATATCCACCCTCATTTATGCATGCGAAAGCTTGAAAACAAATAAATAAACAACAAACTGGACTCTTTTGAAAACAAATGCCTAAGGAAAATACTCCGCAAAAAAGTGGAATGAATTCAAGAACAATGCAGAGATAAGACGGATGACTGAACAACAACCAGTCTCATGGGTGATCAGGAAAAGGAGATGGACACATGTCGGTCACATGATGAGAAGAAACAGAATCCCAAAACAAGCTATCAAGTGGAACACAACAGGCTGAAGAAAAAGAGGCAGACCACACGAAACTCTAAAGAGGTCACTGTTAAGAGAGGCCAATTCAATAGGCATAAAATCCTTTTATGCGGTTGAAAATCTCGCTGAAAACAGGAAAACTTGTCTAACTACCTTGCAAGCCCTAAGTGACGTTTAACGGCACGGGAAGGACGTAAGATTGTAAGATATGCAAGATGCTTACGATATCTGAGGTCTCCCTGAAGTCCTCGTATAGTTTCTGATGTTTGAGGGTTGGCACTTTGCCTTTGGTCTGGATCAGTTTCTTCAGGGCAGAAGCAATCTCGGCTTTCCGCTTTCGTGCTGCACCACTGATGCCAGTCGTTAAAATTGTGATGTCAATCTTACCGGTTGATGGGTCAACAGCTGCTTGCTTCAGAGCTTCCTTGTACAGTCTATGGAGGATTGTTAATTTCATTATGTATGAATTCAGATTGTTTATGCTGGTTTTTTTTTTCTTTTATTCTTTCTAAGAGCAATTTATTTCTTCATGATCCAATGACAGACCTCAACTTGTACACCAGGTACACATCAGTGGTTCTCAAAATTTTTCCACCTGTCACTCCTTTGCCTTCAAAATCATATCCCTAGCACCCCCTGCAGCTCTCATTTATCTCTCCCACACACACACCTAGCACCCCCTGCAGCTCTCATTTCTCTCTCTCTCCCACACACACACATCCCTAGCACCCCCTGCAGCTCTCATTTATCTCTCCCACACACACACACCTAGCACCCCCTGCAGCTCTCATTTCTCTCTCTCTCCCACACACACACCCAGCACCCCCTGCAGCTCTCATTTCTCTCTCTCTCCCACACACACACCCAGCACCCCCTGCAGCTCTCATTTCTCTCTCTCTCCACACACACACCCAGCACCCCCTGCAGCTCTCATTTCTCTCTCTCTCCCACACACACACCCAGCACCCCCTGCAGCTCTCATTTCTCTCTCTCTCCCACACACACACCAGCACCCCCTGCAGCTCTCATTTCTCTCTCTCTCCCACACACACACCTAGCACCCCCTGCAGCTCTCATTTCTCTCTCTCTCCCACACACACACCTAGCACCCCCTGCAGCTCTCATTTCTCTCTCTCTCCCACACACACACCCAGCACCCCCTGCAGCTCCCATTTCTCTCTCTCTCTCTCTCTCCCACACACACACCCAGCACCCCCTGCAGCTACCATCTCTCTCTCTCTCTCTCTCTCTCCAACACACACACACCCTTCCAACCAAAAAACTTCCCAATGTGCCACTTTTTGAATCTCTGGTCCAAACATTCAAGAAAATTCTCCCGATTGTCCCTACTGCTATATTTTTTTTTTTCTGGCCTGGTTCCTTTCTCCATGAAAATTTCTGCCTGATGTTTCTTCCCAAGTGATCTAAATCTTCTAGACAATCCAAAAGCCCCGGTGGACTGCAGTGGTGCCAACCTGTTACTTGCGGAGCTTCTTAGAGGGTGTCATTTCAATGTTGTAGTGACTGAGAAGAGATGCCGTGATTACAGTTGTCAATCTGGCAATTCTATCATAAAAGTATCATAAAATTGCTGGCAACAGATTATGCTGATAAATGAATATGTAAAAATTTTTTTTAAAAAAAAGTTGCGTGTTCAGTTTTAACTCTTTCCGTGCGTATGGTCGAATTTTCGACACTTCCGGTGGTCCCCAGTGTGCGTATGGTCAAAAATTCGACACTGTTTGTTCCATTAAAACAAGCGGTGTAACATTTACATTGTACGGATTTTGTCAGCAATTCCGGTGACACTTTCAAAATGGAGAATGCGTGCCTAGTTACGAGCGATGCCGAGCAAGAACAAGGACGTGAAGCATGGAAATTTTTCAATTTTTGACGATGTAGATAGGGGTATGGACATAGCCTATGACCACCCCGCTGCTCTTGAATGTTTTCTAAGTAGATTTAGACATATTTAGATGACTGGAGAAGTAGTTAGGAGGTTATTTCAGACATTCATGCAGCGAAAATGCCATACGGAGTCACAATACGAGATCGATAAGTAGATCTACACATCTTAGATGGTAAATAGGGGTAAGAAGCGCGAATCTAGACCTAGCCGATGGTGAGCTGGCCACAATCAGTGTCTAAAAACATCACATTACTTCTTTTTTCCTAAAAAACTCTGCATTTATGAAATTTTCATTCATTTAGCTACACTTTGACACATATTACGTATACGGAAGTGCATGGAAATACTGTTTTCCATTCCATTTTACAACTAGACCCCCTTACTGACAAAGACCCGCGTTTTACTCCCGCACGGCCATGACACGTCCGTGTTTCTTCTGCCGCACGGAAAGAGTTAATTATCTGCAACCATTTCGAAGTTAAAAAACTGGAGACTCTACCTTTCAATGTCCTTGCATATTTTGATATTATTACACATCCTCACAGAAGGATAAACCAGACGAGTGATATTCACCCTCTTGCCTACCTTCTTGCTTCCTCCACATCTGCCACCTCCACTGTCTCCGACAGTCTCATTCTAGCATGAGCCTCGGCCAAACGGATCAAGGATTCCAGCTGTCGAGGATAAGCGGACACCTGGCCTCGCGAGCTCCCAACTTTTCTCATCTCAACATAGGCTTGAATGAAAGCTTGTCCGGCCTCTTCTCCTATTTTTGGATGCACAAAGCCCTTGGCATATGTGAGATAATCCTTTAGTATATTCATATCCTGCAAGGGAAAAAAACAAACAAAACTATGCATCATAATGTGCATTAATGTTAGCAAAGCCGGGACTTGTTCTTCCCGAAATGAAGCTCATCGGTACCAGCAAATAGAACAGATAAAAGAATGTAAACCTGGTAACAATCTGTCATACTGTTTCTGCCTGGTCAATGGAACAGAGATTAATATGTACTTCTTGTGTTGTCCCAACTCAAGTCCACTCCTGCAGCATACACCTCTCCCAGTCGGATGTCTTTCTTCTAAGTTCTTCTCCGAGATATCAACTGCCAAAGAGATTTTTAGCTTCCAGCATTGACAGAGTTCTTAACCTTGTTTTTAAATTACAGGCCCCCCCAAACGTCTGCCCAGTATGTCCCCATACCACCTTTACCAGTCTGTCAAAACCACCACTATCACTTTTAGGTACCAGTATGACTTCACGCCGTATCAATATATATATTTTTTTATGTACGGATAACAAGGAATAGTACAGAACAATTAATTGCTTAATTATTTAACTGTATATTAACTTTGCCCATTAATTTACTGATACGCATCTAATTTTTTTTTACACTATACGTAATGTTGGAAAGTAAAGTGAGTTTTTTTTAAAACTTGCTTTTTTAAGTAATATTTTTATCATAGTTCCTGTATAGAATCACAGAGCGTAACTTCTTGAGTGGTTTCACTGGGTCAGTAGAACCCATAGCTTAACTTCTTGAATGGTTTCACTGGGTCAGTAGAACCCATAGCTTAACTTCTTGAATGGTTTCACTGGGTCAGTAGAACCCATAGCTTAACTTCTTGAATGGTTTCACTGGGTCACTTGGTGCATCTCAGTGTTTGACAGTTGGTGAAGTTCTGGAGGAGTTTATGTTCAAAAATTAGTACGAGGATGATAAAGTTTATGGAAACTCAAAATATCAAACCTCAGGAATAAATTCAAAATAAGAATTGAAATAATTACAAGCACAAAGACTGAAATTATGAAAATACAATTTAAACCTCACATCCTCGATAAGGTTCAAGCACGACAGAAGGTTACTTTATCATTCACTATCACTCACCAGATTTTCCTCCTCCTCTTCCTCTCTGCTTCTGAAATAGAGAGACACCAAGTGGGAGGCAAGACGACGATCGAAAAGCTCATCTTGTGGGTCCAGCAGCAAAAAGATCAGATCAAACCTGCAACAAAAAACAAGGACAGAGGAATTTTAATGTGTGTTTAAAATACAGAATAAAGGTAAAGGTATGAAGTTGTGAGCCAGTGTCATTTTATGTAGTCAAACCATAAGTTCTCTACTGCCTGGTCAGCAGTTGACCAGAAACTGGCAACTAGTGTCACCATCGCACGAACTCCCTAACTAGCGGAGTCATTCCTCTTCCTTCCCAGAGTGTTAACCCCGGTATCCATTTTCTCTTGATGCTGGGTGAATCATGGGAGTTTTTTTGCGAGCCATGATCTGACCCACATTATATTAAGTGGAAATCAAAACTGGGTCATCTGGTCTGTAAGCCAGTGCCTAATCAACTGCACTAATGTGACTTCCACCCCCCCCCCCCAAATACAGAATTTGTTTCATTATTAAAGCAACTTGTAGGAAAACTGAGTGAAGACACTGTCCATTTTAGCATTCAGTGACTCATACCTCCTAAGCTGGTGTCAGAGTTGGCAAACCATAGCTGACCAAGACCCTATCCCACCTCTCTGTTGGTACCCCCAGTACGAGGCCTAGTCTGGCTAACAGAGCAGGGATTACCGTAGTCCCCATCGGTGGATCCACTGCACGCTCCTTGCTTTCTAGGTCCTCTCAGGAACTGATGAAATGACTGCCTTGACCTGCTCCCAATCAAACAGGATGCTGTGCCTTAACACCTTCACTGTGCTGGCTGTAAAATCTTTAATAACTTTTGTCATGTGCAATCTGCCTTTAAGTTTTAAACTAACAAACTAGACCAAGGTGTGACAAAACTTCACCATGAAAGATCTCATAACAAAGATGTGTCTGTTCAAATTCAATCAGTATTTGAGATTCACAATAGTTTTGAATTTTAGCCGGACAACTGACCTGGACAGTAATGTATGTGGAAGTTGAATGTTTTCAGTGATTGTCTTGTTCTTGTTCCACTGGGACTCCACGGGGTTGGCAGCTGCCAGGATTGATGTGCGAGCATTCAGGGAACAGATGATGCCTGCTTTGGCAATGGACAGTGTCTGCTGCTCCTATGCAGAAACAGCAGCAGATTTGTGACAGATAGTAGCAAGATAGATACAACACCGATAACAAAAAAAAAACCAATATCTATTTTTATTTACCATATACCTATCCATTCATAAAAGTGAAAGTGTGTTGTAGAATTCACATTATCTGCAACTTTAGCAGGGATTTTTGATTCAGTTTTAACATGCTTCTCCTTCTCTTCATGATGGTTTGCTGTGTGAAATTTATGAAAGAAAAATTTTTAATGAATTCCTGAATGATTATCTATTATGTGGTATGCCAGAAGGAGATGGTAAACACTTTTCAATCCTGTGCATTTCTTGGTGCTTTAGATCAGTTCAAACTCCTCTATTATGCTATCTGATCAGTCAATTTAGATATTTTATCTTGGTCTACCTCTTGTTTTTCTTTCTTTCTTTCCTTCTCTGGACTTTTCGCGACTCTCTTTACTTCACAAATATGTCTTTTTCTGTCAAAAGAATTTTGATTGTCTTCTCCTTTATAGTTTAAACAAATCTTTTTTTTTTTTTAATCTTCTGTTTTGCAGCTTCCTGGAGTATATTTTGTTTGATTTTTCTGGACATCCAAAGTGTATGCAGCACTTTTTTCCAAAACAATATCTCTGCTGCTTTCATTTCTCTTTAATCTGTATGTTTATTGTTCAAACCAAAATTTGGCTCTATATAGCAATGCAACAATCTTTTTCTTTTCTGCTTCTTAAGGATATTATTTTATGATTTTAATTTTAAAAAACCTCAACATAAAATTTTGGCAGAAGTGAATACTATACTGTGTCACAAAGGATTTAAAAAAAAAAAAGGTTTGAAAAAATGTTGTACGTGACTATTTCACCTTAAACTACTCTGATGTTCACTCTCATATAGGTTGTACCTGCTGTTGTCAGTGTGTGCCTAGCTCGGCCTGATTCATCCAACTTCACCTTCCTGTTGAAATCCCTATTTATTTGGGCCAGTTTCCTGTTCCAGCTACATCACTTGAAGGTAGAACATGGCCATGGTTAGCTATTGGTCTGCCAAAGCTAACACAAGTAGCCAGCTTTGGGTCACTATTATTTCATTTAGCCTGACTGCTGCATCCAGTACATAAACTTCTGAATTTTCTTTCATAAAATAAAAGCAGCTGAAATATGTATCAAAGAGGAAAAGTTGGAAGAGGTGGAGAGTTTTGAATATCTTGGATCACTGCTAACTAATAATGGAGATACAATGAGGGGAAATTAAAAGGAGGGCATCTATAGCTCTTCAAAAAGTAAAACAACTAAAGAATCTGTGGAGAGGAACAGACAGAACTACAAAAATAAGATTTTTAAAGCATGCATCTTTCTCATAACAACACATGCCTGTGAGACCTGGACACTTAACAAAATAGCTGAGAAACACATAAATGCCTTTGAATGTAGATGCTACAGAAGAGTTCAAATATCATGGACACAAAAAAAGAACAAATATATCCATACTACAAGAACTTAATACTGAAGAAGGCTGGCTAGTAAAGAGGATTAAAGAGAGAAAACTTAAATATTTTGGGACACATTAAACGTCATGATAATTTAAAGAAGACCGCCTTGGAAGGAAAAGAAAGAGAGGAAGATCAAGGCAAAGAGGCTGCAAGACATCGTCGATAATCTACAAATGGATGTATCAGCAGCAGGGCACCTTGCTTAATCAAGAGGCCTGAAGGATAGCTGTTAGGGAGGCAAAGTTCCGCAGAGACTTGCAAATGAATGATTGAAATTTACTCCTGGATTTATGATTAAAATTAAAATATAAGAAAATGGACATATACCAACACTGAAGATCCCCAAAAAATAATAATCAACTGAAGCATCTGCATACCTAGGAATCAAGAGTACGGCCATCGTAAGTGGTTGGCTAACACTTACCATGACCTCATGAAGTACTGAGCGTGTGCTGTCATTCATCTTATCAAACTCGTCGATGCAGCAAACACCGTTGTCACTTAACACAAGAGCTCCCCTGGGAATGCAAAGTTTTGAGAAAAAAATTTTTTGCCTGGAAATATTCATTCAAATCAATGACACAAAGTGTAATACAACCGCCACATCCACTAACAAAAATGTCCAGGTCAAAGTCATGTTTAAGAGATTTATGCACACTAAAATTAGTTCCCCATCACCCTAGGTGTAGAAGTGGGTACCTTGGCTCCTCTTGGAGCTGGGCAAAAAGAGACAGGTGTGATGCTGACAACATCTCCCTCTAGTGTGTCAGCTGGTCAAGGTAAACGATGGCACTAAATCATACACTAGAGGTGCTTCTGTCGGTAATCAGAGACTGGCATCCTCACATTCCAGGCATCCAAATATGTATTCTGCCTTCAGCTCCAACACCCACTAATTTCTGTGCCTGTTGATGGAGCTGGTCTCACACTAGTTGTGGATAATGCATACTAAATCACTTCTTTCAGAAAAACATCCACCTCCTCCCTCCTCCCCCAATCATCATCCTGATGTGATTGCTGTCATTCAACCTGATACTGTTCTCCATATGCAGCCCAATCAAAGTGGCTCTTGCAATCTCTTCCCTGTCCGTTTTTAGGGTGCCTTGAATTGATGCCATGCTTACCAACTTGTCCGCTCTTTCACTCCCACATGACCTGGGCAGCAGACCCATGTCAAACCAGATAAATGAGAGCCCATCTGTCTCTGTTTTCTCTGTAACATGTTTTGGGAGTCTGTTATAATAATCCCATGCAAGTCGTCCTGCTCCACCAACCAGGAAATTGCTTCTGATGCACCCTGCACCTCCATTCTCATGCACAAAGTGGTGGTTGCATAGGCTCCTGATTTACTGGCAACCAGTTTGCCGTTGTGGTTGGCAACATAGTCCCATCCACCTTTTAGGCCTCAAGCCACCGACCCGTCTGTGGAGATCACAGGGTCATGTGGTCTGGGGTGACGCTGAAGCTGTTCCTGCGCCTGGGCTTCTATTTTACCCTGAGCCCAGTCTCGGCATTCACAGCCAAGCTGGATCACGACCTTCATTAGATTCTGCACATGTGACACTTTAGTCCATTCCAGTTTTAGTTGGATCAGGTATGACACAGCCACCTTTACCAATGACCTTTAAAACTGATTAAAATTAAAATAGCAAATGGACGTATCAAAACTGATGATCCCTGGGAAATAATAAATGTAGTGAAAAAAAAAAATGAAAAAAAAACCCCAAAACAAAACAATAAATTAGCATGTACTCACGTCTGCAGGACCAACTGTCTTGTTTCAGGATCCTTCGTAACATATGCTGTAAGACCCACTGCACTGGATCCCTTGCCAGATGTGTACTGACCACGGGGCACTAGGTGGTGGACATACTGCAGAAGCTGGGACTTGCTTGTACCAGGGTCACCACAAAGGAGAATGTTAACCTCCGATCTGGACATGGAAAGAGAGAAGAAATGTCATGGTCATATAATCTACCTTTTTTTACATCCTCAGGTTTTAAAACTTGCAGCTGCTGACAGAATCATGTCACTGATTGTATCAACATTGGATCTGCATAATAACAGATACATAAGTAAATGAATTTTATATCCTCTCATTACAAAACTTTTCTACTACACAAGTAAAAAAATGAAACCAGGAGCATCTGTGAAAATGTAATGCTGATAAAAATAATAATAGCTTTTCACATTGTATTACAAAAAAAATTTGAAAAAAACAAGCAATAAACACAACATACAATAAACTGCAAAAACCATTTACTCTACAGTTAACCACCATGATTAAATATGGCTTGTTCTGGAGTTTCATCGTTACATCTTTATTCTGAAATGACATTCTTCAGGACGGCATTATCCCAGAATGTCTGGGGGTTTGGGTCCAAAGATAAGGAGGTAAGGGTAGTCATATGAAGCCATAGGGCATCTAAAAGATACAACGAATATAATTTCCTTGATGAATCAGCACTCCCGACGGCGATGTGATCAGTATCACACGTGGCAGCTTTTACTTCCCCAACTCCACGAGGATCTAGGCACCCACTTCTACGTGGGCTGATACTCCTCTGGCTGAACTTAACTACTGACCTTGCTGTGAAAGAAAGTGCAACAGCCACTTTAATATCGGTGCCTCCCTGAGATAACTGAACGTTCCTTAGCCTATTATCAGTGTTCACTTACTGATGCATCACTGTGCATTTTATTTTCTTAACTCTTTCCGTACCACGTATAAAAACACGGACGTTACGTTGGTACTGATGATGATGTTACATGGCCGAGCGGGTGTTTTCATATAAGGGGGTCCCTCTATAAAATTCATTGTAACAAACAAACTCCTTCATCAACACGTGTGTATCTCATATTAAAATAAGTGGAAATGAAAGAAGATTCCATAAATGAAGTTATTTATCATTTTAAAAAACAAAGAATAGAAAAAAAAACAACTGTTCTGAAAAGATTGAACGATTTTTTGGCACTAAAAATATTTTTTAGCGCTGAGCACTAAAATCAAAGTTTTACATACCTGAAATGTGCCAGAATCCAATGCAGAATGTTTATTCCGGAACCGAAACATCGATAATTGCGGATTCTTTTGATATCCAATAAATCTAACAGGTCTACAGATGTGAAAAACACATTTAGTAAGCTAGGTCTAGTCGGTCAGTATGACCCTTCTACCAACCAACCTCGAAAAAAGTAGAAAAAGTTACACTGAAATCGATCCACTTCGTGATCTCCTTCCATTTCCAGCCTGCCCAGATGCTAAAATAGCGTAACTTTGGAGCAGAAGAGTTCTGGTTGGCTAAATGAAAAGTTGCATCAAGTTTTCAACGAAAAAAAAATCAGAAGACCTAAAGGGTGGCGTGGGATCCGACGGTAAAACAGGAACTGGACTTAAAGGGTAGCGCGGTACGGGAAGAGTTAAAACAAATACAGCATGCCAAATGTTTATTTTCAGCCATGTATTTGTGCAGAAAATTCTCACCTGAATTTTCCTCTGCCACTGTTTGTGAAGTCCTTCCTGTTGCCACCAAATAGTTGCAGCAAAATGCCTTTTTTGACATCTTCATTTTCATAAATGCTTGGTGCTGAAAATCGGGCAAATAATGAAAAGAAATAATGAAATCAGATCTCATGATGTCTGCACTTGCACTAAAAGGGCACTGGTTGCACTGTGACATGGCTTGCAGCTGGCTGTGATTTCAGCTCAACACATTTATCCTCAGCATAGAGTATATTTAGTTCTGGGTTCATCTTCCCATCTCGATCATCATTCACTAGGTCAAACTAGTGTCTAGTTACCAGAGACATCATATGGAAGTAGAATAGGATCTTAGCTATGGCTCACAAGCCATGATGTAAGCAGTCAGTTATGAGTCACTGACTCATGACTCAGTCATAAAGCATTTTAAAAGCTAAATGAACATGTAAATATAAGCATTTTTTAAAATAGTTTATTATGCAGAAAACTGACAAGTCATATATCCATACTACAAGAACTTAATATTGAAGAAGGCTGGCTAGTAAATAATATATAATCAAGCTAATAACTTTGTTATTAAGAACATAATCGTTTCATTTAGATATCTGTTCGCTGATGACCTCCATATAACTTCTAAATGAAGTTCCTTGCAGCTGGAACCGGCTGCATTAGTTTCCATTCTTGAATTGTACCCATGAGATAGGGTTTCTCACACCACTTGGATGTATCAGTCTCTACTCCACTGGTCCAGTTGAAGTGAACAGTTTGTTTCCACAAGCACTGCATGAATTTAGTATATCCTAACCATATGTACATTTACTGATGCTGATAATACGACCTTCCTTTAACTCTTTCCGTGCGTAAAGTCGAATTTTCGACACTTCCGGTGGTCCCCAGCGTGCGTATGGTCAAAAATTCGACACTGTTTGTTCCATTAAAACAAGCGGTGTAACATTTACATTGTACAGATTTCATCCGCGATTCCGGTGACACTTTCAAAATGGAGAATGCATGCCTAGTTACGAGCGATGCCAAGTGAGAACAAGGACGCGAAGCATGGAAATTTTTCAATTTTTGACGATGTAGGTAGGGGTATGGATATAGCCTATGGCCACACCGCTGCTCTTGAATGTTTTCTAAGTAGATTTAGACATATTTAGACGACTGGAGAAGTAGTTAGGAGTAGCTAGGAGGTTATTTCAGGCATTCATGCAGCGGAAATGCAATACGGAGTCACAATACGAGATCGACAAGTAGATCTAACATCTTAGATGGTAAGTAGCGCGAATCTAGACCTAGCCGATGGTGAGCTGGCCACAATCAGTGTCTAAAAACATCACATTACTTCTTTTTTCCTAAAAAACTCTGCATTTATGAAATTTTCATTCATTTAGCTACACTTTGACACATATTACGTATACGGAAGTACATGGAAATACTGTTTTCCATTCCATTTTACAACTATACCCCCTTACAGTTCAAGACCCGCGTTTTACTCCTGCACGCCATGACACGTCCGTGTTTCTTCTGCCGCACAGAAAGAGTTAAGACTTGAGGTTCTTAACTTTTAGCTATTGCAAACTCCAATGTATGTTCACATACCCTCTCATCACACTGTCAAAATCATTAACATCACCAGTCCTGTTATGTAACAGCACGACTTCAAAATACTCTAACTCAGTCATCTTTGCTTTCTGTGGTTTAAAAGTAAGTCTAGTTCTGTCATCTTTGCTTTCTGTGGTTTAAAAGTAAGTCTAGTTCTGTCATCTTTGCTTTCTGTGGTTTAAAAGTAAGTCTAGTTCTGTCATCTTTGCTTTCTGTGGTTTAAAAGTAAGTCTAGTTCTGTCATCTTTGCTTTCTGTGGTTTAAAAGTAAGTCTAGCTCAGTCATCTTTGCTTTCCGTGCCTTGGTAGTAAATCTAGTTCAGCCATTTTTCCCTTCTGTGCCTTAGTAGTAAATCTAGCTCAGCCATCTTTGATTTCTGTGTCTTCGAAGTAAATCTAGCTCAGCCATCTTTGATTTCTGTGTCTTAGAAGTAAATCTAGCCCAGCCATCTTTGATTTCTGTGTCTTAGAAGTAAATCTAGCCCAGCCATCTTTGCTTTCTGTGGTTACTGAAACAAAATCTTACCAATGGCTCTGGCCAATCTTTCATAAATGTCGGACTTCTTTGCCAGGGTTTTCACCATTTCAATCCTTTCCTCGCTCATGTGTATGGTCTTCCTACAGATAAAGAAGCACACTTCTTACATTCACAAACATGCACTGTAATATATTTATAAAGTACTTGCATTCATCATACTATATAAAATAAAACTCTGGCCAAATTTCATATTCTAAATCTCTGACAACCAGCAGGGCTGAGTGATTATCTCTAATGAACAATTTGAGGATGAAAAAAAAAAAAGTAAATAAACTGCTGGTTGTTGTGACTTGTATGCCCCAGGACTTACAGACATTATGGACAGGACTGCTAAGCTAGGCTTCTTGGTAAGCTCCACCTTGAGTATACGAGTAAGAGAGATTGGCAATTCAGATTTCAATTTGAATATGAACCAGTCTCCACATAATTTATGGCACATAACTTTTCACACCAGCATGCATGAAATACCACATTAGATTCATCTAGCAATTCTCTGAACACAAGAAACAGAAAAATGAACATTTATATGAAATATATTGAGCTGAGTTTAATTAAAAATATGGGCGGGATTAGAAATGTGCTACTTTTCAATTTTTACTTAGACTTAGCTAAATATCCCTCTGAACATTGATTCACACATTTGTGCAGGATGTATCAACAGTTAATGAGCTCATCATCATCATGTGCCATGCCGACTGGCGTTGGCTATTATGCTTCTCCAGAGTACACGATCCTTCATGCAGGCCATCAGCTCAGTTGCTGATCTCCTCTCACACCATCCCAAAAGACTGTCCAGTATCATTTCTCTTGGTCTTCCTCTTGATCTTCTTCCTTCTATTTTTCCTGTTGTTATAATATTTTCAATGCCCCCTCTTCTCATTGTATGTCCTATGAAAGTACATTGTCTCTCTCTTATCTTTTTGACAAGGTTTTTTGTTAATGAGTTAAAGGAGCAAAAAAAACCAAAAAAATCAAAGCCAAAGTAACCAGTAAATGCCTAACTATGCCTACCCATCCTCTGCTTCCTCAGTCAGTCTCTTGGTGTCAAGTTTTCTGAAGTGAACCACATCAACATGTGTCTTGTAGACAGACTTGACATTGCGCTGTCTAGGATTGACCCGCAGTGGAACTGCACGGTAAATTCCAGTCACTGTCACGCGGTCACCAGGCTGGACACGGTCAACAAGGTCATTATGGGCATACAAAATGATTGTGTGGGGCGTCTGGCCTGGTGGCATATCCTCTGTGATTTTAAAAAAATAAAAGGAAAGAAGCTGAGTGTGCGAATGACTGAATGTAGCAAAGAAATTATCCATTACATAGTAAAATGAACTTATTATTAGCAATCCATTACTGTTTAACTCTTCCCATGCCACAGGAAGAAACGCGGACGTTCAGTTAGGTGCCGGAATAAAAGCGTGGGTCTTGATCTGTATAGGGGGTATAGTTGTAAAATGGAATGGAAAACAGTATTTACATGTATGTTCGTGTACTTATTATGTTTCAAAGTATAACTAAATGTATGAAAATTTCATAAAAGCAGAGTTTTTTAGGAAAAAAGAAGTAATGTGATGTTTTTAGACAATGATTGTGTCCAGCTCACCATCGGCTAGGTCTAGATCTACACTACTTACCATCTGAGATGTGTAGATCTACTTGTCGATCTCGTATTGTGATTCTATGTTGCATTCTCGCTAAATTAATGTCTGAAATAACCTCCTATCTACTTCTCCAGTCGTCTAATATGTCTAGATCTACTTGGGATACAATCAAGAACAGTGGGGTGGTCACAGGTCATGTCCATACCCCTATCTACATCATCAAAAATTGAAAATTTTCGATGTTTCTCTTCCTTTCTCTTGCTCAGCATCGCTCGTAACTAAGTTCTCTTTCACTATTTTTAAAAGTGTCACCGGAAACACTGATGAAATATGTACAATCTAAATGTTATACTGGTTGTTTTATTGAAACAAACCAAGAGTTGCTATATCGACCATTGGCATAAATCGGAAAACCGGAAGGGTCGCTACAGCGACTCAAGGCACGGGAAGAGTAAATGGATGAAAAACAAACGAATGGTACAACCATGCTCTTGAGGCATAAATGGGTTATGGTATTAACTCTTCCCGCGCCACTGACCTACTACTAGGCCACATCCGGTTTCTATGCCTTTTGCCGGGAGCCTTTATATAGGCCTCTGGTTTGTTTCAGTGTAAAATCGGTTGAATTTTTAGATCACATGTTATGTCACATTTACCCAGCATTCTTTTCGCAAAGCGTTATTGACAATAGGGTCAAATGGCAGTCAAATCCAATGTTTTCAATATAAGTTCTCAGCTTTTTTGTGTGACTTTGGAGGCAAACATGTTCCCCCTACAACTAGAGCACTGTTCTTGAATGTATCCTAAGTAGATCTAGACATATTAGACGACTGGAGAAGTAGTTAGAAGGTTATTTCAGACATTTTAGCGATTTTTGGCACATATAATCACAATACGACATCAATAAGTCAATCTAGACATCTCAAATAATAACTAGTGTCAATATAGACCTATCCAATGGTAAGTAGGACACAGTTATTGTCTAAAAACACCACATTACTTCTTTTCTCCTAAAACATTCTGCATTTATGAAATCTTCATACATTTTTAGTTATTTTGAAACATAATAAGTACACTTCTAGCATGGAAATACATGTTTTATTCACTTTTACTAATATACCCCTATTCATAACAAGACCTGCGCTTTTACTCTGGCATGCACTAGAACGTCCATGTTTTCTTCCTGCGGCACAGGACGAGTTAAGTGTCCACATTTTCCTTGATGTGCCCGCATGGTACAAGGTAGTATCGTTCGTATCGTGACGGGCCATCTTTCTCTCTCTAGCTCTAGGAGGAGTCCCAGGTGTTACCTTCTGCTGCTGTTGACTGTGGTGCCTCACTGAAACCATCCACCAACTTCCACTATGACATGAGAACACTAACAACTTCACTACCTAGGAGCCCACCAACTTCCACCATGACATAAGAACACTAACAACTTCACTACCTAGGAGCCCACCAACTTCCACCATGACATGAGAACACTAACAACTTCACTACCTAGGAGCCCACCAACTTCCACCATGACATAAGAACACTAACAACTTCTACCATGACATGAGAACATTAACAGCTTCGCTACCTAGGAGCCCACCAACTTCCACCATGACATAAGAACACTAACAACTTCACCACCTAGGAGGCCACCAACTTCTACCATGACATGAGAACATTAACAACTTCACTACCTAGGAGCCCACCAACTTCCACCATGACATGAGAACGCTAACAACTTCCACCATGACATGAGAATGCTAACAACTTCCACCATGACATAAGAACGCTAACAACTTCGCTACCTAGGAGCCCACCAACTTCCACCATGACATGAGAACACTAACAACTTCTACCATGACATGAGAACATTAACAGCTTCGCTACCTAGGAGCCCACCAACTTCCACCATGACATAACACAACTTCACCACCTAGGAGGCCACCAACTTCTACCATGACATGAGAACATTAACAACTTCACTACCTAGGAGCCCACCAACTTCCACCATGACATGAGAACGCTAACAACTTCCACCATGACATGAGAATGCTAACAACTTCCACCATGACATAAGAACGCTAACAACTTCGCTACCTAGGAGCCCACCAACTTCCACCATGACATGAGAACGCTAACAACTTCGCTACCTAGGAGTTTAAACACGAGAAATTATTTCCTCTAGCTGAAGAACATACCAGCATTTTTTCAAATGTTTGACATGATTAACTAAAATATGAGAACTTAAAAAAAAAAAAAAAATTTAGCAATCAAAATTCTAACTTGAAAATTCAAGTCTTACCTGGTGACTCCTGCATCTTGATCATCTGCTTGTCAGAAAACTGAGATCTGTTGTGGACCATCTGGAACGAATATTTTGTGTTGCAGTTTGTACACAGAGTTGGCTCTGCAATGCGGCCACGATCAATTTCCACAGTTGCAGCATTGCGGCAGACATGACACTGAAAAAATGCCTCTCTCATCTCTGGGATCAGGGAAGATGTCCGAATTACCATGCCACTGATTGTGATGAGCTGGTCTATATCTAAAATAGGATCAACATGCACTGTACAGATACTAAAACTGAGGCAGTAAGCAACAACACAGAAGAAAAAGCAATAAATTGTATTTACAAGGGCAGCCTGAGAACTGTTGCCCTGATTAGTCATGCCAGTAAAATTCTGTTAAAAATCATAATGGGTAGACTTCGAAAGAAAATAGAAGCAGTCAATATGGTCCAAGCTGGTTTCAGGCAAGGAAGAGGATCAAGAGATCATATATTCAATCTAAGATTAATAATAGAGAAATGCAGAGAGTTTAATGTGAATTTATATTTATCCTTTATAGACTACTCAAAGGCATTTGATTGTGTACAACACCAGAAACTTTGGGAAATAATGGGAAAAATGGCATTTCCAACACATTTGACACAACTAACATCACTGCTGTATCTAAACCAACAGGCAGCAGAAAGAATAAATGGTGAAACAACAACTTGGTTTGACATAAAAGAAGGGGTCTGTCAGGGGTGCATATTGTCACCCTACTTATTTAACTTGTATACTGAAAATATAATGAGGAATGTTAGAGAAGATGTAGACAAAGAATATTACGATACTATAACAATTGGAGGTTATGAAATACCAGAGATTAGATATGCTGATGACACAGTATTACTGTCCACAACACAAAGAGGAATGGAAAAACTAATTATGTCAGTCCATAAGAACAGCGAAGAGCAGAACCTCTATCTTAATTAATGCAAAGAAAACTAAATTGATGACAACTGACAAAACAAACAAGGCAGCTGAAATATATATCAATGAGGAAAAATTGGAAGAAGTGGAGAGTTTTGAATATCTTGGATCACTACTAACTAATAATGGAGATACAATGAGGGAAATTAAAAGGAGGACATCTATCGCTCTTCAGAAAGTAAAACAAAGAATCTGTGGAGAGGAGCAGACAGAACTACAAAAATAAGATTTTTAAGGGCATGCATCTTTCCCATCGCAACATATGCCTGTGAGACCTGGACACTTAGCAAAACAGCTGAGAAACACATAAATGCCTTTGAATGTAAATGCTACAGAAGTTCTCCAAATATCGTGGACACAAAAAAGAACAAATATATCCATACTACAAGAGCTTAATATTGAAGAAGGCTGGCTAGTAAAGAGGATTAAAGAGAGAAAACTTAAATATTTTGGACACATTAAACGTCATGATAATTTAGAGAAGACCATATTGGAAGGATACATAATAGGAAAAAGAAAAAGAGGAAGACCAAAACGAAGATGGCTGCAAGACATCATTGACGATCTGCAAACGGATGCATCAGCAGCAAGCCATCTTGCTCACAACCGAGAGGCCTACAGGGGTGCTGTTAGGGAGGCAAAATTCCAAAAGGGACATGCAAGTGAATGAATGAATTTGTTTTCAAGAGTCTAATTTCTTGTCTCTTAAATCATTTTCCAGCTTTTACATGCATAAATGAGGGTGGATATTGCATTTGAATTGAATAGTCTTAACTTGGTTTTTGTGGTAATAACTTTTGAATGCCATATGTTCTCAAGATTCTTGAAGATTGATGCTGCTTTTGCAATTCTTTCTTTCTGGTGTCACCATCCTGGTCTATGTAGCTGCCAAGGTATGCAAATTGATTGACTACTTCAATATCTGTCCCTTCTACGTGTATTTTTCCATTTTGATTAATGGAAAGTTTCACTATTTTTGTTTTGTCCTTGTTAATTTCAAATCTTATTTTGCTAGCTAGTAAAGACAGGCTATCTGTTTTTTCTTGCATGGACTTCACACTGTTACTGATAAGAGTTATGTCATCAGCAGAATTAGCCTGTGCATAAAAGTTAATCTGTATATCGTCAAATAAAGTATCTCACCTTCAGGATTCAACGACCGCATGTTCTTTGTGTGCTCAGCATTGTATGGTCTCACTTGTATCTGATGCTCCAGAGTTGCATTAGGAAAGCGCTCAAAGAACATCTCATTGACAGCCATGTCAAATGTGGGGATGACTTCTTGGGGGTAACAAACCAGCTGGCGGTACAAGTCGGCATCAAACTCTCTCAAGTGAGCACAGTTGATATTCAGAAATGGTTCTCCAATGATGTTAATCTGTTAACATAAAGATGAATATTCTCCATCTTGAGGAATCAACAAAATTCTAACACATTTAAGCTTTCGTATTTCAGTCTTTTTCACAATCTCCACTTTTAACACTTCCCGGGACAAATACGAGGAAATCCGTATTTCTGGTTTCCGTGCGTTGTTGGCCGAAAGGCGGATTTGCCGTATTCAATGGTCGTCTTATTTAAACTGTTTCTAGTGTGTTATTTAAAATAATTTTTGGTTGTCTGTATTTTTACTGCAGAGTTAATATAATAAAATATTGTTTTCAATCTTCATAACGTTAAAAAAAGTAGAAATCTTGTTGCTTTAGCTGTCGGAAACGTGTTCACGAGATCTCGCCAAGTCGACATTTTGTGCAAATGGCGGAGCATGTTACGTCCGATAATACTGCGAATTTACAGTGAATTATGCCCTGAATCTTTTGTCAGACTACCCTAGTGATGAATAAAAATCACTGTTTAATGATTCTAGTAATGAAATTGATGTGTTTCAGAGTGATTTCTGTGACGGCGATCGGATTAAAAATACGATAACTAGGCACAGTGTTGCTGTGTCAGAAGTGAAAATTCAAGTGACAGTGTGATTGTGATTCGAAGTCAGGATATGATGCTGAAACAGTAAGTATTTCACATTTTTTATGTGATATAGTTAACAGTGATATAGGTGTGTGGAGTAACATTGATTCTACACCAGTTCTTGAAAAATTTCTAGGAAATTCTGGTGTTTCAGTGAATGTAAACAAACCAGACAGCATGGAGGAAATTTTCAGTACAGTGTTTGGCAATGATTTTTTTTAAACTGTTATCTCATCATGAAAATGTATACTGTGCACAGACACAACATATGAACAAACTACTGCCTTTTTGTCTGAAAATATAACACATTCAGACATGAACAAACTCTTTGGATTGATCATTTTGATGGGCCAGACTAAGAACCCACGCTGGAAAGATTACTGGACAACAAACCCTCATCTGGAAACACCAATATTTTCAAAAACAATGAGCAGACAGAGCTAAATTTGAGCATCTTCTGACATTTCTGCATTTCTCTGACAACTCTCAGACATTTCCAGAAACAAGCAGAACTAGCAAAATAAAACCTCTGCTGGATTATTTTTTGCCTAAATTTCAAGAGTTGTATAAACCGAAGAAGCAGCTGAACAATGCACAACAGTGATTGTCTGGAATAGCAAAGAATCATGTTCTGGTGAATCCTGAGGATGAAGGCACTAAAAAAGCATCATCTAGGAAGTGCAGAGTCTGCTTGGTCAATGAGAAAAAGAGTGAAACAAAATTTTTTTGTCAAAGTTGTCAAGTTTCATTGCATTCAGATAATTATTTCACAAGATATCACACACTCAAGAAGAACTAGAGGGTCTTGGGAGTCTGTCTACCAACCTGGATTAATTTATCTCAATGGTGAGTAGAGATATGCATGTTTTTCTAAGTCCACTCAAAAAAGTTCATTTTTCAGAAAAATGGCTGGGAACTGGGGGGTTTTTCAGGGTAAATAACTATGGTCAACAAAGTGTTAACTACCATTATAAAAAAACAACAGACAGATGGCTCAGTCACCCGAAGAGGACAGATAAGAATAGACAGACAAAAAGGGCTCATACAGAAGTGATAAACAGAGACAGACCAAAAGGCAGAACAAGACAATGGTGGTGTGACAACCTGGAAGAAGACCTACAAGACCTTGGAGTGGACAGCTGGCAGAAGAAGACTAAGACCAGAGAGGAATGGAGACAGGTCCTGTCTGCAGCTATGAGCCGAAGTGTTTAGAAAAGCTGAAGGAATGAATGTCTTTTGACAAACTTTTTTTTCCATATAATCCCTGCAAAAGACAACCAGTCTTATGGTCAGTGTTTGCTCTTGCTGTGCACCCGAGTTGCTTAGTTCACTTGTTTTTCACACCAAATTCAGTGGTTCAAGTCCACCTGAAGGCACTCAGTTATGCAGCTGTAGAAATGACAGCCAACTCCCTCTCGAACTGGGTAAAGAAAGGAAGTGAAATGTGATGCTGACCACGTTACCTTGTGTACTGACAGGACAAAGAAGATATGGACATACTGCGACGCTAGGTGCTACTAGAAAAGAATGATAGGACTATGTTTAAATGTTTGCTTTTCATGTGCTCTTTTCTACTAAGCAACCAATCTCTCTTGTAGCTGCTAAATTCTGCTCCTGTCACATCTTAAAAAAAAAGAAGAAACTCTGAATTTTCATAATCATCATCATGAGAATTGAGTTTTAATACTTTACCTGGATGTCCAGTTACAATCCCATGTTCCCATCTTCATTTATCTAAGTCTCCCTACATGTGCAAATTATTGTTTGTATCCTCCCTCATCTTCTTGGAAAATTTCTAACATACTCTGAAAGTGAAACTAATCTTAAGAATTTGTACCAGATTTCTCTTTTAGTTTTTAGCTTTCAGCTGAAACGAGTGGTCATGTTGACTTTAGGAAAAAAAAAATGTCTACTTCAGGTCATGCAGAAATTATATTTTTATATTTTTATATAAATAAATTTTCTTAATCTAGATAATCTACAATGTTCCAAGTTTGTCACAATCTTCAGTGCACACACATTTAAAAAAAAAACAAACAAAAAAAAAAACCCCACAAACTTTGATTACCTCATCCAATCGCTGAAGATAGTAAGGCTGCTCAATATCCATGCCTGTAAAATGCTCGTCATCAGCCATGCTAGCATCTACAAATCTTGAAATGAACCTGCTAAATTTTTCTTTGCAATGACTGACAACCACATCTGTTCCCCAGATAACCAACTGCGGGCCAGCAGGATGACCTTCGCTAGCAGTTTCACTTCTGTCAGTCTCCTTAAGACAAGAAAAAAAAAAGCATGCATAAATCTGGGTAATAAAAAAATAAAAACTGCATGGTTTATATGTAGAATAAGTAACATAATGATATAAGTGAGACCATGCATTCACGGCTGATGAAAATACAGATGAAAATAAACTGAATTCTTTTCCTGCGGGAAAAGTGGAGAAAACTAAATGGCACTGGTACAATCAGAGCTGAGAAGCTGGCACACCAAATCTTCGACTCCTTTATTTTTCTAACCCAATTACTTCATAATTGGTACATTTCTGCACACTCTTACTCCATCTGGGCTCAAATGTGGGCGTGTGTCTGTGGTCTGTGGGTGTGGTGGTTTTGTTGGTTCCAGCTGGTGCACTGCACTGAGGCCAGAGGTTTCTGTTCTAAGAGAGGACCTGTAGGACTCCAAGGGATAATCTGTGGTGGCTAAAAACATAACAGCTAATCAACCAAGTTTGTGGGGGTGGAGAGTTGTTTTGCACCTCCTTACACAATTCCTCTCAGCGGCCCCAATTCCATCCACTATTTCTTCACACATACTCCATATACTATTTCCTCCAAATTCCAGCTCCTCTATTTTCAACCTTCTTTCTCCAGTTCCAACTGTTTTATACATAGTACATTTCTATTACTTGACTTCACCCAAAACTGCCTCTAACTCCCATGCCCCAAGAGCAATCAAAAGAAACATATCTAATAACAACAAAAGTTTTCCATGACTGCCTCAGCATCAGCATATACCTATGAACTGTAAAGAACAGCACCTACCGAAGGAGCATCAGTTCCACCAATAGCAACCTGTCTTAGCTTTCTGTCACTTCGAACATCTGGGCGGTGCCTGATCGGAGTGGCACCAGCTGCAGGTGTGCTATCACCCACACTGTAAGATCCTGGTGTCCCATAGTTCAGCGGTGAACTCAGGTCAATCTCACTTGTGAGCACTATGGGGTGAAATATTTGATAACTAAACATTCACAAGAAACAGCATACATGGAATTTAAAGTCACAAATTTGGTCTGTGGCATGGATAGATTAATGAAAACAACTGAAAGGACAAAAGTGTACTTTTTCAGCAGATGAAGTGCAAGACTTTCCAGATTATGGACAATCTAATGTTATCTTCTTACATCTTACATCCATCCCATGCCATTAACTCTTTCCATGCGGGAGAAGAAACACGGACGTGTCGTGGGGTGTATGGGAGTATGTCTGGTTCAAAATCAGATACATTAAAAAAAAAGTTCTGTCTCATGGAATTGGTTATCTAATTTTTGGTTTGATCTATGTGACAACAGTATGGCTACTGTTTTCTGTTCAAGATGCTTTATTTGTCATTTGGGTCCATTTTGTTCATTTGGTTGTACTTCATGTTGCCAGTTTGTTCATTTGGTTGTACTTCATGCTGCCAGTTTTCACTGGTTCCAATTGGTTCAGGCATTCTTTAACCATATCTCCTGTAAACTGCTTTAGCTTTCTGTTTGTGTATGTATGTTTTATTTCTGTAAGAGCCACTGTGGCTTCCACCTGCTCTCCTGTCACCCGTATTCCACTCTGACTTGACAACCACTGCTAACACGTTTTCTCTTTACAGAGTTTGAAATGTACATACCTCCTCTTGGACTTGTAATTAAGGAATCATTCCCTTCAGCTGCACCTCTTCCTGCAGGTGAGGAATCAAGTGGACCAACATCAGTTGTTGGAGATGACGCATCAATCCGGCGGCGCCTTTGGGATGGAGGAGAAGAGAGGTCTCTGGTTTCTGAAGCATTCCGAGGTGTCTGTCTAGCACTAGATCTTGTGGCTGTGGAAACAGGAAAGTGGCATTATCGTCAATGATCTGCTGTTACCATCATAAAATTATAAACTAAAACATTGTGTTTAGGCTTATTTCATGAAAATTTTGCTCATCATATCTCAAACTGTTAGTGCTCTCTGTTCAAGAATGTAACACACTACATAAAGTCACACACACACAAATGTGCAAAAGCATACCTGAGTTCACACAAAATATGGTCATAGCTTTCATTAGTATTCTCATATAAAACTGCCTGTTGTAACGGAAGATGAACATGTTGGTCACGTGATGAGAAGAAACAGTCAGAGAATCCCAAAACAAGCTATCAAGTGGAACACAAAAGGCCAAAGAAAAAGAGGTGGACCAAGTGAAACTCTAAAGAGGAGATTGTTAAGAGCGGCCAGTTTAGTGGGCATAACATACCTTGATGAGGTTGAAAAGCTCACAGAAAACTTGGCAAACTACTATGAGAGCCCTATGTGATGTTTAATGGCACGGGAAGGATGTAAGATGTAAACAGCAAAAGTTAACTTTTAAAAAAATTGACTAATTTATCTTTTATCCCCAGTTTAAAAAACAAAAAAAAAAAAACAAAAAAACTAGTCAGAACTTTACACTGTATACATCTGGTTCAACTTGTGAAGTTTCTTTTGAACAATCCTCCAAATATACACTCCATTTCAACAATAAATTTCAAGCCAAACTTAAAACAGTGAATTTATCTTTACAATTACTGCTTCCAGCACAAAAACTGAATATATTAAATGATCAGTAAGGAAACTAGTGGGCTGTATGAGACAGGGGACTGCAGGTGAGATGAAAACTAAAAAGGTATCATATATTTCTTACACATTAATATCATTTTTTATGGCAAATGGGGGTTCCACTCCCCCCCCCCCCAACCCACAGTAGTGCTGAAAGATGTTTATTTCTAATAACTACAATCACAAACACTAAATTTGGTTTCTCTCAGTTACTTGCAATGAGAAGATCTAAAATAATCTATACACCCTGTAGAGAACATATGGTTTGATTTCGTCTCATAAGATTAAACAATTCTGCATCAGCTATTAATGAGCATCCATTTATTCAGTAATTTATCACATGCAGGAATCGCCTGGCAAAACTCACTTTTTTTTTTCACATTTTGCAGATATTACGCTTGATTTCATATCACTCATGTGTATTATTTTCAGAATGTGCCTTCTTTTCTGACGGTTTTTGGTCTAACATAGCATCAAGTGAGCCAATCAGCACCATGATGCTTACTGCATTTACATGCTTTGTGTCACACTCTGGAAATGATCCAAACTTTTTCATTGTTACTACTGAAACTGGGCCTGTTACTAACCATACAATGGCCGATGGCTCAGACAATAAAGATTAGCTTTTTGTTAGCAAAAAAAAAAAAAATATTGTTTTAAATTTTACTTGGTACACTATAGTTCAGGCATAATTTTAGGCACTGGGAAAACGGGGAAAAAAAGCTATGCCTCTACCAACTTCTGATTGGTAGGATTTGTCATTGCAACAATAATCTATCTTTGTACTGGAGAGTAATGAGGTCAACCATTAAAAAAAATAAATAATTCTGAAACAGAAACATGAACGTACGTGTGGCAGTTGTTGATCTTGATGACCGCCTCGTTGCTGCAAACAGAGAAGATTTGTTAGAATGTTAAGCAGTTTTTAGCATTACAAAGTCTAACATGCACACATAAATAAACTATAAATCAGAGAACATTATGGTTCCCTTATCTGACTGTGGCACCTCTCCAACCTTGGTGCTGTATATCTCTCTCTCTCTCTGGTCCATGCTAATCAGGTGTTGGCCATCACTGATTTCCACAACCATCTTTCCTTTGCTCTTTCTATAAGATATGTGTTGGACTGTGCTTCATGCCAGTCTTTTAGTCCATCAAGTATCTCTGTTCCTTTTAGTTTTCCTGTTGTCAATAAGTGTTCCAGTTTGTTCCTCTCAAAACATGTTCTACAAATGTGGTTGTCATGTTCTTCTTCTTCTTCTTCGTACGCAATGTCTATCTATATCTGCAGTCCTGTCTTTTGGATAAATTTCATAGTTTTTGTAATTCACGTATGGAACCGTAGAGCTTATTTCCTTTGGTGGTTTCACTGGGCCAGTAATTACTTCTCAGTGTCTCGTAGTTAGTGCAGTTTTGGAGGACATGTTCCACAGTCTGGGGCACATGTACAAAGATTAGCAGTACCAACCTTAAACTTTGTATATGACTTTGGAGTCAGCTGTGTCCTGTTCAGAGACACAAAATGGTGACTTGGTTGTCATGTTCTGAATACTGCGTAATGAGCTTCTGTCAGATTTCCACGTAGGGAAACCCCCACAACCACACACCAAATTCTTCCTAATAATGCTAATTAATGAGTAAATACATACACTACAGCACCGACAGCCTGCGCGACAAAGTTAAAAATAAAAAGGTCTGAAGGAGTTATACTGTGTAAGAAATACGTCCAAAAAAAAATCCACCGGCCCCTTTTTTGCCTGGCCGGTGCATACAATTCACATCTTATCTTATATCTTATATCCTTCCCGTGCCGTTAGACGTCACATAGGGCTCGCAAAGTAGTTCGCCAATATACATACTAAAAAAAGGTCGAAGCAATGATTCAAACTATCATACAGTCACCATACTGCTACACTTGATTTGTCTTGGGGGTAGGCTTACGTGTTCGTGTGTTACTGCTGTCCGGGCTGTCGGCCTCCGAGGCGCCCCGTCCTCTCTTGCTTCTCCTGCTTGGTGTAGAAGGTGCTGGAGATGACATCTCTATGACACCAGAAGTAAATCTGAAACAACGTTAAATAACGTCTTGAATACCTAAATATTTGTTATATCAGTCCTGATACGAGGGTAGTTACGTGAGCATGTCAACAACTACCGACCAATGATATTTATATTATTATGTTACATCAAAATCTAATAAACAAAATGACGATGCAGAATAGTAATGAAATGTGTTTAAAATGTCATAATAAACAATGAAGTAATTACTTTACACAGTTTTTTTGTTTGTTTCAATTTTAATTTACCTTCATAAAATTTTCACTCTCAACAAATTTACCCGCTAAATTTGCTATAAATAGATCGTCTGTTTTCGCGGGTTGCTATTTAAAATTGATGTGAAATTCACGAAACAAAGCAGTTTAGTATAAAGTAAATATTACTTTCTAATACACCTGAATATATTATATCTACGTATGTATATATATATTATACATATATGTAAAAATCTAATCTTTATATCTAATTATGCTGAACTGAAAACTGCTATCATATACAAAATATTATTTATTTTGTGTATTACAACAAAGTGATAGTTTTAAATATTTTCCCAATGTCTATTACTTCAGTAATAGAAGTAGATAGCAAGTTCTTTTGGAGAAGAAATTGGGAGAAACAGTTTTAAAAGAAAAAAAAACATATCAGAAGAAATAAAAACAAATGAGATAAAGTCACAGCAGGTTGTGGTATAAAAGCTAAAAATATTTACCATTGTTTATCTATTTCAACCATTATATTGGGGTGAGATTCCATGTTTATAAAAGTTGTGGCAATTTCCCATCATTTCTTCTTCTCCTGCATTCACCGACAGTCGTATGTAGAGTGTAAACTAGTATAACTCCCTAAATAGATAGGCATTCTCTACTTTCAGAGGCAGAATTCCTCAACACATTCTTCCAAGTATTCGTGTTTACAACTGGATTGACTGGTTGATGATGACAGCGGATGCAAAAGCCTTCATTCTGCAATTTTTTTATAAATAGGAAACAACGAGGCTTTCATATGGTAAAGTAAAAAAAAACACAATTTTGTAGGATTAGACCTGGGAAAAAAACATAGACAAAGCACTTTAGTGAGACGTGAGAGAAAGAAAAATCACAAGAGAATTACCTGGGATTCGAAGACGGACTCTGGTAGGACGAGCAGCCGTCTAGTCACGAGACAACAGCGTACTAACGAACTGAGCCATCTCAGACTCCTCTCTTATTTTACCTTCATTCTGTGGAACTCAAGTGTCAGGCCGTGTGGCGTAGGCGATCATTTTCTCCACAATTCCCTGTCTTTAGACTTGATTATAAGATCCGCCGGCGACTTTCTTCCTAGCCACACTGACAGCCCATCCAGTAACTTCTCTCTCTCTCTCTCTGTCTTCCTCTGTCTCTTCTTCTCTCAGTTTTTCCAGTTCCCACAATGTGTTCAAGTTTTCCTCTTCTCAGAACATGTCCTACAAACCTCGCCTATCTGTCTCTTATCTTTGCTGCAAATTGCCTTTTAACTCCAGCCTCTCTTAAGACTTCTTCGTTGGTTTTCTTAGCTGTCCATGGTACCTTCAACATCCTTCTTATCAACCACATTTCCATGGCCTCCATTTCTCGCTGTACTCTCTTATTCATGGACCATGCTTCACATCCATAAAACAAAATTGGCTCCATGTAACAATTAAGTAATCGGAATCTTATTTCCATTGATATGGATCTGTTGCACAAGATGTTTCTCTTTTTCTTGAATGCTGACTTGGCCTGAGTAAGTCTACTTTTTATTTCGTTGTGACATTTCCCATCAACTGTTATAATTATTCCTAAGTATTTGAATTTATCAATTTTTTTTTTCAGTTCTGTGCCATCGATGGTAATTCTACATTTGGTGGTATTCTTTTCTTTAAGATGACCATCGCTTCAGTCTTCTTTTTATTCAGGCTGAGACCTTTACTTTTACTTTCACTAATCACGACGTCCAGAAGAGCCTTTAGCTCCCCATCACTTTTATCAATCAGAACTGTGTTATTTGCATATCTTAAGTTAAGGCTGTACCCGCAAACTGATATTCCTGGCAAGCTCTCTATATTTCTCATTATGGTTTCGCTGTACAAGGAGAAGAGGTCAGGAGATAGAACACATCCTTGTTTCGCTCCTAATTGTATGACTTGGTATGCTCCTATTTGGTTCTCAACCTTCATTACTGCTGATTGCTGCCAGTGTATGTTTTTGATGAGTTTCGATTTTTCCCATCTATGTTGATGTCTTCCAGTATTCTTATAATTTCTGCGCGTGTGCGGAACTGCATCACCAATAAATGGGCCGCTTCTCATTTAGTAATGTATATTCTGACGGCACTGGTGATATGAGAGTTCAGCCACCAAAAGGATATTATTTCGTAATATCCGTAGATCTGATGCTGTATATCGTAATGGAAAGGTCCCAGGGGTAACGGTGGCAAAAATGAATCTATAAGAAATGCAGGCATATACTTTTTCTGTGTCTCACAACTGAGATGCTTGTTGATTTTTAAGACTAATTTAGTCTTTGTTGCTTCCTTACTAATAATGAGGTAGCATAGGATTTAAGACATCAGCTTTCTACCTTTAACAAAGAAACTGGAAGCCACGGAGATGTGGTTTAAAACAAAATAGAAAATAGCAAATAGCAACAAATACACTAGACAGACATAAAAGCAAACGAAGAAGTCATCAAGGAAGTTTCAGAACAAAGAAAAACTGCTTAAAATAATACGAAAAAGACAGTCACATTTTCTTGGACATGTCATGAGAAGAGAGAAGTTGGAGAACCTAGTCAGTCAGTCATTTGCGTGTCCCTTGCGGAACTTTGCCTACCTAACAGCTCTCCTGTAGGCCTCTTGGTTGCAAGCAAGATGCCCTGCTGCTGATGCATCCATTTGCAGAGTATCAACGATGTCTTGAAGCCATCTTCGCCTTGGTCTTCATCTTTTTCCCATTATGTATCCTTCCAAGACGGTCTTCTCTAAATTCTCATGACGTTTGATGTGTCCAAAATATTTAAGTTTTCTTTGTTTAACCCTATTTACTAGCCAGGCAGAAGAGTTCTCCAAATATCGTGGACACAAAAAAGAACAAATATATCTATACTACAAGAGCTTAATATTGAAGAAGGCTGGCTAGTAAAGAGGATTAAAGAGAGAAAACTTAAATATTTTGGACACATTAATTAAACGCCATTATAATTTAGAGAAGACCATATTGGAAGGATACATAATGGGAAAAGGAAAAAGAGGAAGACCAAAATGAAGATGGCTGCAAGAAATCGTTGACGATCTGCAAATGGACGCAGCAGCAACAGGCCATCTTGCTCACAACCGAGAGGCCTACAGGAGTGCTGTTTGGGAGGCAAAATTCTGCAAGGGACATGCAAATGAATGAATGACTAGCCAGCCTTCTTCAATATTAAGTTCTTGTAGTATGGATATATTTGTTCTTTTTTGTGTGTGTGTGTGTGTCCATGATATTTGAAGAACTCTTCTGTAGTATATTCAATCAAAGAGAACAAAAATTCAAAGGAAAACCTAGTAATGACTGGAAAATTCAAGAGAAAAAGGAAGAAAAAAAGGTCAGTGGACTGACCAAAGTGGCATGGCAAAGAAAAGCATTTGAATTAATCGGAAATACCAAGAATCGCACAGTATGAAGAAGCATGATCCCTAACGGGATCCCGAACGGCACATAACAGTAGTAACAATAATTCATACCGGTATCCGTACGAATACGATTAAGGCTTGTACCGGAAACACTTGTAATTCATCATTGCAAAAGTTTCTGCTTTTAATTAAACAGCAGACACGCGAACTTATGGACACTTGTTACTGAAGTAGCAGTTGAAAGAAATACTGTTTATCACGATGACGACTCTTTTTCGCAGGCAGACTACCTTGAAATGTATTATTTCCAGTATGATGTGTAAACGATATCTGTGTAGTGGTAGCAACGCTCCAAGGTCTGCAGGGGTGAATAGTTCGATGTTCAAATCTCTGTGGCAGCTAACAGATCGGTACAAGGGTAATAAATATTTGAAGCAAGTTTTTGTTAATCAGTGCATCTGCAAATCAATACTCAGCAGGAGCTTGTCAACAGGAACGAGCTCTGATGGCGGTTCTGAAGATGTCACTTCTCAAACTGAACAAGATGCCGGTCGGTCTAATCTTGTTCACAAATTGCCTAGGAGAGTTGTGAAAAGATTGCAGAAACAAGGAGTGTCAGAAACGGAGTATCTGGCAAAGGTGAACGCACTGTCAGCGGCAGAGTTTACACGTTTTGAAAGATTATCTGCGGGGAGTACGTTTTCTGGAAGCAGAGAGGAGCTTGAGGAGATGTTGAAGAACATGTCCACGGACACAGGTCATTTATCAGAGGCAGATAGTTTTCCATCAGACATGAAAAGATTCAAGCAGTGGGAGAGACAGCAAGCATCAGCATCAACCAAGCCAAAAGTAGCACCGTCACTTACGTCAGTGATACTGTTTCCAGGGCAGGGTAGTCAGTTTGTTGGGATGGGAAAGAAACTGTTAAATTTTCCAGGAGTTCAAGATCTGTATGATGAGGCTAGCTCGATTCTCGGGTACAATCTTCTTGATCTGTGCATAAATGGACCTAAATCGGAGCTTGATAAAACGGTTTACTGTCAGCCTGCTGTGATGATAACATCCTTGGCAGCTGTTGAAAAGTGTCGAGAGGAGCATTCTAATGTAAGTGCAAGATGATTTGAGATTGTTGTGATGATTTTGACTCTGACAAGAGTTCCTTGTTTGTGGGACTAAACTTTGTATTGTATCCTATTTTATATTTACTCACTGATGGCCATATGAGTGTAGCATGAACTGATGTACCTTGCCCAGCAGATACATTCTGAGTGATTGTTGTGTTACCTGGCAGTTACTGGTAAATTATTATTATATGCCATACTGGATAGCATTGGCAGCCATACTTCTCCATCTTGGTCTGTTCTTGGTGTTTCCAATTAATTCAGATGATTTTCTTTCTCGATGTCACTTGGTCAGTGCACACTGAGATAGTTTTCTCTTAGCTTTCCTCTCTTCCTTTTTTCCCTTTTTTCCACTCATTACTAAGTTCTCTAATGTTTGTCTTCTCATGACATGGTCCAAGAAATTTTGATGTCTTTTTCTTGTCATTTTAACTAGTTTTTGTTGTTCTTTGAGAACCTCTTCATTTGTTTTTCAGTATGTCTGGGGTTTTCATTGTATCTTTCTCCAAAACCGCATCTCTGTTGCTTCCAGTTTCATCTTTTTTGTTGATTGTTCAATTTTCATAAATATATAGCAACATTTGCTTTATATAATACTGTAATACTCTTTTCTTTGTTTTTAGGGACATTTTCTTATTTGTTAGTATCTTCTCTGTGTCATATAAAGCCGCCTTTGCTTATGTATTTGTGATTTTAATTTCGTTTGTGCACTTGCCATCAGCTGTTATTGTTATTACGAGATAACTGAATTTAGTTACCTGTGAAAGGATGTTGCAGTTTGGTATGTTTACTCTATTTCAATATTACCATTGTTTCAGTCTTGTTGTTGTATAGCTCTAGGACTCTTTCATTGCTCTCTTCAGTAACCTGGTTCATAAGTTTCTGCAAATTGCTTTCACTTTTTCCTATTAGAACGGTGTCATCTCCACATCTGAGGGTATTGATATTATGGCCTCCTATTTCAGTTCCTTTTACTTGTTAATGCCTCTCATGATGTTTTCACTGTATAATGAGAATAGATCTGGTGGCAGTATGCACCCTTGTCTTACACTTCTTTTTTTATATCCTGATACTCACCTGTGTCATTGTTCACTCTTATTGCTTGTATTACGTACACAGAACTGGTACTGCCAGCCGCCAGACACTGGTGGAAATACTGAAGATGGGATCAGAGCACTTATGGACTAATCATCCGATGTGCGGTGAAGATGATCCATTGACTAACTAACTATTGCTGCTTTTTGCTTTTGGTACATATTCTTAATAATTCTCGTATCTTTACCATCTGTATCAAGTTTTTATCCCCAACCCAGCATGTCACAGGTGGCAGATGGTGAAAGTCCTCCAGATATGGAGGATCCCTGTGAATAAGGATTTGCCCAAATAAGCAGGCGCGGACCAACTGGCGGTAGACTCCTATAAAGTGCCTCAAGTGCTTAGTGAGGGGAATACCAGGTAGGTAAGAGGCGCCTTAAAACCTCTCGCTCCCGCTGCCTTGCGGGTAGGACAGGGAGTCCAAAGGCTAGCGGAGAGTCCGTACACAAACTGGCAGAAGGCAACGAGAAACCACTGTTGTAGCTCCCAAGAACAGTTATGCTTATTCAGAGTAATAGATTTGTCATGAACGACATTAATGGATGTTCCTCTGGAACAGCCTTGTCCGGTAGGGCAGCTCATGAGCCACAGGTGAGGCCAGATTATCATCAGGCTACTGGTGGCAAAACTAACAAGTTCAAAATAGCAACATGGAATGTTAGAACTTTATTCCAGGCTAGAAAATTAGAAAATGTAAAGATGGAAATGGAAAGGATGAAGATCAACATATTAGGAATGAATGAAGTTAGATGGACAGGTGCAGGGAAGATAAACTCTGATAAATATACAATAATATATTCAGGAAGTGAGAAACATGAACAAGGAGTAGGAATAATAAAACAGCAAGGACAGTTGTAGGATATTTGAACATCTCTAACCGAGTCCTGCTAGTCCAACTGAAAGGACGACCAATAAACATAAATATTATACAAGTGTACACTCCAACATCTGAAAGTTCTGAAGATGATGTACAGCTATTTTATAATGACATAGAGACAGCCCTAAAACACACAAAGTCACATGAAGTTACCATAGTCATGGGAGATTTTAATGCCAAAGTTGGTAAAGAAAGAACTTAGATATCGTTGGTGACTATGGACTGGGGAGAGGAATGACAGAGGTAGTAAATTAATTGAATGGGCAAGAATACATAGCATGGTTGTAGGAAACACCTGGTTTAAACAACATCCCCGAAGACTGGCAACGTGGTGCAGCCCAGACAAAAACACTTTTAACCAGATAGACTTCATATTAATCAATAAAAAATTCCGCAATGCATTACTGACAACAAAAACCATGCCAGGAGCCGACTGCAATAGTGACCATGACCCACTATGTGGAAAAATTAGAACAAAGCTAAAGAAAGCATGCAGAAAAGTGATAAATTTCAAACTGAATACAGAACTCCTTAAAAATGACAAAGAACGAACTGCATCAACTACGAGACACTGAGAAATAATTACTGGCCCAGTGAAACCACTAAAGAAGATAAGCTCTACGGTTCCATACATGAGTTACAAAAAACAGTGAAATTTATCCAAGAGACAGGACTGCAGATATAGACAGACAATGCGAACGAAGAAGAAGAAGAAGATGACCAAGAACTGCGAGAACAATACAAAGTTATTATAACAAATAGATACAATGCAATAGCAAAGATAAATTGTATAGATGAACAGTGGGCAATGTTAAGATATTTTATCCACCAGACTTTTATGGAGATAATACCACCAAAAAAAGAAGCCCCTAAAAATAAATGGATGACAAACGACATCTTAGGACTGATGGACAAGAGGAGAAGGAGGAGTAAAAATAACCAAGAAAAATATAGCAAGATAAATAAAGAAATAAGACGCAAATGCAGAGAAGCAAAGGAAGTGTGGTTAAATGAACAGTGCAGACAGATAGAGGACTCTCATAATAAAGATAGCAAAAACATGCACAAACGAATTAGTGAACTCACAGGCAGGAAAACAAAATATACCACAGGATGCCTGAAATCAAAAGAAGGTAAATTGTTAATAGGAAAAGAAGACATTGTGGACAGGTGGACAGAGAACATTGGTGAGCTGTATGGAGGAGAAAGACCAGAATTAACACCAGATACTGAAAACTGTGATGGACCACCAATACTTGAAGATGAAATCATAGATGCCATCAAATACATGAAGAAGGGAAAAGCAAATGGGCCTGATAATATAACAATAGAAGAAATAGAGGCACTAGAGGAGACAGGAATAAAAATAATAACCAAGTTACTGAATGACATTTACAACAGTGGTTATATGCCCAGTGACCTGCTTAAATCTACGTTTATAGTACTACCAAAGAAACCAGGTGCAGAGGAATGTGATGACCACCGGACTATCAGCCTCTCATGTCACATAACGAAGATACTTCTGAGAATCATTATGAGGTGAACAAGGAAAAAGATAAAAATGGAAATAGCAGATGAACAGTTTGGATTTGTTGAAGGAAAGGGAACACACAATGCCATTTATGCTTTACGAACACTAACAGAATGAGCTTTAGAAGTACAGAAAGATCTCTACTTATGCTTCATTGATTACACCAAGGCATTCGACAAGGTGAAACATGAAATTATTAAAATGCTTGAAGACATCAATATAGACAGCAAAGACCTGAGGATTGTAAAACATCTATACTGGCAACAAGAAGCAGCAATTCGAGTTGAAAATAGAACTGGAAAATATCAACCTATAAAACAAGGGGTGCGACAAGGATGTGTACTATCTCCAGACCTTTTTTCTCTGTACAGCGAGAATATTCTAAGAACGATCATCACAGAACCAGGCATAAAAATTGGAGGATACAATATTAACAACCTTCGGTATGCTGACGACACAGTACTGATAGCTGAGAACCAACAAGACCTGCAAAATCTCTTGGATAAAGTCGCCAAAGAAAGTGAACAGAAAGGCCTTACTTTGAATATCAAAAAGACAGAGACTATGGTTTATCTAAGAAACAGAATCCACCAGCATGCAGTATAAAATTAAACAGAACTATTCTAAAGCAGGTGCAGAAACTCAAATACCTTGGAGCAATAATAACTTCACGTGGGAAATGCAGAACAGAAATTAGGAACAGAATAGACCAAGCAAAGACTGCATTTCAGAGAATGAGAAACATATTAGCCAACACATCCTTATCAATGAATGTTAGAAAACGAGTCCTAAAATGCTATATTGACTCTTATCTTGTTATATGGAAGTGAATCATGGACAACATGCAGGTCTGCACAAAAATCATTGGAAGCAGCAGAAGTGTGGTTTATTAGAAGAATGTTGTGAATCCCCTGGACAGCAAAAATAACTAATGAAGAATGTATGAGAAGAGCTGGAGAGACAAAAAATGTTGTCAAAAAGATAAGAGAGAGACAATGTACTTTCATAGGACATGCAATGAGAAGAGGGGGCATTGAAAATATTATAACAACAGGAAAAATAGAAGGAAGAAGATCAAGAGGAAGACCAAGAGAAATGATACTGGACAGTCTTTTGGGATGGTGTGAGAGGAGATCACCAACTGAGCTGATGGCCTCCATGAAGGATCATGTACTCTGGAGAAGCATAATAGCCAACGCCAGTCGACATGGCACCTGATGTTGATGATGATGATATCAAGTTTTTCTAGCATTTATATTATATCTTCATGTCTAACTCTGTCAAAAGGTTTTGTGTAATCAATAAAGCACAAGCATAAATCTTTTGTTTACCAGTAAATTACTGATTACAAAAAAAAAAAGAGAAAAACCAAAACTTTAAGAGGTGATGGGATACCATAACCAGTTTATATTATTAAAAAGCTAGTAAAAAGGAACCAATGAAAGTGGCCAGAGGATAATTGAGCCAGGATATTGATGATGATGCTGAATTAGCATGGAGAAGAGCCAGCCAGCTTTGACTTTGGTTTTCGCATGTGAGCAATTTGTCAAGATTAAATCTCGCTGTAAATTCTTTCTGCTGACATTTGTAAAATGTGTCTAATTTTACATTAATAGTATAAAGTACAGAATGTTGTATTGGTAAAACCATATTTCAGAAAGCACTTCAAGTGAAAGACTGGCGCACTTGTACCAGTTTTAAAAAAATCTCCATCTTTAGAGGCCACTCATTTCTTTAGTTGGGTTGAGATAGTCTTTATCTTAAGGTACCATCCATTTCTACAGACGGGTCCAAAGATGGGGGTTTAGATTAGGAGGTAATATTTGGTGGGGTTATAATCAGTGAAAGAGTCAGAATCATGACAGTAGAAGAAATAGGAAGTTAAGAGTGGGGTTTTTTTTTTCCCTGCCCATACCCAAAACTTCCGGGATCAGAAGACATGCTGTTATCAGCTTACCAGCATGCACCCTGAGACATAATGTGCTGTAACCTGGTGGGAGATGCAAAGATGATGTTACTAGAAGATGATGGCAGGTGATTGTGAACTGGCTTTTCCATTCACAGAGAGTAGATTGTAGAGCAGTTCTATCATACTCCACTCAGCCAAAATGGAAAAAAAAAATTATTGCCTAACATATGAGAGATATTGTCTCAGAAAACAAAATAACTACCTGCAAGATGAGGCACAACAGATTTAACACTACACACAGCTGTCAGTGCATTAAGGAAGAATAGTTATTCGGGTAAAACTCAGACCTCGGTGTGTAGGACTGTGTGTAAGCTATGTGAAGAGCCTACTTTCCTTCAGGAGATGGCTCAAGATGATGATGATAAGCTGAAGCTATGATAGACTTGTGAGCTGCACTGTTATAATAAAAAAAAAATTATTTGTATAGCAAGAATGTGTTGGAATTCTTGACCTCTTAAAAATTTCATTTATTTTAGTCTTTTATAAATTGTGTTTCTTTTGCTTTGGTTGTTTATGATTTATGTGTGTTTTTTCAGGCAGTGGAAAGTTGTGTGGCCACAGCGGGATTCAGTGTCGGAGAGTTTGCAGCACTGGTATTTTCTGGGGTGATATCTTTTCCAGATGGTAGGTTGCGGGAAGTGAGAACTAATGAAATATTTAGAAAAGTTTAAGGTTGCCATATTTAAGAGTGTGAAATGATTTAGACACTTTTTTGATTTTTGAAATAGTTTGGATAAGAACAGTGAAGAAATAGAAGTGTAAATTTGATGATGTAATTTTGACAAGTCTGAGATCCGTGAATTTCTGTAGACAAGTGTGCCCCATGTCCACGGCCTGAAGATCACAAACTAGTCTCAGCAGCTTACGTTGTTAATGTTGTCTCTGCGACCAGGTCTTGACAGATGTGCATACAAGGCTCTTCTTCCTATCATGTGATTAGGCTCCATGGTCCATCCGTGGCTGTTTCACAGTTGTGAGGGATAATGTGTTGTAGGCATTAGGGTTAAAACGGTAAATGTTATGTGGAGACCAAAAGACTATTTGAAAATCATATAGAACTTACATAACAAGCTAGTTTTTAGCTCACCTAGAATTGATCAACTACAAATGAGTGCCAAGTTTTACACATTGGCATTTGTTTTTAAGAGCTCGCAGGATGCAGCCATTGGGAGATTCAATACTGCAGCGAATACTTAAACTTGAAGTCTGTATTACAGCAACACAGAAAGCTTTTATATATTAGTATGTACATCTAAATATATAAATATACACAAAGCAACTGCAGGAACGCTGTAATATCAAATAAGTAGACTATTTTAGAAAGGTATGAACAGCTTTATTTATTAAAATATGAATAAAGCTGTTCATACCTTCTTAAAATAGATTGATTATTTGTATTTAAAGAATATCCATACTTCTTATGAACATTTATATTTAAAGAATATCCATAGTTCTTATGAACATTTGTATTTAAAGAATATCCATACTTCTTATAGAACATACAGATTTTTAAAATTTTGCTTGTGGCAGCTGAGGTGATTCCTGGAATTTGTAGCACTATCAGACCAAAACAGGGCGCAGGGCTGTCTAGCCTGCTTTCGGTTCTTCTACCTTGGGGAGTATTTAAAAAAAAGCTGTGCACCCTTCTGTCTGATACAGTATCTTTATAAGTTTTTTTATCAAGATATCAGCTACAAAAAGACATATCAACAGCAGTACCATGGTGGTTGATGCAGATGTCATATCTTTGGTACTGTGGGTAGGAGGTGCTTATGGGAATCAAAAGTAACTCTTAACTCACCAAACAACAACCATAGCACAAAGTTTTTTTTTGTCCAAACAAGCGATTGTGGATACCGTGTTTACTGGGCAGTGGCATGATGCCTAATTTTATGACAGTATAAGATTATGCTCTCCCAAAGACCAGCCCAGTGTCCATGTTGTGGGAGAGGGGTAACAGCCAAATAGGGGATTGCTGGGTTGGACAAAGTATGGTGTGGGTTTACCCACACGAGACCCTGCAGAAGCCACGAAGGTCGACCCAGATCACCCAAAAAAAAAAAGGGCTGGCTAAAGGGGCTCTGGTGAAGCTGCTGCATGCTTAGCAAGTCGACAGTGAATATGCTAGTGCTACAAATTTAAGATTTAAGTGGTTTGGTCACTTAACGAGAATGACGCATATACTGCCGGATGCAAGGGCCTTCAACCAAAGAACTACAGGACACAAATCAAGATGAAGACCCCGGAAAAGATGGATGGATGTAGTTATAGACACGCTCATGAATTACAGCTTGAACATCGCTGAGGCCACTCACATGGTCCAAAAACAATGTTCTCCCCTCGACACGTCATAGTAAGGAAAGATAACTTAAGTATAAAATGATTAATTCCCAGCAGAGCAGTGTGACCGCACTCATTTAAAAAAAAAAAGGCTGTTTAAGTGGCTGATGGTGAGTTAGAACCTGAAATTCAAGCATGTGTTAATTGTTAGTTGGTTTAAAAAAGTCACGTCTTACTTCCTTTCCTACACAAGCTGTGAAACTGGTGAAAGTTAGAGCAGAAGCCATGCAGAAGGCCTCAGAAAGGATTGGCAGCGGAATGCTGACTGTGTTTCTTGCTCATGATTCTGACCTGAAACAGGCTGTAAAAACCGCCAAAGAATACTGTCTCCAGAGGAGGAATATACAAGATCCTGTGTGTGGTGTAGCCAATTATTTATTTCCTGAGTGTAAAGTTCTGGCAGGACATGAGGAGGTAAATACACTTTTTTGTTTTGTTTGTCAACCATGTGTTTAATGATTGAACCCAAATTAAACCATGTTATTGCCATAAAAAATATAAATTAATCCAGATTAATGCCTGGATGAATTCTTTGTTAATTTGTAGTTAATCTGTTGTAGACTTGGGCAAGGACTCATTTATGGAACTGATCACCATTTTGATTTCCTTCAGTGATGGACAGTTGTAATGTAACCTGGTATGTCTCTGCCCCTGCAGGCAAGCATTGCTTCCAGCATTAGACAGTACTGAAGTGAAAGTGTTCCCTGTCTTTAGCAGACCCGTGAGCGTCGCAGTGAATTTCTAGGTTATTTGTTGTACAGACCAAATAGTATTGTATTGAATTTCTATAATTTTCTTTGGCAAACCAGATAGCTTTCCACTGAATTACTAGAATGATTTATAGATGTAAACTGTCACTGATGTAAACACTCATAAGTGTTTGCATTTTTTTATGCAGTGGTGGCATGATATTGTAGCAGTAGTATTAGCTTTTACCTGTCGGAGTATGTAGGCATCCCCCCCTTTTTGACCATTTTACCTGTGCAACTAGAAGATCATGATTTTGCAGATGACATAACTCTTATCAGTGAAAATATGAAATCAGTGCAAGAAAAAACCTGTCTTCAGATACCCTGTCTTCAAAAGTTATCTTAAACTGCTCTTACAGACACCGAATACAATTAATTGTTTTCTGAATAGTCCCGAAAATTTTGTTTAGTAGATAGTCATTTATAATGTATGTAGTTACTTCTGTACTGAGTGAATGTTTAAGAGCGAAACATAAATGTTATATTTTATTTTATGTCTCTCAGCTTCAGTGTTAGTTATGTTTGTTATATGAACAGCATATTTGTAGAATGTCTGGAATAGAGTGAAAGATGTATGATAAACGGCAGAATGTCAGACGGGCCTGCGTGCCCAATTCTTAACCCTTTTGAAATAAAGATCAATCAATCGATCAATCAGTCAAACCATTCGCTCATGGAAAAGGTGAAAGAAAGGAGGTCGGCCACGTCCTATGTGCACTCATACCAGGTGAATTGCCTGAACCAGCTTAACCCAGGGGTTAAGACACTGCTGGCGAGATTCTTCGGATGCCGCGCATGTAGTGAAACTCCTCCCAGCCAATGAGGAAAATGCGAAAAAGCAATTAGGGTTGCCATGTGGCGCCAATGTGAAAAGGTGATGGAAAGGATAAAATGAAGCTTAATTGGTATGTCCAGTAGTCTCGCGGCGAGAGCTATTCATACAATGGCATCTCTGCTCTAGAGACCAGCCACATCCGATGTACACCCATACTGGTGAAGTATGCCTAAACCAGCTTAAACCAGGGGTGAAACTTGATGGCTACTCATGTCACAGTACCTCCGCTCTAGAGGTCGGTCACGTCCTAAACATGCCCATACTAGGATAATACACCTAAACCGGCTCAACCCAGGGGTGAAATTTACTAGTGCCGAGGATTCGTCCTCCTGGACAAAAGCTCTGCCCTGGTCACAACTAGGAAGGGTAGTGGCCACGACCACAAAATGCCACCAGTGCAGTCTAGATAGGCAACCACCTCTCACCCGGCTTGGATGTATGCGTATCCTAATCACGCTGAGGTTTTCTGGTGAGAAAGTCCAATGCTGAACTGGATGGGCAACCACCTCTCACCTGGCGGGGCTTTGCTGATATCCAAACCACGCCGAGGTTTTCCGGTGAGATAGTCAAACTCTAGATTAAAACTGGCATAACGAAAACCACGGTGTCATGCAATCTCGCTTCTGTGACCCACCAAGAATTCAGGCCCAAGTCTCGCGATACTCTGAACCTCTTGTAATCCTCTCGGGGATCTCTTGTGGGTCTCTCAGAGACCACACGGGGACCATGAGACACATCGAGGACCACAGGAGTAAATTCAGCAGGATCACGGGGCGATCTAGGTGGTAGAAGCGAATGAAGAAGAAGAAGAGACCATTCGCTCTTTCAGCAGTTGTCAGTTGTAATCAGAATCCACCCATTCAACCGCATGGTCTGTTCTTTTGACTGATCTTGTCCACTTTCCTGCATTTCTACTCAGTCAGACACTTCATATCGGCTACATTAGTCTGTTTTCAGAAGATGTCCAGGTTCTGAGGACTGTTATTGCTGGAGGTGGGGTGGAGAATTCACTCTCTGCTCCAACGGCATGCGTCTCAAATAGCCTCTGGCAGTCAGGTCCAGCTCCTGGCCTTCTCGTGACAGAACTGTTTAAACTGACAGGAGAAGGGGCGAAGGTGAATATCTGACGCCTGAAAACCAGACACTTAGGGTAGATGAGAGGCGCGTTTGGTAGCTCATCTACCGCTGCTGGCGAGATTCTTCAGCTGCCGTGCATGAGCAGTGCTCCTCCCGGCCAATGAAGAAAGGTGCAAATAGGGTTGCCACGCGGCACCACTGCGGAAAAGATGGTAGAAAGGATAAAGCGAAGCAAACAGTCAAATCATGGCAGCTCTGGTCTTGAGGTCAGCCACGTCCTAAGTGCACTCATATTGGGTGAAATGCCTGAACCGGCTTAACCCAGAGGTTAAGACACTGCTGGTGAGACTCTTCGGATGCCTCGTGTGGAGTGAAGCTCCTCTCGGTCAAGGAAGAAACTGCGGAAAAGAAGTAAGGGTTGCTGAACGGCACCGATGTGAAGAGGTGAAGGAAAGGATAAAGTGAAATTTAATCGGTATGTCCAGTAGTATCGCTGCGAGAGCTACACATACCATGGTGCCTCTGCTCTAGAGGCCGGCCACGTTCCAAACACGCCCATACTGGGATAATACGCCTAAACCGGCTCAACTCAGGGGTGGAAGTCACTAGTGGCGAGGATTCATCCTCCTGGACAAAAACTCCATCCTGGTCACAACTAGGAAGGGTAGCGGCCACGACCACAAAATGCTGAAGTCAGAGACACTGGACCAGGGCAGTCTAGATAGGCAACCACCTCTCACCCAGCGGGGATGTATGTGTATCCTAATCACGCTGAGGTTTTCCGGTGAGAAAGTCCAACACTGGACTAGATGGGCAACCACCTCTCACCTGGCGGTGATACACGGGTGTCTCAAAACACATCGAGGTTTTCCGGTGAGAAAGTCAACTCTGGCCTGGGTGGGCTACCACCTCTCACCCAGCGGGGGTATACTGATATCCAAAACATGTCAAGGTCTTCCGGTGAGAAAGTCCAACTCTAGACTAAACTAGTGCAACGAAAACCACGGTGTCACACAATCCCGCTTCTGAGACCCACCAAGAATACAGGCTCAAGCCCTGCGATACTTTGAACCTCTTATGGTCCTCTTGGGGATCTCGTGTGGTCCTTTTGGGGACCACACATGAGACCACGGGACTTAACGAGGACCATGGGTGTAAATTCAGTAGGATCACAGGGCGGTCTTGGTGGTAGAAGCAAACGAAGAAGAAGAAGAAGAAAATGTCCAGAGTAAATATTTTGTGATTATGCGTCTAATATTCTTATATTTGTGCTTATAGTACCATAAAATTTATGTTCATAATATTCATAATGCCTTCAAAATTTAGTGATAAGCTAAAAGAATTTATAATGTTCTCAGTTTGTAATACGAGCATGTCAGTTTGTAAGAAAAGCTTCACAGTTTGTAGTAAAAACTATTATGACTTAGTGACCAAGGCATGTCCATGCTGATATAGACCACAAGCTAGGCAGAGCAAGGCATGTCCATGCTGATATAGGCCACAAGCTAGGCAGAGCAAGGCATGTCCATGCTGATATAGGCCACAAGCTAGGCAGAGCAAGGCATGTCCATGCTGATATAGGCCACAAGCTAGACAGAACAAGGCATGTCCATGCTGATATAGACCACAAGCTAGGCAGAGCAAAGCATGTCCATGCTGATATAGGCCACAAGCTAGGCAGAGCAAAGCATGTCCATGCTGATATAGGCCACAAGCTAGGCAGAGCAAGGCATGTCCATGCTGATATAGGCCACAAGCTAGACAGAGCAAAGCATGTCCATGCTGATATAGGCCACAAGCTAGACAGAGCAAAGCATGTCCATGCTGATATAGGCCACAAGCTAGACAGAGCAAGGCATGTCCATGCTGATATAGGCCACAAGCTAGACAGAGCAGGCATGTCCATGCTGATATAGACCACAAGCTAGGCAGAGCAAGGCATGTCCATGCTGATATAGACCACAAGCTAGGCAGAGCAAGGCATGTCCATGCTGATATAGGCCACAAGCTAGGCAGAGCAAGGCATGTCCATGCTGATATAGGCCACAAGCTAGGCAGAGCAAAGCATGTCCATGCTGATATAGGCCACAAGCTAGACAGAGCAAAGCATGTCCATGCTGATATAGGCCACAAGCTAGACAGAGCAAAGCATGTCCATGCTGATATAGGCCACAAGCTAGACAGAGCAAGGCATGTCCATGCTGATATAGGCCACAAGCTAGACAGAGCAAGGCATGTCCATGCTGATATAGGCCACAAGCTAGACAGAGCAAGGCATGTCCATGCTGATATAGGCCACAAGCTAGACAGAGCAAGGCATGTCCATGCTGATACAGGCCACAAGCTAGACAGAGCAGGCATGTCCATGCTGATACAGGCCACAAGCTAGACAGAGCAAGGCATGTCCATGCTGATACAGGCCACAAGCTAGACAGAGCAAGGCATGTCCATGCTGATACAGGCCACAAGCTAGACAGAGCAAGGCATGTCCATGCTGATACAGGCCACAAGCTAGACAGAGCAAGGCATGTCCATGCTGATACAGGCCACAAGCTAGACAGAGCAAGGCATGTCCATGCTGATACAGGCCACAAGCTAGACAGAGCAAGGCATGTCCATGCTGATACAGGCCACAAGCTAGACAGAGCAAGGCATGTCCATGCTGATACAGGCCACAAGCTAGACAGAGCAAGGCATGTCCATGCTGATACAGGCCACAAGCTAGACAGAGCAAAGCATGTCCATGCTGATACAGGCCACAAGCTAGACAGAGCAAGGCATGTCCATGCTGATATAGGCCACAAGCTAGACAGAGCAAGGCATGTCCATGCTGATATAGGCCACAAGCTAGACAGAGCAAAGCATGTCCATGCTGATATAGGCCACAAGCTAGACAGAGCAAGGCATGTCCATGCTGATATAGGCCACAAGCTAGACAGAGCAAAGCATGTCCATGGTGATATAGGCCACAAGCTATACATCCTTCACTGGCCTGTTGGTACAGTTCTTAAGACTAAAGCCAAAGAAGTTTTAGAAGAAATTAAAAACACTATGCCTTCATATTGAAAGTCATTAGGAAGTGGGGCAGTTTATTATTGTTTATCTTTCACACACATTTGTTAATAATATATAGTGTGTTATTTACTTTTTTCAGCAGAATAGGGAAAGTATGAGAGTAAACAAATCATATTTGGCTGAAAGTTGTTATATTTTTCTTGTGACAGGCCCTTGAATTTATTGCAACAAATGCCAAAGACTTTAGAATCTTGAGAACAAAACGGCTTCAGGTTAGTGGAGCTTTCCACACCAGTCTGATGGAGACTGCTGTTTTTCCGTTACGGAGAGCTCTAGAAGGCATGAAACTTGGAAGCCCTAAGGTATTTATGATGAACGTAGAACATTTTATAACTCCCTGCCATCGAATTATTACTAATGTAATGATGGTGTGATCATGAAGTCTTTTCAAGCTTATGAAAAATTGTATCTTAAAAAAAATGGCTAAATAGAAACATATAGGTTGATTCTTAGAGTTTTTTTTTTTTTCATCAGGCAGTGCTGTAAGCACTAGTATCAAAATGGCATCTATGAAGAAGAAAGCCCAATGTGTTTTGTGCTGTCATGAAACAAATTTACCATTTGTGAGGGATGGTACAGTACCATGGCCACAGTGTGAGGGATGGTACAGCACCGTGACCACAGTGTGAGGGATGGTACAGCACCATGACCACAGTGTGAGGGATGGTACAGCACCATGGCCACAGTGTGAGGGATGGTACAGCACCATGGCCACAGTGTGAGGGATGGTACAGCACCGTGACCACAGTGTGAGGGATGGTACAGCACCGTGACCACAGTGTGAGGGATGGTACAGCACCGTGACCACAGTATGAGGGATGGTACAGCACCGTGACCACAGTGTGAGGGATGGTACAGCACCATGACCACAGTGTGAGGGATGCTAGATCACTGTGGCCACAGTGTGAGGAATGGTACAGCACCGTGACCACAGTGTGAGGGATGGTACAGCACCATGACCACAGTGTGAGGGATGGTACAGCACCATGACCACAGTGTGAGGGATGCTAGATCACTGTGGCCACGGTGTGAGGAATGGTACAGCACCGTGACCACAGTGTGAGGGATGGTACAGCACCATGACCACAGTGTGAGGGATGGTACAGCACCATGACCACAGTGTGAGGGATGCTAGATCACTGTGGCCACAGTGTGAGGAATGGTACAGCACCGTGACCACAGTGTGAGGGATGCTAGATCACTGTGACCACAGTGTTCACTGAATATTACACCACTTGACAGAGACTGAGACCGACAAAAAGTGATGATAGATGGATTGATGAAGTGGGATGGAGAAAGAACACCAATCTAGCATATAATTAACACCCAGAATAGAGAATTGTATTAGGACAGACAGATAGATAGATACTAAGAACAAAGTGTTCCTGATGTTGAAACTTTGAAGGCAAGGATAATTGACACTTGTTGGAGAACACTTGGTAAGAAATGGAGTGTTGCTTATATGTTCTCCAGGCAAGAAATGAAGCATACTCTAAGTGTGTAAATAAAATAAAATGAAAAATTTTTAGAGTTGAGGTGACGTGCTAAAACAAAAAAATCCCACACATTTCTGTATCTATCATGGTTTTTGTGTAATAAATGTTTGAAATTGGGGAAAGATTTTATGCTCGTCTTGTAAATTAGCCTATTTTTAATTTCATTGACATCGGTTTTTTGGTTTTTTGTTTTTTTTTAAACTGAGAAAGCATATTTATCTTACCTACCCTAGTTGAAAGAGATAAAAATTGTTTCATAATATTGCTCATCTGTATCATGCAGATTCCGGTGTATAGCAACGTGACCAGCCAGCCATATCACGTCAAGACAAATTTCAGTCATGTGCTGTCGCAGCAGTTGATCAAGCCAGTCAAATGGGAGCAGATCATGCATGAAGTGTACTCTCGCAAGCAAGGGGAAGAATTCCCAAACACTTACGAGATGGGGCCCGGCAAACAGATGGGGACGCTGTTGAAGCAGGTTAACCTGCAGGCTTATAAGCAGTACCACAGTGTTGATGTATGATTGAGAGGTTATCAGTGTTTTTTTTCTCCTCTGTGTGAGAGTATTTATAACATTGCTTGAAGTTAGATGTTTTAGACAGAGTAGGAAATGGTTCATTCAGACAGGTCTAAAACGGGTTGCATTACAGCGTGTTGCTTGACTTGTGTCAGCTACCATTAGTCGAACCCTACAACTTTAGCAGACTATCTCTGTACAACTGTGGACAAAAAAATTCAGCAATATTGATTTGTTATACAACAAAAGCTGGCTTATAAGACATGATAATACAACAAAAGCTGGCTTGTACGACATGATAATACAACAAAATTTGGATTATAATACATGATAATACAACAAAAGCTGGCTTATAAGACATGATAATACAACAAAAGCTGGCTTATAAGACATGATAATACAACAGAAACTGGATTATAAGACATGATAATACAATAAAAGATGGTTTATATGACATAGTAATACTATAAAAGATGGTTTATATGACATACCCTTGTAGTAATACAACAAAAGATGGTGTAAAATACATGAGGCTGCGACAAAAGCTCATTTATGTAACATGATAATGCAGTTAAAGCTTGTGATAGAACGAAGTAGAAAAGAAATGATAACATCTGATCCGCTTGTCTTTGTTGTCTTGTATGGGTGCCGGAAATATTGACATTTTTTTTGGTGTGACAATTTTTGAGAAACAAGAAGTATATGCTCAGACACTGTAAAGTATGTTACTGCAAAAGAGAAGTGTGAGTTCAAAAGTTATGCATAATAGAAGTACGAGATGTATGGTGGCATGACATATAATGTATGGCTGCATTTATTCAGAAGTGAATTCAGTGTTAATCTATTTTTGAATGTCTGAGAGTGAAACAGCCACATATCTTTCCAGTTCACAAAGAAGTAGCTTCCTTCCTTGGATGAGCGTTTAAACCAAGTAAGCTTCTAGTGTTGAAGTAAGCCTGTGACCTGATTGGTTATGACTTCCAGAGGTCTGGAGAATGTTTTGTGTAGTTCTGAGCTGGTACATAGATTTTATCATATCAGGATATGTGAGTGTGCTACTGACCATCCCATACAGAACTGCACATTCTGAGTTACCAGTTCAAGAATGTCAGGAGAAGCTAATGTATCAGCCAAGGAACTGGCACAAGAGAAAGAGTATCAGATCATGCCAGAGCAATTTGGTCCAGTCTCAGGAGTCATTTGGAAGTTGCAAAGGTGTGACAGAAGCTGCTGGAGCTGTCTCTGATGCCACCTAGCTTTATATTATAGGTTGAGTGGATTTTTTGGTCTTTTTGTTGTTTTTTCTTCAACATTCACCATTAAAATGGGTTGGTTGCATTGTGTCGCAGTTACTGTCCTTTTTGTCTCAACATATCTTAGGCTCTCTTGCATATTTGGAACTTTTTTTGTGCCTTTCCATTGTCAGCCCAGTTCACTTGACCAGTCAGCCATAATGCTGCTTCATTTCTAGGGGCACCACTGGGAGATAAAATAGGGTCTTGACTGGCAGTGGTTTATCTCCTGACAGTTGTAGTCAGCTGACTGCTGTCTCATTCAGGCTAGAGTGACTGAACCATTGCTTCCTTTGTTATTCTGTACACTACAACATGTGCTTATTGAAGAAATCCAGCTGTTCATTGATGTAGATCTAGGTGAACCTCATGGTTATTGTGTTAAGCTGATGAAGCTTTGTCCTCAGTCCTGAAGGTCTTTGGACTGCTGAGGTACATGGTCAGGAGCCTGTAGTGACTGGTGCTTTTATTATTTAGTATAAATATGCCATCATTCAGCAGTGCCCCACATTCTCTAGTGGAGTATTATCTCCTTCAATGCAGTGATCTTCTCGAGACTCTTCTCTTAGTTGCCGAAACAGATTCCTCTGTTGAACCGCGTTTTGTATGTTTTGCCATTAACCCTCCTAGTTCTGAAATTCCATATTCTGTTGTTGCATCAAAAGTTAACTTCAGCTATGATGTGCATTTATGTTTACAGTTGAATAGATTAGTTTTTAATGTAATAATTATATTTGAATATGTCCGGAGAAGTGAAAGATTTTGTCTGGTGTTTTCATTAAATTTCATTATCATCATCATCAGGAGCCATGTGCCTGGGGAGGTTGGGTGACTCGATTTTATTGAGCAGAATTGCAGTAATTCTGCGTTATAAAATTGCATATATTTCTCTTGTCACGCCATGCCCCGTCTTAATTTTTAATTTTGATATTCGAAAGAGGAATGTTGTTCATTTTTCTCTAGTTTCTAATTTCCACGAACCACATTTTAAGATTTTCACATTATCTTTGCATTTTGGGGGTGAAGATAAGGTAACCAGCAACCCATAGCTGATACAGCGTCAGGGTTAGCAACCCATAGCTGACCAAGACCCTCTCCCATCTCTCTGTGGTACCCCCTGTAACAGGCATAGCCTGGCTGATGGGGCAGGGATCGCCATAGCCCCCGTGGTGGTGGAATCTGCTAAAGAAGCATTGCACAGCACCTGCTTTTAGGTGTACTCCGGGACTAAAAAAGTAGCCGCCATAACCCGCTCTCATGCCAATACAGTGCTGTGCCTCAAATTCTCTACAGCATCAGCTGCAAAGAACAGCAGCTCACAGTTACAGGGAGTTTGTACAAGTCTTTGCATATTTGGTTTACTCATACTTCTAAATTTAGAAATTAATGTGTTAAAACATCACTGGAAACACTTTGATCTTAGATGTTGGGTGACCAGGTTCTGTCAAGTACTGCAAAACTGTTATTAATAAGAAGTACCAAAGTTAGTTTATGATCATCAACCACTCAGTCAGGGATCAACCACCACACAGACCCCTAGGATAAAATTAGTAAGGGTCAACATCATCATCATCAGGTGCCGTGCCAACTGGCGTTGGCTATTATGCTTCTCCAGAGTACATGATCCTTCATGCAGGCCATCAGCTCAGTTGGTGATCTCCTCTCATACCGTCCCGTCAGACTGTCCAGTATCATTTCTCTTGGTCTTCCTCTTGATCTTCTTCCTTCTATTTTTCCCTGTTGTTATAATATTTTCAATGCCCCCTCTTCTCATTGCATGTCCTATGAAAGTACATTGTCTCTCTATCTTTTTGACAAGATTTTTTTGTCTCTCCAGCTCTTCTCCTACATTCTTCATTAGTTATTTTTGCTGTCCAGGGGATTCGCAACATTCTTCTAATAAACCACATTACTGCTGCTTCCAGTGATTTTTGTATGGACCTGCATATTGTCCATGATTCACTTCCATATAACAAGATAGGTTCAATATAGCATTTTAGGACTCGTTTTCTAACATTCATTGATAAGGATGTGTTGGCTAATATGTTTCTTATTCTCTGAAATGCAGTCTTTGCTTGACCTATTCTGTTCCTAATTTCTGTTCTGCATTTCCCATGTGAAGTTATTACTGCTATTACTGCTCCAAGGTATTTGAATTTCTGCACCTGCTTTAGAATAGTTCTGTTTAATTTTATACTGCATGCTGGTGGATTCTGTTTCTTAGATATAACCATAGTCTCTGTCTTTTTTGATGTTAAAAGTAAGGCCTTTCTATTCACTTTCTTTGGCGACTTTATCCAAGAGATTTTGGAGGTCTTGGTTCTCAGCTATCAGTACTGTGTTGTCAGCATACCGAAGGTTGTTAATATTGTATCCTCCTACTTTTATACCTGGTTCTCTAGTGATTGTTCTTAGAATATTCTTGCTGTACAGAGAAAAAAGGTCTGGAGATAGTACGGGTTCTTATCTCCTTTGACATAAACCATCAGTCTACTTCTTCTGTTGCTGTGTTCCCTTTTATTACTTTATGACTTTGTATTGCATAGATCATATAAAACTGGCATGCCACCGTCAGCTGGATAGCGTAGCATGCGAGGGAAGCAGTTATAGTTATAAATGAGTGTCACATGAGATGATGCTAGGCCCCTAGGCGTAAGCCTATTCAGTGTAACAGCTAAACGTACTACTGCATCCATGCCCTTCGAACAAGTCCCAAGGTGCTCTAATCATCTTTTGAGTTTTCTACATTAGTGTAATTTGTGATGCCACTTGTATTTTATAGTTCTTGTATCTTTAACATGCCTCTTTGCAAAGTTTTGCTACATTTTACTCCCAGCCACTTCATATCAAGCCAGGATGATATGTCTCAGTTCATATTAGAATGCTGTCCTGCTAGCCTCCATGAGGAAGTTAAAGTGAACGTATTTAATACCACAGTTAAAATGAAGTTGAACAGTTTTACAAACTGCCAGTTATTATAAGAAAGAAAGAGAGTGCTTGTATTCATCAACAAACTCAGGACTGGTGTTTAGAAACCAACAGATATTTATTCACAAGACCAGCCTAACAAAGTTCACTTACACTCGGCTTCTCACAGTAGTCATTCACGGCATCAGCAACACAGAACAAGATACTTAACAACTGGAGCTCATGCAACGTGACAAGTAAGGGACGAAACTTAGAAAAAGTTACATAATGAAAAGTTGTGTGGATTGTCTTTGTTCATGACAACTTGCAATACATTTAAGGCAAGCATTACACAATGCGCAAACATTGCTAGCATAATATGTTTGTTTAAAGGTTCATTCAAAGCGGCTTGTAAGAGTTTTATGTGTGTGCTTAATGCTTATCTGGAAGCACAAAACCAAAATGTAATTAATCTGACATTTCAACAAATGCATGACAGATCGAGCTTAATGGACACAAACACTACGTGTGTATATGTTGAAGTGTATCCACTCAACATGTTACAGAAAATAGTGCATGACTTTATTCATGTGTGCTAGAGGGACAGGCATGGGACCAATGACTGTGCTCACTGGTGGCAGATGATGCTGCAACAACAACAGCCTGCAGACCATGCAACAGGTAAGCCAGGCATTACACTCACACTAAAAAGGCATCATCCTATATTTTTGTATGCTCCACTAAAAAAAAAAAATAAAATATCAAAAGCCATGTTGGTGCATTTTTGTCTGTCATAGTTTTAGTAGATATTAAGTTCTTGTCTGTCATAGTTTTAGTAGGTATTAAGTTCTTGTCTGTCATTGTTTTACTAGGCTGTTAATTTTATTAGGCATTTTTGTTTATCATAGTTTTACTAGGCAACCTCTTGTCTGTGATAGTTTTGCCAGGAATTAATCTGTCTGTCATAGTTTAAATAGGCATTAACTTCTTGTCTGTCATAGTTTTACTAGGCAACCTCTTGTCTGTGATAGTTTTGCCAGGAATTAATCTGTCTGTCATAGTTTAAATAGGCATTAACTTCTTGTCTGTCATAGTTTTACTAGTCATTAACGTCTTGTCTGGCATAGTTTTACTAGCCATTAATTTATTGTCTGTCATAGTTTTAATAGGCATTAACTTCTTGTCTGCCATAGTTTTACTAGGCATTAACTTCTTGTCTGCCATAGTTTTACTAGTCATTAACTAATGTGTGATACAGGAAACTTTGTTAAGGAACTGAAAGTTAATTGTGAAGTCTAAAAGGTGAGTGACAGAATCTCATTTTCATGGAAAGAATTACCTCATTTTCTCCTTCATTCTTTGACAGTCATGTGTGCTGTGTGTAGGCAGATATTCTGTTTGTGAATGTTTTGGCTGGCTATAGACTTTAACTCCACCTTATTCAGCATGAGTTTTGATAGCCGTTGAGCAACGTTTCACACTTTTATACTCTCACAACTTGTCATACCCCATCATCATCACCATCATGTGCCATCTCCCCGGATGGTGCACCTAGCTCTGTTGCCTTCCATTCATCTCTTTATGTTGTCTATCTGTGTCATTATTATCGCCTCACTCTATCCCCACATCATGATTTCCTGTATAGTATTATGGCTCTTGATATGGCCAAAGTGTGATGGCTACCTTAAAAAAAAATCAACAAGATCCCATAAAGCCTGGAATCATTTTATACCATAAAAGTCATCACATCATTCATCTGTTATAGAGACATTTAATGTTCACAGCATTCATCTGTTATAGAGACATTCAATGTTTACAGCATTCATCTGTTATAGAGACATTCAATGTTTACAGCATTCATCTGTTATAGAGACATTCAATGTTTACAGCATTCATCTGTTATAGAGACATTCAGTGTTCACAGCATTCATCTGTTATAGAGACATTCAATGTTTACAGCATTCATCTGTTATAGAGACATTCAATGTTTACAGCATTCATCTGTTATAGAGACATTCAATGTTTACAGCATTCATCTGTTATAGAGACATTCAATGTTTACAGCATTCATCTGTTATAGAGACATTCATTGCTTGCAGCACTCATCTGTTATAGAGACATTCACTGGTTACAGCATTCATCTGTTATAGAGACATTCATTGCTTGCAGCATTCATCTATTATACAGGAACTCAATGCCTACAGCATTCATCTGTTATAGAGATATTCATTGCTTACAGCACTCATCTGTTATAGAGACATTCACTGGTTACAGCATTCATCTGTTATAGAGACATTCATTGCTTACAGCATTCATCTGTTAAAGAGACATTCATTGCTTACAGCATTCATCTGTTACAGAGACATTCAGTGCTTGCAGCATTCATCTGTTATACAGGAACTCGGTGCTTACAGCATTCACTTATTACACAAAGGGATCTTGTACTAAGGCTCACAAATTACTGTCATATTTTAGTAATGTAATTAAATTAAATTCATATATTATGACGATTTTTTTTGGGGGGGGGGGGGGGTGAACTGCAGCTTTGAACTACTACAAATTAAAAAAAAAAACACTTTTCATGTAATAAAACAAATGTAAAAAAAATTGAAGAAAGAACACATTTTCTATTGTCTGAGAGACAAGTTCACAAGACAAAACTGCAGGACAAATTCGTAAAACTACCCTGTTAGGCCTGCAATGAAATACATGTTAAAAACAAGATATAAAAGCTTCTTCCAACACCAAAATAACAAATATCATATGAAATCTGAACATTTCACCTATTTTTTTTTTTTTTACTTGAGGAGAAAAAAGCTACTGAAGGTAGAAATAAACACCAACTTTCTTCAAAGGTTCTTCTCTACAACAGAGGACGTAGTTGAGTTATAGTGTCTTAAATATCAGATTACATGCATAAAACGTACAAGTTCATCACACCATGAGAGTGAACATGCCTGTCCCCATCTGAAAGCATACAGTTATGAGGATCAGCAAACTATAACTGGTCAAGACCCCATCCCACCTCTCCTTTGCTGCTCCTAATAACAGGCTCTGCCATGCTAAAGGGACAGGACTTGCTGTTGTCCTCTTGACGATAGGATTTGGCTAAAAAGCTTGCCCTTCTAGGCCATCATTCACCTCCAGCAACAAAGATCATCTAAAACTGAGTAAGAGAACACAGTTTTGAAGGATTAGACCTCGAAAAAGTCACAGACAAAGCAGTCAAATTTTTCAAGGTCTAATCCTACAAAACTCTGTTCTCTTTACTATACCGTATGAAAGCCTCGTAGTTTCCTATTTATAAAAATTTTTTTTCCTGAATCTAAAAGTGAGTTGCTGCAACAGTCTTGGGGTTGGGGGTACTAGAAGTAAATATTTTGACAACTGACCAACAGAAATCTTGAATAATGTATTTTTTAAAAAACCCAGTGAAATTATTGCTCGAGTAGCTCTTACAAAACTCCAACATTCTTGAACATAACACTATCTGAACATAAGCACTGTCTGAACATAAGCACTATCTGAACATAAGCACTGTCTGAACATAACACTGTCTGAACATAAGTACTACCTGAACATAAGCACTATCTGAACATAAGCACTATCTGAACATAAGCACTACCTGAACATAAGCACTACCTGAACATAAGCACTGTCTGAACATAACACTGTCTGAACATAAGCACTATCTAAACATAACACTGTCTGAACATAAGCACTGTCTGAACATAACACTGTCTGAACATAAGCACTGTCTGAACATAAGCACTGTCTGAACATAAGCACTATCTGAACATAACACTGTCTGAACATAAGCACTGTCTGAACATAACACTGTCTGAACATAACACTGTCTGAACATAAGCACTACCTGAACATAACACTGTCTGAACATAAGCATTATCTGAACATAAGCACTGTCTGAACATAACACCTGAACATAAGCACTATCTGAACATAACACTGTCTGAACATAAGCACTATCTGAACATAACACTGTCTGAACATAAGCACTGTCTGAACATAACACCTGAACATAAGCACTATCTGAACATAAGCACTATCTGAACATAACACTGTCTGAACATAAGCACTATCTGAACATAACACTGTCTGAACATAAGCACTATCTGAACATAACACCTGAACATAAGCACTATCTGAACATAACACCTGAACATAAGCACTATCTGAACATAACACCTGAACATAAGCACTGTCTGAACATAACACCTGAACATAAGCTCTGTCTGAACATAAGCACTGTCTGAACATAACACCTGAACATAAGCACTGTCTGAACATAAGCACTGTGTATACTGCTCACTTATTCTGAATCCCTAAGTGCAGGATATCTCTGTAATAACATCTAAAATACACTGAAAATGCCTGTGTATATGAAACACACTGACCATGGCTTATGCCAAGCACTTATTAACGGAAACATATTTGTGTGAGCACAGAAATATAAGATTTTACTCATCTAAGAAATGGAACTGATAGTCTAAAGAAATTTTCATCAAACTAAAAAAAAAAACTTCACTCAGCATATAAAAATATACATATATTACTGACTCACATTATGTAGCCCATAAGAAGTAATTATGAGTGTATTTTGTCTACTTAAAAAAAAAAAAAGATAACTGACAGTTCTATCTTTATCCTTAGTGCAGCAAACTTTAGCTCCTGATGTGTGTGTTATGTGGACAAAGTACAAAAAAAAGTTTTCTAACAGAAGCAAGAAAGACATAATAACTTACATGTTTTTCTTGAAAATGAATGGCTATTAATTTTAAACTGAACATCAATGGTAAAAAATGGAAAACGGTTTCTCCTGTACTTCACACATCAATAGTGAAAAATGGAAAAAAGTTTCTACTGTACTTCACACAAACATTACAAGCACCAAGTATAAATGATTCTATAAATCTGGCTGTACCAGCCATTGAGTAAATCTTTTTTTTCTAAAAAATAAAAAAAAACCTACCCGATTTTGAGAACTGAAGTGGCAATAATAAACATGAAAAAAATTTTTTTTTTGTCATTCACAAAAAGTAGATATATGTTACTCTTAGAATTCTAGCAGATGTCACATAGTACACACTTTGTCATCATGCAAATGTCACACACCATTCACACTAAAAGTCATTTCATATTTGAATATTTATTTCACCTTCTTTACAAGAACAGCAGATGAGACATGATATTTACATTATGTTACCCGACTGATGTCATGCATACGATAACATTTCCTCGTGTCCACCCAGGATCCTGTTGATTGCTGTACAAAGTCAGTGACTTCACACAAGATAAGCTCTTATGCAAGAGACCTTGCCTTGTGAAGTCACCAGTCTTCAAGATTCGAGGAAGAAATTTGGCAAATTTCCAAGATGCATTATGGGATATACAACATGAAGATCTGAGAAACTCTGAAACAAAAGCAAGTCAGCAGAGGCCCAAGATCACTCGACATCCACATCAACAATTCTTTATTAAAACAAGATGCACGATTTAAATACTTAGGAAGTATGTCCACAAATAATAGGAAAATGGGGAAAAAAAAAGAAGCCAATGAAGTAACCTAGCAGCCAGCCCTCCTGATGATACATGCAAGCAGACCTTTCAGGGCAAGCCAACAAACAGCAAATTCATGACAATTATTTTACCACTGTCGGGCCTGGGCCAAGTCAGAAAACAAATTCAATCTGACATCTGTCAACCCCACATTATTGTGTGAAAAATTTCAAAAGAGACATGACCCCAAAATGCAACATGCACCAAATGCACTGAGAGGCAAAAGATAAAGCGGTTTGGCCACTGCATCCAAATTACAGCACTGCCAGTTACCATCACAACATCGGAAGATCCCATGTCAGATCAAGAGGACACTTAAGAAGAAGATGGCTGCATGATATCCATGGAGTCTTACAGAGGCACAAAACATCTTCTGAGCACACATGGAAGAATAATGTAATGAAGTAAGATACATTTATTTTCTTGTCTGTGGTATTGGAAAAGTTATAAATGTACATAAACAGTAACATATCTACAATATTACTACATAAGAGTAAAACGAGGGGAAAAAACCATTAGAATCATGTACAATGCAACCCTAGACCAAACTGGTGCAATGAAAACCACGGTGTCACGCAATCCCGCTTCCGAGACCCACCAAGAATACAGGCTAAAGCACTGTGATACTCTGAACCCCTTGTGGTCCTTTCGTGGAACTCGTGTGGTCTATTTTGGACCACACAGGGGACCACGGGACCTAACGAGGACCACATGCGTGAATTCAGTAGGTTCACAGTGCGGTTTTTGGTGGTAGAAGTGAACGAAGAAGAAGAAGAAGAAGATGTACAATGCACCTTTCTAAAATATATCATGGGCAAATAGAATAGATCACACAAAGAAGATTTGCAAACAGAATAGATCACACAAAGATGATTTGCAAATAGAACAGATCACACAAAGAAGATATAAGAAATTAGATTCTTGAGTGTGTGAGGGAACAGAAGAGCTCACACACACCAATAAATCTCAAGAAGAAACTGGAAAACGAATTCTGAAACTCCTGCTCTCCCTACTAAAAACTGTGAAACACTAAGATGCCTTCGCAAACAAAGTATGACAGTCACCAAATTTGGCATACAAAGTGAAGGTATGAACTAACAAAAATTGGACAATATATAAACTGTATAGGAGAGTCTGGTACAGCTGTTCCCAGCCTTTTTTTTACATTCAAGGACCATTTTTCCAACTATAAATAACTTTCAGACCACCAGCCTATATACAGTACAGTACGAAACCAGTAATACAAAAGCGAGCACCAGATAATGTTCTGTGGACCACAGGCTGAAAAACACTGGTGCTAGGCAACTAACTTACTCAACTGTAGCAGGAATGACCCAATCAAGGCTGACTTCTTGAACTAAAAGTCATAGGATCTGGCCCTGTAATCACCTTCACTCATAAGGGCTCATGATGTTCAGACTCTCGTTCAAGGAAAGATAAGATCAGAGCACCTGTAGGCCTGTCCTGGTAATAACCCATTTTATATTTCATTAAGTTCAAGTCCCTTATTTTCCTGCAGTCTGTGGTTCTCCTACCAGCATTATGCTCTTGCCCGATCAGATAAAGAGTTTACCCAAATGGAAAACATCCATTTCAAAAGCATTTTCCTTCTTTATAACAACCAGTTCAAAAGCATTCTTTCATACTTTATAATAACCCAATTTAAAACAAAACATTTTCGAATAGTCTATCTCAAATACATGTACTGCAGTTTTAAAAGTAAAAGTTAGGGATGTGCTGATTGCTTGACTGGAATTCATGTCTGGCCAAATAATGCTGAAATCTGACTGCTTGTATTAAAATAAAAGTTTTCACTACCTAACAATTATCCTTTCTAGATTGCCCAACAAAAGGTGTTGAATACTAAAGTCACATGAAATCTGATCTAATCAGAAATGAAATGCTTATAAATGTCCACTTCTTTAAGATGATTATTTTCATCATTAGGTGTAAAAACTTTTCGCACAAGATCAAATAAAACATAAAAAGACAGCCACTAAACAATAACTAAGATGTTTATTGCTTGACACAAGTTTGAATCTCCTCTCTGTAGGAACCCTTCTGTTGCAAAGACTGGCGGGTTATAGTTTATGTGGGGCTCCTATCAGGATCTGGAGAGGACTGCAGGCTTTGATGTGACCAACAACCTCGAACACAGAGGAAGAAGAACTTATGGCCAGCACAACTCCAGCGATGAAGTTTGAGAAAGACGACATCCCCAAGTTTCTCACACATGGGCTGATTTTTGATGACTGGAAACTTAAATGAGTCAGAGCAGTTTAGTTTAAAGTGACGGGGGAAACTGGGGGTTTTGTCCAAGTAATTCTGGCAGCTGCATGAAGACCCACTTCAGACAGGCACTGTACGAACAGAGAACGTTAAAGAGGTCCCGGCTCTGAGTTTTGACTTGACAAGTAATTTATGAAATAACCTAGACAAAATCATCATACAGACTACTGTCCCAAATAAACCAGTACTGGCAATGTTTCTTTAAGTGATCCAAGTAATCAGGAATGTCTAGAATGCCAAGAACATGCTTATGCAAAGTTTAGCTTTATATGAGACGAAATACAGCACTAGTACAGCACTCCATGAAATCCTGATACGCTGGGGCAACCGTCAAAGTATCTGCACCAAAGCATGTGTCATTCATAATGACGTAGTTTTACATATCGGGCACAACATGTCATAACTTACTATAAACTCTGACATTTGCAAGCTTCAGGTGTTGGACTCAAAATTGTGAAAAATTAGACTGGGAGGGGGGGGGGGAAGTTATTTTCAAAGTTCTAGATTGCCTGAACCTCTTAACTCCTGTTAAACTGGTATCCTGTAATTAGCGAGCTCTATCTCTGCAAATATTCAGAGCAGTGTTATAATAATGTTTAAAAACAAAAACAAAAATAAAATTAAAATCTAGGGTGAAATATCTAGTAATAATTATAACGTAACTTCCACCTGTGTGTTTTACATGAATGTAGTATCTGGCCTCCCAGAAGATACAATACTTGTATTCAACCGAATACTAAAAACAGGCATTCGGTACAGGCCAAGCAAAATGTTACATAGTTCAGCAGATTGTGTCTGCTCCTGGAGAACGGAAGCATGAACTCAGTCACAACATGTTCTCATATAAATAATGGATTTGACATATACATCACTTGCTCTACTCCCATTCTGATTATCTTGCGCATTTATACAAAGACCTGCTCCTAAGAACACACCACTCTTATCAGTCAAACAGAAAATCAGCTTATTTCATTTTTATCTGCTAAATAAGGAAATAAACTTACTCAAATTTCACTTTTATCAGTCAAAGAAAAAAATAAAGCAGATCTCATTTTTATCAATCAGAATGAAATTAAATTTACTCAACTTTAACTCCCAGCTGTCAAAAAGTAAAAGAAAAAAAAAACTTATTGAAGTCTCATCTTTATCAATCAGAAAGAAAACAGATTTACTCTAGTCTCACTCTTAAATGTCAGAAAATAAACAAACAACATGCAACTGCAACAACCACAAAACTTGATGATTCTGAACAAAACAGGAGAAACTACAACAACCACAAAACTTGATGATTCTGAACAAAACAGACAGGAAAAACTACAACGACCACAGAACTTGATGATTCTGAACAAAACAGACTGGAGAAACTAAAACTAAAACAATTGCAAGTCTAGAACTTTCAGAGAAGTAGGGCATTAAGCTGTATTGGACACAGTGTTTTTAAATTACTGTACATATTAAGTACACTCATTGCTTCATCTCCTTGTAAAAACATGGCGGATATGTTTACTATAAGGTGTTTTTCTAGTCTTGGGATTTTTAGTCTGATTGCTGGTTACCTGCTTCTACCATCTCACATTTTAAAAGTGGTGAACATCAAAGAAATGTCTTCTAATTAAAGTGTTTATGAGGAGATTCAAGTTGACAGAGGTTCTTGGATTTGAGCAACAACATGGCTAGAAATACTGAGGAAATGAGCCACAGACAGAAATATAGTCCCAACAGAACAGTGTGTAGAAGTAATTTTCTCTTTCAATATTCTTCATCATCATTTCAGACATAATCACAGAGCTGTAACGTCAGGGGAGAAACAATCATGAACTGCAACATCAGGGGAGAAATAATCATGAACTGTAACGTCAAGGGAGAAACAATCATGAACTGTAGCGTCAGGGGAGAAACAATCATGAATTATAATGTCAGGGGAGAAACAATTATGAACTGTAGTGTCAGGGGAGAAACAATCATGAACTGCAATGTCAGGGGAGAAACAATCATGAACTGTAACGTCAAGGGAGAAACAATCATGAACTGTAGCGTCAGGGGAGAAACAATCATGAACTGCAATGTCAGGGGAGAAACAATCATGATAAGAGCAAAGTCGCCAGGGAAGAAACAATCACCTGTGAGGAGAAAGTTTTAAGCAGTGAACAGATACATCACATACAAAGGGAAATCTTAAACACAGAATAACAAACGAATCACACTTGAAGAAAACAAAAACACAGAATAACAGTCAAATCACAGTATCTAATCTTATAAAATAAGTAAGCACACAATATGTGTTAAAGCAAAAAACAACCCAACAACATGTGCTCTTATGCTTAATTCACCCCAATAAAACAGTTCTAAACCGTCACATGTTTTGCTGAAGCAACGAAGCAGAAACAAGTTCTGCTGTATCAAATTATTAAAAGTATTAAATAACTTATGAAGAACTGTAGTTAAGTTCCACAGCAAAACTAAATATTTATGGATAACAATTTATAAAAGAAAAGTGATGGTTAAAAAAAAATCAATCATAAACAGGAATCACATTTTCCTCATTCACTCATTCAACTGCTGCCATGACTATATCACTTATTTGTGTTACAATACAGAATGTTAATGTACATCTCCATCATAGCTCATTTAAATAATAACCAACTCACATATTTTTACACCTAACAAAAAAAGTACGTTTTTTTTTTCCTTCTTCAAGGCGCAGGTGGGATGTGGAAGAAGGAGCTTAAAGACATGAACCATCACTGCTACACCAACTCCTAGACTTGCCACGAACTAAGTTAAGAATGAACCATGACTGCTACACCAATTCCTAGACTTGCCATGAACCATGAACTAAGTTAAGAATGAATCATGACTGCTACACCAACTCCTAGACTTGCCACTAACTAATTTAAGAATGAACCATGACTGCTACACCAATTCCTAGACTTGCCATGAACCATGAACTAAGTTAAGAATGAACCATGACTGCTACACCAATTCCTAGACTTGCCATGAACCATGAACTAAGTTAAGAATGAATCATGACTGCTACACTGATTCCTAGACTTGCCATGAACTAAGTTAAGAACGAACCATGACTGTTGCACCGATTCCTAGACTTGCCATGAACTAAGTTAAGAATGAACCATGACTGTTGCACCGATTCCTAGACTTGACATGAATTAAATTAAGAATGAACTATGACTGTTACACCAATTCACAGACTTGTCATGAAACTGTTAAGAATGAACTAAGATTGTTACACCAATTTATAAACTTGGCATGAACTAAGTTAAGTAAAAGAAACCATTTGTTGCTCTGCAAATAACCACAGAGCATGATGTGTACTGTCTGCTTGGTCAATGCAGTCAAATTTCAGATAACTGTAACTCTTAATATTAAAACCTTTAATCTGAAAGAATGTTTCCAGTGCATGACTGAGTAATAATATGGTTATTGCCCTTGGTCAACGGATAAAAATAACAGAAGAAAATTGTCTGACCTTGCTTACAAAACCTCTCACCTCAGTAAAAAACAGTTTATTGTGTATACCTGCAGTCACAAATTCTGCTACAAAACTGAATACATAAATAATTTTTCTTTTATACTATAGTTTCTTCAGTCACACATCATTTATACCTTTCTCTCTGTAGGAAGCAAACTCCCACAAAATATCTTTTGTTTACCAAGTTTCAGATTAAAAAAAAAAAGTGTCTTAGATTTAGAATGAGCTTCAAGTTAAAAAAAAGATGATACAGCAGAATTGGAGGATTTAAAAAAAAAAAACAAAAAACAAACTGATTAATAACATCAAACTGTCAATTCTGACAATGACCTTACTGATATGCCTTTGAATAAAGATTCCCATAAGGGGGAACTTGACTAGACAGTTCTACAGAGTGTACAAATGGATGTTGCAGCAGTAGGAAACCACTCCAACATATTCTCTAAACTTTAAAATCCATTTATCTAAAAGGAAATATGAAAGCAACATCAGCATGACTGTGAACTTTCAAATACTGTTTTGCTGTTACTTTATTGTCTTGTGAGATGAGAGAGACACTAATAAATCCTTCAAGAAAGCAACTGTATTTATATAACACGCTCTCTAAAAACATTCATACACCACAGATGGCTAAGAAAGTTTATATTCGATGCTGTTTTTGGCCACATATGCATATTTATTTTTCCTAGCGGCCGAATATAAATTTGAATGCGAATGGTACAATCACAAGGCCAGGGCTACTCTTTAAATGTAAACATAAAATGGATACTGCTTCTATTGTTGCAGATTTCATGCTACATTTACAACTATTAATTTATTATACACTTCTTGTTTTAGAACTATTTGGAAATATTTACAAGTAGAAGATACTAATTGCAAATTACTTGTCTAATATTTCAATTTTCCTGTTGAATCTAATTTGACTCAAATATATATATTAATCTGATGCAAAATTAGGCAATGAAATAAACATTTCTGTTTAGGTATTCAAAAATTTGCTATTCGAACATGGATATTTCAATTTCATTATTATTTGACAGAAATGAAGGTGAACAGAATATTCAGTATATCGCAAACTTAGACACATCTCCTGGCATCAATGTAATACTTATTTTTCTTTCCCAAATGCAAACAATATGCTGCTGTCAATTAACATTTTCTTCTTGAAGTCTATTCTTCTTTTAAACATATCAACTATTTCTTTGAAACATATCAACTTATTGTTATTAGAAGTACATCAACTGATTTCTTGGAGAACAAATTAACAGAAAATTTCAGAAACAAATCAACCAACATTTTCCACAAAAATTCAAACATTTCTCATAAACCAAACAGCTGATATTTCTCAGAAAAAAAAAAAACAACTTTTCATAAACAACAGCCAACATTTCTCAGAACAAATCAACCTATATCAATAACTTTTTCTCAGAAACAAAATCACTAAATATTTCTTGGAAACAAACTGTTCAAGGACAAATCAAATGGTCTTTCTAACAAACAAACCAACCAATATATTTTCAGAAACTAGAACACCAAAATTCCATATTCTTTGTAGTTATAAGAGACCTTTCTGAGGAACAGATCAACTGCCATTCTTCAAAGACAAATAATGGACATTTTGAGAAGAAATTAACCAGCAATCTTGAGAAATAAAAATAATTTTCAATTTGAAAAAAAAAAAAAAAATAAAAAATTTCAAATTGAAAAACTCAATATCAAAATAAAAATAAAATAAAATAAAATCTGCCCACAAAGATTACTCAACAATTCATTCCACAAAATTAAAAATAAAATTCTTTCCAAACCAACATTAACTCAACCAAACAAAGGAAGAATGAAAAAATCCAACAAGAAAAATCCAAGCTGGCAAACATAATAGACTGAAATTTCCGAGTGTATATTTTCTGCACAGGAAACTCATTTAACAAATACTTCAACAAAAATTTGTATATTACACCAACAAGAAGAGCAATTATGCCAGAAAGATTGCTTATAATGGACAGATAATTCACTCACAAGTAGATCATGACAAACCGAGTCACAAATGATTCCTGGTTTCTGTCGGCCAATCACATCAAAGTTTAGGACCTTCCCACAATTCCACATTCTTCCAGTGGTATATTTCTTCACAAAAATTTCTCTCTCAGATTTCTTCAGCCCACCAGTTCATAATATAAGCGCTGTTAAGTCTTGCATGTAATCCATTAGCATAAGGTTCCTTCACTTAATTCTATCAAGAACAATCTATGTACATATATAACATATGTATTTTCATGTTTATGTACACAAAAAGAACAGGCTTTATCAGGCCAAGTGTCATTCATGAAAAGCAAATATATACTGAATATATCACACCAAGACAATGTTTATAATCACAAGACTCTGTAAGCAAGTTTGGTTTGTGTTTGCTGCGTGTTACGATAGCTCTTCTATTGGTCTGGTCAACTGAGGTTGCTAATCTGAAGGGTGTTCTGGACATGACCGGTTCACTTCAAACCACTTGTCAATGCATCTGAAAGAATAAGATTAACAGTCAACAGGCCTGCTTGGAAAAATGTAAGATTAACAGTCAACAGCCCTGCTTGGAAATATGTAAGACTAACAGTCAACAGCAGTGCTTGGAAATATGTAAGATTAACAGTCTTTCCCTGCTTGGAAATATGTAAGATTAACAGTCAACGGCCCTGCTTGGAAAAATTTAAGATTAACAGTCTTTCCCTGCTTGGATATATGTAAATCACTGTCTTTCTTGAATACAAAAAAAGTATGATTAATGGCCATAACATTACATGGAAAAAAATAAGATTAACAGTCGCATTCTTGCTTGGAAAAAGTAAGATTAACAGTCATAGCCTTTCCAGGTTCTATGAGATATATGGGCAGGCAAAATAAATGCAGAGATAAGACAGATGACTGAACAACAACCTGTCTTGTGGGTGATTAGAAAAAGAAGATGGACATATGTTGGTCATGTGATGAGAAGAAACAGTGGAGAATCCCAGAACAAGCTATGAAGTGGAACACAACAGGCTGAAGAAAAAGAGGTTAACTGCCCTGAAACTCTAAAGAGGACATTGTTAAGAGAGGCCAGTTTAGTGGGCATAACATACCTTAATGAGGTTGAAAAGCTTGCTGAAAACAGGAAAACTTGGCAAATTTCCATGTGAGCTCTAAGTGACTTTAATGACATGGGAAGGTTGTAAGATGAAAATAAATGCACTAAAGATAAAAGGCTGCATTTTTGCATTGTTTAGAAGCTGTACATTCTGTGTACATATGGGCAGTGATTCTCAGCTGATGATCTCCTCTAAATGAGGGATTTGACTGCCACACCAATTCATAAACTCAGCTATATGTATCAAGTTCACAAAGCTGAAAATTTAGAAGTTTTTTTTTTAGAAAAACATGTGGATTTGGTGTTTTTTAAGTTAAGAGTGGACAATTCTAAAAAAAAAATAAGGGTAATTATTAGAACCAATGAGACACTGAAGTGCTGAATGCCACAATACAAGAGAGATAACTAGTTGGGTTCACAATGGAAGAAAGAAGCAGACATACCCTTTATGGTATATACAAAGGCATGGTAGTCTGGCGATTGTGTCCCCTTGAATTAGCTCCTCAAAACAGATCACACATTCTCCCTTGTCCTCTGATAGTACATCCTCTGTACAAGAGAAATATGACGAAATATATTCATTAAAATATGAGGGTGACAGAAAGTGCATATAGAAAGGTATAATACCCACACTGACACCTATCCTTTTAGAGTTCATCCTCTGTGTAAGAGAAATATCATGATATTAATTTGTAATATGGGCATCCGAGTGGAGAATTGGTCAGAGCACTAGTCTCTCTCGGCGAAGGTTGGGGGTTTGAATCTGGTCTGAGATGTCCCAGTCACCCAGCTGTAGAAATAGGTACCTAGCTTCTTCTGGAGTTAGGAAAAGCAACTAGGCATAATGCTGACCATATTAACCTCTAGTGTGCTGACAGGTCAAAGAAAATATTAACACTTAACACCATTATCCCTATGTTCCTCTAAGGCATGGCAGGGCTACCTTTACCTTACATTTGTTATATATACATAAGAGTGACAGAAAGTGCATGGGGAAAGGGGAAATCATACATGTCTCCTGAAAGTACTTCTCATGTGTAAGAGGAATATAATGGAAAAACATCTACAAGATACATAAACTGACAGAAAATGCATGGCAGATAATATCTATTACAAGACAGATAAGGGGAATATCTGTTAAAAGACAGAAAAGGGGAATATCTATTACAAGACAGATAAGGGGAATATTTGTTACAAGACAGATAAGGGGAATATCTATTACAAGACAGATAAGGGGAATATCTATTACAAGACAGATAAGGGGAATATTTGTTACAAGACAGATAAGGGGAATATTTGTTACAAGACAGAAAAGGAGAATATCTATTACAAGACAGATAAGGGGAATATTTGTTACAAGACAGATAAGGGGGATATCTGTTACAAGACAAAAAACAGTAAACAAAAAAAAAAAAAAAAGAAATCGTTCAGTTACAGGAATTTTAGAAGATGCAGGGAATAAGAGAAATCTCTGCAGCAGAATAATGATTAAAGTGATGGGGAATATATTTAACATTTGTTGCTGAAGACGTGAAGTGCCTGGAATAAGTTAAACAGTTGTGAAGGCAGACAGTCAGTTAGAAAGTACAAGGAGGAGGGAAACATCTGCTGTGAGCCTGCTGGTCCTGGTAACCCGTGCCTTCACTCTGGCCGTCTTTGCCTCCTCCTCCCCTCACTGGCTGTTAAAAAGACTCACCAGAAGTTTCAGTTTGTGAAATTATATTAAACCAGGTTCTCTCTTCCAGGATAAAATAACTCACAAAGCATTTTAGAAGTGAGGGAGAGAACAAGAATGACCATGAGCTGAATCACTGAGTCCGATTAACCACACACGCTGTGCCCTATCACTTCCCTGGCTTGCAAGCCTCATTTTCTTATCTGAGAAATTCTGAAATGTGCCACGTAAGCAATGTTATGTATTTCACAAAAACTGCTACATCTTCAGCTTCATCCTGTTTCTGTTTTTTTGTAATTTTATGTTCACCAACTTCAGACTCTGGCACCAAAAAAAAGAAACCCCGTATTCATAAAACTATATTTTAATGTCTTATCCTATTTTCCTTCCATGCATGACGTAGTCCAGCGTGTCTCATTTTGCAGGCAGTCAACTCCCCCCTCCCAAAAGAAGTGTTCCTGGTTTTGCAGTTGGGTAAATCTGTGGCTGCTGGTAGAAGTTCTCAAAACCCATAACCTTCATAACAGAAGACAGTTCACTACTGACCGATCTACTCACTCCCCTACCAGTTCGGCGTCCACTTCTATTTGCATTTTCAAAAATGAGCACAAATATAACAGAGAACACTGTGAAACTAAAAACTCTGGGAAAAAAAACCTACAATAAATGGGTTCATTAATTAAAAAGAAAGCAGGTGGACTTAGCTTACAGGAACCTGGCATGTTTGTGTTAAGTTAAAAAAAACCTAAAAAACTCGGAAACAACATGTCATCCACATGAAAGCTCTAAACACAGGAACATCAGGTTTTGTTTACTTTGCCTCATTTTTAACATAAACTAGCACACCTTAACTGAGTCCAGCAGGCTTGGCTCAGGCTTATAATGGAATTAAAGCAAATAAGAGAGCCACAGCACAGCTTATATTGATAAGACTGAGAGAAGATTTCAATCCTAACTGCGTGCTAATGCTTATCAAAGAAGTATTCCACATTTATGTAATGGAATAACATTTCTTTTCCATCTGCCATACATAGCACAGCCGTATCTTGTTCTTGTTCTATGGCATACATAGCACAGCTGTATCTTGTTCTTGTTCTATGGCTTACATAGCATAGCTGTATCTTGTTCTTGTTCTATGACATACATAGCACAGCTGAATCTTGTTCTTGTTCTATGCCATACACAGCACAGCTGTATCTTGTTCTATGCCATACATAGCATAGCTGTATCTTGTTTTTGTTCTATGCCATACATAGCGCAGCTGTATCTTGTTCTTGTTCTATGCCATACATAGCAGAGCTGTATCTTGTTCTTGTTCTACGCCATATGTAGCACAGCTGTATCTGTTCTTATTCTATACCATACATAGCAAATCTGCATCTTGTTCTTGTACTATGCTATATATAGCAGAGCTATGCCTTGTTCTATGCAATACATAGCACAGCTGCATCTTGTTCTATCTCCCTGGAACTGCATTCAGGATATCTCTGCTGGCAATGTGGTGAAAGCGTTGAAGCAGAAAAATAGTGTCAACGGTGCATGGGCTAAGGTGGCTATAACTGGAGATCTGAAGTGGAGCCAAACAAGCAGTGGGAAAAGACAGCAGGCTCCACCATGACAGGTACTACAGTAATCCTTGCTCCATTAACTGAGCTGTATAGCTGTTTAGGATAGCATTTGCAAATGTTTGCTAGAAGACAGTTAATTTCAAATGTTCTGTTTGTTTTAATTTTATATATTCCTTGGTCTCAAAGTACTCGTATATCCTTAGAGAATGTTAAAATAAATTTAATAAACACAACATTCATTGAATATTTACTTTTATACAAATTTTGGAAATGCTATGTTCAGAAGTTTTACTCAAATAAATATATTTTATGCCCTATAAATCTAATTAGCTTGATGGTCCACATGAAGATGATGAAATGTCTTATGCTGTCATTTAGCACAGTAAATTTGTTAGGCTAATTAACATTCACTTTGTATATATATGACTTGGGAGGGGGACAGTATAAAAACAGGAATCAGGAATTGAAAGTTTCAATGTGATAACTCCACATATCCATTCCTCCTACTCCCCACCTACTACAGTGGAGACTGCTATTGTACGAGGGTCATACAAAAAGTCATGAACACAAATTTTTTTAAAATCAGAATTTATAGATAGAGAAAATATAAATTTATCACCTTAACTGCATTCTTTTCTTCACTTTTCAACATAATCTCCATTTCTCTGAACACATTTTTCCCACCACTCTACAAGTTTGAAAATACCCTCCTGGTAGAATTCTGTTCCAGCTGACCGATGGCACAGATGCACTTTTATCTGGACGTTCTCTCCTGTGGGACCCAGCTGGCACAAATTTTCTATAGCCTAGGGTTTCAATCATTTCATGTACTGCATTGTGTCCTGTTCCAAGATTTACAGCAATTTCAGAAACTGTGACACGTCTGTCTTCTTTAATGATGTCGTCAACTCTTTCCATGTTGCGTTCGGTGGAGGCAGTTTGAAGGCGACCACTGCAAGGTATATCTTGGATGCTCGTGTTTCCATCTTTGAAATGTTTCACCCACCTCCTAACACTGCTAGCATCCATACACACATCTCCATAAGCAAGTTGAAGTCTTTGGTGAATTTCAGCAGTGGGGATTTCCTCTTTAACAAGGAACTTAATAATAGCACGTTGGCGAATCGAAAATTCAGCACCCACCATTTTGTTTCTGCTCTGAATGGTCACGTGACACATGATGGTGACGTCATGTGACCTCTACATGAAGTGAAAAGATTCTATCTATAAATTCTGATTAAAAAAAAAATTTTGCTCACGACTTTTAGTATGATTCTCATAATGAGATAACTGTATAATGAAGCTGTATTTACAGCTGTAGAAACTTTGATACAGTGATAAAATGAGAAGATTAAAAATATATGCACAAAGAACAGTAATGATCATAAGCAACCTTTTTTTTTCTTTCCTCATTTTTAACATTTATTTATAGTTTTACCTTTTTCTGAAGAGAGCCTTTTGCTGAATATTTGCTTCTAAATGGTTTGTTTTATGCTTCTTTTGACTGTATTTAAATCTATCACTTCATAAAGCCCCCATATTGTGAATGTCCCACCACAGGATTCCATATTATGAACCTGCCTTATGTCAAGACCCCAATCATGAACCTGTCCCACCTCAAGACCCCCATATCATGAACCTGTCCTACATCAAGACCCCATATCATGAACCTGTCCCACCTCAAGACCCCCATATCATGAACCTGTCCTATGTCATGACCCCATATCATGAACCTGTCCTATGTCAAGACCCCATATCATGAACCTGTCCCACCTCAAGACCCCACCCATATCATGAAACTGAAAGCTGACAGACAATCACTCCTGGTGGAGAAATTTACCATTGTAACTAATTCGTGGCTTTGTTAGACACATGACCAAGTGGCACTCTATGTCATCTGATGCTATCTGTTTTGAACATACTGGACACTTGATGCCTGGGGAGAATAACACAGACAACAGATGTTTGTTAGATGAGGCAAGCATCAAAAACATTGTTTGTTACTAATGATAGACACAAGCACAAAAACATATCACAGTTTTGAGAAGACTGACAACCAGAAGCACATGCTATTTTGGGTAACAGCGATTGCTCATTTATTCACACAAACATTCATCAACCTCTAATTATTTGAGAAAATAATTAAAATAACATTGTTTCCAGGGTCATAGAGCCAGAAGCAAAGCCAAGTTGGGAGTCGAACAAATGGTAGAAATGTACCATTTATGATGGTGTTAGGGCCGGACAATAGAAAAAAATACAGAAGAATAGAAGACAAAAAAGTTTTGGGAAGTCAGTATCAGGATTTAATACTAGAAAAATGGGAGTCTAGAGCTGCACAGCATCAATCTATTATTTCACATAAACTATCAACATTCTACTTACATCTTACATCCTTCCCGTGCTGCTAAATGTCACATAGGGCCTGCATGGTAGTTCGCCATGGCTTCCTGTCTTCAGTGAGCCTTTCAGCTTCATCAAGGGATGTTATGCCCACTGAACTGGCTTCTCTTAACAATGTCCTCAATGTTTCACATGGTTGACCTATTTTTCTTTGGCTTGTTGTGCTCCACCTGATAGCTTGTTTTGGTATTCTCTGATTGTTTCTTCTCATAACATGGCCTACATATGTCCATCTTCTTTTTCTGATCACCCACGAGACAGGTTGTTGTTTGCTCATCTACCTTATCTCTGCATTGTTCTTGAATTCAATCCACTTTATACTGAGTATTTTCATTAGGCATTTGTTTTCGAAAGAGTCTAATTTCTTGTCTATTTCTTTAGTTGTTTTCCAGCTTTCACATGCATAAATGAGGGTGGATAATACATCTGAATTGAATAATCTTAACTTGGTTTTTGTGCTTATAACTTTTGAATGCCATAATCTTAACCTGGTTTTTGTGCTTATAACTTCTGAATGCCATAGGTTCTCAAGATTCTTGAAAGTCAATTCTGCTTTTGCAATTCAAATTCTAACTTTCTTTCTGGTGTCACCATCCTTGTCTATGTAGCTGCCGAGATATGCAAATTGGTTTACTTCTTCAACAGCTGTTCCTTCTACATATATTTTTCCTTCAGGTTATAGGCTTCATTATTTGTAAAAAGAAGCTTCTTGTGTTGTTTCCTATTCAGGAGGACGCCATTAAGATAAATTATATGTCATCTTGTTTGTGTATGTAATCCTTGAAAAAGGCTCATGCCAAAATATTGGATGTATGTTTTTCATTTATACATTCTCATCTTACTCTTATACTTTCTATTCATTTTTTTCTCATTTTACTCACTCTCTCTGCCGCTTTTTAAAACTGCACTATACACTATTATTTACCTTTATTATCTGAACCAGTTTTACTGCAGTCGCCATCCCTTTTATCTGCTATTATTTTACAAATCAGTTTTACCAATCCCATGCTATCCCACATAAAATATCACCAATCTTCTATCATCTAACATTAAAAAAAAAATTCTTCAAATAATAAAGATATTAATTATTAATAATTAAAAAAAAAGCATTTGGAAAACCACAACAGTCCAAGGATATACAGTACACTCAGAGCAATATTCAGGCTGTTATCTGAAGAGGAACACCCAAAGGAGAAAACAACATGAAAGTCAAATTCTCCCTCTGTTCTGACTAAACACATCCAGCAGGAAAGAAAAAAAAAAAATGCTGATAACATGTAACTGACAACGAAATAAAACAAAACAGAAAGTGTGTTTCCAACAACGGGAACAAATTTGAGTGTTACTTTACTGCACTATACCACTGGTCTACACGGCTCCATTTTCCTCACTGTCTCATTATATCAGACCCCGTTATAATGTTCATTATTTCTCCATCCAAACTAACCATCTCAGTATTTACTTCTACTTAATGTCAGTGAAATTTATCCCAATTTTCTCTGTATTCTTGCCCACTCTCTTGTTTAATGCCCATGCTTCTGTACCACTGTGGCTTGACAACTCTCAAATGCTGTTTTTTTCTTGTTGTAGGTAAGGATTTATCTCATTTGACTAATAGTATAATCAGCCATTTATGCCCTCTGCTGCAGTAGTTCTCAACCTTTTTAGCATCGCAGGACTACTTTTCCAACTTCTAACTTTTCCAATCCCCGGGTTTACGAGTCTTCACTCTTCGCTGCTTGCATGAGATAATGAAACGTACAGGTCCTCTTCAGCTGTTCTACATTTCCATACAGAATGTCAGTGATTGAGGAGTTGGTAGTAGCAGGTTCTTTCGAAGGTCCCTCAATGCACTGCAGTCCAGCAGATGGTGTTTAACAGTTTCTTCTTCTTGTCTGTTGCAGTGCATGCAGTATGGTGTGTCACTCTGTGTAAGTGCTTACTGAGGGTGATGTGTCCTGTTCTCAACCTGAAAATTGTGCACTGGTCTCTAAGACATAAGCTGCTGATGTGGTCTCTGGGTTTAGGCTTTGGCAGGTGTGTATATAGGGATCTTCCAGTTGGGTTACTGGCCCAGTTGTCTATCCACTACTGCTTGCAGTTGTTGTATATAATGTATTTAGCTGTTCTCATGTTGGTGGAGATGTGGGACTGTGACATGATGGCTCCACTCTTTGCCAGTCTGTCAGCACGTTCATTTCTTCTGATATCTATGTGTCCTGGTATCCACTGTAGGGTGATCTTGATGTCATAGGAGGCGAGTTGGTTTATTGCACTGATTATGTCAGTTGTAATGTGATCAGTCGATGGTGTCCAGTTTTCAAGAGCCTGGATAGCAGACTGGAAGTCTGAGAAAATAACAAGGTTTTTTGGGTGACAGGCACTGCTTTTGTATTTGGTGGTGGTGGTGGCTGCCAGGGCTGCTAATATTGCCTGCATCTCAACTGGAGCAGTGAGATCCACAAGCAGCAGAAATGTGCTTGTTGTCTTGTCTGGAAACATTATGAGTACCCTGTATTCTGCATTATCTGTTTCCTTGGATGCTGACCCATCAGTGTATGCATGGATCCAGTCCTTGGGGTAGGATTCTATGGTCTCCAGTGCACACAGGTTTATGGTGCTGGGATCTGATGATTTGTTCACTAACTTGTTCTTGAGTCTGGTGTTAGTTTGTGTTTGGTGGGATGTCTGGTGCTTTTGTAAGTTCTTCTCTGTCTTCAGGAAGTTTGTGTCTTGTGTTTAACTGTTCTGCCATCATCAACCTCCTACAGAGAGGATAGAGCACAAATCACTTAATATCAAATCGGCAACACCTGATAATATTCTGGGACCACAAGTTTGACAGCTGCTGCTGTACATCATTCAGTCAATGAATTCATTCATTAGATTCTGTTCAGATATTCTCAGGCAATCAGGCTTATCTACTCTGTGTAGTCTCTGGCACCTCCTTGGCACCTGAGCAGGTCAGATAGTTAGTGGACTAGTCCTCCCTGGCGAAGGTCACTGGCTGAATCTGGCCAGGGATGTCCCGGTCATCCACCCTGCTACAGAAACTGTCTAGTGTCAACAGGTAAAGGAAAATGTGGACACTAACATCACATCCCCTAGGTTTGCTCTATGGTATGGCAGGTAAAGATAAAATCCCCGTTTCCATGGCATTAAAGCATCTGGGCATATGGTATTAGGTCTGTACTTCCACGACCTTTGGCACATGAAAGTGTGATATGGTCAGTGTTTACTTTCCCAGATTTCTACGCTACCCATTTTCAGAGGCTGAGTGGACCCCTGGCCCTTTTTCAGTCTGTACTAGACTTGAACCGGGTACCACCAGGTTAGTAAAGTGACCGATGGCATGACAGGATAACTTTTTTTTTGGTTTTTCCTTTTCAAATAAAAAATTAAATAAAACTGCCTTTATTTTCCTGTGTAACTTCATGAGTCAGTTCAGATACTCTTCCCTTGGTCTCCTGCTCTCTCATTTCAAATTTTCCAGCAATTTCCAGGTCCTGTAACTTCTGCCTTCTTATAATGCATCCAAATAACTTTGACTGTATTTTCCTTATGGATCTAATTAGTTTTCAATGTTCTGTAACTTCCACGAGAACTTCATTTGCTTTTCTGGTCACAGAATAGAACAGCTCACGGTGTACAGCCTTCTCATGCCAACATGGTGGGGTGGAGGACCCTGTATCACTGACCTCTCATCAGCTCAGCCATAAATGATTGGCAAAAAACGCAGCTGTGTTAGGGGAAACTAAAAAAAAAAAAGAAAAAGATAAAGCTAATCCTGTCATGTCTTAGAGGCACATAGGTGTTAGTGCCCTTATTTTCCTTGACCTGTCAGCACACTAGAGGGTGGTATGGTCAGTATCATGCCTGGCCGCCTTTTCTTCTCCAACTCAAGAAGAAGTCGGGTACCCATTTCTACAGCTGGGTGACTGGGGTGCCTCCGGCCAGATTCAAACCCCTGACCTTCACCATGAGAAACCAGCGCACTAACCACTTCGCCACTCAGACACTCATTAGGGGAAACTACCCTCTGAAAACTGAATGTCCATCTGCACGGTGAGGCACACAAGAGTACACTGTGTACACCTTTCAAGTGTTCTGAAGGATAAACAGACAGATATCCCCCTAAAAACAAACATCACATCCACGAGACTACACCCGATTTCAATGTTGGCGAGTTGGAAAAAAAAAAATGAAATCAATATTATTATTAGTTTTTTTCCTCTAATAAATATGACAGTACTGGGTTTACCAAGTCTACAAGCTGATTGTTTAATGTGGTGATAAAGTAGAGGAGACATAAGGCATATGCGAATAAAAAAAAAAAATCTGGTCACATGATTAACACACATAAATGATTTTGCTGGAAGTCGGAATAAAATGAAGGAGATTAGACTGGCATGTCAATAAAACTGCCTCCAAAAATAGCCCCGATTAATAATATTTATTGACTGGGAAACAAAGAACAGCAAATCTTGAAACTTGCCGATCGCCATATACAAACAACAAAGATCAATGTTGATTGGAGCAATCAATGCCTGTATCCCACTGAATCATGCCAATCAGTTCAGAGTTGCTGCTACAGTATCACAGACCATCTGAAAAAAGGTCTATCGATTTTCTTGAGATAATATCAGCACCTGAATTAATGGCACCACAATGTGTTCTAGAAGTCTTACCATGGGAATAGGCTGGTTGTCCTGATGTAGGGCAAGTTGACCATGCTATTCCTGCAACTGCTCACCTTTCTCTGTTTGAAGTTGTCTTTTTCTGCACACTTCATCCTCACTTTACTCATTTCTTACTGTTCTTCTCACTGCTCATATCACTACTTCCATACACTGTCACCATATCACTACTTCTATACACTATCACCATATCACTACTTCCACACATTATCACCATATCACTACTTCTATACACGATCACCATATCACTACTTCCACACATTATCACCATATCACTATTCCATACACTATCACCATATCACTACTTATTTTGCTTCATTCACTACCTATTTCAATTGTGTTACTCTGCTCATTACTTAGTTTACTTAACTAGTTTCTGTCTACTCACCACTCATATTATTTTACTCATTACTCATATTACTTTACTCACCATATGTTCTGCTCTACTCACTACTCATATTACTTTACTCACCATATGTTCTGCTCTATTCACTATTTATATTACTTTACTCACCATATGTTCTGCTCTATTCACTACTCATATTACTTTACTCACCATTTGTTCTGCTCTACTCACTATTTATATTACTCTACCCAGGGGGTAGTCAGTGCTGGAATCTAGGCAGCAGGGGGTAGTCAGTGCTGGAATCTAGGCAGCAGGGGGTAGTCAGTGCTGGAGTCTAGGCAGCAGGGGCTAGTCGGTGCTGGAGTCAAGGCAGCAGGGGCTAGTCGGTGCTGGAGTCAAGGCAGCAGGGGCTAGTCGGTGCTGGAGTCAAGGCAGCAGGGGCTAGTCGGTGCTGGAGTCTAGGCAGCAGGGGCTAGTCGGTGCTGGAGTCTAGGCAGCAGGGGCTAGTCGGTGCTGGAGTCAAGGCAGCAGGGGCTAGTCGGTGCTGGAGTCTAGGCAGCAGGGGCTAGTCGGTGCTGGAGTCTAGGCAGCAGGGGCTAGTCGGTGCTGGAGTCTAGGCAGCAGGGGCTAGTCGGTGCTGGAGTCAAGGCAGCAGGGGCTAGTCGGTGCTGGAGTTAGATAGCAGGGGCTAGTCAGTGACGGAGTCTAGATAGCAAGGGCTAGTCAGTGATGGAGTTAGATAGCAGGGGCTAGTCAATGCTGGAGTTAGATAGCAGTGGCTAGTCAGTGATGGAGTTAGATAGCAGAGGCTAGTCAGTGCTGGAGTTAGATAGCAGGGGCTAGTCAGTGCTGGAGTTAGATAGCAGTGGCTAGTCAGTGATGGAGTTAGATAGCAGAGGCTAGTCAGTGCTGGAGTTAGATAGCAGGGGCTAGTCAGTGACGGAGTCTAGGCAGCAGGGAAGGTCAGCGCTGAAGTCTGAGTTAAATAAAGATATAAAGTTGTGTTCTGCCAGTAGCAAAAAGATAAGACAGGAAAAGAACATTTTAAAAAATAACTGGGAAAAAAAAGAATCAAAACTGCCAATATTTTGGCCAGAAGCCTTCATCTAGGAAAAAGATACCATAAAACAAACTCACAAGAAAATAAAAATACAAAAGAAAGAAAGCACTACATTTTTTTTTTTATCCCAAAGATTTTTTTCCTCTCCAGTCTCCTAGCAATCTGTATGTGATGGAGAAAAGTATGTGTGATTAAATTTCAAATCTACGCACTGTGCTATAATCACTCTAGTGTGCGCAAGGCTCATTTCCAATCTGATAAATGTGTATCTAAAAATAGTAATCGTAGGAATCATGGACTCTCTGATAACCCTCTTTTAAGGAGTAGATTTTTCTTCTGGAAAATCTGCCTACAGGACTCGATCCCGCAGTTTTTACGACTGGGAGCTCTGACTGACAGATAACCACGAGATAACAGTACAAAAACTAGCCACATGCAACCCTAACAGTCTCCCACAGGCAGACATAATGGAAATCTAAACCGGGACAAAGTCCGACAAGCCGAGATCTTTCTTTCTCTCCGTGTAGGCACAAAGAAACCGTACCAGGGCAGGTCGGTGCGTTCTAGCCACGTCTATCTCGGCCATGCAGATTGTGCAGTGGGGAAGGCGAGTGGAGAAATCGACCCACTTTTGTCGTCGTCGCCGCAAAAAGGTAACGAACGGTGCATCTTTATTGTATTCAGTATCGGCCTTCCACAAATGGCTCACAAGTTACATAACTGGCGCTGACGTCAGTCTAACCGACAATTAGAAACACGACAAAACAGGTCCATGTTTGCTCAAGCGACATAATGTCACGGCAGCAGGGACTGATAAAACTGGTTGTATCACTCCGCCATGAGGCGATTGTGTTAGCGTTACAAGATCTAGCGAGGGCGTCAGTGTCTCGACAGGGTTGGGGGGGGGGGGGGTGCAGCTGCCCGACATACAAACCAACCTCATCTCCGCCATCCTGTAACAGGCTGTTCAGCTTGCCAGTGGGTGCAGGGATGAAAGCGTTCCTTATCAAGGTGGAATCAGTTGTTTCTTCGCGGGGGGAAAAAAAACGGAGGAAACGTCTGCCCGCTCGCTATCCGACTCGACTGCCTGTGCCCGGAAAATCTTCACAGCATCCGGCTGCAAAATAACTTCGACTTGGCGAAGTTTCAGGGACATACTATTATTAAGCAGAATAACACCAGGAAGCTCATACATCTTAACGCAGGTCAAGGTCCTGCGTGCTCTCATAAATCACAGGCTGTTCCTGGTTCATCCCACTTCTTGTGTGGTGTGTGTGTGTGTGCATGTTACATTGCCTAACGTTTAGACACATGTGTACTGCGTCTTGTGTTGCCAACGCGCAGAATGTGCGTAAACAATCTCAATTATCGCTAAATAATACAATGGTATGTATGTAATGTATGTATGTGTTATTACGCATATATGTATGTTATGTTATGTATGTAGGTACGTAAGTACGATATCGGCGGAAGTGGTGGAACAATGGAAGCGCAGGGTGAGCACTGTTTTCAAACAAACACTGATTACACAAAAACCTATGCTATGTACAAATATGCGTGAGTGCGTATTTTCGAAAATCTTACTTCAACTCACAATTTTTTTTCTTCACTTTATTTCTGCACTTCAAAATGTGCCTGGAGAAAGTCTAGGCGACAGTTCACTTCTAGCCATGCGTTCTCCAATCATCTCTACTCACTGCTGCTAAAGCACCGGCCATCCTTGTCTTCAAATCTTCAGGATCATGAACCGATGAACTGAACACTGTTCTTAGTATCTCTCTCTGGCCCATGCTAACCAGGAGTTGGTTGTCACTGATTTACACAACCATCTATTCTTTGCTATTTCTATAAGACGTGTTGGAGCGTGCTCCGTGCCACTCTTTTAGTCCGTCAGGTGTCTTGTTTCTTTGTCTTCATCTGTCCCTTTGTCCCGCCAGTTTTCCTGCTGTCACCAGGTGTTCCAGTCTGCCTGTTATCAAAACATGTCCTACAAATCAGGACTGTCGTGTTCTGAATTTTGTAAAAAAAAAAGTCTTCCTTTGCCAGCCTCTTCACTTGTTTTCTTGGTTGTCCATGTTATTCTCGTCAAAAACTAGCCACATGCAACCCTAACAATCTCCCATAGGCAGACATAATGGAAATCTAAACCGGGACAAAGTCCGACAAGCCGAGATCTTTCTTTCTCTCCGTGTAGGCACAAAGAAACCGTACCAGGGCAGGTCGGTGCGTTCTAGCCACGTCTATCTCGGCCATGCAGATTGTGCAGTGGGGAAGGCGAGTGGAGAAATCGACCCACTTTTGTCGTCGTCGCCGCAAAAAGGTAACGAACGGTGCATCTTTATTGTATTCAGTATCGGCCTTCCACAAATGGCTCACAAGTTACATAACTGGCGCTGACGTCAGTCTAACCGACAATTAGAAACACGACAAAACAGGTCCATGTTTGCTCAAGCGACATAATGTCACGGCAGCAGGGACTGATAAAACTGGTTGTATCACTCCGCCATGAGGCGATTGTGTTAGCGTTACAAGATCTAGCGAGGGCGTCAGTGTCTCGACAGGGTTGGAGGGGGGGGGGGGGGTGCAGCTGCCCGAGATACAAACCAACCTCATCTCCGCCATCCTGTAACAGGCTGTTCAGCTTGTCAGTGAGTGCAGGGATGAAAGCGTTCCTTATCAAGGTGGAATCAGTTGTTTCTTCGCGGGGAAAAAAAAAAACGGAGGAAATGTCTGCCCGCTCGCTATCCGACTCGACTGCCTGTGCCCGGAAAATCTTCACAGCATCCGGCTGCAAAATAACTTCGACTTGGCGAAGTTTCAGGGACATACTATTATTAAGCAGAATAACACCAGGAAGCTCATACATCTTAACGCAGGTCAAGGTCCTGCGTTTTCTCATAAATCACAGGCTGTTCCTGGTTCATCCCACTTCTTGTGTGGTGTGTGTGTGTGTGTGTGTGCGTGTGCATGTTACATTGCCTAACGTTTAGACACATGTGTACTGCGTCTTGTGTTGCCAATGCGCAGAATGTGCGTAAACAATCTCAATTATCGCTAAATAATACAATGGTATGTATGTAATGTATGTATGTGTTATTACGCATATATGTATGTAATGTGTATGTATGTTATGTTATGTATGTAGGTACGTAAGTACGATATCGGCGGAAGTGGTGGAACAATGGAAGCGCAGGGTGAGCACTGTTTTCAAACAAACACTGATTACACAAAAACCTATGCTATGTACAGATATGCGTGAGTGCATATTTTCGAAAATCTTACTTCAACTCACAATTTTTTTTCTTCACTTTATTTCTGCACTTCAAAATGTGCCTGGAGAAAGTCTAGGCGACAGTTCACTTCTAGCCATGCGTTCTCCAATCATCTCTACTCACTGCTGCTAAAGCACCGGCCATCCTTGTCTTCAAATCTTCAGGATCATGAACTGATGAACTGAACACTGTTCTTAGTATCTCTCTCTGGCCCATGCTAACCAGGAGTTGGTTGTCACTGATTTACACAACCATCTATTCTTTGCTATTTCTATAAGACGTGCTGGAGCGTGCTCCGTGCCACTCTTTTAGTCCGTCAGGTGTCTTGTTTCTTTGTCTTCATCTGTCCCTTTGTCCCGCCAGTTTTCCTGCTGTCACCAGGTGTTCCAGTCTGCCTGTTATCAAAACATGTCCTACAAATCAGGACTGTCGTGTTCTGAATTTTGTAAAAAAAAAAAAAAGTCTTCCTTTGCCAGCCTCTTCACTTGTTTTCTTGGCTGTCCATGTTATTCTCGTCAATCTTCTTAGGAACCACATCTCTCTTGCTTTCAGTACATTCTGAATGCTCTTGGTTACTGTCCTTGCTTGGCATCTATATAACATTAAGGGTTAGATGTTGCCCGCCTAACAGCACTCCTGTAGGCCTCTCGGTTGTGAGCAATATGGCCTGCTGCTGATGCATCCATTTGCAGATTATCACCGATGTCTTGCAGCCATCTTCGCCTTGGTCTTCCCCTCTTCCTTTTTCCCATTTATGTATCCTTCCAAGACGGTCTTCTCTAAATTATCATGACATTTAATGTGTCTAAAATATTTAAGTTTTCTCTGCTTAATCCTCTTTACTAGCCAGCCTTCTCCAATATTAAGTTCTTGTAGAATGGATATATTTTTGTGTCCATGATATTTGGAGAACTCTTCTGTAGCATTTACGTTCAAAGGCTTGTATGTGTTTCTCAGCTGTTTTGTCAAGTGTCCAGGTCTCACAGGCATATGTTGCTACGGGAAAGAATGATTAGTATATTTCCATTAAAAAAAGTCCATCTCGCTATAAATTGCCAAGATAATTAATTTTACATGTACAAAAACACCATTAATTTGTGTTTCCTGTTCTGATACGACACACAAATTTTAAAAGCAGAGGCGACCTGCTAGCATAGGGAAAAAAAAACAAAAGCAAGCTTGATCACGTTGAGGGCAGCATTTTAATCCCTCTCTACTCCTTTTGCACTCAATACACGCACGACAGAAAGAAGAAACGGGGAGGGAAAATTTGTTCATCAAACGCGGAGCTGTGAGACCGAAGCGCAGCTATGACTAGAGCATGACGCCAGCAAAGTGATAAATCTTCCGCGTCTTTATTTCCGTTTCAGCGTGAGGGAAGGCGAAGAATCAGAGCTCTGTGCCCAAAATAATAACTGCGCTGCTTTTGTCTGCACAATTCAAGGGCATAGCTAGTTAACAACAAGAAATAACACACTGAGGTTTTATACTGAAAATACTACCAGAGAAAGCTGCTGGCGAGACTCTTCGAATGCCGCGTGTGAAGTGAAACTCCTCCCGGCCAATGAAGAAAATGAGGAAAAGCAATCAGGGTTGCCGTGCGGCGGCGACGTGAAAAGGTGATGGAAAGAATAAAGTGAGGCTTAATTGGTATGTCCAGTAGTCTCGCGGCGAGAGCTACTCATACCACGACACCTCTGCTCTAGAGGCCGGCCAAGTCCGTTCTACACCCATACTGGTGAAATATGCCTAAACCGGCTTACACCAGGGGTGAAATTTGATGGCTACTCAAGTCATGGTACCTCCGCTCTAGAGGTCGGTCACGTCCCAAACATGTCCATACTGGGATAATATGCCTAAACCGGCTCAACCCAGGGGTGGAAGTCACTAGTGGCGAGGATTCGTCCTCCTGGACAAAAGCTCCGTCCTGGCCAAAACTAGGAAGGGGAGCGGCCACGACCACAAAATGCTGAAGTCGGAGACACTGGACCAGGGCAGTCTAGAGAAGCAACCACCTCTCACCCGTCAGGAATGTATGCGTATCCTAATCACGCTGAGGTTTTCCGGCGAGAAAGTCCAACGCTGGACTGGATGGGCAACCACCTCTCACCCGGCAGGGATACACGGGTATCCCAAAACACGTCGAGGTTTTCCGGTGAGAAAGTCCAACTCTAGGCTAGATGGGCAACCACCTCTCACCTAGCGGGATATACTGATATCCAAAACATGTCGAGGTTTTGAAGGCCGGTCAAACTCCACTCTACACGTGCCAAACCTTCAGACCCTACAACACATCCTGCAAACCTGCACTCTTTATACAGAGTAAGAAACCATGCCTGGGCTACACATGAAGAAATCCTACTGATGCTGGGATTCATGGAGGCAACTCGTCTTTCTTCTTACTTCAGTATCTGAGCATACGAAATTGGAAGAAGAAGAAGAAGAAGAACAACAACAACAACAGGAAGAAGATGGGAAGAAGGAGAGTCCAAGACGAGTTCCCATGCCAGTTTTTTTTTTTTCGGGATTTGACGAGTCCTCGGGAACCTGAGTTACCAGAAGTCGACACTGCTGACAAGTTCTTGAGACATCGAGCTCAAAGGGTAGCAAGTTCAGGTCGCTTCTTTAACTTCCCTGAGCTGATCTACGTAGCACGATTCTCTGTAAACTCTACTTCCATGAGGAATACACCTTTCAGACTACCAAACAGTACACAAGACACAACAACATTTTTTGTTATCACTAATCACGGCCACCTGTATGTGTTATTTTACAAGTGAGAAATGACGCGATGCTTATTTTCAGCGTTTATAGCAGTTATGTAGGAATGTACAATTACAGAACAAAATCTTATGGCTGCAGTTGCTTTTAATCAATACATATATGTGCAAACGGATGCTGGTGGTTTATGGCACAAGAGATACAGTTTTCTGCTTCTTTTGGTGTGGCTGAAGGTTGTGAAAATGTATGCTTTTTTATTTTTGAAAAAGGAAGGAGATACAGGACAGTGTCTTGACCTGCTCAAGTTCGCGAGCTCTGATAACTGACTGCGCAGTTTGTCCTGATAACTGCACTGTCACATTTAGCCCTGATAACTGCAACGTCACATTTAGCCTCGATAACTGCACTGGTACATTTTGTCCTGATAACTGCATTGTCACAATACAGTCACACTGTATTCATTGCTACCACTTAAATATTGTAAAGTGAGTTTCTCCAACCCTTCCTTACGTCTAATGACAATCTTTCAGGCTTAAACGATCTTCAAGTTACTGGAAGCTGTATCCCTCTCTCCCCTACGTGTTTGACATATTATTTTGGCGGTGTATGTGTCTCCTACTGTTGACTGTTTTCAATCCATGAAATTATTCAGCTTGTCACAGCCTCTAATCTTCATAAATACCGCCTTTTTTTTCCCCCACAAGTGTCTTCTTGTCGCTACTGATCGCTGCCTTCTGGAATGGTTGGCATGCAGATACGCATCCTTCCCCTTCCTCCACCTTCAAATATCTTTCCAATTCGGAAGTTATCGATTATGCCATCCGCATGTTGATCGGTTCTTTTGCAAATGCGCTTTTTCCGAATGTGTTTTATGTTTGATTCATCATTACCGCCATCATCTTCATCGTTATTATTTGACAACACTGCCCGACGTGTGGGCGCACTGGCCGTCACATAGCAACATTTATATCTCGCCATATTCATTCTGGTCTGCCCTCTTTCCAGGGGCATTGTGGTCGTCAGTGTATAAATAAAAATTTAAAAAAACAGGACATCAACCACAAGACACGCCCCGATGGACGGGGGAAGGGGTTGGTTCTAGCTCTATAGTTGCCAACATATCACCCGCTGTTACATCAATTTACTATATAGTGCTATCTATTAAATAAACACGATACATGGTTTATGGCACTGCGATGCTGGTTATAAACTGGCGGTCTCTAACTTACACGCAGCTGGAAAACTGGCGCTCGTATTGCACGTAAAAAAAAAGGGTTGGGAAACGCTGCTCCTGTACATAGCAGATGAGGGAAAACCCAGCGGATGTTAGCACACCGTAAAATTCCAGGAAATGAGGAAGCCGGACTACTGATAAAAGCTTGATGATAATGCGGATATGATATACGCACCAACAGAAAGTGCTGCCTGACATACACGGCTGACTCTGGTTTAATGAAATGAATCCGTCTTAATGGTCCGTTTGTTACCGACAATTTCCGTACATTTTGTATAAGCTGACAGGACTCTCATTAGCTGGTTCTATCTGGCCAAACCTTGGCTAACTGGTTTCATCCGGTTAAACCTTGGCTAACTGGTACCATCAAGTCGAACGTTATATATTCTTCATCCGTATTTAAATTATTTATGTTCTAATTGCTACTTAAAAAAGTGAATCTCATTTAACCCCTGCTTTTCTTTTGGACTGTCGTGTATCCGGTCATTAAATGCTGAAGATGAATGTCATTTAGGTGCACGGATTCGAGGTCTCACAGCAAATCAACGTAAATTTTATTAATCAACAATGTTTTTAGAAAACCATAAACCACAATAAGTGCTAACTATGGTAATCTACGTGGAGAACATACCTCCAGCAGCTTTAGGGTACAAACAGGAGTGAAACAGGGATGTGTACTATCACCAACATTATTTATATTGGCAGTAGACTGGTTAATGAAGGAGGCAACATCAGACAAATGCAGAGGATTACAATGGACCCTTAACACAGTGCTGGAGGACCTTGACTTTGCGGACGACATTTGTCTATTATCAAGCAGTCACAAAGATATGCAAGATAAAATAAACAAGTTAACCCAGAATGCAAACAACATAGGACTAAAGATCAACGTAGGAAAGACAAAGTTAATGAAGCAAAATGTGAACAACAGAAATGTACTCAGAGTAGATAACAAGTTAGTGGAGGAGGTCAACGAATTTGTATACCTTGGCAGCAGAGTAGTAGAAAATGGAGACAGCACAGAGGACATCAACAGCAGACTTACTAGAGCAAACCAGGCTTTTGCAATGCTACAGAATATATGGAAATCAAATAAACTAAGCATAAATATGAAAATCAGGATATTTAAGAGTAATGTTCTAAGTGTACTACTCTATGGAAGCGAATGCTGGAAAATCACCAAAACCATAGAAAACAAGTTGAATTCTTTCCAGACTAAATGTTTACGTAGAATTAAAAAATATTTTGGCCAAACACCATAAGAAATAACTTCTTATTGGCAGAAATGCAGATGAAACCACTGACAACAATTATTGAGGAAAGACGCTGGCGATGGTTGGGACATGTGCTCCGAATGACTGACAACTCACTACCAAAAATAGCACTAAGATGGACACCACAGGGGAGCAGAAGTAAGGGTAGACCAAAAGAGACATGGAGAAGAACAACAGAAAGGATGTTGAGCAATAGAGGGCTCACCTGGGCAAGAGCAGAAAAAAAGGCGAAAGACAGGCATTTGTGGAAAACCCTTGCGGAAGCCCCATGTGCCCTGGGCACTTAAGGTTCAGAGAGAGAGAGAGATGGTAATCTACGCCAGCATTTCCAGATCTGGAACAGTCGCTTCAGTCACAGACTGGTCGGCCAGTTCCTTATAACAAAACTTGTACATTACAGCCTACTGCAAGCTCTAACAGCTCAATTCGTTATACGAGTTAGTTTACTCGTGGTACAGTCTGCTCGTTAAGCGAGAATCGGCTGTATTTATGAACATCTGGTCAGAGAGTAACCAGAAAACACAGACACAAATATGATTCGTATTATCAGCTCAGTAAGAAGACCACAGCTGTGTCTAAGTAAAACCCGACGCAGCAAATTTAGAACTGGAATTCCCCAACCAGCGTCCAGGTAGAACTGCAACATTACTGTTACTGTATTGTCGCTCTTGTGAAGATAAGAGACGGGGCGGGGGGAGGGGGAAGGGAAAAAGAGAGAGAGAGAGAGAACATCTGAAAAACCACGACAGTCCAAGGATATACAGTACACTCAGAGGACCACTGCTTTCAGTGACAATATTCAGGTTATTATCTGAAGAGGAATACCTGAAGAAGAAAACATGAAAGTCAAATTCTCCCTCTGTTCTGACTAAACACATCCAGCAGGAAAGAAAAAAAAATACTGACAACATGTAACTGACAATGAAATAAAACAAAACAGAAAGTGTGTTTCAAACAAGTGGAAAAAATGTGGGTGTTACTTTACTGTACTATATCATTTGACTACACGACTCCATTTTCCTAACCATTTCCAATATGTCAGATATCTGGTTGTATTTTAATATGCCTTCGAAGCCATGCAAAGAATACAGAGATAGTTAATCTGGTTACTTGATTTTATTGAAATTATCCATGATGATATCTGTAGATCTTGTCCTTATTCCATCTCATGGTGTCTGTTGATCTTGTCATTGTTCCGTCTCATGGTGTATGTAGATCTTGTCATTGTTCCATCTCATGGTGCCTGTAGATCTTGTCATTGTTCCATCTCATGGTGTCTGTAGATCTTGTCCTTGTTCCATCTCATGGTGTCTGCAGATCTTGTCATTGTTCCATCTCATGGTGTCTACAGATCTTGTCCTTGTTCTATCTCATGGTGTCTGTAGATCTTGTCCTTGTCCCATCTCATGGTGTCTGTGGATCTTGTCACTGTTCCATCTCATGGTGTCTACAGATCTTGTCCTTGTTCTATCTCATGGTGTCTGTAGATCTTGTCCTTGTTCCATCTCATGGTGTCTGTAGATCTTGTCCTTGTTCCATCTCATGGTGTCTGTAGATCTTGTCCTTGTTCCATCTCATGGTGTCTGTAGATCCTGTCCATCTGACAGAAACTGTGACCAGAATGTTCTTTACTAGCGACGAGGTGAAGATGTTGAAGCACAAATACCACGTCGGACAGGGAGTGGGGTTATGGCGACTTGCAGACCCAGTGTGGAGCATAAGGTACACTACTTCTCTGCAGGCTCCACTGCCATGGGGAGCACAATGGTCCCTGCCCCATTGGTCAAGCTAAGCCTATTACCAGTAGCACCAACAGAGAGGTGGCACGGGTCATGACTAGCTATGCTGCTAGCTCTAGCAACAGTCCCGTCATTCTTCGCTCCCCAAGACACGCTTTACAAGACATGTTAACACGGCTATTTGATTTTACTGAAAGTATCCACGAAGGTATCTTTAAGACGCACGCAACAGAAACACACAAATCTATAAAATCAAACCTCCTAGCTCTATACTTCAGAAAAAAGGGTCTATAAATCACTAATGCTAATATTCTCGCTGAAATCAAACCTGCTGGATATCACGAAACTTACCTCCAACAGGTTTTGCTCTCTCTATCTCCTTTTCTTAAATAAACACACACCGATACATTCATGTACATACGGTACACCCGGAGTGTCATGAAAATATGTACAAAGAAACTTCCTCGAGGAGGCACAGATTTTGAGGGAAGCAGAAACACCTGATTTCTGAAAGAACAGAGAACTCGCACGAATACGGAATGCAAGAATAAAATGGGAGTAAACATACTACTGAGGGACTGCCCCTTGAACTGACATGCAGAGGGACTGCCCCTTGAACTGACATAGTGAAGGTCTGAACACTGAACTGGCATATAGAGGGACTGCCCCTTGAACTGACATACAGAGGGGCGGCCCCAATCTGCCAATAGCAGAAAAAAGGACATATTAACCGATAAATCTAGTGTTTAATGATGGTCATAGAAGTACCCGTACCTCTCACGATTTTTCTAGCGCTTGTTAGTAAGTTACAGTCAGGATTCCAACGCTTGTTAGTAAGTTACAGTCAGGATTCCAACGCTTGTTAGTAAGTTACAGTCAGGATTCCAACGCTTGTTAGTAAGTTACAGTCAGGATTCCAGCGCTTGTTAGTAAGTTACAGTCAGGATTCCAACGCGTGTTAGTAAGTTACAGTCAGGATTCCAGCGCTTGTTAGTAAGTTACAGTCAGGATTCCAGTGCTTGTTAGTAAGTTACAGTCAGGATTCCAGTGCTTTCGAGTCGGGGAGTAAATTACAGTCAGGATTCCAGCGCTTGTTAGTAAGTTACAGTCAGGATTCCAGCGCTTGTTAGTAAGTTACAGTCAGGATTCCAGTGCTTGTTAGTAAATTACAGTCAGGATTCCAGCGCTTGTTAGTAAGTTACAGTCAGGATTCCAGCGCTTGTTAGTAAGTTACAGTCAGGATTCCAGTGCTTTCGAGTCGGGGAGTTTTTTTTTTGTGTGTGTTGGTCTTGTTATATCTCCCTGGATTGGTTCTAAGGACTGCAAACGCGCCACAAACAGCCTCTGGCAGTCAAGTCCAGCTCCTGGCCTTCCCGTGGCAGAACTGTTTAAACTGACAGGAGAAGGGGCGAGGGCGAATATCTGGCGCCTGAAAACCAGTTACTTAGGGTAGATGAGTGTCACGTTTGGTAGCTCATCTGCCGCTGTTGGCGAGATCTTCAGCTGCCGTGCGTGGAGCGGTGCTCTTCCCGGCCAATGAAGAAATTTGCAAATGAGGTTGCCGCGCAGCATCACTGCGGAAAAAGTGGTTGAAAGAATAAAGCGAAGCAAACAGTTAAATCACGGCACCTCTGGTCTGGAGGTCGGCCACGTCCTGAGTGCAGTCATATCGGGTGAAATGCATGAACCGGCTTGTCCCAGAGGTTAAGTCACTGCTGGCTTGACTTTTCAAATGCCGCGCGTGGAGTGAAGCTCCTCCCGGTTAAGGAAGTAAATGCGGAAATAAAGGTTGCTGTGCGGCGCCGATGGGAAAAGGTGGTGGAAAGTGAAGTTTAACCTGGTATGTCCAGTAGTATCGCTACGAGAGCTATACCACGGCACCTCTGCTCTAGAGGCCGGCCACGTCCGAAATACACCTACACTGGTGAAATATGCCTAAACCGGCACACACCAGGGGTGGAACTCGATGGCTAGACATGTCATGCCACCTCCGCTCTAGAGGTCGGTAACGCCTGATAAACACCCATACTGGTGAATTTTGCCTAAAACGGCTCATACCAGGGGTGAATCTTGAAGGCTATGAATGTCACAGTACCTCTGCCCTAGAGGTCGGTCCCGTCCCAAACACGCCCATACTGGGAAATGCCTAAACCGGCTCAACCCAGGGGTAGAAGTCACTAGTGGCGAGGATTCGTTCTCCTGGACAAAAGCTCCATCCTGGTCACAACTAGGAAGGGTAGCGGCCACGACCGCAAAATGCTGAAGTCGGAGACACTGGACCAGGGAAGTCTAGATAGGCAACCACCTCTCACCTGGCGGGGATGTCTGCGTATCCTAATCACGCTGAGGTTTTCCGGTGAGAAAGTCCAACCCTGGACTGGATGGGCAACCACCTCTCACCCGGCGGTGATACACGGGTATCTCAAAACACGTCGAGGTTTTCCGGTGAGAAAGTCCAACTCTGGCCTGGGTGGGCTAACGCCTCTCACCCAGCGGGGGTGCACTGATATTCCAAACACGTTGAGGTCTTCCGGTGAGAAAGTCCAACCCTAGACCAAACTGGTGCAATGAAAACCACGGTGTCACGCAATCCCACTTCCGAGACCCACCAAGAACACAGGCTAAAGCACTGTGATACTCTGAACCCCTTGTGGTCCTTTCGTGGAACTCGTGTGGTCTATCTTGGACCACACAGGGGACCACGGGACCTAACGAGGACCACATGCGTGAATTCAGTAGGTTCACAGTGCGGTTTTTGGTGGTAGAAGTGAACGAAGAAGAAGAAGAAGATCTCCCTGGAAATGCGGGAATGACGTTCTTCGCAGACGATGCGGTGAAAATGTTGAAACACATCATCGTGTCGGATAGGAAGCGTGCCGCGGAGGCTATTCTCGCAGATCCTCAATCGAGTTAAAAAAAAAAAAAGCAGGAAAAGGTGCAATGCTTCTTTAGATGAGTCCACTCCATGCAGACTACAGTGATCCCTGCCCTGTTAGTCTGGGCTTGTTAATGAGACTACCAACCATGAGGTGGGACAGGGGCATGGCTGGCTATGGTTCACCAACCCTGACGCGAGCAGTCATGTAAAACGTCGTACTGTTGACCCGCCGAAAGCAAGTTAAAACAAAAAATGTATCTCTCTTCACCCTCTCGAAACAACATCCAGCACCAACCACAAAGCTCAAAATTAGCTACCATAAACAGTTCAGAGCCATCATTAACAAAGAGAGAGATGAGACGAGCAACGCACTGCTACTGTGTCAATTAGGACATTCGTAACTATTCCAGACAGTGACCCGTTCTGTGTCAGAGGTTCTCAAGCTAGGATATTCAAACCCTTTGTGGGGGACTGGGACTCGATTTCCGAAAGAGCTGGAGAAAAATCATTATTAAACTAGATTTTTTGTTCTTCAGTTGTTCTGTTCCCAGCTGTCCATATGTAAAGTAAAACCATGCTACTGGCTTCTTTTTTAAGGTCATACTGACATTTAAAGATGATGACGATGATGTTTTTTTTAAGAGCCTGAAGAAGGGGAGCGTGTAATCATCAAAATGTTAAGAGCCCACACTCTCAAACCAACGAAATCTCGTCCTCTAAATCACATAATTATGATGACGTGTACATGTGCACACTCGAGAAGTCAAATACTGAACACGCTCACCTGCCACGCTAAAAACACCTGCCTGAACATGTCTCAGGTGTAATTTGTACTCGTTTATGACAGCACAACCACATGGCTGGGCCCAGTTTTGGCTTCCTTCACCGCAAACAGCGACGGATCGCCCAGGCCCACAAGCTAACCCTCAGTAAGGGCCCTCTATGACGCACGACGCGATTCCCCTCTTGTTGTGATCTCTATTTACTACATGACTGTAAAGCACAGACCAAAACAACTCACACGTCACTATAAGACTTGCTTTTCAGCACGCGTAATTACTTCCTTCCTTAATCACGCAAGTAAAATTTACTCTACATTTACAGTGGGTTTTTTTAAACACCGGCCCCCTTCCCATGAGCCCTTAAGCTTAAGCCTGATCAGTCTATAAGATAATCAGCAACAGATTACAACAACAACAAAAGAATAACTTTCATGTCTTGGTGTGAAATTATTATTATCACATACAACATTTATAACCCTGAGCTGAAATACTACAACATCCTGGTATATGAACCCACCAAGTTGGGGGGTTTCATTACCTTTAAATTACAATTAAATATAAGTTGGGTTTCATTACCGCTACAGATAATTACAATGAACTACTAAAGTCATCATAACTGTCTATTTGTTGTGATGCCTTAGCACTGATTATTCCACATCCTTAGATTACTGACTGAGCAATCAGCACCCGGTACATCTTGTGGTATCTTAAAAAGCAACAACAAAATCTCCCTCATTTCTCTCATTCTGCAGCCAGCAATCTGTATGGTGGCCCAGCTACTTTGTATGCTGTTCCATTCCTCCTTCAACAACTGTTCGTCAGATCGTTCTTGTACAGCTCTCTCTTCTTCAGGCGCCCAGTACATATCTGCTTTAGCAACGGCCCACTGTCTTTTCATCAAAACATAGTCATTCCACTTCTAGCACCTTTTCTGTTGCTGTAATTGTGTATGTATTTTTTGTTACCCACACTTAACAGACTTTTGATCTGTGGCCTGAATGAGACTTATACTTGCTAGGATATGGTTTCTGAGATCAGATCTGATGAAGCAGAGCTGATCAAGATCCTAAGTGTTCTCTTGAAGTAAAAGTCTGGAGAATGAGGTTAATATCAACATGGCCTCGTTGTTTGGAGGAACTTAATGAGATTAAAAAGAAACACATCCTCTACTGATTACTGTACACCAGGTCCCACAGTATCAATTACTGTACATCCAAGAACAAACCATCTTCAAACTATGCATGGAGCACTGGCAACTGCAAGAACATCCACACTACCTCTGCCAGTCACCCCCCCCCCCCCCGACAGCATATGTGAAACAGGCATCCACATTCTTCAGCACATCCTGCAGCTCTACCCCTTCCACCATGAACCCCAAACCCGACTCTGGCCACAGGGAGCTACAAACTTTGGGCCGCAAAGCATGACCTCCGAAAGCCTGCACAATTTATCCAAGTAATAAATACAGATGTCTAAGGCTAGAATCATGGAGCACAGAAGAAAAAGAACTATACATCAGATCCCACTAACACATTCATTATTTACTTCAATATTTCACTGACACTTCATACCAAAAATGGTCCATTACTTTGGTATTTTTCAAAGAACATTAACAAAATATGATAATAAAATTGAAAAAAAAATTAATGATAGAAGAATTTTTTTAAAAAGTGACCAAATCATGTACTAGGAGGGGCGTTCAGAAAGTAATGTACCACACCGTTTTCCACAGGAGCTGTTTATTAAACAAGCATGAAATTTATACACAATATACATGGGTATGTCATGTACAAATCGGGATTACTCAACATAATCCCCATCAACTTGTATGACTTTACACCAGCGTGAAACAAGTGCATGCATTCCTAGCCCATACCAGATTTTCTATTGATTATGTAACCATTTCTTTGCAGCATGAATCACTCCTTCGTCATCTTCAAATCTCACCCCTCGGAGTGCATCTTTAAGTGGACCAAACAGATGGAAATCAGAGGGTGCCAAATCGGGACTATAGGGTGGATGGGGTAGTACAGTCCAACCCAATTTGGTGATTGCTTCCCGTGTTGTCAGACTTGTGTGAGGGCGTGCATTGTCGTGAAGGAAAGCAGGTCTGCTGGATTCTTGTGTGGTTGAACTCTGCGAAAAAGTTAATTGAGTTTTTTCAATGTCTTAATGTAAGCTTGCGAACTGATTGCCTCTCCTCTTGGAATAACATCCACAAGAATCACACCTTCAATGTCCCAAAAGACAGTGATCATGACCTTTCCTGCTGAAGGAGTTGTCCTGAATTTCTTTCTTTGTGGTGACTGCGGACGATGCCACTTCATTGACTGTCTTTTGTCTCAGGTTCAAAATGATGTGTCCAGGTTTCGTCACTGTTAAGATCTTAGCCAAAAAGTTCTCTCCCTAAGCATTGAAATGCTCCAACAATTCAGAAGAAACTGCTTTCCTTTGCAATCGATGTTCATTTGTGAGACTTTGAGGAACCCATCTTGTGCAAACCTTCGAAAATCTGACAGCTTTTATAACTGCATTTGCACTATCATTGCTGACTGACAGCTTTAAGGCTAACTGTTGAGTAGTGATAAGCCTATCAGTAAGAATAATGCCCTCAGCGCATTTCTGCCTTGGTGGTTGTGGCAGGATGTCCACAGCGCGACCGACCATGCTACTCCTTACCTCCACCTATTGATTCTCTGAACCCAGCAACTGACTGTACTCCTGTCGACTGCAAAACTTCCATACACATCACATAGATGCTTGTGAATGTTCACAACAGTTTCCTTCTCTGCAACGAGAAATTCTATCACAATTTGCTGGTTATACCGCAAAATGCTAACACGCTCCATTTCAACGGTTAGGGTAGACATATTCTTTGGTCGGTTGCAGTGTAATTTGGTTCACACAATCGGCACATGCCATATTTAAAGTGAGAAAAATTTCATCCTTCTATCTTCATTAATCTGCTGGAAAAAATGATGTGCTGCATTACTTTCTGAACGCCCCTTGGGTGTGTGTGTGTGTGTGTGTGTATTAGTTTTATTTTTGCTACCAGAAGGTTGTGATCACTTCCTACATCTGCTCCTTTCCTTGCTCTCACATCTTGTAGTGACTGTTTCCACTTGTTTATTAGTATGTGATCGATTTGGTTTTCTGTGGTTTTATATGGGTACCTCCAAGTCACTTTATGGATGTTTTTATTTTATGTGTGTGTGTGTGTGTGTGTATATATATATATATATATATATATATATATATATACACACACACAATGAAATTCATTTCTTTTCAATGGCAAATGATAATTAAATGACAGACCATTGTGTAACATGAATGCTGATGAACTTTACTGTCAGAAAAAAAGAAACAGAAAATACAATACACACATATAATAATATGTTATTAATTAATGTGACACCTACTCTGTATGTTTCTGACTCTATAGTGAACAGGTGTGAACTCCAGATATTGAACTGGCCATTTTATTGACACAATAGGCTGATGACCTACTTGAGACCTCCACTACAATGCAATAATTACACCTCTCACAAACAATTTTTAATAAACGCAACAGCCATTTTATTTTTTTTAACCAGAAATTGACACACTCTCTCTCTCTCTCTGAACCTTAAGTGCCCAGGGCACATGAGGCTTCCGCAAGGGTTTTCCACAAATGCCTGTCCTCTGTCTTTTTTCTGCTCTTGCCCAGGTGAGCCCTCTATTGCTCAACATCCTCTCTGTTGTTCTTCTCCATGTCTCTTTTGGTCTACCCTTACTTCTGTTCCCCTGTGGTGTCCATCTTAGTGCTATTTTTGGTAGTGAGTTGTCAGTCATTTGGAGCACATCTCCCAGCCATCGTCAGCGTCTTTCCTCAATAATTCCTGTCAGTGGCTTCATCTGCATTTCTGCCAACAAGTTGTTACTTCTTATGGTGTTTGGCCAACATATTTTCCTTATTCTTCGTAAACATTTAGTCTGGAAAGAATTCAACTTGTTTTCTATGGTTTTGGTGATTTTCCAGCATTCACTTCCATAGAGTAGTACACTTAGAACATTACTCTTAAATATCCTGATTTTCATATTCATGTTTAGTTTTTTTTAAAAAAATTTCCATATAGTCTGCAGCACTGCAAAAGCCTTGTTTGCTCTAGTAAGTCTGCTGTTGATGTCCTCTATGCTGTCTCCATTTTCTACTACTCTACTGTCAAGATACACAAATTCATTGACCTCCTCCACTAACTTCCTATCTACTCTGAGTACATTTCTGTTGTTCACATTTTGCTTCATATACTTTGTCTTTCCTATGTTTAGCCCTATGTTGTTAGCATTCTGAGTTAGCTTGTTTATTTTATCTCGCATATTTTTGTGGCTGTTTGATAGTAGACAAATGTCATCCGCAAAGTCAAGGTCCTCCAGCACTGTGTCAAGTCCATTGTAATCCTCTGTGTTTGTCTGATGTTGCCTCCTTCATTAACCAGTCTACTGCCAAGATAAATAATGTTGGTGATAGTACACATCCCTACTTCACTCCTGTTTATACCCTAAAGCTGCTGGAGGTATGTTCTCCACAGATCACTTTGCACTGGAAACCCTTGTATAGGGCTTTGATTACATTCACTATCTTATGGGGGAGGCCATGCCATCTTAGGATTTTCCACAGTGCATCTCTGTTGACACTGTCAAAGGCTTTCTCAAAATCTATAAACAATGAATATGTTGTGCTATGCCACTCATTTGCCTGTTCTAATATTTGTCTAAATATGTGGTCTATGCATGATCTTCCTTTCCTAAATCCTGCCTGCTCTTTCCGAAGTTTTCCATCAAGTGCTGGTTCAAATCTATTGATGATTATTCTGCAAAATACTTTACTGGTGAGTGGAAGTAGGGTAATGCCTCTCCAATTCCTGTACTGTCTGAGGTCACCCTTCTTTGGTAGTTTTACTATAAGGCCAGTTTTCCACTCCTCTGGAGCTTTTTCTAAATCCCAAATCCATTGTAGTATCCAGAAGAGTTGTTTTGGTGTTTCTGTTTCTTCTGCTTTCAACATCTCAGCAGTCACTTCATCTTCACCCAGTGCCCTGTCTAATTTTAGCTTCTTTATTGCCTCCTTTACTTCACTTATTGTTATTGGTCCTGAATTGATGTTTAGTTCCATTTTTGCTTCAGGTATGTCTATTGTTTGTGCTGCTTGTGTTCTGTTTAGTAGGGTGTTAAAGTGTTCCCTCCATCTTTCAATTTTTTCTCTTTCTCCACTGACCAGTTGTCCATTAGGTGTCCTTACTGCACTCTCACATCTCTCATGTCATTTGCATATGCTGCTTTCTCTGCTGGTTCTGCTAAGTTGTCATAGTATTGATGTTTATCTTGACGGCATGATTCCTTCACTTCTTTGTCTTTTTGTACATAATTACTTAAAACTTGTTCTTTAAGCCTTTGTAATTTGGTGTTCAGCAATTTTTTCTTGATTTCCTTTCTTTGCTCTATCTTTTCGCTTATCCATTCCTCTTTTCTCCGTTTCTGATATCTCAGCACCTCTTTTGCTGTTTCCTGTAGTATTTTATTGAACTCTAGTATGGACATTTCTGCTTTGTCTTGTAGGACACTGAAGCGGTTCTTAGTACCATTGAGAATTCATTCCTTGTTTGCTGGTCTTTCAGTTTTGTTGCATCAAAATGTGTCTTTCTGTGTTTTCCGATTTTGGCTTTCCTTAATTTTAGTTTTATTTTTGCTACCAGAAGGTTGTGATCACTTCCTACATCTGCTCCTTTCCTTGCTCTCACATCTTGTAGTGACTGTTTCCACTTGTTTATTAGTATGTGATCGATTTGGTTTTCTGTGGTTTTATCTGGGTACCTCAAAGTCACTTTATGGATGTTTTTATGTTGGAAAATTATCCCTCTGATGGTCATCATGTTTTCTTCACAGAAACTGTACAGTCTTTCTCCATTTTCATTCATTTCTCCGATTCCTTCTCTTCCCATGATTCTTCTTCTATCTTCATTACCTTCATCTACTTTTGCATTGAAGTCGCTCAAGATGAGTAGCATATCATGCTTGGGTATTGTTTCTACTGTGGCTCGGAGGTTGTAAAAATCTTCTTTTAATTTCTCTTCAGCTGCTTCTGTTGGTGCATAACAAACTATAATAGACAACTTCATGAATCTTGAGTTGAAGCGTGTATATAATAATCTCTCATTTATAGGGGTCCATTTCAGCAATGCTCATGATGCTTCTTTTGTTATAATCAATGCTACTCCTCCTTCATGATGATCTTTACCTGACCATGACCATATTATTGTATCTTCTGTGTGCTGTGTTGTTAATTTCCTTCTGCCTTGTCCTGTCTATCTTGCTTCTTGTATTCCTAGTATGTCTAGTTTGCCAAAATAAACCACGGCATTTGAAAGTTAAGCATTAGAAAGAACTTCATTGTCAAGATAAGACTGATTAATATCTGTATATAAACACTGCATGGGAACAGAAATGTAACTGATTATATAATGTAATTAATGCATTTCCTTGATGGTTTGTGCTAGTTTTCCAGTCTGGTTAAGTGTTCTTACATTCAAGCTGCCTATTTGCATCTTGTGTTTAGGTTCCAGGAGGTCTGCAGTCAGGCTGGGGACTTCCAGTGGCAGGCTTTCATCCATAACCTTCATGGGCTCAGTTTCATGATAAGCATTTCTCCTTCCACCTGCATTTGTTTTTTCCCTTGCTTCCGTTTCTGTAGCAGTCTGATAGTTTTTTTTACCAGATAGGGTTGATGGCCCTATTCCAAACCTTCCTTAGTCGCCTTTTATGATCATGTGTGGTAGGGTACAGTGGTTCTATTCTTTGCGGATCCTGGGTACCACACAGGGGAGAAATTGACTAGATGTCCCTTTTTAGCTTATACAGTAGTTTTAAAATCTGAATGTCCAAAGTAACAAGAAAATTTATATACATGCAGTCATTTCTGATCTGTTATTTTTTAATGGAAGCCAATTAAATGGCTCATATTAGCAAAAGTTAAATCATTTAACCCTTTATGAGCATACAGCATGACTGCATGCTCTGAACCCCTAGTTTCTCATCAATGAAATGTAGGTTCAAATCACAGCAAGGTCCAGGTTCATTTTTCTTTTGGGGACAAAATTAAAAACCCAACCAGCATACTCCACTGTGACTGCTTCATGCCAGCAGCTTTGATCTCAGAAACTACCATGTCAAAGGATACTGGGAAACTAGCATACTCCACTGTGACTACTTCATGCCAGCAGCTTTGATCTCAGAAACTACCATGTCAAAGGATACTGGGAAACTAGCATAAACACTTAACTGACAGTTTAAATTGACACTCTGACATAACTTATCCACAAGCAGTAGAAAACTCAGCCAAAGCACATTTCATGATAATTTTTGGTGGCAATATTTTGCTTTCTGCAGCCATTTAAAATTTGCATATCATTGTTATCACTGTGATGAATACACTGCCACTTCTTTATAAAAAGTCAACAGATAAAAAGGTTCAAATTCCACTGACACATTGTGTTTTAAGCCAAAATAAACCACGGCATTTGAAAGATAAGCATTAGAAAGAACTTCATTGTCAAGATAAGAGTGATTAATATCTGTATATAAACACTGTATGGGAATAGAAATGTAATTGATTATATAATGTAATTTTTGTGGAAGTTAAACAATGTCCTTTGTCTTTTTTTTCTTTCTCTGCTCTTGCCCAGGTGAGCCCTCTATTGCTCAACATCCTCTCTGTTGTTCTTCTCTATGTCTCTTTTGGTCTACCCTTACTTCTTTTCCCCTGTGGTGTCCGTATTAGTGATATTATATACTAATAATGTAAGAAATGTTGCCAACAGATAGTACCTGAGAAATCCCATTTACTGTCAATTGTGTGTGTAAGGTGATGAGAGAGAGAGAGAGAGAGAGAGAGTCATCTACTCACACACACACACAAATGTATTTGAAAATATTCCAGAAATTAGTTTATAAATGTCATTCATGGTGGCCTACCTGTCTTTCTCAGTCCCCTACTCACAGTTACATAACAGCACCCACAGTGCAAACAGTACTCACTCTTGCCGTATCACTATGACCACTATACAGTGTTCTGGATAATTTATTTGGCATAACTACCCCAAAGTGAAAAAAAAAAAACAAACAGCGATGCGGGAATTTCTACAAAGCCAAAGACAGCTGTTAATGTGTCTTAATGTGCACAATTTTTACATTAATCTGTGTATGTTAACAAATATTATTTAGGGTTCAGTATTGTTTGTGGTGTAAATCATCCACAGCAAAGTTGGAACCAAAATGATGTGGCTACAGGGGAACTACCACAAAAAAACATGGCAGTGATCAACAAACACTAGTAGCATGTATGTATAACGTGCTACACCAAACTGTCCACACCATGGCTAGTGAACCATAGCTAACCAAGACACTATTCTGTCTCCACACTGTGCCTCTGATAACAGACAGCAGTCTGTCTTGAGCAAATTGGGATCAAAATGGGACGGCAAATGCGGGTCTTCAGTAAAGCCGAAGTCAGGTGTGTTGGCCTGAAAGACGCAAATAAAGGCAACCAATGGCTTTGTGAGCGTGAAACACAGACGAAGAGGAAATCCATGAAAGCAAAGGCAAAGATGACTACCATATGCTGTAAAAACGTTTCAGTGTTTTACAGAATATATAATATTAAGTTGCATTTCTACAAGACTACCCAATGCCAGTCTTATTCTGAGTGCTTAAAGAAAATATAATCCTCAAAATATAAACTATAAATACATTAACTCAAGAACTGAAAGAAAGCAGAAAATCATCCATGAACTGACATAAACATGAAAAAAAAAAAAAAGATAAAATCAGAGTGATATATACTTGTATTTACAAAAGAACCCACACTACACTGCCAGACTGACTCTCAAATTGGATAAAATTAAAAAAAATATATATAGGCAAATTCAGGACCTGCCACAAGTACAGAATGTCACAAGTTGAAAACAAATGGTATTAAACTATTAAATTGGTACAGCACTGGTTCTCAACTTTTTTCTTCTTCTCAGCATTACCTTGAACCAACAATGGTACGTCACTTGCGACTCAAGGAAATGATTTTCTTTTACATGTCAATATCCAACACAAACTCTTTTAGTGAAACTGAGCGTGATTGCTGTTATTTCAATATTTTGGGTTCAAAACATTAAAAACCATCCACACTATGACCTGTATGTAACAAAGGGAGGGCCCACCCATGCAAGAGAATGTGAGAGGAAATTACAGAAACCTTAAATATCCCATTTTATGAAACACATCACTGAGCCTTATCAAGACATCTAAAAAATGACTCCTCAGCATCAAGCGGTACATGAGGAAGAGACAAAACAAGGGTTCAAAACATAAAGTCACTCATTCATTTGCATGTCCCTTGCAGAACTTTGCCTCCCTAACAGCACTCCTGTAGGCCTCTCGGTTGTGAGCAATATGGCCTGCTGCTGATGCATCCATTTGCAGATCATCAATGATGTCTTGCAGCTATCTTCACACTGGTCTTCCTCTTTCTTTTTCCCATTATGTACACTTCCAATACAGTCTTCTCTAAATTATCATGATGTTTAATGTGTCCAAAATATTAAAGTTTTCTTTATTTAATCCTCTTTACTAGCCAGCCTTCTTCAATATTAAGTTCTTGTAGAATGGATATATTTGTTCTTTTTTGTGTCCATGATATTTGAATAACTCTTCTGTAGCATTTACATTCAAAGGCATTTATGTGTTTCTCAGCTGATTTGTTAAGTGTCTAGGTCTCACATGCATATGGTGTGATGGGAAAGATGCATACCCTTAAAAATCTTATTTCTGTAGTTCTGTCTGTTCCTCTCCACAGCTTGTTTAGTTGTTTTACTTTCTGAAAAGTGATAGATGTCCTCTTTTTAATTTCCCTCATTGTATCTCCATTATTAGTTAGTGGTGATCCAAGATATTCAAAACTCTCCACTTCTTCCAATTGTTCCTCACTGATACTTATTTCAGCTGCCTTGTTTATTTTGTAACTTGTTATCAATTTAGTTTTCTTTGCATTAAGATAGAGGTTTTGCTCTTCGCTGTTCTTACACAGTAGTCTTACTTAAAGTAGTAGGACTTAGAGTTCTGCAAGTTTTTTTTCTGACACCATTTTTACGAATTTGTGTGCAGGCACCCCCCACCCACACACACCCACATGACCCCCCCCCCCCTCTATTTTTTTAATCTCAAACCCACTACCCCACCCATCGTCGGCCTTAATATGGGCTGCAGATGGAGGATGGGAACACTGTAGCACAGCATGGGAGTTTTTACCACAGGTGTTGAGTTACTTTGGATCAAAACCATCTACTCCAGATAAATTCAACATGTCATTCAACCTCATCAATATATGTGTATCTCAGTGCACACAAACTCATGACAACAATTCTGTGATGATGTATGGCCTTCCCTGTCTCTATAACACTGGCATCACTAAGATCTGTCAAATGTTTTCAATCATGATAAGAACATAGACCTCCAGGTATAATTTACCTTAATACTTTTAATAATATTTCACTGAATGGGTTGCATATCCTGTTACACTTTGTTTTCACAACTGCAGAAACACAACAGTATTACAAAAGAAGAAAACAATCATATATAACTGAAACAGAGGAAGAGACTGCTCAGGAAAGAGATATGAAACCTTGAATTTTCTATTAAATGAAACAAATCACACAACCCTATCAAGATGTCTGTTCATGCAACACTGACATGTATAGGAAGAAGACGACAAGACAGGAAACAGTTTAAACATAAACTGTAACTTATTTTTTACACCCAGATCTCAGAGGCTAAACTTTTTACAAAGCATATGATATAATAATCGTACCTTGCAGAGCGAACAGATGAACTGGCAAAGAATGTGTGAATGGTCGACCACCAAACAAGACTGCTGTGTCATCTCCTGGGGAGCTTGATTCTGAGTCTGGTGAACTACTCCTATGTGTGCCACCAGAGGCCCCTGGAATTCCTAGGGATCCTGAGTTTCCCGATGTCTGAAAGTTCCCCAGACTTCGTGCACGGGATCTAGACGACTGTCCCCCATTTCGAGTAACAACTTCGGTGCTGCCAGCAACCCCGCTTGACCCCGGCGTGCTGGCAGAGTACGTCCGCATGCGAGGCTGATTGTTTGTGCTAAGTTTCAGTCCCATTACATTCACTGTTGCCGATCGATTTGATGGATCCTGAGGGCCCACAGAAAAAATAGCAAGTCCAGATCTGGTGGTTCAACTAGTCACTACAGACTCACATTTCGTGTTAGCTTCTGCCGCCATTTTCTTTTCATTGTTTGCGTCAGGAACCAACACAAAACTTGACGTACGAGGTCACGTGAGTGCTAAAAATAGTGAAAGGTAACTATAGTCTAAAAATTTATTTGCTAGGAAATATCAATTTCTGCTTTAAATGTGATGTTATCTACTCTACAGATTTATAATACTATTTTCCAAAAGTATAGTCTTAAAAGACTTCCTATTAAATATAAGCTTGGACAACGAAACAGTGATATATGTATACATACTTTGTACTATTCTTCACGTGATAGTGACAAGATGGCGGTTATGAGAACCCAACATCTTATTTATATTAGACTTTACACCTTTCATCAAAACGTACTGTGTCAAAACGTCAGTAATTTTGGTCGATAACATTTTTTGAACGTTTTCATTTTTTTCATATTGTAAGAATTCAGGCTTTCTGTCAACAGCGCTTAAGTAACTATATATTGTCGGCGCATGAACTTCTTACCTGATCCTCAAATGTAAAAAAGGACGTCCTATTTTGAGTAAGTTTAATTTGGCTTCGTATATCATCATAATCATCAACATAATTTTTTGTCATGTCTTGGGGATCACAAGCCAGAGTCTTATTCTTCTTCTTTGTTCGCTTCTACCACCTAGATCGCCCCGTGACCCTACTGAATTCACTCCTGTGGTTCTCACGATAGTCTCATTTAGGATGGAGGCTCAGAGCATCGTGGGGCTTGGGCCTATATTCTTGGTGGGTCACAGAAGCGCCATTGCGTGACACTGTGATTTTCGTTGCACCAGTTTAGTCTCGAGTTGGACTTTCTCACCTGAAAACCTCGACGTGGTTTGGATATCAGTATATCCCCGTCGGGTGAGAGGAGGTTGCCCATCCAGTCCAGCATTGGACTTTATCACCGGAAAACTTCAGCGTGATTTGGATATAATATATCCCCATCAGGTGAGAGGTGGTTGCCTATCTAGACTGCACTGGTCCAGTGTCTGTGACTTCAGCATTTTCTAGTCATGGCCGCTACCCTTCCTGGTGGTGACCAGGACAGAGCTTTGTCCAGGAGGATGAATCCTCACCACTAGTGAGTTTCACCCCTAGGTTAAGCCGGTTTAGGCATATTATGCCAGTATGGGTACATATAGGACGTGACCAGCCTCTAGAGTGGAAGCAGTGTGATATGCGTAGCCATCGAGTTTCATTCCTGGTTTAAGCTGGTTTAGGCATATTTCACCAGTATGGGTGTATATAGGATGTGGCAGGCCTCTAGAGCAGAGGTGCCATGGTATGAGTAGCTCTCGCCACGAGACTACTGGACATATTGATTAAACTTCACTTTATCCTTTCCATCACCTTTTTCACAGTGGCACCGCACGGCAACCTAATAGCATTTTTGCATTTTCTTCATTGTCTGGGAGGAGTTTCAACCCACGTGTAGAATCCGAAGAATCTCACCAGCAGTGTCTTTGTTTAGCCCCTGGGTTAAACCGGTTTAGGCAATCTGCCCTAGTATGGGTGTATATAGGATGTGGCTGGCCTCTAGAGCAGAGGTGCCATGATTTGAGTAGCCCTGACCTCGAGACTACTGGTTACTTCACTTAATCCTTTCCATCACCTTTTCCACGGTGGTGCCGCACGGCAACCCTAATCACATTTTTCTTCATTGGCCGGGAGGAGTTTCACCCCACACATGGCAGCTGAAGAATCTCGCCAGCAGCAGGTTTTAAATCAGAGTTTTCCTTCTCCTAGATGAACTACCAACGAAGACTCTCATCTGCCCAAAGTGTCTGGTTTTCAGGCGCCAGATATTCGCCTTTCACCCCTTCTCCTGTCAGTTTAAACAGTTCTGCTATGAGAAGGCCAGGAGCTGGACTTGGATTGTCAGAGGCTATTTGAGACACACACCTTGAAGACATTTAATTGGAGTGGAGAACGTATTCCCCCACCCCACCTCCGGCTATAACAGTCTTTTGAACCACAAGCCAGAGACAGTTTTCATCCCATCTGACCATTTTGTCTTCCATAGACACTGCTGAACCATACAAAGGAGATAACATTATGGACACTAATTTCTCCTTACAGTGGTACTTCATATACAAATTCATCTAGTTTAATAGATGACAAGAACTTTATTATATCAGGTTACTGGTGTAGTTTTCCTGGTACAGCTATCTGGGAGGTTCCTATCCATGTGCTGGGCTGTGGAGCTAGATCAGGTTCTAGAGTCAGTTATTATTGAGCCCCTGATCCAGACACAGAAAGTACTCCTCATATATGCACTTATGTAAACAAGGTCACTAGCATTACAACCCTAGTCCTTTGCCCCTCACCCCCGGGGGCTGTCCATGTGTCCCTTAGGTCATCTCTGTCCTCTTTCTCCTTTTTTGAGGCAGTTAGTGTCATCATATAAAGTACATGATATCTTACTTCCATTGAGCTTTGAACTGGACTTCATATGTAAAGGAATAATGGCAAATACAAAAACAGATAATGAGTGTTTTAAACTCTCATGAAATGACTAAGCTGTAATCCTCTGACTCAGACTTGATATTGCAGGCCAAGTCACCATGTAAACAGCAGACAAAAAATTGACTCAACAGACTTATGTGCCTGCAGTGAAGAGACATGGGCAACTCAGTATGGCCTCTAGAGATGCCAGCTATACAACTCACTAGGCAAGGAACTTGGTGAGACTTCAGCTCCCTACAGCAGGAGCAATGTATAAATTGGTGCTGAAAACCAGAGACACACTGCCACATTTGTGAGAGAGACTGGTATTCACAAATAAGAGAAAAGTGAAATGGAAGAACTCTAGTAGGATGAAGAATCATCATTTAGAAATGCTATTTTAGAGCATTGTAATAAAAGCCAGCATGATGGCCTGGGTAGACAGATGATGGAGGAGTGTCTTTCCTTATGATCTGAGAAATTAAAGTATTTCTGTGATAATTCCCTGCCTTTATGACCTTGAATACTTGAAGGTGAATGCAAGTTATATATTTAAACATTTAAATTGAGAAATGCTAGTATAATTAATTATATATATATATTTCTTAAAACATGAAAACAAAAGATGCAAGAGAAAATTACTGATGGATACAAATAATTATGCATGTTTCTTATAATTCAACAGATCTCACAAAAAATTTTGGAAGTTTGCGATGTCTATTCAAGTGAGATCTCATCAAAGAGATTCTGGAGATGGTGAATCTGACAGTGATGGTGATGTACTAACACCAGTTCTTGGAGTTAGTACATCTGTGAAAGTTGAAGCACAAAAAGGTATAAGAATAAACTTACATCATGTTGGCTTTGTATTCTTGAGAAAAGCACAGACAGACATATACACATTTTTTTATAAATAAGAAACAATGAAGCTTTCATACAGTAAAGTAACAAAACATAATTCTGTAGGATTAGACCTCGAAAAAATCGTAGACAAAGCACTTTTAGGCACAAGAGAAAGAAAAATCACAAGAGAATTACCTGGGATTCGAACCACAGACTCTGGTAGGATGAGCAGCCGTCTAGCCAATAGAGAACACTGTACCAGTGAACTACGCCATCTTCTTACATGATTCCCATGCTGCTAAACGTCAGATAGGACCCACATGATAGTTCGCCAAGATTTTCTGTCTTTGGTGAGTTTTTCAATCTCATCAAGGGATGTTATGCCCACTGAACTGGCCTCTCTTAACAATATCCTCTTTAGAGTTTCACATGGTCGACCTCTTTTTCTTTGGCCTGTTGTGCTCCACTTGATAGCTTGTTCGGCGATCCTCTGATTGTTTCTTCTCATCACATGACCGACATATGTCCATCTTCTTTTTCTGATCAGCCATGAGACATGTTGTTTGCTCATCTTAGCTTTCACACATTTCTTTGAGGGCTGCTAGATAGAGCTGGCAGCCATGCTTCTCCATTGTATTTGATCTTTGGTGTTTCTATTCAGATCAGATGCTTTTATTTTTCTGTGCCACTCAGTTAGTCTGGTGAGATATTTTTCCTTTTTTTTTTTTCCTTAAATTTTCCAGTCATTATCAAGTTCTCTGACTTCTCGGACATCGTGGTTCATGAAAGTAAAATTAAAGGTCTCAGCCTGAACAAAAAAAAAGACTGAAGTGATGGTCATCTTAAAGAAAAGAATACCACCAAAATGTAGCATTACCATTGATGGCACAAATCAAAATAGATTCAAGTACTTGGGAACAATTATAACAACTGATGGGAAATGTCACAATGAAATAAAAAGCAGATGTGCTCAGGCCAAGTCAGCATTCCAGACAATGAGACATCTTGTGCAACAGATCCATATCAATGGAAACAAGGTTCTGAGTACTTAAATGTTACATCGAGTCAATTTTGTTTTATGGGTGTGAAGAATGGTCTATGAATAAGAGAGTACAGCGAGAAATGAAGGCCATGGAAATGTGGTTTATAACAAGGATGTTGAAGGTACCATGGGCAGCCAAGAAAACCAATGAAGAAGTCTTAAGAGAGGCTGGAGTTAAAAACCAAATTATAGCAAAGATCAGAGGCGGAGAACTGAGATTTATAGGACATTTCCTGAGAAGAGAACAATTAGAACAACTGGAAAAATTGATGGAAGAAGAGACAGAGGAAGACAGAAAGAGAAGTTATTAGATGGACTGTCAGTGTGGCTAGGATGAAAGTCACCGGTGGATCTCATAATCAATGCAAAAAACAGGGAATTGTGGAGAAATACGATCACCTACACCATGCGGCATGGCACTTAGATTAGATTAGACTGACTTCTATCTTCGCATAACATGTCCAGAAACATTTGTCTTTTTCTTATAATTTTGACTGGTTTTTGTTGTTCAGAAATTTCCAAGGACTTTGTCATTTATTTTTCTGGCTCTCCAGGGCATTGTTTGATTTTTGCTTGAATTATAATTGCTGTAGATTCTGGTGATATCTTTGATTCACAGGACTAGTTTTGTGTAAAGATTTATATTTCACTGGCAGTCATAGGTGCAGTGCTCACTGACGTGTCTCATTCTGCAGGCAGGTTTTCTTTATTCCTGGAGACTGTTTTCCCTGCACTGGTGTGTTGAGTACCTGTTTTTACAGCTGGGTTGACAGTAATAGGTAACAGATCCTCAACCTTCCACTTACTTTTCTTCCACATAAACAATCTCTTTCTATGTCTGCAATTCTGTCTCTTGGATAAAATCAACTGTTTTTGTTTTTTTTTTTTGTAGATCCTTTATAGAACTGTAGAACTCAACTTCTCAAGCAGTTTTGTTGGGCCAGTAGGTATGTGTCAGTGTTTCATAGTTGGTGCAGTTTTAGAGGATTTATTCCACAGTTTGAGGTGCCTGGGCATATGAACAAAGAGAATAACCAACCTTCATCTTAGTGTACATGTTGTTTCAGAGTCACATGCAGCCCTATGTGATGTTTAGCAGCACAGGAAGGATGTAAGATGTATCTTTGTAAATTCAGTTTTGTTGACTGTTTTTTTTTCTTTTTTGCAGGGACAGGCTGGTTTGGTTCATCATTTCTTGTGGTCAATGCAGCTCTTGGAGCAGGTCTCCTCAATTTTCCCATGGCATACCATCAAGCAGGTGGAGTGGCTATTGCGATAATTATCCAATCAGTAAGTCGCCATTGCAATCCGATCAGTGAGTTCATAGTTTTGTATAACCTAATCTGGCTTTTAATATAGGCATATTTTTTTTATAACTGTTGCTAGCAGCATGAAAGATCAGCCAATGGATGTTTTATTCAATGAAATTAAAGATAAACTAGCAGTGAACAATCTTTACCACAGCAACAAAAAGAACAAAGTGATACTTCTGTCTGCATGGCTTCACTGCACAGCAGTTTTAGACTATATTTCTTATAACCTGCTAATCATTTAAGTTTTTTTTTTCCTTATTGTGCAGTTTGAAGTTAAAGATATGGTGAATATTCACAGATATTTATAGTGTTTGTTGTGTTGGCAATCCTGATTCTGGGGTACTGCTCTGACATCAAGAAGACAGACACCTACCAAGATGTGGTCCACTCTGTTTGTGGACCCCTTGCCCAGTTAGCCTGTGCAGTCTGCATCATGCTGTACTGCTTCGGTACTTGTATCACTTTTTTGATAATCATTGGAGACCAGTGGGAACTGTGTAAGTGTTCATTATGTGGCTTTTATTTTTGTTATAAATGTGTAAGTGTTCATTATGTGGCTTTTATTTTTGTTATAAATGTATAAGTGTTCATTATGTGGCTTTTATTTTTGTTATAAATGTGTAAGTGTTCATTATGTGGCTTTTATTTTTGTTATGACTAACTTTTTCATTATGTGGGTTTTGTTTTTGTTATAACTGTAAATTTTCATTATGTGGTTTTTATTTTTATTATATAATTGTAACTTTTCATTATGTGGGTTTTGTTTTTGTTATAACTGTCTGTGTGCTGAGTATATAGCATTTGCTTTAACTGTGTGTGTTAATTATGTGGCTTTTGTTTTTGTTGTTTCGTATGAATGTTCGTGTGAAATGCTGATGATATAAACATTACCATTAATAAGCTTTTATAGTATAGAAGGAAACAGTGAGGCATGTGGACTTGTGCTCTTGAAAACAGGCTTATGCAGTATTCTGGCTTAGTTAATAAGGCAGGATTCGCCATGTTCTCATAGTCATGGAGCCTTTTAAGAAGCTTGCTTCATGAGTTCTCTAAAAAATTTCAAGAATTGCCTCTATAACCCATTCCCCATTCAGGCTCAGTGCTTGTAAGGCCTTCACCACAGTGTCAGGCAGTGTTAAGCTCTCATCTTCAGGAAGAAAGATCAATAACCAGCCAAAAAGCAGTGAGACAGCACAGTGGGATATGGTACAGGAGAAGATCAAGGAATCATTGACGACGACGATGATGATGATGGTGATGATGATGATTATGATGATGATTGGAATACATCATCCTGTAGCCTTTAACAAGAAGGTGAAAGAAATGAACAGAATTTGGCTCTGTCCAATTGCTTGGAGCATTTTGATTTCTAATTCATTGCCCCATTGCTCTATATTTGCCCCATAGAAGGTCATGCATAATCCTGCAGTAATCTGGTATAATTCTTATAAAGCATTGATAGCAAAAGTCCACTATGAATTTGTACCATGTGTTCAGATGGTAAACAGACAGTTGTACTGGGAAGTTTCAATGCACACGAGGGATGCTGAGCATAGGAAGAGACTGAGTCGTGGGACAACCAGAGTTGGATGTTGCACCATGACAGTGCACCGGCACAAGCATCGCCCCTCATCCACAATTACCTGGCGCAACATCAGACATGCATGCTGCCCTATCCATCTTTTTCTTTTGTCAACCCGAGCAGACTTTTTCCTGTCAAAGAGTTCGGTCCTGTGGCATTTGGGAAAGCAAGTACATTTGAATGCTTTTATACTGTGGTAATGTTAATTTAAGTCATAGTTTTTGTTGTCATTTTCTGTATGTACTTGTCCCCAGTCTTCCTTGATGTCAACAAGAGCTTGTATTGTGACTCCACCCCTTTCTACATGACACGGGCTTTTACCATCACGGTGTCATCAGTCCTGTTCATCCTTCCGTTGTGTTTCCCCAGGAGAATTGACTTTTTGAAATATGCAAGGTAAAATATGGAGACTAAAATGGGAAAAAAATATGGGGACAGCATGCAGAATAGTTAAAAGAGAACTGTGTGAAAAAGAGGTAAAAATATGAATGCCATATGTAAAATAGGGAAAGTGTGGGTACAAAAATGTGTGAAATAAGTAAAAAAATGCGGACGATGTTTGAAATAGTTAAAAAAACAAAAGTAAGGCTAAAAAAAAAAGGTAAAATTTCTGTTTCCATGCCATTAAGGCATACTGGGGATACAATGTTAGGCCTGTATTTTCCATGACCTAAGGCACAAGAAAGTGTGATGTGGTCAGTATCATGCCTGGTCATTTTACCTTCCGAGATTTCTCTGATACCCATTTTTAGAGGCTGGGTGAACCCCAGAGCCTTTTTCAGTGTGTACCAGAAAAAAATCCCACTGCTGGGACTGAACCCGGTACCACCAGATTAGTAAACCGAGCGCCTAACCACTCAAATAACCAGGGCACCAAAAAACAAAGACACTACATAAAATATATGTATAAATATGAGATATATTACCACTGTTGTACAAGTCTGTTCTGCTGGAGGGAATTTAGCAGGGAATTTAGATTTTATATAAAAAAAAAAAGACACTACATAAAATCTAAATTCCCTCCAGCAGAACAGACTTGTACAACAGTGGTAATATATCTCAGTGACAGAGTGCTAGTTGCAGATTTACAAAGTTACAATAATAAAACAGGCAGTGGTAAGTTGTAAATGCATAGAACTGCAATAAAACAGTTAACAATAAGTTGTATATATATATATATATATATATATATATATATATATATATATATATATATATATGTATACACACAGTGTCAGTGAAGCAAGACTCATGCTCTCTTAGATATATATATATATATACTCACATAAAACTGTAAAAAAAAGTCTATATAGTAACTTATAGGTAAAAATAATAAGAACATGCTTTACTCAACAAACAGTGCAACAGTATGATGTATCAGCTTTGACATTCGCCAGACAGCAGTATTAAAAAATTATACAAAGATGAAAAACATATAATGATACTAACATGTTGCAAATTATCTGTAAATTAAGGTGATGGCCATTAAATAAATCCTCAGTCACCACATCAGCACAGGCTTAAAAGAAAATTACCTTCCCAGGTTTCTCTGGTAACCATCTTTAGAGGCTGGGTACACACCGCGGGCTTTTTGTCTTGTACCAGAAAAAAAAAGCCTACTGCCAGGATTTAAACCCGGTACCACAGGATTTGTAAACAGAGCACCTAACCGCTCAGCTAACCAGACTACCGTGCCATGAAAGCTTCTACTATATATGATGTTAGTTCTCATGTTTTCCTTGACCTGTCACACACTTCTTGTTGTCTAGATATTTGTTTTGCTTATCAGGTAAAATAGACCGTGTAACATTTGGACAACTGTATTCTGTTTTCTAAAAAAAGAGCCATCGAACCTATAAAAATAAGATTTTGTTTTCCCACCATCATGCCTGTCTGCCTGGCCTTCTCCAGCTCAGGAGGAAGTCAGGTATCCTCTTCTATAGCTGAGTGACTGGTGGCACCTCCAGCCACATTCAAACCACTGACTTTCACCATGAGAGATAGTGCACAAACCACCTCACCACTCATATGCCCCTCAGCAGATAGTGCACAAACCACCTCACCACTCATATGCCCCTCAGCAGATAGTGCACAAACCAACTCACCACTCATATGCCCCTCAGCAGATAGTGCACAAACCAACTCACCACTCATATGCCCCTCAGCAGATAGTGCACAAACCACCTCACCACTCATATGCCCCTCAGCAGATAGTGCACAAACCACCTCACCACTCATATGCCCTTCGGCACTTATGAAAATGTAAAATTTTGTTATTCTTGTCTTATCATTAAATGGAGCCATTTCCTTCTTTTTAAATTTTGTATCTCTGAAAAAGTAATTGAAAGATTTTAGTTGTATTTATAATAATTATTTTGTTGTTATTTTCTTTCAGTATAGTTGGTGTCATTGGTATACTGTACGTTGTAGGGCTGGTTACAGTTAAATACTTTCTTCCACATTCCGATCACAAGCCGATAGTAACTCAGTAAGTGATGATTTTGCTAGCTATGTGAACTCTTTGGTTGGATGTCATGACATCTGACAGTAAATGATGGTTTTGCTAGCTGTGTGAACTCTTGGGTTGGATGTCATGACATCTGACAGTAAGTGATGGTTTTGCTAGCTATGTGAACTCTTTGGTTGGATGTCATGACATTTAAGAGGTTCTAAGGACTGTTATTGTCGGAGGTGGGGTAGAGAATTTCACTTTCCGCTCCAACGGCGTGTGTCTCAAATAGCCTCTGGCAGTCAAGTCCAGCTCCTGGCCTTCTCGTGGCAGAACTGTTTAAACTGACAGGAGAAGGGGCGAAGGCGAATATCTGGCACCTGGAAACCAGACACTTAAGGTAAATGAGAGGCACGTTTGGTAGCTCATCTACCACTGCTGGCGAGATTCTTCAGCTGCCATGCATGGAGCTGTGCTCTTCCTGGCCAATGAAGAAAGGTGCAAATGGGGCTGCTGCGCGGCACCACTGCAGAAAAGGTGATAGAAAGGATAAAGCAGAGCAAACAGTCAAATCACGGCACCTCTGTTCTGAAGGTCGGCCACATCCTAAGTGCACTCATATCGGGTGAAATGCCTGAACCAGCTTAACCCAGAGGTTAAGACACTGCTGGCAAGATTCTTCCGATGCCATGCGTGGAGTGAAGCTCCTCCTGGTCAAGGAAGAAACTGCGGAAAAGAAATAAAGGTTGCTGTGCGGTGCCGATGTGAAAAGGTGAAGGAAAGGATAAAGTGAAGTTTAATCGGTATGTCCAGTAGTAACACTGCGAGAGCTACACATACAACGGCGCCTCTGCTCTAGAGGCCAGCCACGTCCGAATACACCTACACTGGTGAAATATGCCTAAACCGGCACACACCAGAGGTGAAACTTGATGGGTAGGCATGTCACGCCACCTCCGCTGTAGAGGTTGATCACGCCTGATATACACCCATACTGGTGAAATATGCCTAAACCAGCTCACACCAGGGGTGAAACTTGAAGGCTACACATGTCACGGTACCTCTGCTCTAGAGGTCGGTCATGTCCCAAACACGCCCATACTGGGATAATATGCCTAAACCAGCTCAACCCAGGGGTGGAAGTCACTAGTGGCAAGGATTCATCCTCCTGGACAAAAGCACCATCCTGATAACAACCAGGAAGGGTAGCGGCCATGACCACAAAATGCTGAAGTCGGAGACACTGGAGCAGGGCAGTCTAGATGGGCAACCACCTCTCACCCGGCGGGGATGTATGCATATCCTAATCATGCTGAGGTTTTCCGGTGAGAAAGTCCAACACTGGACTGGATGGGCAACCACCTCTTACCCAGCAGCGATACACGGGTATCTCAAAACACGTCGAGGTTTTCAGGTGAGAAAGTCCAACTCTGGCCTGGGTGGGCTACCACCTCTCACCCAGTGGGGATATACTGATATCCAAAACACGTCGAGGTTTTCCGGTGAGAAAGTCCAACTCTAGACTAAACTGGTGCAACGAAAACCACGGTGTCACGCAATCCCGCTTCTGAGACCCACCAAGAATACAGGCTCAAGCCCTACGATACTCTGAACCTCTTGTGGTCCTCCCGGGGGTCTCAGAGACCACACGGGGGACCACGGGACTTAATGAGTACCACAGGCATAAATTCAGTAGGATCACAGGGCGGTCTTGGTGGCAGAAGCGAATGAAGAAGAAGAAGAAGAAGAAGAAGATGACATTTAAGAAAATTAAAAACAGCATTTAATGATATTTTTATTTTTGTGGTGATGAGGTGCTAGCAGACATGAGAGGAAGCAGTGGCAGAAGTGCCAAGGGGAGGACCACTTGATGCTTGGGCATAGAGTGCCAGACATAGATGACAAAATGTCATACAGGATCCCGTCATATGTCTGGTGGTAATCAGAAGATCCATGTTGGACCCAGACAGAAAAAAAAAAGCAGGCAGTCTCTGAGCAGTTCTTCATTTTCAGGGCTTATGCAGAAAGACAGAATGGTGCTTCATATCAGACTGGTACAAAAAAGAAAGGTAAAGATAGCCCTTTTAAGCCATGGAAGTATCTTGGGGATGTGGTGTTAGTCTCCATACTTTCCTTGACTTGTTGGCACACTAGAAGGTGATGTAGTCAGTGTTACACCTAGCTGCCTCTCCTTTTCTCAGCTCCAGAAGAAACCAGGTACCCATTTCTACAGCTGGGAAGGTGGGAGTCCCTCTGGCCTCACCAACCTCTACCGTGATAGGCTAGTGTACTAACCGCTTCGCCACCCAGGCAAACCCAGACTTTGCAGTTAGATTCAGCCTCCATAGTATTAACCCCGTATGTTATATGGGCCAGGTTTTCCATGCTGAATTCATTAACTCTTTATGTTATACATGCTAACCCAGTTTTGATGCAATACACAGTGTTATAAAATCCAAATAACATTTAGAGTAGTACTGTGCTGCCAAATAGGGAGTGAAATGAGGTCGAACATCTGACATTTAGAGTAGTACTGTGCTGCCAAATAGGGAGTGAAATGAGGTCGAAAATCTGAAGATAATTATGGAAACTCCTGAATTAGTATTAATGTATGGGCAGGGCCTTTGTGGCATCTGAGCAATGTTTTTGGCATGTTTTTTTTTTTTTTTAATTGACAGTTTAATGTTAAAGAGGTTAAAAGCCACTAATCCTCATGGTCCCAAAGAATTTTCACAAAAATTTGAATTTAGTTGTGGTTCACCATTACCAGATTTTCCTTGTTACATGAAAGGACATAACTGGCATTGGTTGATCTGTAATCTCTCACACCATGTTGGTAAATGAGAATCATACAATCTTTTTTTCTTCACCTTTTCTTTCCTTTTCTTTGATTATGGCCACAAAGTTTTATGCTTTTTACTTTTATTTATATTGAAATTCACTTTTATTTTCCTCAGACCAACAAATTGGATAGATGTATTCCTTGTTGTTCCAGATATTTGTTTTGCTTATCAGGTAATGTAGATTGTATAACATTTGGACAACTGTATTGCATTTTCTGAAAAGAGCCATTGAACTTATACAAATTAGATAAGTTTTTGTTTTGCCACCAGTTATTCTGCATCAGCCTAACAACATAATTTTCTAAGTTTGTCTGACTGTAACCTTCACTATTTTACGACACATGAGTAAAGGAGATTTATTTTGCTTCCTTGCGCAGGCTTAAATTTATAAAGAGGTGTTAGTTCTAGTGAGCATAGGTTAGAAACATGTTGCAGGATTTTTTGGTAGTAATAATAATAACTTGTTGGTAAGAGAGGCCAAATTAGCAGGCATAAAATCCCCTGATGAGGTTGAAAAGTTTGCCGAAAACAGGAAAACTTGGCGAACTACCTTGCAAGCTCTATGTGACATTTAATGGCACGGGAGGGATGTAGGAATAATAACTTACAAGGTGCGCATTTTGATTGTGTAAAAATAAAAAAAACCAAGATCACAGATGTTGTTCATGGTGAGTGAGTGAGTGAGTGAGTGAGTGAGTGAGTGAGTGGGTGGGTGAGTGAGTGGGTGGGTGAGTAAGTGAGTGGGTGGGTGGGTGAGTGAGTGAGTGGTTGGGTGGGTGGGTGAGTGAGTAGATGAGTGAGTGAGTGAGTGGGTGAATGGGTTGGTGAGTGAGTGAGTGAGGTGAATGAGTGAGGTGAGTGAGTGAGTGAGGTGAGTGAATGAGTGAGTGAGTGAGGTGAGTGAGTGAGGTGAGTGAGTGAGTGAGTGAACAAGTGAGCGAGGGAGGGAGCGAAGGTGCGAGCAAAAATAATGAATTTGAGTAAAAAAGAAATTATACTATCATTTCTTCTCCCTTCATTTTTTTCGATGGTTTGCAGCTTGTTTAGTAAATATTTGTTTTATCCAGTCAACTGGAAGCATCAGAGATGTGGTTTTGGAGAAAGATGCAACATTTACCCTGGGCACACAGATGGTTCGGAGACATGAGTTATGACCAAGACAGTACAACAGAGGATACAAGTGTTCATGAACTACTGCTTGAGGAGGATTTTAAACATTAAATGGCAGGACAAGATCAGGAATGAGGAGGTCTGGCAGGACAAGAACCTATGAACCTACAAATCATGTCTAGGAAATAGAGGTGGACTGGCCACACTCTGCGAAAACCCGGCACTAGCAGAGCAAGACAGGCACTGACATGGAATCCTCAAGGAAATAGAACGCGAGGAAGGCCTAGACTTACTTGTGGAAGAGAAATTATGACAGTGCTCGGAGACAAGGGATACACATGGAAGGAAGCAGAGAATAATTCCAAGAATAGGGATGACTGGAGAGCCTTTATCTATGGCCTGTGCTCTCAAGGGAGTGAAAGGTGATGATGATGATGATGATGATGATGATCTGTGAACTGTGATGGTGTCCTTTGTAGCTGATGTTGTGAAGGTGTTGAGGCATCATGTCGGCTTGGGAGTGGGTTATGGTGGCTATTTTTTCAGTCCCTGTGTGCGGCTAAAGGCAGGGGGTGTGCAACACTTCTTTAGCAGACTCCACCATCAAGTGGACTGTGGTGATTTCTTTCCCATCATCATCATCATCATTCATCATCAACAAATGAAGTGGTTCTCAAATAAGTTTCAGAGCAACAAAAGCTAGTTAAAAAAAAATAAAAATAAAACCATCAAAATTTCTTGGACATGCCATGAGAAGACAGAAGTTGCAGAACCTAGTAATGACTGGAAAATTGAAGGAAAAAAGGAAAAGCAACTGACCAAGTGGCACTGAACGGAAGGAAAAGCATCTGAGCTAATTATAAACACCAAGAGCCACACAAGATGGAGAAGCATGATTGTCAATACTGTCCGGCACGGCACGGCACATCATAAAAAAAGTCAAGAAGTACTTTTCTAAAATAAAACTTTTACCAGAATTTGAAAGTAAAATGGTGATAAACTTTAGTGTTAGAAAATGAATTATTTTGTTGTTTTGGTACTATTTTGTCTTGACCCATGTAATGGCCAGAGGCAGCTGAATCTAGTATTTCTTCATCATCTAGTATTCCTTCCATATATGTTTAGATCTTGTGGAATCTATCAGCATTAATTAACATAATAAAAATGGGCTTTAGTGATGATATCCTTGTGCATTAATTAACATTCAAAACAGGCTTTAATGCAGTATGGCCAAAACACTTTCTCTCTGTCACTTTGTTCAAGAAAGCCAAAGTTAGTATTTGTCTGCTTTAATATTGCCTGCAAAGTTGTGAGAGACCATACAGAAAAGAGTCAGAAGTTCTGTGCAGAATGTGGTAATATGATGTAGGTTAAAATTTTATAATTCTTTTATAACCTAGTGAATTTATTTATACTTCATTAAAGTATCACAAATCAACATTCTTCCAATGAGTAAATGGTTATATCAAAGTGAACAAATATTTAGACATAGCATTCTAATATGAACCAAACTAGCGGAGAAGGATTGGGAGGCACCATCCATTTTGGCAATCAGCAACCCATAGCTGACATGCTGGTGTTAAGCTGGCAACCCATAGCTAACATGCTGGTGTTAAGCTGGCAACCCATAGCTGATATGCTGGTGTTAAGCTGGCAACTCATAGCTGACATGCTGGTGTTAAGCTGGCAACCCATAGCTGATATGCTGGTGTTAAGCTGGCAACTCATAGCTGACATGCTGGTGTTAAGCTGGCAACCCATAGCTGATATGCTGGTGTTAAGCTGGCAACCCATAGCTGATATGCTGGTGTTAAGCTGGCAACTCAGAGCTGACATGCTGGTGTTATAGCTGGCAACTCATAGCTGACATGCTGGTGTTAAGCTGGCAACCCATAGCTGATATGCTGGTGTTAAGCTGGCAACCCATAGCTGATATGCTGGTGTTAAGCTGGCAACTCAGAGCTGACATGCTGGTGTTATAGCTGGCAACTCATAGCTGACATGCTGGTGTTAAGCTGGCAACCCATAGCTGATATGCTGGTGTTAAGCTGGCAACCCATAGCTGATATGCTGGTGTTAAGCTGGCAACCCATAGCTGATATGCTGGTGTTAAGCTGGCAACCCATAGCTGATATGCTGGTGTTAAGCTGGCAACTCATAGCTGACATGCTGGTGTTATAGCTGGCAACTCATAGCTGATATGCTGGTGTTAAGCTGGCAACTCATAGCTGACATGCTGGTGTTAAGCTGGCAACTCATAACTGACATGCTGGTGTTAAGCTGGCAACTCATAGCTGACATGCTGGTGTTAAGCTGGCAACCCATAGCTGACATGCTGGTGTTAAGCTGGCAACCCATAGCTGACATGCTGGTGTTAAGCTGGCAACCCATAGCTGATATGCTGGTGTTATAGCTGGCAACTCATAGCTGACATGCTGGTGTTAAGCTGGCAACCCATAGCTGACATGCTGGTGTTAAGCTGGCAACCCATAGCTGACATGCTGGTGTTAAGCTGGCAACTCATAGCTGACATGCTGGTGTTATAGCTGGCAAATCATAGCTGACATGCTGGTGTTAAGCTGGCAACCCATAACTGACATGCTGGTGTTAAGCTGGCAACTCATAGCTGACATGCTGGTGTTAAGCTGGCAACTCATAGCTGACATGCTGGTGTTAAGCTGGCAACCCATAGCTGACATGCTGGTGTTAAGCTGGCAACCCATAGCTGACATGCTGGTGTTAAGCTGGCAACCCATAGCTGACATGCTGGTGTTAAGCTGGCAACTCATAACTGACATGCTGGTGTTAAGCTGGAAACCCATAACTGACATGCTGGTGTTAAGCTGGCAACTCATAACTGACATGCTGGTGTTAAGCTGGAAACCCATAACTGACATGCTGGTGTTAAGCTGGCAACCCATAACTGATATGCTGGTGTTACAGCAGGTGAACTATAACTGACCAAGACCCTGTCTTACTTCTCCATTAGCACCCCCAGCAGCAGGTCTGACCTGGCTAACGGGAAAGAAATAACCACAGTCCACTTGATGGTGGAGCCTTCTAAAGAAGTGTTGCACACCCCCTGCCTTTAGCCGCACACAGGGACTGAAAAAATAGCCACCATAATCCACTCCCAAGCCGACATGATGCCTCAACACCTTCACAACATCAGCTGCAAAGGACACCAGCTCACAGTTCTAGGGAGACTGAAGAAGAAGAAGAAGAGCCATCTGCATTCTGAGAGAGATTAGCGCAGGTTTTTATGTAACCATACTATATATCACCACATAAAAGGAAAACTAGATCGTATACCTTCAGACACATCCTACAACAAGAACTGAAGTTATGGACTTCAATTTTCCACTGTTTTATGAATCTGCTATATATGTATTTATGATTGTCAGCACTTTATGTCTGTGTCACTTTATTCCTATTCATTTATATTTTCCTTCTGAAACAGTGCCATGTGAGCATTATTCCTATCTACTCATGCATGGAGCATAGAAACTTGAAGGAGTTTTCAAAAACTGTCAGCATGGCAATGGTTCTGTGTGTACTCACCTACACTGTCACAGCAACCCTTGGATATTTACAGGTAACTCTTTCACGAGCAGTTCACAGTTTTTATTGTTTCATTCTGAAGTAGAACAAATACTGGTATTGTTATAATATTAGAAATAAATATTAGAAAGAACACTGAACTCAACAGCTTATTTAAATCACAGTATCTTGAAACAGCAGATTACACTGGTTGGGCCATGTAGAATGAATGGAAAAGAACAGACTAAAGAAAATGATGTATGTACAAGAGATGTACTTCTACTTCTTCTTTTTCTTCCTTCTTCTTCTTCTTCTCTTCTTCTTTTTCTTCCTTCTTTTTTTTTCCTTCCTTGTTCTTCCTTCTTCATCCTTCTCCTTCTTCTTTCTTCTTCTTCTTCTTCTTCCATCTCTTTCTTCTTCTTCTTCTTCCTCCTTATTCCTTCTTTTTCTTCTCCTTCTTCCTTCTTCTTCTTTCTCTTTATTCCTTCTTTTTCTTCTCCTTCTTCCTTCTTTTCTCCTTCCTTCCTTCCTTCCTTTCCCTTTCTCCTTCTTACTTCTTTTTCCTTCTTCCTTTTTCTTCCTTCTTCTTCTTCTTCTTCTATGAAGAAAAACTGTGAAAAGGTCCTCTTTTGCAGCTGATGTGGTGAAAGATGTTGAGGCAGAGCATTATGTCAGCTTGAGGATGGCTTACAGTGGCTGTTTTTTTTTTTTGGTCTCTGAGTGAAGATAAAAAGTGTGAGGTGTACATGCTTTTTTTAACAGGCTCCATTACCAGAGGGGGGACAGAGGCAGTCCCTGGCCCTTTAGTCAGACTTGGCTTGTCTTGTTACTGGGGGTACCAGTGGAGAGGTGGGACAGGCTCTTGGCTATGGTTCACCAACCATGATGCTAGCATATCAGCTGTGGACAGGTGATTACCAAAATGGACAGCATCTTCCGTCATATTGTATAACATATAAAAGGTGGAGGCTGTCATATTATAGAACAGTAGTCTCCACACATTATGTTTAGTTGATTTTCATTTTGTTTTCATTTTGAATACCATTTTTTTCCACTTCCTGGGTATTTTTTTTTTTTTTTTGTGATTTTTATCAAATATTTAATATATGAAATGATAAGAAATCTGAATAATTTTTTTTATATCATTAAAAATAAAACATGTTTTTGAAATAAATACCTAACTTTAATATTGGACTGAACCAAAAAAAAAAAACTAGTTAGTTTAAGAATCTTTGCCAGAGGAAGAGGTATCCCATTTTTGTTAATGTTAATAGATTCCCCCCACCTCCCATACATGTAGTTAGCTGAGTGGTTAAGTGCTCAGTTTACTAATCTGGTGGTACTGGGTTCAAGTCCCAGTATTGGGATTTTTTTTTTTTTTTCATGGCACCACCACACCAAAAAGGCCCCTGGGGTCCACACAGCCTCTAAAAATAGGTACAAAAGAAACCTGAGAAGGTAAAAGTTGCCAGGTATAATACTGGCCGCATCACACTTTCATGTGCCGAAGGTCTTGGAAATGTGGGCCAGACACCTTATCTATCCCCAGTATGCCTTCTCTCTCTCTCTCTGAACCTTAAGTGCTATTTTTGGTAGTGAGTTGTCAGTCATTTGGAGCACATGTCCCAACCATCGCCAGCGTCATTCATCAATCCAGTATGGCATTGCAATGGGGATTTCATCTTTTACTTTTACCTTCCGTACCTGGACAGTGCTTCATCAGACATGATGGTCTTTCTCTCTGTTCACAGTTTGGTGCAGACATCACGTCAGACATTTTGCTGTCATTTGATCAAGATGCGGAAGTGATGGTGGCAGTGGTGCTGATTGCGTTTAAAACATACACCACTTACCCGATACTGCAGTTTTGTGGACGGTATGAAAGAAAAAAAAATGCTAGGAAGTTTTCAGTGTTAAATACAAGAGATGTCGTAAAATACTGAGCACCTTAAATGTTCTTATTTGTTTAATTGAATTTCATCATGGTTAAAAGCTGTGCTAAAAATGTTACAGGACTGATTGATTAATTCAAATTTATTTGGAAAGGGTGAAGAATTGGGCATGCAGGCCCATATAACATTCAGCCCTTTGTCACTCATCATTCAATCTTTCCAATCATTCAGTTTAATTCACATATATAAAAACATAAGGAGCATGAATAAAATGTAAAATATTGAAACAGTTATTCCCTTATCCATACATTCATAAATATGGATTAACTATTAACATTGGATTATACTTAATACCATATCCTCACACATAACCATCAAAGGACAGAAGTGTGGAGTGCTTTCTTTATAGCAGTGGTTCTGAACCTGGGGTCCATGGAAGGGTTTGTGGAGGTCCACAGATCAGCAAATGGATTGACTCAGTTAAAGAAAATCTTAGCATCACCCAGGTCCTATTTATTGCTTCATTTTTAAAGAGGGGTTCATGGGTGTTATTATTACTCCAGAAAGAGGGTTCACATCTGTTCTCAGTCTAGAAAGAGGCTTCACAGCTGCTCTCAATCTAGAAAGAGGGTTCACATCTGCTCTCAGTCTAGAAAGAGGGTTCACAGCTGCTCTCAGTCTATTAAGAGGGTTCACAGCTGTTCTCAGTCTAGAAAGAGGGTTCACAGCTGCTCTAAGTCTAGAAAGAGGGTTCACAGCTGCTCTCAGTCTAGAAAGAGGGTTCACAGCTGCTCTCAGTCTAGAAAGAGGGTTCACAGCTGCTCTCAGTCTAGAAAGAGGGTTCACAGCTGCTCTCAATCTAGAAAGAGGGTTCACAGCTGCTCTCAGTCTATTAAGAGGGTTCACAGCTGTTCTCAGTCTAGAAAGAGGATTTATAGCTGTTCTCAATCTAGAAGGAGGGTTCACGTCTGCTCTCAGTCTAGAAAGGGGGTCCATGGATGTTCTCAGTCCAGAAAGAGGGTTCACGGCTGTTCTTAGTCCAGAAAAGAGGTACACGGCTGTTCTCAGTCCAGAAAGGGGGTCCACGGCTGTTCTCACTCCAGAAAGGGGCTCCACAGCTGTTCTCAGTCCAGAAAGGGGGTCCACAGCTGTTCTCAGTCCAGAAAGGAGGTCCACAGCCAAGAAAAAGGTTAAGAGCCACTGGTATAAATTATTTGTAAAAACAGCAAACCCTCCTATCTGTATAAAAATTATTTGGGACATTTGAGGCACTCAGTGCCAGACAGGCCAAGAAACAACTTCAGTTACATGTGCCTATCTGGCAGGGAACACTCAATTTGACCAACTACTAAATAAGTACATTACAGTGCCAGTATCACAGTACTCAACAAATCTCACTTTAGCAAACATTTATCTGATTCAGTCTTAGCTAAGACAAGAAATTCATTCATTCGTTCAGCTTTCCGAGCCAGTGTGCCTCACAGCTGAAGGCAAGGCTTGTCTCCATTCTCCAGTGTTCTTGGTCTCCTCCTGCCAGTTGCCCACTCCAAAGGCTCGCAGGTCTTCTTTCAGGTTGTCTCTTTCCACACCACTGTAGTCTTGGTCATCCTCTTGGTTTATCTCTGTTTATCCTTTTCTGTAAGACAAGAAATACCATTCTTCTTCTTCTTCTTCTTCTCCTCTTCCTCCTCCTTCAGACAATACAGTACAGTTATCATGGTTTACCTTTAATGAAATAAGTAACCTCACAGAGCTGCTCATTTATTGAAAGTATCTCTGCAGGGCTGCCTTAGATTGCACTTGGAGAATGGCATGGAGAATGACCCCACAAGGAGCACTTCGATATGAGCGACGTCGTCACATTATAATGACCTTGATATGGTTTATCTTGACCTTGCTGCTGTCTATATTTATCCCAAACATAGGAGTTGTCATCCAGATTCTTGGAGCTTTTGCCGCTGTATTTATATTTGTGTTCCCAGGTATGGAAATGCTTGTTTTTCCCTAAATTTAGAATGTTGCTAGTCCTGCATAGTAAAATGCTGAGTTGTAACTTCATCATGATGTCAAAGGCTGAACATGTATGGGCATGCCCTGAATGTAATGAGGCTGCTCCCCAGGACCAGTGGCAGAGCTTGGTCCTTTTTACAGTTACAGTTTGTCGAGAGTAAAGATGTCTGTGTTAGAGTGATAGCACAGTTGTCAGGACCAGTGGGCCTTAGTTGGCCAAGCAGGACCAGTGGACCTTAGTTGGCCAAGCAATACCAGTGGACCTTAGTTGGCCAAGCAATACCAGTGGACCTTAGTTGGCCAAGCAGGACCAGTGGACCTTAGTTGGCCAAGCAGGACCAGTGGACCTTAGTTGGCCAAGCAATACCAGTGGACCTTAGTTGGCCAAGCAATACCAGTGGACCTTAGTTGGCCAAGCAGGACCAGTGGACCTTAGTTGGCCAAGCAGGACCAGTGGACCTTAGTTGACCAAGCAGGACCAGTGGACCTTAGTTGGCCAAGACCCTTTCCCACCTCTCTGTCAGTTCTTCTTGTAACAGGCACAGCATGGCCAGTGGGGCAGGAACCACTGTGGTTCTTATTGTCAGCAGTCAGCCATAGAAGCTTTGAACTATTTTTGTCCCCCCTGCTTCTTAGCTTTATCCTGGCTTCACAGAACAAGAGCCCCCATAAGCCACTCCCTATACTGCATAATGCTTGTGTTTCAACACATTCACCACATCAGCTGCAGAGAGCATCATCCTCACAGTTCCCGGGGGGATAGAGTAAGAACAACAACATCACAAATAACTTCTTCTTCTGTGTTCAAGTGTTGGGACATTCCAGATCCTGAGCTCAGCCAGCAGGATGAAGTTCATGTTTTTCTTCACGTTTTCTTTAGCAGTCTCTTAGAGTCGGCATCAGATCTAGACACACCCCTCCCCCCACACACATAGCCAGGTCTGCTTTTGTAGGTCTTCGAACATTGGGCATCTCTGAAGCATATGTTCTGAAGTCTGGGCTCCACACACATACAAGGATATTCATTTATGTTGGATATCCTAAATGTGACTCATCGGCTTCCAGTGTCCATGTCTTGATGAAAACGAGTTGATCTGCTGATGGTTTTGTGCAGCTTGGAGTAATCTAAATTGTTAACGCTAAATTTTATGTAGTTAAATTTGAAAAAAATACTTCTTTACTTTACTAATTGTTTACTTTTGTTGTTTTTTTTTTGTTTAGAAAAATGGATGTAATTTTCATGTTTAGTTTAATGTAACTGAAAATATTAATGTAATTTTTGTTAAGCTTAACTTAATGTAAAATGGTGCATTAATCCATTATAGTTCAGTCTCATGCAGTGTGGTATGGTGTATGCAAAAAATCTACTTCTTGCACCAAAATAGCCATTAGCATTAAAGTTATGGGCGAAATCTGTAACAAAGTTTGTTGTTACAGTGCATTCTTGTATGCTAAGCCAAAAGTGCATGCTAGCGTAAGTAACAGGAAAGATTGATCTCATGATCTACTAAAATAATTCTGGCTTGGTTTAAATTTTTTTTTTAAGAAATATTCTCTATGATGGTCTTTGCAATAAAAGTTTTAAAATAGGTGATATAATTATCATTTGATGTCTTAATCTTTCCTTAAATTATTATTAAAAAGAAATGTAAATGTCATCTGCATACAGGTTTGTGCCTCTTTAAGGCCATGCAAGACAGGATTGAGTCAGGTTACGAGCAGCCAAAGAAAGTGTATGCCTTCAAGGCATTTGCTGTTGTCTTCCTCATCATCGGAGCTTTCATCTTTGGACTCACACTGTCTCAGGCCATTATGAAGGATATCCAGGGGGCAAAACCTGACTCCTCCAAATTTACGTGCAGTACATGAAACACTTAAGTCTGGGAGAATATGACCTGGAGTATCTTGGTTGATAATAGTGTATGGCTTACATTTTACAAAAGGCAGTAAGATGTTAAAGCAAAAGAAATGGTGAAAAAAAAAATTGCAGTTAGAAGTAACAAACACAATTAATGTTTCAGCTCATCTTCTTCGTCTTCTTCTTCTTCCTTATTTGTGTTAAAATTGTGCTTCCACCCCTGGGGTGTGGGTGGGGCTGTTGAAAAGATCCAGGGGGCTGGTGAGGGAAACTGAAGCACCAGAAGAAGTACACTAGGGATATGGTCTGGGAAGCAGAAGGGTGGCAGCTTGAAAAAAATTTGGAACTGTTGTGCTAAAGTATATATTCACAGTTATGTCTCTTGGGTAAATTGAACTGGTCCATCCATCCATCCATCCATCCCATCCCATGATGTCAAGTCTAGCTGGAGGTGTCCCAGTTATCCAGACGTAGAAATGTGTATGTGGCTTCTCTTGGAGTATCCAGCTTTAGAAATGTGTATATGGCTTCTCTCAGAGTATCCAGCTATAGAAATATGTATGTGGCTTCTCCTGGAGTATCCAGATATAGAGATATGTATGTGGCTTGTCTTGGAGTATCCAGCTATAGAAATGTATATGTGGCTTCTCTTGGAGTATCCAGATATAGAAATATATATGTGGTTTTTTCTCAGAGTATCCAGATATAGAAATATATATGTGGCTTCTCTTGGGGTATCCAGATATAGAAATTTGTATGTGGCTTCTCTTGGAGTATCCAGATATAGAAATTTGTGTGTGGCTTCTCTTGGAGTATCCAGATAAAGAAATGTGTATGTGACTTCTCTTTGAGCTGGAGAAGTAGAGGTGGTTAAATATGACAGCCTTAAGTTTCAGTTAAAAAACAAAATAACTGCAGTTATTTTGTTTTGTTTCATAGCTTAGGGTTTGTAATTTTAAACTGCTGTAAATGTTAATACAAAGTTTTGTGTCGTTTCCAGATAAGATACAGTGGTCATGTTTCATGAATGTTGATTGAGCCAGAGAGTACATTTTTCGTACATTTACTTTTATCAGTTTCTCAGTTTTTATGATTAACTGTGATCCATTTTTTGAGACTCTGTCCCAGTTCTTCCTCAGTTTTTTTTTGTTTTTGCAACCAGTTATGAATTTTGATGGAGTCCCCATGTTTGTGTGACTGACCTTCATATGATGTCCTGTTTTACTTTTATTAACTGTAGCCTGGGACTGCAGTGGTGGAGTGGTTAATATACTCACCTGGTGATCAGAAGGTCTCTGGTTTGATTTTGCACTGCCTGGATGGAATTTTTGTAAGACTGACCAGCACCAGCACCCAACCTCCAAAAAAAAGAGTGATACCTGAAATTTTCCTAAGAAAACAAAGGCAGCAAGGACAGATGCTGCAGTGGCCTACAGATGTGAAGACACTAACACTTCACATGGCTACAGCAAGCAGATGCCACACAACATAGGCTATAACCCATATTTTAGTGTAATCCAGTGTGCCCTGCTGTGGAAGCAGATATTCTCTATTTTCAAAGGATGTTTGCCTCAGTAATTGTGTGTGGTCTGGGTGTACTGACTGTGCAGATAGCTGGTCCCCACAGGCTGTGAGGGAAAGCACATGTCACTACCCATAGGCATGTTCATGATTCATCTATTTCCTTTTCTTCCAGAGTTTGATGAGTGAGGTTGGCTTCCTTAGCTGACATCCGTTGCATCTTCACATATCCATACATTGTTTAATTATCCAAAACGATGAAAAAAAAAAGGTAAAGGAAGCCTCTGTCATGACATAGAAGCATCTAGAGGATATTGTGTTAGTGCTTGTAGTTGCCTTGACCAGCTGGCACGCTGGACGTATCAGCGTCATGACTGGCTCAAAGAGGAGCCTAGTACACATTCCTGCTGCAGAATGACTGGAGCATCTCCAATAGGACTTGAATCACCGTCGTAATTATGAGAGACTGCTGCGCTAACCACTTTGCCAGTTATCCCAAAGTGTGTATTTAATTTGCATTCATGTGATAATGCCATTTTGTTCATTTTCTTTCATGCTTCCTGCTATATATATTGAGGTTGTTTTGGTGGTGGCACATCTCTCCATAGAAGAATATGAACAGAACTTTTAGTAATTGATGCCAGGGTGAAGAATGTCTCACAGTCTTTGAATGAAAGCATCATACTGATGAACATTGCAACTGTGAATAAAATATACAGATATTTCACTTTCTGGTCATATGGCTGGAAAGTGAAATGGACATGAAGTGAGTTTCAGTGGAATGAGTATACACTGCTTTACTGTGACTTAACACGCATGTGTTGAAACCTTATAATTTGTACTTAAACTTTAAAATAAATAGTGTTACATTAAAAAGATAATGTATGGTAAAAAAAATTATGTGTAAATTTACAATAAAAAGTCATGCTATTTCAGTGGACCAATAGTCAGAAGAGTGAATCATCATATAGTGGGACATCAGAAAGTGGAGAACTCAGTAGACAGGATTTACCATAAGAGAAGCTGCTCTGAAAAATGATTCTCAGCATAAAAAAACCCATAATCTAGCATCTACCTACCTCAAAACAGTCATTATATACAGAGCTCTTGCTGATGGAATTATGTTGAACTGGCACTTCTAGCTTGTCAGGTCGAATTGAAGAATCAAGCATTTTTGGCAAGTATTGCCAGCTACAACTTAAATATTTTGGACACATTAAACGTCATGATAATTTAGAGAAGACCGTATTGGAAGGATACATAATGGAAAAAAGAAAGAGAGGAAGACCAAAACGAAGATGGCTGCAAGACATCGTTGACGATCTGTAAATGGATGCAGCAGCAGCAGGCCATCTTGCTCACAACCGAGAGGCCTACAGGAGTGCTGTTTGGGAGGCAAAGTTCCGCAAGGGACATGCAAATGAATGAACTGCCAGCTACAAGAAACATGTTGATCCTTATTACTCTGTGTTGAGCAGATTGTAATGACACAGTTATGTTACGTGGGTGTGAGGTTCAGTAAAGAAACAGCTGTGTCTCATTGGTCATGGTGAGATAGCCATCTGTTACAGTGATGTTACAGGTTGTAAGAATAATCAAAACCACATCAGTTTTCTCACGGAGCCACATATTTTTTCACATCGTGATCAGTTTTTAACATATCACAGGGACCAAATTTTAACAATCAGAGAAATGAAATAAGCGTATACCTCATGTCATATGTTTACAGTGCCATATAAATATACGAGTATAAGAGTTTCAGCTGGAATTGTTTTTAATTAGCAGTTCAGGATTCTTTCACTGCTTGTTCTAAGCTTCTATGAATCCGAGTATTAAATAGCACTTTCTTATTCTACGACAAAATTTATTAGACAAGTGCTTCACATTGTTAACAAATTTTAGTATTATATGGCTGAGAAATAATAATGAGTAATTCAAGTTAGTTATTTGCTCATGAAGATGAGTCTCTTCATAACATTTAATGTTGATATTAGAACACCAATTAAAGTACGAAAATTAACACCGAAGTGAAACTCATTAGAGTGCTGTGAATACGTATAATTTATATAGGATAGATAAGGGTTAAGATTTTTTTCATTTATGTTTTTTTTTTCTTTACTTCTGACATTCTGTTCCGCCCACATTTTAAGTCATAGAGGACTTAGTTTTGTTTGTTTTTGAATTGCATCTTTGAATTTCATGCTCAAATATGGTTCAGCTACATCCAGATTTGCACAAAATCTGTGATCTATGTATGTGTACATGCCTAGATAGGTGATGACACAGTGTGAGGGAAGCCAGTTTTAAATTTATTGATTTGGTTTTCATCAGAATTCATGTTTGCTGTTTTTGGGATCATGTGTACATGATCCCAAAAATAGCATAAACTTTAAGTTAAAGTTTAAAATCTGTACCGATTTTAAAGTTAAATTTTGAGTTAACGTTTAAAATCTGTACCGATTTTCTGGAACAGTCCCCATTTTGAACCATTCTGAATCCTTGGTCCCCACCCCACCCCCCAAAAAAAAATCTGGCCACTGATTTGTCCTGATTTTGGTGAAGCTGGCCCAGTTTAGAGATTTTAAAAAAAATGTATTTGTTGTACACATTTTCCATATGTTTTCTTGATGTCTGTTAACACATGTACAGGACGTTTATTGCCAGTTTGTTCTTGCTGTGCTTCATATTTTTATTTTTTTGTCATATATGAATGTTATATGTAGCATTTTTGATATATGTAGATGATATACATATTGCATACATGATGTTTACAACACAGTACATCATTGTTCAACACAAAGAGAAATTTCTTTATGTTTGCAGGTATGATATTTTATTTTTCTATTTGTAATTGTTCTAACAGTAAATCCTCTGTGCAGATATCCATGTTGTATCATCATCACGAGGTCCTTGCCTACAGATGTCAGTGGTAGTGCTGCTCCACAAATCTCTATTCTGATATCTTCTGTCAGCACAGTTTGTGGCTTTTTATCATGCTTTTGCATTAGACTGTCCATGATCTTCTCTCTTGGTCTTCCCCTGCCTCTTCTCCTTTGTTACATCCAGGGCAGACGTAAGGGGTTTGTGAGATTTGGAAAAAAGAGGAAAAGAGATGAACCAGAAATTGACCGCAACTGAGATTCAGTTTTTGATGGAAGAGATGAATGAATGAATTCATGAGTGAATGGTCTTTATTTTAAAAGGGTGAAGAATTGGATGCGCAGGCCTGTCTTACATTCTGCCCTAGGAAACTAGAACATGTTCCCTGGGTGCCTGAAAAACAAATGAAAGTTTCAGAGAAGCCGCAGAATGTTGCAAGCTAAACAATCAACAAAGAAAAGACAATCAGAATTCTTTGGACTTGTAAGAAGTTACAGGACCTGACAGTCGCTGTAAAGCTCAGGAAGGGGAGAAAGTGAGGAGCTGGAAACAACACTTGTGTTAGATTTCTTAGTTAAGTTACATTCCTAGGAATTCAAGGTGATCAAGTTGATAGTGCATTGCATTCTCCTGGCCAGTCCATTGCTCGTTCTTTCAGAGCCTAAGATTCTGAGTTCCAGTCATTCTCTTTCTCCTTTCATTCTCTCATGTCTAAAGTACTTCGTCTGCTATTTTTTTTTTTAAGGTTAACCACATGTGCCTTGCTCAAACATTTTAGATAAAAGAAAAGGGGGGGGGGCAGACCAAGGATAAATTATCTGAAAGGGCCTTTTCTTTTTCCATCATTTTCAGATGTTGACTTGTATACTTTTGAAGTAATTGTGGTCAGCTGAAGTTTCTATACATCCTCAGAGAGCTTTTCTTGATAATACTTTTAGAATTCTGATATAGGCATTGCCCACATCTTTTTTTTTTCTGTAATATTCTTGTGGAAGATCTCCTGTCATCTTACTGGTGCCACATGGATAGGCTGATCTTGTGCTTGTTGAATAGATGTAGAGCTGAAATGTTGTATCTGAAAAGGCTGACCAAGGGGCGTAGAAGAGGAAGGCAATAGATCTAATTAGAATTGTTATTGATAGCAAAAAATAGATGTGTGATAATCAACACTTAATGAATAAATGAATAGGTTTATGAAGAAGTATTCTCTGTCCTGAGTGTATCCTGTTTCATGGAATGTGTGTAACTTTTTATGGTTGTCCCCTGCTTTTCAATGGCTTACTTTCCAAGCATTGTCGGTTATAACCAGAGCCCATGCATTCGACTTTATAGTCTGCTGTTTCGCAGTTTTGATAACCTTCCACATGGTTCTAACAGGCTTGCCAGATTAAAATTTTGATTTAAAGCCAAACAATACTAGTTAAAATCCAGAAAAAAGGCACAGAAATTGAAATATATCTTTTATATCACATGAAAAGCCAATCTGGCAACCCTGGTTTCTAGTCTGACCAAGTTTACTTGATGCGATGAATTTATTTTCAGAGTTGATCTTGTATTGTGTGTATAATGTCTTTATATCTGTGCGTGTATTTTTGTTTAGTTTGCATTGTTTATATTTGTATTAATAATATGCATAATGCCTCCTAAATGTGGTGGTACAGCTAAAAGAACTCATGGACTTCTCATTTTGCTTTCTGTGCAGTGAAAGTTAGAGGAGAGACATCAGAAGAAGAGAAATTTGAGGCATACAAAAGCTAGTTTAAAAGGTTTAACTCTTTCATTCCAGGCATACAAAAGCTAGTTTAAAAGGTTTAACTCTTTCATTCCAGGCATTCAAAAGCTAATTTAAAAGGTTTAACTCTTTCATTCTAGGCATACAAAAGCTAGTTTAAAAGGTTTAACTCTTTCATTCCAGGCATACAAAAGCTAGTTTAAAAGGTTTAACTCTTTCATTCCAGGCATACAAAAGCTAGTTTAAAAGGTTTAACTCTTTCATTCCAAAACAACACTGACTGGGTTGCTAGATCTTGTGCGCCTACAAGAATCAATGCTCATTTTCTGGCACCAGAAAATTAACTGCCCTTGCTATGTCACCTGCCCTGTAGTCTGAGAAATGAAAATGATCACCTCTCCCAAAACTATCCTCACTCTCCATGAGGGATTCACATGCAAGTCCCATAATGTGATATACGCCATTGTATGCAAAAGATGCAGAGTAACTTATATTGGTAAAACTGGTCTCAGATTAGGTGAACGCATGCAGAAACATCAATATGATATCACCCATCATCATGTTCATTGCCTTTCACTCCCTTGAGAGCATAGGCCATGGATAAATGCTCCTCATTCATCCTTGTTCTTGGGTTTATTCTCTGCATTCTTCCATGTGTATCCCTTATCTCGGAGCACTGTCATAATTTCTTTTCTCCAAGTAAGTCTAGATCTTCCTCATTTTCTATTTCCTTGAGGATTCTATGTCAGTGCCTGTCTTGCTATGCTGGTGTCGGGTTTTCTCAGAGTGTGGCCAATCCACCTCCATTTCCTAGACATGATTTGTAGGTTCACAGGTTCTTGTCCTGCCCTTTCCCAAACCTCCTCGTTCTTGATTTTGTCCTGCCATTTAATGTTTAAAATCCTCCTCAAGCAGTAGTTCATGAATGTTTGTATCTTTTGTTGCATTGTCTTGGTCATAACCCTTGTCTCCGAACCATTTAGCAGGACAGTCTTTATGTTTGTATTGAAAATGCTAAGTTTTGTTCTTGTTTTGATGTTCTTAGATGACCATATTTTGTTAAGTTGGATAAATGCTGGCCAGGCCTTGGTTATTCTAGCTTTAACATTCTTTTCCGTCCCCCCATATTTATCTAGTATGCTGCCTAAATATGTGAAATACTGTACTTCTTCAATTGGCATTCCCTCAATTACCATGAGGTTATTGCTTGCACTATTACTTTTCATTATCTTTGTTTTTTGTCTGTTAATATAGAGTCTCAGTTTAGCTGAATTCTTGCTTAAGATCTGAAGTTTCTCTTGCATTTGTGTGTGGCTGTGTGCCAGAAGATCTTCCAGTTGGGTCCACAATGTCCATTGTATCTCATTTCTTTTCCCTTGTGTGGTAGTTTTCATGATCCAGTTAATTGCTAGAAGAAATAGGAATGGTGATATCAACCATCCCTGCTGCACGCCTGTTTCCACTTTAAAACTTTCTGTGAGAATTCCTCTATGCATGATTCTGTAAGTTGTTACTTCATATATGGTCTTTATAAGCTTTGTTATCATGGCCAGAATACCACAGTGTTATGATATCACCCAGCATGCTTCGAAACCAGTCCCTAATCATTTCAATGGCCCCAATCATAGAGATAAATCTGATTTTTCTGATAACAGCCATAAAACAATGTCACGCTGATGACAGTAGCTGCCTAGCGCTTGAGAACCGCCACATTCAGGAATATAGGATGCTGGAACCACATGGCTTGAACTCGCAATTCAGTTACATATAACATTCGCCTCTTTCACAAATTATATTCCATCTGCATTAAGTTCCATTCCTTTCTCACGTGTAATACATAGTTCAGAACCTCTTCACAGCATCAGATTACAACCTCTCTACCCCAACTATAATCACCTATTCCACCTTCTCCTGGCTAGGTTTCCATTGTATCACTCTCTCCACTTTTCACGGTCCTCTCCCTTCCCCATTTACGACCCACCTTTCACAAGTCTCCATTTAAACGTTCTCTACACTCCACCATGTGCACTTCTGAACACAACCTCTTACTAGTCACATCTAAATGCTCCATTCATTTTATTTTATTGTTTTTTTTCCACTCCTATTTTTTTTACATAGCATTCATGTGAATTTATAGTTTATTTTCTCTCTGTATTTCTTCGCCCTGTGTGTTTTTGTATGATTAAGGTTCACACCGAAACGTCACAACTGTGTGATTATTTAATTAATAAAGCTATTCTTACCCCCCCCCCCCCAGTTTATACATTTTGTTATCATAGCTTTACTGCAGTGTCTTCATGTATAGTTATTTTTATACACTTATACACTAATTATTCGTGTGAGATGACAAAAGATGCATCTAAGCAGCTGAGTAGTATAGTTAACAGCCTTTGTACGCTCCCAAGTTCAGATACACAATTCGGTGTCCTTTCCATTGTAGTGAGTTTGGACATATCTTCAGAAAATTGATATTCCTCTGCGAAACAAGGCATACCAGGGCACGCCATACACGTGATGTAGTGTCAAAATAAACACATTATAATCAGTCATGAACCAGTCCTAAGCTCATGATTAAATCGGCTTAATCCTGGACGCAGGTCATACGTAGAAGGCCAAATACACTGTACAAACTGGTGCGAGATCGTGACCACAGAAGGGAGATAATACAGAAAATAAGACAGTTCTTTCCCTACTTTTGTTTGATTTTTTGTTTTTTCAAAAATGGCCAGAAATAAGACGTACACGGAGACAATCAAAAGATAAGAAGCACTTAATGCACACTTTTAATATGTTTGTACAGCGATGTGCCTTTGTTCGCACAAGGCATACGATAGGTTCAAACAGTTGGCACAGCCATTTGCAAATAATCTGGTTAGTTGTCGTGCAAGAGACATGATGGCAGCGTGGTTGCTGGTTGTTGTTTGTGCCTTTGTCGGAGTCAACGGTTAGTGAAAAGTGAAGCTTTGTAATCTGTATGTTTTATTCGTTCTTTCTCTCGCTCTTTCTCTCTCTCTCTCTCTCTCTCTCACTCTCTCAAACGGATCTGTATGCCCAATTCTTTCCAGATTAAAGTTCAGTCTCTCTCTCCATCTCTTCTCTCTCTCTCTCACACTCTCTCTCTCTCTCTCACATTCTCTCAAACGGATCTGTATGCCCAGTTCTTTCCAGATTAAAATTCAGTCTCTCTCCCCATCTTTTCTCGCTCTCTCTCTCGCTCTCGCTCTCTCTCTCTCTCTCTCTCTCTCTCAGACGGATCTGTATGCCCAATTCTTTCCAGATTAAAGTTCAGTCTCTCTCTCCACCCAATGCTTTCTCATTCTCTCTCTCTCTCTCTCTCTCTCTCTCTCTCTCAGACGGATATGTATGCCCAATTCTTTCCAGATTAAAGTTCGGTCTCTCTCTCCATCTCTTCTCGCTCTCTCTCTCGCTCTCGCTCTCTCTTTCTCGCTATCTCTCTCTCTCTCTCTCTCTCAGACGGATCTGTACGCCCAATTCTTTCCAGATTAAAGTTCGGTCTCTCTCTCCACCCACTACTTTCTCATTCTCTCATTCTCCCTCTCTCTCTCCTTTCGCTCTTTCTCTCCATCTCTTCTCGCTCTCTCTCTCCATCTCTTCTCTCTCTCTCTGTCTCTCAGACGGATCTGTATTCCCAATTCTTTCCAGATTAAAGTTCAGTCTCTCTCTCCACCCACTGCTTTCTCATTCTCTTTCTCTCGCTCTCTCTTTCTCCCTCTCGCTCTTTCTCTCTCTCTCTCTCTCTTTCTCTCAGACGGGCCTGAGTGCTCAATTCTTCACCATAAAATTCAGTCACTCAGTCAATCTCTCTCCCCTCCCTCTCTAGTTATTATTTAGATATTATATAGTTATTATTGGCCACACTTACTTTTAAGTCAGTCCAACAATATTGTTCGAAATGATTTGATTCCTCTCTTATCCTTAAGCAAAAAAATAGTTTCCACGTTACAGGAAGCTAAATATTATAGCATAGTAACAGAGTATACTCCAGAAGCAAGTCAGATCGAACAATTAACACTAACTGCAAGATTTATTAATACAGATCCAAGTGATATCAATATTCATGATCAGTTTCTTGGCTTCCTTCCCGTAGAAGTCACTTCCGTGTTAAGTGAATATTGTTAGAAAATTGTCGGACATAAATATTCCAATCTCAACCAAGCGTGGCCATGGTACGAGGGAAAAAAAAATCAAATATGAAAGGAATGCATTCGGGCGTTCAAACAAAACATTAGAGACTTGAACCGCAGACACTCAGATGTAAGAGAAAAAGTTTCTTTCTGAAACATTTCAGAAATTTTATGTCTTTCTCAGCGTGAACATTGCGTTGGGGAAACTCTTATAAAAACTAAAACAGGTACGTGCTCTCCCTCTGCTATCTCTGTTTGTTCTAACATCCTTCCATCTGTCTGACGTCTGTATGACCCTGAATTTTCTTTGGCTAGGCTAAAACACGAGACTCTAAAACATGAGACTCTAAAACATGAGACTCTAAGGCTTAACTGTGTAGTGATTTGTGCTGCGTGCCAATCTGTTTGTATATTTGTTTCTTGCATAAGAATGAAATCAGGTTTGTATGTTAGTATAAATGAGATAATATGTTGTAGTTTCATACGGATGCCTCTAATATTTACACTTAGAATTTTAATGTCCCTATCCATGTCTAAAAAAAGAAACCTGATCTGTTTGGACAGTTGAATAAACTGTTTTTACATACGTTCAAAAAATTAGAGTCCAAACTGGCATCCTCTCTGTTGTCTATCCTCATAAGTACGTAACGATGTATTGTCACAGTATTGTTCAAAGTTATAGTCCAATTACCGATGTATTGTCACAGTATTGTTCAAAGTTATAGTCCAATTAACGATGTATTGTCACAGTATTGTTCAAAGTTATAGTCCAATTACCGATGTATTGTCACAGTATTGTTCAAAGTTATAGTCCGCGTCAGCATCTTTTGCTTGTACTATTGGTCGCTACGTTTCAGCGTCGTGGTATTGTCCCAAATTATAGTCCAAGGTGGCATCTTTTGATTGTCATATTCTATAGGTGCGTTAAGGTGAATCAACACTGTACTCGGCAGATATTTCGATAAGCAGTTGGCTGTCATCGCCATCCAAGTCATAATCCGCTGTTGTAGTGCCCAAGATGGCTGGCCATCAACTGTTGGTTCTGAGGATGAAGTGTGTTGTACTTCATCTCCACTGTTGTCTCGAAGTTCAGTTTGAGCTTGCTGAGACCAAAAGACCTGTCTTATTTTTGTGGCTTGTTTCTTGGGTGTATATAATGATGGATCTCTACTCATTGGTATTGGAGGAGATCATACAGGACGTCTCCTTTTCCTGCTGTAATCCACCAGCTGAAAGCTGTCTCCGGCGTCTTCAGAGGGAGGGTCTTGATCAGCAGAAGTTGGAACACTTGAAACTTCAACTGTGGAAGGTCTCTCTGGTTCGGATGGTTGCTCTGCTGGGCGCATCGTTTATCTGTCTGCCGCTTTTGGTGCTGGTGTCTGCTTACGTGGGCGTCTGCTGCCCAGTGGGGGTGTTGCTCTGGCAAATCGGACAAGGTGGTATCCGGCCCTGAAGGGTGATGATAACTGTATGCTCCGTGGTTACCGCCGGGCGAAATAAACAGGACCACTTGTCGTGAGCCTTCTCCAATCGCGAGGGCTCAGCATTCTCATGTCCGGTCAAGAAGGTGACCAACCTTTTTTTACCATCTGTGCTTTGGCAGTGGGTGGTAGCCAATGCAGGGCAGCCTTGACTCGCTCTTTATCCGTGTGCTCGATCATGCCATGAAGCTTCTTGTCGGTGAGAAGAAACGATTTCCTGTGTAGGGTCTTGTAACAAGCGCCATGTGCAGCCTCCGTCAAGGTGGCGAACCACTTGCACGTGTTTTCAAATCTGCTCAAGGTGGCAACCCCATCTGGGTCCACGCCGGCAGGTCCAGCGAGAATACTATACATATAACTGTAAGACATCTTGCTTGCGCTTGGCCCTCCTGTGGTTATGACAAGGCGTCCCTGGTGGATGGTACTGGCCCCCTTCCATGTCATCGATCTCACTGTAAACGAATATCTTGGTTGTGTCCATTCTGGAAAAACTTCAGAAATGAATAAACTTGATTTTTTTTTTTTCTATTGCCTGCATGGGCTCGCTAGATAATTTTACCACGTGTGTGGTGGGGGTTTGTAGATTAAAAGGCCGAGAAGCACTTGATCTTAAAAAAAGTTTTACAGATAAGCACAAAATCTACACCTTGATCTTAGTCAAAATGCCGGGTTTTACCTTGCCATGTGTCTAAATTAGTGAAATATCCCATGAAATTAAAACTTAAATATGCAAAGACAAGTTTAGTTATAAATTTTAAAATATCCATGAATTTCAAGCGATTAGTTTGAGCGTAAACATCTAAAAGTAATGATTTTGTGGAAGATGTTGATTATACATTTTTAAATTAAATTACTTCATAGGGCAATATAAATATATTAAAAACTAGAATAGTTACTTCCCTTGAAACAGTTGCTAGCTACTACTGATATAATTATATCCTGAAGGATTGAAAGAAGGAAAGGTAATCGACAATTTTCTGCTATTATTAGTTTCATCGTATTATACGCATTTTCTCCCTTTGACCTCTGTCTGCCTCCAGAAATATATAGAACCCCAACTTCACTGCCGTTTTATGTTTATTTTCTTCGTCTAATCTACTTTTTTCTGGTGTTCATTCTCCTTGAAAGCAAGAGTACTAAAGCGCCATACAAAGAAAGACCAAAAAAAAAAAAGTTGAGAACAAAGAAAGAAAGACAGAAAAAGAAGGCGAAGTTGAGAACAAAGAAAGAAAGAAAGACAGAAAAAGAAGGCGAAGTTGAGAACAAAGATAGAAAGACAGAAAAAGAAGGGGAAGTTGAGAAGAAAGAAAGACAAAAAAAGAAAGGGAAGTTGAGAAGAAAGAAAGAAAGACAGAAAAAGAAGGCGAAGTTGAGAACAAAGATAGAAAGACAGAAAAAGAAGAGGAAGTTGAGAACAAAGAAAGAAAGACAGAAAAAGAAGGCGAAGTTGAGAACAAAGATAGAAAGACAGAAAAAAGAAGAGGAAGTTGAGAACAAAGATAAAAAGACAGAAAAAGAAGACGAAGTTGAGAAGGAAGAAAGAAAGACAGAAAAAGAAAGGGAAGTTGAGAACAAAGATGAGAAGCATAACTGGATATAGTGCTTAGCTAATGCAGAAAAGTGAAGCTGACGGCTGGAATTCTGTGCACAACAAATCCAGCAACACAGCTTCCAGATGAATGTGCAACTTGGTGTCCACGTGCGCAAAGACAGCACACCGTCAAGCCACGGCCCCAGGTTAACAAGTACCTCTTCACAGTACAGTAAACACACCGGTCCAGTGACACACGTCTTCACCTCACTGTCTCCAGACCAGGGATGTCCAGCTGGCGGCTCGCGAGAACATCTGAGGTCTGTGGTATCATGTGAAAATATAACTAAATCGATTAAGTTTCACAACTCAGAAATACACATTATGTTTCTAGTTAAAAGGGAGAAATTAACAGGTATCAGTCATTTGCATGTCCCTTGCGTAACTTTGCCTCCCTAACAGTTCTCTTGTAGGCCTCTCGGTTGTAAGCAAGATGCCCTGCTGCTGATGAATCCTTTTGCAGATTAACAGCGATGTCTTGCAGCCATCTTCGCCTTGGTCTTCCTCTCTTTTTCCCATTATGTACTCTTCCATGACGGTCTTTTCTAAATTATCGTGACGTTTAATGTGTCCAAAATATGTAAGTTATCTCTGTTTAATCCTCTTTACTAGCCAGCCTTCTTCAATATTAAGTTCTTGTAGTATGGATATATTTTATCAAGTCTAGAAAAGAAAAATAAACAATCGTCGGTATGAAGTAGTGTTGCTAATGTGAAATAAACAATCACGCGCGTGGTTATACACTGAAAAAAAAACGACATACAACGATGAAGTCATCTATTATGCTTTCATTTAAAAAGAAAAATTTGAAATCTAGAAAATGCAAATAAACAGAGACCGAAATGCAGTTGTTTTGATAATGCGAAAAAAATAATTAATCGCGGTTACGCTCAGAGAGAGAGAGAGAGAGAGAGAGAGAGAGAGAGAGAGAGAGAGAGCACAAACGCAAAATAATGATCACGTCATTTGCTATGACATTACTGAGATAACAGGAAATATCAAAATAGAATATAAAATTTCATTACATTTTGAATGAAAAAAAAGACTTCTAATCTCCATAGAATTTAATTTCTTGTAATAATAAGTTAATTATAATCCCACTTTGAATAGAGTTATTATTTTCTCGAAATACTTCAAATAAATAAAATAGTTTCATTAGATTCAAAATATTATTTTTGAAAGTATGTTTCGTTAATAATAACATTTCCATGGTTGTGTGTGTGTGTGTGTGTGTGTGTGTGAGAGAGAGAGAGAGAGAGAGAGAGAGGAGAGAGAGAAACTCAAGGTCCTTTCACCGTGAAAAAATGTTAAACAATCGACCTGTGGAGGAACCCGGCATGGAGGAGAAAGAGAGGCATAATTTCTCTGACCATATTTAGGTTGGTTAGCTGTCACACATTCCATGTTCTGTTCATTTGTTACAAACAAGTAGGAATGGTAATTGCCGTCTAGGTTTTTTCTTAACTACATTATTGTCATTTTGAAAGTTGACCAAGTTTGTACTGTCCGTGTATGTGTGTGTGCATGCGTGCGTGAGTGTGTGTGTTTGTGTGCGGGCGTGTTTTAGAGTAGTGCAGCGTTTACTCGTTAAAGATTACCCAGGTTTTCTGAAAAAAAATTCTTTTGTATTTATAGCACATGGCCGCCGTGCAGATACGAAACTTTTCAGAACTATGGTGGTCCTCGGTCTGGATTTAGAAAGGGAGTCCACGGACTTTTGTCAATTGGGAACCAGTAGGGTAGAGTACTTACATTCTGGCTGATCTTTCTCACAAAACAAGTGCCTGGAAAGTACGAGATCTTCTTCTTCTTCTTCGTTCACTTCTACCACCAAAAACCGCACTGTGAACCTACTGAATTCACGCCTGTGGTCCTCGTTAGGTCCCGTGGTCCCCTGTGTGGTCCAATATAGACCACACGAGATCCACGAGAGGACCACAAGGGGTTCAGAGTATCACAGTGCTTTAGCCTGTATTCTTGGTGGGTCTCGGAAGCGGGATTGCGTGACACCGTGGTTTTCATTGCACCAGTTTAGTCTAGGGTTGGACTTTCTCACCGGAAGACCTCGACGTGTTTAGGATATCAGTGCATCCCCGCTGGGTGAGAGGCGGTAGCCCACCCAGGCCAGAGTTGGACTTTCTCACCGGAAAACCTCGACGTGTTTTGAGATACCCGTGTATCATCGCCGGGTGAGAGGTGGTTGCCCATCCAGTCCAGGGTTGGACTTTCTCACCGGAAAACCTCAGCATGATTAGGATACGCAAACATCCCCGCCGGGTGAGAGGTGGTTGCCTATCTAGACTTCCCTGGTCCAGTGTCTCCGACTTCAGCATTTTGCGGTCGTGGCCGCTACCCTTCCTAGTTGTGACCAGGATGGAGCTTTTGTCCAGGAGGACGAATCCTCGCCACTAGTGACTTCTACCCCTGGGTTGAGCCGGTTTAGGCATTATCCCAGTATGGGCGTGTTTGGGACGGGACCGACCTCTAGGGCAGAGGTACTGTGACATGCATAGCCTTCAAGATTCACCCCTGGTATGAGCCGGTTTAGGCAAAATTTACCAGTATGGGTGTTTATCAGGCGTTACCGACCTCTAGAGCGGAGGTGGCATGACATGTCTAGCCATCAAGTTCCACCCCTGGTGTGTGCCGGTTTAGGCATATTTCACCAGTGTATGTGTATTTCGGACGTGGGCGGTCTCTAGAACAGAGGTGCCGTGGTATAGCTATCGTAGCTATACTACTGGACATACCGGTTAAGCTTCACTTTCCACCACCTTTTCCCATCGGCGCCGCACAGCAACCATTATTTCTTTTCCGCATTTACTTCCTTAACCGGGAGGAGCTTCACTCCACGCGCGGCATTTGATGAGTCTCGCCAGCAGTGTCTTAACCTCTGGGACAAGCCGGTTCATGCATTTCACCCGATATGACTGCACTCAGGACGTGGCCGACCTCCAGACCAGAGGTGCCGTGATTTGACTGTTTGCTTCGCTTTATCCTTTCTACTACCTTTTCCGCAGTGATGCTGCGCGGCAACCTCATTTGCAAATTTCTTCATTGGCCGGGAGGAGCACCGCTCCACGCACGGCAGCTGAAGATTTCGCCAACAGCGTGAAAGTACGAGATAAACGCCAGACCAGTTCCTGTCACCATTGTCGTTCTCACATTAGAGTTGGGCATTGCTGGTTTTGCTTTTTAGGAACCGAATCTCTCGGGTAACAGTTTAGTAAATCCTCGTGGAAACGGTTCCTGGAACAGATTTCTCGGGTTATTTCCCCTGGTAAAAGTGAGTGATGATCTGCATTTAAGACAAATGTCCCCACGTTTCTCCGTATGTCTCGGCACAGAACTGCTGTTAGATTTCTGAGCTATTATTTACACATAAGTTTCACTGTAATACACACCGAACCGCAGTGAATGAAATAAATGATACAGTAATTAAAACAAAAATTACAGGCTTATAACAAGGGCAATTTATGAAGGGACACTATTATATTCATCAACGTTAACAAATAAAATCTGCACATTTAATGACTGCACAGTACAGAAATATATGACTGCTGTGGTTAAATGGTTCAGCAATTAATACTGAATGAAAAAAAGGCTCTAATATTTATTGTAAGGGGGAAACGGAGCGTGAGAAAGGGGCAGCTGCAGAGTGCTTGCCAGGAGACGGTTCTGCTTGTATGTGGAACAGGTTTTCCTTCTGTTTTCTAAAGCGTTTCCAAGTTGGTACTACTCTGTATCAGAAACAGGTTTGTAGGAACCGGGTACCCTCTTTTTACCAGAAGAACCGGTTCCTAATTCGCTTTCTGGCCAGCTCTGCTTCATACATCGCGGTGACTGATATTTCTGTTCATGTCGGCTGCCTTTCCCTGTGCCACCTAGTCAGCCCGTTCAGACACTTTTTCTCTCAATCTCATGTGTGTGTGTGTGTGTGTGTTTTCCTCTTGTTATCTGGGTCCCTGAGGCTGAATCTTGGTGCAAACAAACTTCAATCTTCCTCCAGACTTATCTCCCCTGACCCACCAGGTGCTACTTGAGGCCCTCTTATGGTACACTAATCTTGCGACATATTTGTCTGACCTGTGACAGAAAAATTGAGTTTTAACAACAATTGCTGCTAATAGTAAAACAGGCCCACTATATTTCCGCGGCACATCTGCAGATTCTTCGTGGGACAATTCTGGTTCCTTGAGGCACACCAGCGGGCTCTTCGTGGCACATTTGCGGACTCTATGCGACACACCTGCAGACTCTTCAATGTCCACGTGCGGACTGTTCGCGGCACATAAGTTGGTAATGGCTGCACTGGAGCCCGATGTGATCAAGATCAGGTCCGGCTGTGTTGAAATCCCCTAACTATCAAAAGCATCGCATTTTATATAACTTTTCTTACCAGGATTGACTAAAGTGTCTTCGAACATGTATGAACCACCAACGCGTGAAGTGACAGCTTCACGACCTAGTCACCCCAACAACAACAACAACAACAACAACAACAACAACAGCAACACAACAACACTCCATATATATCATTTCTCATTTTGATATCTATAGCGTTTTCTCTCTCTCTCTCTCTCTCTTTTCATCTCTAGCTCAGTCCATTACATGTCCGAGATGTACGGACCCGTATGATCGAACAACTTGCACAGCTATACAGGACTGTCATGATGATGTAAGTATTTATCTGTCTGTCTGTCCAAGAAATTTGAATCTGGTCAAAGAAACTTGCATATGGCCAAAAGAGACATACATCTGATGAAAGAAACTTACATCTGGTCAAAGAAACTTACATCTGGTCAAAGAAGCTTACATCTTGTCAAAAAAAAATTACATATGGTCAAAGAAACTTACATCTAATCAAAGAAGCTTATATCTAGCCAAAGAAGCTAACATCTAGTCAAAGAAGCTTACTTCTGGTCAAAGAAACCCATATCTCGTAAAGAAACTTACATCTAGTCAAAGAAGCTTATATCTGGTCAAAGAAATTTACATCTGGTCAAAGAAACTTGGAAAGAAGAGAAGGTCCCTTCTAACTGGAAAAAAAGGAATCATTGTTAAAATACCAAAAAAGGCCACCTTAATGACTGTAACAACTAGAGAGGAGTAACCTTAATATCAGTTGTGTCAAAAGTATTTTGCAAGATCATTTTGAATAGACTTAAAGATATAGTGGATATTGCAATGAGAGAAGAACAAGCAGGATTTCGAAAAGGGATAAACTGTCTCGACCAGATCTTTACCCTCAGAATAATACTTGAAGAGTATATTGAAAAGCAGAAACCATTAATACTGAACTTCATAGATTATAAAAAGGCATTTGATAGCATACACGGAGATTCATTATGGAGAATTTTATGTCTATTTGGAATACCATCTAAAATTGTCAACATCATTAAGGACTTCTACAATGGATATGTTTGTGCAGTCAAGACAGAAGAAGGGATGAGTGAATGGTTCCAGATTGAAACAGGTGTGAAACAATGATGTATACTGTCTCCTTTACTTTTTGGGATTACAATAGACTTCATAATGAAAAAAAGCTGCACAGGTAACACAGGTATTGACTGGGTACATGGGACCCAACTAGAAGATCTTGATTTTGCTGATGACATAACTCTTATCAGTAATAATATGAATTTCATGCAAGAAAAAACAGATAGCCTATCTTCACTGGCTAGCAAAATAGGAGTTGAAATTAACAAGGATAAAACAAAAATAATGAAAATTCCCATTAATGAAAATGAAAAAGTACACATAGAAAGGACAGATATTGAAGAAGTCAATCAATTTGCATACCTTGGCAGCTACATAGACCAGGATGGTGACACTAGAAAGGAAGTTAGGATCAGAATTTCAAAGCAGCATCAATCTTCAAGAATCTTGAGAACATATGGAATTCAAAAGTTATAAGCACAAAAACCAAGTTAAGACTAATCAATTCAAATGTAATATCCACCCTCATTTATGCATGTGAAAGCTGGAAAACAACTAAAGAAATAGAAAAGAAATTAGACTCTTTTGAAACAAATGCATAAGGAAAATACTCGGCATCAAGTGGAATTAATTCAAGAACAATACAGAGATAAGATAGATGACTGAACAACAACCAGTCTCATGGGTGATCAGGAAAAGGAGATGGACATATGTTGGTCACTTGATGAGAAGAAACAGTCAGAGAATCCCCAAACAAACTATCAAGTGGAACACAACAGGCCAAAGAAAAAGAGGCAGACCGCGTGAAACTCTGAAGAGGACATTGCTAAAAGAGGCCAAATTAACAGGCATAAAATCCTTTGATGAGGTTGAAAGACTCGTCGAAGACAGGAAAAATTGGCGAACTACTTTGCCAGCCCTATGTGACGTTTAACGGCACGGGAAGGATATAAGATATAAGAAAGAAACTTACATCTGGTCAGAGAAGCTTACATCTAGTCAAAGAAACTTGTATGCAGTCAGAGAAGTCTTTGTCTTACTGAAGTAGCTTTAAGAAATCTGCGTAAAGATATGCAGATATTTTAGCATGTTTCGGTTAGTTTTATTTTATTTGTAGCGCAATTTGGATAAATATTAATTAACATTAACGTCACATGCATCTTTATTTCCTATTATATAATCTATCAGCAGGTGTGTGAGCTGCAGGTGCATGGAGGAGACAGAAACCGTGTTGAGTACAAATGCAGCAACGTTCGCGTGAGTTGATAGTAGTTGACAAATGCATTAACAAAGGAGCAACAACAACAAAAAAGTTAGGGACCCCAGCAAACAAAGGAATTAAGGTGGCTGCATCAGAGAAAGTGTTTAGCTGGTAGGATTATCCCATTCCACAGTGCCCTGGGAAAATGCTTTTTTGCAATATGATAGGATGGGTATAATACAGAGTGATGGATCTAATGTAGAAGCTTGCCTGGGAATTTAGACAGACAGACAGACAGACCGACAGATAGAGTGAGAGACGGATGGATGGATGGATGGATGGATGGATGGATGGCTGGTTGGTTGGTTGGTTGGACAGACAGACAAACAGATAGATAGATAGATAGATAGATAGATAGATAGATAGATAGATAGATAGATAGATAGATGGATGGATGGATGGATGGATGGATGAATAGATAGATAGATAGATAGATAGATAGATAGATAGATAGATAGATAGATAGATGGATGGATGGATGGATGGATGGATGGATGGATGAATGGATAGATAGATAGATAGATAGATAGATAGATAGATAGATAGACACAAACACAAATTGTACAAAATGATGAATCACGTGTTATCACAACCCTTCAGCCCTGCAATAATCATGAGCAACACGGCTGTGGTCACCTGTGGGACACGTGCACCTACTGCTGTCCAAATTTTGCTGAATGCTTGATCCAGCTGCACGACTTGTTCTCAAGTACGTCATGTGAACACTGATTTTGTACGAATATATTTTCTTCTTTTTCTTCTTCTCTTCTGCGTTTGCCATCAAAGAAACTTTGAATGCAGGGTTTGCAAGGTAGGCGGCTGCGACTTTCAGCCCGACACATCTGTCTTCGGCAGGGGATATTTTGAGGACTTTGTTCCATTTCGACCCCTATGAACTTTCCCAAACAAGTGTCTGGTACAAGGGACGCCATGTGGAGCTAGAATAGGGAATGGGCCAGCTTTATTCCGCTAATAAATCAATCAAGTGCCGTTCCGCGTGGCGTAGGCGATCATTTCTCTCCACGATTCCCTGTCTTTAGACTTGATTATGAGATCTGCCGGTGACTTTCTTCCTAGCCACACTGTCAGCCCATCCAGTAACTTCTCTCTCTGTCTTCCTCTGTCTCTTCTTCCTTCAATTTTTCCAGTTGCCACAATGTGTTCCAATTTTCCTTTTCTCAGAAAATGTCCTACAAATCTCGCTTATCTGCCTCTGATCTTTGCTGTAATTTGCCTTTTAATTCCAGTCTCTCTTAAGACTTCTTCATTGGTTTTCTTAGCTGTCCATGGTACCTTCAACATCCTTCTTATGAACCACATTTCCATGGCCTCCATTTCTTGCTGTACTCTCTTATTCATGGACCATGCTTCACATCCATAAAACAAAATTGCCTCGATGTAACATTTAAGTACTCGAAATCTTGTTTCCATTGATATGGATCTGTTGCACAAGATGTTCCTCATTTTCTGGAATGCTGACTTGGCCTGAGCATGTCTGCTTTTTATTTCGTTGTGACATTTCTCATCAGCTGTTATAATCGTTCCTAAGTACTTGAATCTATCAAGGTGTTTCAGATTTTTGTGACATCAATGGCAATGCTACGTTTTAGTGGTATTCTTTTCTTTGAGATGACCATCACTTCAGTCTTCTTTTTATTCAGATTGAGACCTTTATTCTGCAAAGTCTGAGACAAAAGTCGCGACCGTCATTTCGTTGAGTCTTAGCCTCTAAGATGTATACGTTAATGATGATGATGATGATGATGACGATGATGACAGTGATGTTTAGGATGATTGTTATCCACGAGATATAACGTAGAAGACTTTCCTAAACATGGAGTTATTTTCATTGTGTTGAAGTAAAAGTGGAGGTAACTCTGTCAAACCACAAAGACACGTAAATTGTTAGCCCCTGTGTTCTCCTTGACTCGTCGGGAAGACAGAGGGAAATGTGGTCAAGCTCAAGACATGGAACCCCCACAGAAGTGTAAATCAGGGAAGGCCTAGAACTACTTGGAGAAGGAAAATTGTGAAACTGTTCAGAGACAATGGACACGCATGGATGGAAGTGGAGAAGAAATCCAAAAATACGGATGACTGGAGCAAAAATCATCCGTGGCCTGTACTCGCAAGGTAGTGACAGGCAATGATGGAGACTGACCATATTTTGTGCTGAAATAGTACTACTTTTTTTTTCTTCTTCTTCTTTAGCTTTAAGAAAGAACCAAAGCAGAACTCTCCTCAACAAGTTTCACAGCCATGACAGTCATGGTCAACTTTACTCCACATAACAAGGGGCGGTAACTCAACATTTTCTTTCAGGGAACATGTTCAGAGAGTCAGGATAGGGTGTTGGTCAGATCTGGTTGCTGACCTTGATAACTGCAACATTCCTCTGAGAGCTTTGGTTATTTGTTAGTAAATTTGATCAGTACGATTGTGGCTAAAACGAAGAGAATGAGCGTGGTTAGTGTGATGAGTTGACTGTGGTTAAATCGATGAGACTGGCTGAGATTAAATTGACGAAACTGACTGTGGTTAAACTGATGAGATTACTGTGGTTAATTTGACGAAACTGACTGGTTAAACTGATTAGATTGACTCTGGTTAACTTGACGAAACTGACTGCGATTAAACTGATGAGACCGACAGTAGTTAAATTGACGAAACTTACTGTGATTAAATCGACGCTACTGACTGTGATTAAATTGATGAGATTGACTATGGGTAAATTGAATATAGTGACTGTGATTAAATTGGGCAGATTGATTGTAATTAAATTGATGAAATTGACTGTGATTAAATTGATGAGACTCACTATGGTTAAATTGATGAAATTGACTGTGATTAAATTGATGAGACTGACTGTGGTTAAATTGACGAAACTGACTGTGATTAAACTGATGAGACTGATTGTGGTTAAATTGATGAAACTGACTGTGATTAAACTGATGAGACTGACTGTGGTTAAATTGATGAAATTGACTGTGATTAAATTGATGAGATTCACTGTGGTTAAATTGATGACATTGACTGTGATTAAATTGATGAGACTGACTGTGGTTAAATTGATGAAATTGACTGTGATTAAATTGATGAGACTGACTGTGGTTAAATTGACGGAACTGGCTGTGATTAAACTGATGAAGCCGATAATGGTTGCGCTGAGGAGACCCCAGCACCCCAGATAAAACTTCCACACAGTGGACACCTGAAAGCCATTGAAATCCACAAGCTACAACAGATAAAACTTCCACACAGTGGACACCTGAAAGCCATTGAAATCCACAAGCTACAACAGATAAAACTTCCACACAGTGGACACCTGAAAGCCATTGAAATCCACAAGCTACAACAGATAAAACTTCCACACAGTGGACACCTGAAAGCCATTGAAATCCACAAGCTACAACAGATAAAACTTCCACACAGTGGACACCTGAAAGCCATTGAAATCCACAAGCTACAACAGATAAAACTTCCACACAGTGGACACCTGAAAGCCATTGAAATCCACAAGCTACAACAGATAAAACTTCCACACAGTGGACACCTGAAAGCCATTGAAATCCACAAGCTACAACAGATAAAACTTCCACACAGTGGACACCTGAAAGCCATTGAAATCCACAAGCTACAACAGATAAAACTTCCACACAGTGGACACCTGAAAGCCATTGAAATCCACAAGCTACAACAGATAAAACTTCCACACAGTGGACACCTGAAAGCCATTGAAATCCACAAGCTACAACAGATAAAACTTTCACACAGTGGACACCTGAAAGCCATTGAAATCCACAAGCTACAACAGATAAAACTTCCACACAGTGGACACCTGAAAGACACTGAAATCCACAAGCTACAACAGATAAAACTTCCACACAGTGGACACCTGAAAGACACTGAAATCCACAAGCTACAACAGATAAAACTTCCACACAATTGACATCCGAAATCCATTGAAATTCACAAGTTACAAACTAATATTTTATGATCCAATTTGTGTCAGGGTATCTTGAACTAATCAGAGCGTCCATTTTTTCTTTTCCGTTTTTTCTGTCTTTCCATCGCTTCTGTTTTTACGTGAAGAAGACGAAACTCGGAACTTCACATCTGTGTGCTATGTTACCGGATTAAGTTGTTCATACCTTTATCATAAATTTAATATGCTTTCTAGATCATTTCATATAACATAAATAAACACACATACACACATGACATTATTCCTAAGTTCTCTCCTTACAACATACTTCCCATAACATTCAAGTGTAACAAATTTCGCATAATGTTTACATACAGCATACTTCCCATAACATCCACATACGACATATTTCCCATAATATTCACATACAGTATACTTTCCATAATATTCACATACATATAAACAAGTTGTCTTTTCCATGTTTTTCAGCCATCTATACCACTCCCCTTACAACTTCAACACAGTCAACCTCTGATGCACAGACGACACAGTCAACCTCTGGTACACAGACGACAGTCGCTAGTATTACTTATACAGTGGCCGACACACCGACTGTCAGTCAGAGAACAGAGACCACCTCCAGCGGGACTGATACTCCTGTTGCCACAACATATGAAACCACAGGTAGATCATCATCGCTGTTATTATCGTTACTGTCGTCATAACCATCATGTACCGTGCCGAACGTCCTGGACGGTTACAGAGTCCAAAATAAAAAAAAAATGGAACGATTTCTGCAAACCACAGCTGTACCAACAGTTGTACGTAGATAGTGTATATGTGCCTTCACCCATTCATTTACATACGTCTGAAATGTTCGTAAACACACCCTGTACTAAGTATTTGTGCTGTTTATTTTCTTGTCTGGCGTCTATGGAGGACTTCGTGGCTCTTACTGTTAGCAACAATACATCTTGTTGTTCTTTTTATAAATTCCCTAGTTCGGATACTATTCTTCTGATTTCCTTGGTCCTGATAATATTTTTCTGACTTCCTTGGTCCAGATATTATTGTTCTGATTTTTCCTGCTCCAGATATCCTTGTTCTCATTGCCCTAGTTCAGATACTATTGTTCTGATTTCCTTGGTTCAGATACTATTGTTGTGATTTTCCTAGTTCAGATACTACTGTTTTGATTTCCTTAGTTCAGATACTATTGTTGTGATTTTTCTGGTTCAGATACTAATGTTCTTATTTCCCTAGCTCAGATACTATTGTTCTGATTTACCTGGTTCAGAGAATATTGTTCTGGCTCTCTTTGCTTCATATACTGTTGTTTTAATTTGATTCAGACACCCTCTCTACTATTTTTCTTCTTCTTTTTTTCTTTTTTTGGATTTCCCTGAGACATGCTCTGAAACTCCCTTGCTGGAGGACTCATACTCTCTCCTGCCAAATCCTCGATGATGCTGAAGCAAAAGCATTATATCTCGTGGGAAATGTAGTCCCGCAGCTTGCTTGAGGACCTCACCTTAACCTTCACCTTGACACGGCAAGCCCTATAATAGTAGTTAGACTAATTTTAAAAAAAAAAGGACATTAGCTTGTGTGGTTATCAGTAGCACTCTGAGTTGGCCTCACTTTCACACTAACACAGTACAAAATAAACATCTACAAATATACCAGAGTGGTTCCTCCGAAGTGTGGCACATGCTTCACCCAGTCTTAGATATAAGTGCACGCTTTATCTCGTTACTCCGGCTGCATGTATACAGCCTGTTTTCAGAAACCCAGTGAGGAACTGGGACGGGGTGTTGACCATCTCTTTTGCTTAGTTTCGGACACCAAAGTCCACAAGAAACCTCTCAGATATAAACCAGACATGCTTGTTTAAATCAAGCTTTGTATGTATCATGTTTGCATGTATCATGTTTGTATGCATCACGGCATTTGCATGTATTTTTGTACGTATCATGGCACTTTCATGTACTTTTGTATATATCAAGGCACTTTAATGTAATTTTTTGTGTATTATAATACTTTCATGTACTTTTGTATGTATCAAGGCACTTTCATGTACTTTTTTGAATCATGATATTTTAATGTACTTTTATATGTATCATGGCACTTTCATGTGCTTTTGTATGTATCATGGCACTTTCATGTAGATGTTGATTTGTACATTGTTCAGTATTCTGAACAACGGAAAACACTTGATGTGTCTTTATCTTCTCCCAAAGACGCCCCCGTCAGATGTGTCGAGTGCGGCGACTTCTCTTTGGGCAGGCCATGCACGTCAGCTGAGCTGATCCTGAACGAACCGACGACGTGTCCAGCTGGGCTCCCATATTGCTTTGAGTCAGTGAACTTGGTTGCTGGGAGTATCAGGGTCATGAAAGGGTACGCTTTTCTTTCTTACAAACAGGGAACAAGGAGGCTTTTTGTGTGCACAGTAAAGTGATTGAGCTCAGTGTTGCGTGGTAAGACTTGGGGAAAATCTTAAACAGAGCAGTTTAGAGATGAGAGGAAGGGATAGTGTAACGGGGCTGAAGCTTCAAATAGAATCTCACTATAAGTGACACAGGTAAAAAGGTAAAGGTAAGATCCCCGTTCCCATGTCATTACAAGCACATTGGGGATACCGTGTTATGCCCGTATCTCCAGCACCATCGGAAATGAAAGTTTGATGTGGTCAGTATCACGCCTGGGCGCATTTACCTTCCCAGATGTCTGTGGTACCCGTTTTAGAGGTTGGGTGAACCTCGGAGCCTTTTGTGTGTGTGTGTATCGGAAAAAAATCCCACTGCTGGGATTTGAACACGGTACCATCAGATTAGTAAATGGGGCGCCTATCCACTCAGCTAACTAGTATGAGCAATACGAGGACCTAAAATCTCAGTGTTATGGGGATAGTGTAAGTGTTACTGGTGATAGTGTGTTACTGGGGAGAGTGTAAGTGTTACTGGGGATAGTGTAAGTATTACAGAGGATAGCGTAAGAAAGCTGAACTGGACACTTTCCTCTCTCCAAGTAGTTCTCACAGAAATGTCTGGCACTTCATTCTGCCCGATGTATGAAGTGAATGAGTTCTGCCCTTTCAGTAATGAGAAGATTCACACTTGTGCTACGGAATAATTGCATGTGCTCAAAAGATCTTCCTTGCAAATAGGAGATCGGATTCATTGTGGTCTTGCCGGAATTAGATGATAATAGTTGTGAAAACTGTAACCTAAAAATGGTTACCTGATATACTAATGTTAGGAAAGTGCTTTTAAAAGCACAAAATATTTGCTAGCAAACAGAGACGCACCAAAGTACACTACATTATTCATGTAAGTACAAAAATGAAGGAGAAAAATTCACGTGAACATTAGTTTTATACACGAGATGAATCTGAGCTCGACAACTGGTGAATCCAGTCAGTCACGTGGCATTTTATTTCTTTATTAACTCTTAGATTCGTGCGTTCCGTCTGTTTGTTGTTTATTATTTTAGTAAATGCTGAGTCTTGGTATCAATAGGTGTGCTGAACACAACTTCTGTCGCTTGGAGTGGGACATCAGTCATTCAGTGCCCGGATGTCACCCACTAGACATTACTATAGGGGACATAGCCTGCACGTACTGTTGCTATGGAAGCTTATGCAACGCCGTTGTACCCCCAGACCCCAACTTTCAAGTGACGTTTCCAGACGATCGTTAAAGTTCCTGAAAAAGAAATGGAGTTAAAAATAAATAAATGAATAAAATGACCGAGTAGACATTAATTCTACACAGAAAACAAACTAACTACCTCCACATTGTTTTTGAAATTATAATTAATGTTCTTGTTAACTTCACATTTTTCTACTGTCAGAAGTTTTCGATTTTCTAAATGTTGTGTGTGTGGATGGCAAAGGGTTAAAAGAGGATTTTCCCCCCTTTCTTTTGTTAGCAACGTTCTATGACTATTTCTCGTAACCTTTGAACTTTAAGCTTGTGTTATTTTATGTTCTCCATTCTCTGCTTCAGGTGGCTGTGGACGAGGATGTCCTTAAGGTTTGGCTCACGTTTGTATGCCAATAGGGCAGAGCCTTACATATGTTGGCACCAGAAAATGTAACCGCCCCCGCTGCGTTACCTGCCCTGTAGTCTGGGAAACGAAAACAATCACCTTTCCCAAAACTATCCTCACCCTTCATGAGGGATTCACATGCGAGTCCCATAATGTGATATATGTCATCGTTTGCAAAAGATGCAAGATAGCATATATTGGTGAGACTGGCCTCAGATTAGGGGACCGCATGCAAAAACATCTGTACGACATCACCCAGCATGGTTCGAAACCAGTCCCAAATCATTTCAATGGCTCCAACCACAGAGGCAAATCTGACTTTCTGGTTACAGCCATCAAACAATGTCACGCAGATGACACAAGCCGCCTGGCACTTGAGAACCGCTGCATTCAAAATTATGGGACGCTGGAACCACATGGGTTAAACTCGCTGTTTAGTTACACGTAACATTCTCTTCAATCATTACAGTACCTCTCCACAAAGTCCACCCCTTCTTACTTTTCAAACTTCCTCACAGCGTCACTCTGCGACCCCTCTTCCCCAATCATCTGTTTCAACTTCTCCTGGCTAGGTCAATATTGCATCACACACTCTCTCTCCCTTCCCTGGTTCCCCATCAACCACCCCCAGTTACAACCCACCGACCACATGTCACAGGTCTCTAAAGTCTCCACGTTCTACTAAATCCATTCCTGACACACACCGCCGGACAAGCCACACCTTACAATTTACAGCTAAGTACTCTTTAGAAAAAAATTTTTGTAAAATTATTTTTATTTTTGTTTTTAAATTATTTTAAATAGCATTCAAGTGAATCCATACTTTATCTCCTCTCTCTACTTCTTAGTCCTGTATGTTTTTGTATGATTAAGGCTCACGCCGAAACGTCACAACTTTGTAATCGTTAAGTAATAAAGTAATAAAGCTGCTCCTACTTTTTCCTGTTTTATACATAAATGTAGAGAAGAGTGCATGAACAGCCAGCGCTGTAAGGAATACATGGTGGCCAGGGTGAGTGTTATGTCCACTCGCGACTAGGCGGTTCCTCGTCCTGCCAGAGTCTATGGTTCGAGTTACTGTCATTCTTTTCTCCCTTTTTTCTTCTCAAGTCTAAAGTGCTTTTCGTACCTTTTTCTTAAGGCTAGCTTTACAAGGCGATGCTCTGTTACTTCACTGTGTGCAAGCTTTTCCTTCCAAATAAAAGGATAAAGGGAACACTTTAAACCGCAGGGACACAAGAAAATCACGAAAACGGCTGTAACAGATTGTTACTATAAATATTCTTACATCTTACATCCTTCCCGTGCCATTAAACGTCACACATGGCTCGAATAGTTGTTTGCCAAGTTTTCTTGTTCTCGGCGAAGTCTTTCAACCTCATCAAGGGATTTTATGTCCGCTAAACTGGCTTCTCTTAACAATGTCCTCTTTAGTGTTTCACGCGGTCGACCTATTTTTCTTCGGCCTGTTGTTCTCCACTTGATAGCTTGTTTTGGTATTCTCAGATTGTTTCTTCTCATCATATGACCTACATATGTCCATCTTTTTCTGATCACCCATGAAACAGGTTATTGTTTGCTCATATGTCTTATCTCTGCGTTGTTCTTGAATTCGTTCCACTTTATACCAAGTATTTCCCTTAGGTATTCGTTTTCTCAAAAGAGTCTAACTCCTTGTCTATTTCTTTAGTTGCTTTCCAGCTTTCACATGCATAAATGAGGGAGGATATCACATTTCAATTGAATAATCTTAACTTGGTTTTTGTGCTTATAACTTTTGAATTCAATATGTTCTCAAGATTTTGGAAAGACAATGCTGCTTTTGCAATTCTAACTTCCTTTCTGGTGTCACCACCTTGGTCTATGTAGCTGTCAAGGTATGCAAATTTGTTTACTTCACCAACAACTGTTCCTTTTCAATTTAAGTCTTATCCTCCCTATACACAGATTGCGATCACTGTTGACGTCTGCACCCCTATATGCTCTTACATATATCAGAGATGTTCTGAATTGTTTTCTAATACAAAAATGATCTATCTGGTTTCTGGTTCTATCATCTGGAGTTAGTATAAATACCAAGCAACAATGTGATATCTTCAGTTTCACAACATAAAGCAATGTGATATTTTTAGTTTTACACTAGAAAACAATGTGATATTTTCGCTTCACAACAGAAAACAAAATAATGTGATATTATTATCACGGCTTCTCAGGATATACACACTTAAATTACTCTAGTTATGGATACTTTAGTGGGAAACACATTGAAAAAATGACTTAAGATTTTACAAATGCAGACAATGAGTAGCTAGTCACAGCGGCTACATTACATGCGTAACGCACATACGCGCTAGTGCACTGTCGTAGATTATTTGGTAAACCGCCTTTAATATACTCGTTCCCTTTACAATAGTGACAACATTTGGAAGTTTGGCTATAAAAAATGGGAAACTACTAGTCGACATTAATGTGAGTTTAAGTGAGTGGAAGTCCATTCGCAAGAACATGTTCGAGAATAGAACTCTGGACTCCAATAAGAAAAGCAGCCGCTTAGTCTCAAGAGAGCGTATTTGCGGCCTTACTCTTTCCGTACCGCAGAGAAAAAAACGCGGAAGTTCCGTATGTGCCAATTTAAAAGCCCGGGTCTTGATCTGTGGGGGGGGGGGACGAAGAACAAATAATGAGCCAGGGTTAGCAACTCATAGCTGAATCAGGGCTAGACAACCATAGCTAACTATGTGAATCAGGGCTAGACAACCATAGCTAACTATGTGAATCAGGGCTAGACAACCATAGCTAACTATGTGAATCAGGGCTAGACAACCATAGCTAACTATGTGAATCAGGGCTAGACAACCATAGCTAACTATGTGAATCAGGGCTAGACAACCATAGCTAACTATGTGAATCAGGGCTAGACAACCATAGCTAACTATGTGAATCAGGGCTAGACAACCATAGCTAACTATGTGAATCAGGGCTAGACAACCATAGCTAACTATGTGAATCAGGGTTAAAGAGCAATAGCTGACTATGTGAGTCAGGATTAGAGAACCATAGCTAACTATGTGAGTCAGGGTTAAAGAGCAATAGCTGACTATGTGAGTCAGGATTAGAGAACCATAGCTAACTGTGTGAATCAGGATTAAAGAACAATAGCTGACTGTGTGAGTTAGGATTAAAGAACAATAGCTGACTGCGTGAGTCAGGATTAGAGAACCATAGCTGACTGTGTGAAACAGGGTTAAAGAGCAATAGCTGACTATGTGAGTCAGGATTAAAGAACCATAGCTAACCGTGTGAATCAGGATTAAAGAACAATAGCTATTGTGTGAGTTAGGATTAAAGAACAATAGCTGACTGTGTGAGTCAGGATTAGAGAACCATAGCTAACTGTGTGAATCAGGATTAAAGAACAATAGTTATTGTGTGAGTTAGGATTAAAGAACAATAGCTGACTGTGTGAGTCAGGATTAGAGAACCATAGCTAACTGTGTGAATCAGGATTAAAGAACAATAGCTATTGTGTGAGTTAAGATTAAAGAACAATAGCTGACTGTGTGAGTCAGGATTAGAGAACCATAGCTGACTGCTTGAATCAGACTTGGCGGCTTATAGCTGAGTGAGTCAGCGCTGGCAAGCCACAGCTGATCAAGACCCTATTTTACTTCGCCTTGCTAATCCTGGTAACAGAAAATAATCAGGCCAAGTGAACATGGAAATCATCATCATCATCATCATCATCATCATCATCACTGCCTACAAGCGTTGGTTCCCACACTTCCCCACAGACAGTACATTCTCCATAAGAAACTAGTTACAACATTCTTTCTCATCAGTTGAGCCAGCGTGGAATCAGACAGAAGGTGAAAGGTCAGCGAGGTGAAGATTAGGAAAATGTAAGTCGATATAAGTTCAGGTCAACAAAAACTCTTTTTGAAAACAAAACAAAACAAAACAAAAACTTGTAGTTCTTATCCTCAGTTCTTATCTCTTGAAACCAGAAGTAGTATTCACACTAGTAGGGAGGATTTTGGTTTATTAGTTCTTTGTTTATTTGTCTCTATTTCTTTGTTTATATTTATTTTTTGTTTCTTTGTTTTTGTTACGTTGTCTGTGTTTTTTCTTTGTTTTTATTTCTTTGTTTTAGTTTCTTTGCCGTTGTTACTATGTTTTTTTCCTTTGTCTTTGTTTCTTTGTTTTTATTTCTTTGTTTTTTTTTGTTTCGTTATCTTTGTTTTTTTGTTTTTATTTCTTTGACTTTGTTTCTTTGCCTTCGTTTGTATGTTTCTTTGTTTTATGTATGTATGTATGTATGTATGTATGTATGTATGTATGTATGTATGTATGTATGTATGTATGTATGTACGTACCTATGCATGAATGAATGTATGTTCTTATGCATGTATGTATTATGTATGTATTATGTATGTACGTATGTATGTACTCGAATGTATGTATGTACTTATGCATGAATGAATGTATGTACTTGTGCATGTATTTACGACGTAGATATGTATCTATTATGTATGTATTTATGTATGTATCTATTATATATATGTATGTATGTATGTATATATGTATGTATATGTGATTGCCAGGTACAGAAAGTTAAGAGCCATGCTAGAAAGATCCGGTGTTATCTAAAACACAAACAGTGAATATGATGTTAAAATGAAAGAGTTTTAGTTTTCGGGCAATAAAAAATCTAACGGTTTAATCTTTTTTTATTTTAATTACAGTGGAATATAGGTCAGTAGGTCAAACAACACGTCGCCCAGGCTAGACAGATTTAACTAATCTCTCTTTTTTTTTTTTTTCAAGGGTTCTCAACCCGTCGGGAATTACCCCTCCCTGGTGTGGAATTATTTTTTGGGAAGGGGGAGGGTAAGAATTGGAACCACATACCCAGACTGTTGGAATACAGATCTTTCTACAGTGTACGAGGGTGGTTCAAAAAGTACCGGACAACTGACATTTTCAAATAAATATACAGGGTCCGGCATAAAGCATGGCTGGATTTTAACAAATGGAAAATAAATAAGCACTATAAATGCTTTTGGTAAAAAAAAAATGAAATGAAACTCAGAAAAGTGGGTATTTTTATTATTACTAACAATCATATTTAGGTTTTGAAAACTACGCCGGTTAGATGACCGCCATTACATTTGATACATTCAGTCAGGCGTCTGGAAAATTCCTGCATAACACCATTTAACATGTTCAGAGGGATATTTTCGCCGAGGGCTACTCAGCAATTGTGGACTTCTTGAATTCGTTCAGGTGTCTGGTGAGTTCTTGGACGACCAGTAGACTTATTGTTTAGGCAATTAGCGATTTCCTTAAATCTTTTGACCCACCTCAGAATTGTTTTGTCCTCCGATTGGGAACATTATCACGGGGATGCAACTCAAAATTGCGACGAAACTTTCGTTGCACAGTAATAGACGATTCTCCACTTCTAAAATAAGTTTCAACGGTGAATGCGCGTGTTGTGTTTGCCAAGAAGCTATTGTTAAAAATGACCGTTTGTCTGCTTCATCTCTGATGTCACGTTTTTTTCACACTTATTCAGTTTCTGCGCACTACGTAAGTTAAATTCAGCTGTGCTTTATGCCGGGTCCTGTATAATTCAGTTAGAGATATAAGTCGTATGTCATTTTTCTACATAATCATCACCCTCCTTTTCAAGACACTTCTTACATTGGTGCAACAACTTCTTTATTCTATCAGATTAAAAAAAATGTTTTTTTTTTCGGCTGTGCCCTTAGCCAGGAATGCACCGCTTCTTTGACCTCGCTATCACTCCCAAACCTTCATTCTCTCAAAGCGTCCTACAGGAGTCCAGACACATGATAATCAGATGGAGCAAGGTCAGGCCTGTATGGAAGATGTTGTAAGATCTGAAATATCAGTCTCTGAACGCTGTCAACAGTCGCAGCTGCCACGCAAGGATGAGAGTTATCACGAAGGGGGAAAAAGGCGTTTGGGCTAAGTTCTCTGTCACGGTTCCATAACGCTGACTTCAGCATCTCCCCTCCAACATCGCGCTGTAACGGACTCTAATCTCTGCCTCACTCATTTCACTACAGTTCTCCAGACTTGGTCCATTCATATCCCAGCTCAGTATTCCAACAATTCGAGTCTGTCAATCTGTGATTCCAATATCTATCGGTTGGACATCATGGTCGCTTGAAAGACAGACTTTCGTTGCAAAGTCCTAAAACATGATTGCTCTTTTCGTGTTGGAAGGCAAGTGTGAAGTAGGTGGGTGGTAGATGTTTGTGTAAAGTTGTGTAACAGTTTGTCTCATGGCTGGTTCAGTGTTAACGGCTTGTGTCCTGGTCGATTCAGTGTTAACAACTTGTCTCACGGCTTGTTCCGTGTAAACGGCTTGTGTTCTGGTCGATTCAGTGTTAACAACTTGTCTCATGGCTGGTTCAGTGTTAACGGCTTGTGTCCTGGTCGATTCAGTGTTAACAACTTGTCTCACGGCTGATTCAGTGTTAACAACTTGTCTCATGGCTGGTTCAGTGTTAACAACTTGTCTCAACAGTTTAAGGAAGCAGGATATCATCATCATCATCATCATCATCATCATCATCTTCTTCTTCTTCTTCTCAAAGTTCATTACTTACTAAGACACGCAATAAACCGTCAATAGCCACCGCGTGAGAGAATGGTTCGGCTGAACTGGCAACGTTTTCACAGCAAATCTTTACTGAAGTCTACAGCAACATGTTCCTGCGTGGAAGTGATTGTCAAGTATAACTTTTCCGGAATGCTATACAAGTCTGAGATTTTGTTTTCATTTTTTACTAAACTATTTGGGCGATTTGGAATCAACAAAAACGTGGTTCTGGAGAAGAATGCCACAAATACCCTGGGCAGCCAGAAAAACAACGAAGAAGCGGTCAACGAAGTTTCAGAACAACGAAAACAAGTTAAAATAATAAGAAAAGGACGGTCAAAATTTCTTAGACATGTCACAGAAAGACGCAAAGTTAGAACGAACGAACGAACATACTTTATTTTCAAAGGGTTAAGAATTGGGCACGCTGGCCCGTCTGACATTCTGTCCTTCTGTATGGTAGCAACAAGCAAAACAAACAAACAAACAAATCGAGGGAAAATAAGGAGGCGAGGAAGGCAAAGAGAAAAAAAATATATATGGACTAACCAAGTAACATAGGGAAAGAAATAAGCTTGAACTGATCGGATACACAAGGGTCACACAGTTGGGAGAAGCATTTTCACCAGCGCTGTATAAACTAGGAAATAAGTAGGAGCAGCTTTATTACTTAACGAGCACACAGTTCTGACGTTTCGGCGTGAACCTTAATCATATAAAAACACACAGGGCAAAGAAGTACAGAGAGAAGATAAATATAAACTCACATGAATGCTATGTACAAAATAGGAATTTGAGAAAAAAAAATAGAATAAAATAAAATGAATTGACACAGCCTCTTACAAGTCACAGCTAAATGCTCCATTCATTTTATTTTATTCTGTGTTTTTTTTCATTTCTATTTTTTACATAGCATTCGTCAAAAATATTTTGGCCAAACACCATAAGAAATAGCATCTTATTAGCAGAAATGCAGATGAAACCACTGACAACAATTATTGAGGAAAGACGCTGGCGTTGGTTGGGACATGTGCTCCGAATGACTGACAACTCACTACCAAAAATAGCACTAAAATGGACACCACAGGGGAACAGAAGTAAGGGTAGACCAAAAGAGACATGGAGAAGAACAACAGAAAGGATGTTGAGCAATAGAGGGCTCACCTGGGCAAGAGCAGAAAAAAAGGCGAAGGACAGGCATTTGTGGAAAACCATTGCGGAAGCCCCATGTGCCCTGGGCACTTAAGGTTCAGAGAGAGAGAGAGAGAGAGAGAGAGAGATTCGTGTGAATTTATATTTTATATTCACTCCCTATTTCTTCGTCCTGCGTGTTTTTGTATGATTAAGGTTCACACCGGAACGCCAGAACTGTGTGCTTGTTTATTAATAAAGCCTTTTTTCTAGTTTATACATTTTATTATCACAGCTTTACTTCTGTGGCTCCATGTATGGTTATATGCGAAGTTTTATATATTTTTACTCTCATTATTCTCGGATCACCAACGCCGTCCAGCACGGTACATAATGAACGAAACTTGTACGAGCAAATCCAGAGTGCCGACAAAAGTATAATTTTGTCATGTCGAGTCACAGAAATTAAGTACATTCATTAATCTTGCACGAGCTGCGCAGATGAGAATCTGAGAAAACATGAATTTGTCTAAGAGTGAGTCGGTTTCCTCGTTCCTGCCGGCGGCACGAAGATCCTGAAAACTGGCATCATACCAGACAGTGGAATAATGTGGGTATAAGTAAATATAAAATTAACTCCTCCAGACAGTGGAATAATGTGGGTAAAAGTAAATATAAAACTAACTCCACCAGACAGTGGAATAATGTGGGTATAAATAAATGTAAAACTAACTCCACCAGACAGTGGAATAATGTGGGTATAAATAAATGTAAAACTAACTTCATCAGACAGTGGAATAATATGGATATAAGTAAATATAAAGCTAACTCCGCCAGACAGTGGAATAATTTGGGTATAAGTAAATACAAAACTAACTCAGCCATTGCCAGTCTCATACTCGAGTGAGAAAGGAGAAGGACTGGACGCAGGGTCAGGTACCTACTTCTGTAAGAAATACTTCATCTACGAAAACGCCAAGAAGAGCTCAACAAGAGAAAAAAAATTAAAACTTTCAGAGGAAGTAACTTCTTCCAGAAGAAACAGCTCACGATAGAACTTCACGAAGATCTTTAGACAGATAGAAGAAATAGCTCACGATAGAACTTCACGAAGGTCTATAGACAGATAGAAGAAACAGTCCATGATAGAACTTCCCGAAGATATATAGACAGATAGAAGAAACAGCCTATGATAGAACTTCATTAAGATCTATAGACAGACAGAAGAAACAGCCCATGACATAAATAAATGGAGATCCTTTGTTCATGGTCTATGCCCCAGATAGGAGTAAAAGAAAGGGAGGAAGGAAGGACGTATAAAACTAAACAGTAAATATACTCGAAGGCCTTGCCGTAAAAGTTATGACAACAAAATGTTAACAAAATGTTAATAGAATGTTAAAACTATTTAAAACAAAATACTATTGGGAGCATCTAAAATCCCAGCACAATGCCCTTTGCAGAGCTGAAAGACTATGTAAAAGGAAGAGGATTCGTAGCAACATCAGCATATGACCTATGTAAGCAACTGGGCATAAAGGGACAAGCAAGAGCAAGGGCATTGAGAAGCCTTTCAGAAACAGCAGAAAAGGCCTCATGCTGGCTGTGGAGTATGCGAAACAAGCATTGGGAGCATAAGTAATTTCATTTTGCCACAACCAATACCAGTCCTCCATAGCTAAATCGCTAAAGACGCGTGGCAACTGGAAGATCATGGGTTCGATCCCGGGACCGAAAAAAAGCAACAACTCACAAGACCTCTGGGAGTCATGACCCAGAGGGGCCCACCCCCCTTAGAGTGTCAGGAGTTTAAAGGGCCGAAACACTTGTCTGAGGGGGGTACTTCCTCTGATGATCTGAAGGAGTTGTGTTGTTGTTCCGCTCTCTACGGAAGAGAGTTTCCTGCATACTATATTGTATATTGAACTGTTTATATTGTAAACTATAGAGCACACATTCTTGACCTTTCGGTTTACAATTTAATCATACAGAAACATACAGGACAAAGAATTAGGGAAAAGAAGATAAAATATTTCCTCTGGACCAAGCTTCCAACAAATCACAGCGGCGGGCTCCTTCTTCCCCATTATTTATTGACTTCCTATTTGTTGTATATTATTCATGGGAATTTATATTTATCTTCTTTGTTTCTGTGTCCTGTGTAATTTTTAATTTAGGTGTGAACAGAACTGTGTGTTCGTTAATTAATGAAGCTGTTCTTGCATTTATTTTAAGTAGTTCTAACACATCAGACGGTAAGTGGCAGGCTTGTAGTGGCAGGCTTGTAGTGGCAGGCTTGTAGTGGCAGGCTTGTAGTGGCAGGCTTGTAGTGGCAGGCTTGTAGTGGCAGGCTAGTAGTGGCAGGCTTGTAGTGGCAGGCTAGTAGTGGCAGGCTAGTAGTGGCAGGCTTGTAGTGGCAGGCTTGTAGTGGCAGGCTTGTAGTGGCAGGCTTGTAGTGGCAGGCTTGTAGTGGCAGGCTTGCTTCTTTCCTTCCAACTTTCCAGACTGGGCTTCAGAAGTGACAACCCAGACCTTTAGGTTGAACTTAATAAGAGAGCGCTGCCTCCAACCTATCCTGTCCCATCTTATGACATGTGGGCTGATTCTCTTCTAATTATGATCTTTGCTATTACTGTATGACATTGTACTACACAGACCAAGCACAAAGTGACATGTCTCTGTCTTCTGGATAACATAATTGCTAACAAACACAAAGTGACATGTCTCTGTCTTCTGGATAACATAAATTACTAACAAACACAAAGTGACATGTCTCTGTCTTCTGGATAACATAAATTACTAACAAACACAACGTGACATGTCTCTGTCTTCTAGCTAGTGTAGTTTATAGACACTAGACACACGTAACAGTAGTCTGTATTTGCAGAGATTTGTTATTTTCATTAAGAAAAGCCACGCATGCCCTTTCGGGCCCCTATCTTTAAGCCTGTTCTACCTAATGGCTAATCGGCCACTGAGTCTGTGTAGGACTCGTTTTCAGAAATCTCTACTACACATGGATTCTCTCCCATGTAGCCCGCAGCTTTACATCGCTGGTTCCGACGACTGCAGTTTCTATAGGGTTAATAAAAAAATCATCTCAATCTCCAGCCGTGAAAGAGCATCCGCTGATGGTCTGAACTGTAACAGTTCTGTGCCATCTTGCACTTTTGCTTCATGATCCACATACGTACTCTCGGTTCAGTTTTAAAACTTAACTTTAAAATTAAACTCTTGAACTCTGGTCATCTATATAGATAGGAAGATAAGAAACTACAGATAAGAACTGGGGCCGTACATCTGTGTTAACATTTCAAGAACTTTCTTAGTGTGGCAAATTTAGTTTCCAAGATGGCGCCCGTGTTCTTCGTGGCTTGCCTTTTCTTAGTTACAGTAACAGTTGTCAACGGTAAGTGCGCGGAAAGTTTCTTCTGGTTAGTTCTAGGGAAAATTATAGATCTTTCTTTAACAGCCTGTGGTTATTTTGTATTAAATATGAGTCTAGTAGACACACACAGAAACTACGAAGCTTTTAACCCTTTCATTCCAAATTAGTACTGGCAGTGTTGGTAGACCTTGCGAAGCAATGATCAAAGCGATATTTTAGGCAAAGTCTAAATAAAAAGAAAAATATCGCATTTCCAACTCGTCCCACATTTTAAAATTGTAGAGTAACCCCCCCCCCCCCCCAGCTTCTTTTTGCCAGTATTTTCTTATCAAAATCTATTCTGACAAAGCAGTTAAAGAGTTAAACAATGGGGACGTGCATGGACAAGTGAAATGAAGGGAGGTCAGCCAAGGCCAGCCTGGAGAGGAAAAAACAAACTGTTGAAGCCGTAATGGACAGCAGTTCAGACCAGCGCCGTCTTTAACATCAGTGTAGGCTCAGGGTAAGGCACTTGTGGCCCTACTCACCAAGTCATGGGAATAGGAAAGGGTTGCCTGGTCTAGGTTTTCCTAACTTCCCAAACATTTCTTCATCACTTTGCGGCACAACGTTCAGCTGGGCTCCACTTACAACTTCAGCCTTGTTTTTCTTTCGTATATCTCGAAGATTCTTTTCCATGACTCAACTTTAGTCTGTCTTTCTCTCTATTTAAAAAAAACTATTTTAAGAGTGAATTCAAGCTGACAGTCAACATTAATCAGTTGATGATATATTCTTCGCAGAGTAGCCGTGTGTTAAGACGGTACTGGAGCTAGTTATCAGTCAGGCAGTCAGTCAGTCAGTCATTTGCATGTCCCTCGCGGAACGTTGCCTCCCTTAACAGCTCTTCTGTAGGCCTATCGGTTGTAAGCAAGATGTCCTGCTGCTGATGCATCCATTTGCTGGAGCTAGTTATCATCATCATCATCATCATCATCATCATCATCATCATGTGCCGTGCCGACTGGCACGGAGCTAGTTATAGTGTGATAATTTATCTGTTGTCAGAGCTATTATTTAACCCAAACAAAGAAGAGTTACCCTGACAGTGTTCGAGCCTCGGGGGGGGGGGGGGGCCTAGTGTGCTCATGCATTAAGATTGTTCTGGTTCAGACATCACGGAAAGGTCAACAACTGTCTTGGATAGGGTCTAACACAACATTCATTCATTCATTTGCATGGCCCCTGTGGAACTTTGCCTCCCTAACAGCACTCCTGTAGGCCTCTCAGTTGTGAGCAAGGTGGCCTGCTGCTGATGCATCCATTTGCAGATCAACAACGATGTCTTGCAGCCATCTTCACCTTGGTCTTCCTCTCTTTCTTTTTCCCATTATGTACCCTTTCAAGACGGTTTTCTCTAGATTATCATGAAGTTTAATGTGTCCAAAATATTTAAATTTTCTCTCTTTAATACTCTTTACTAGCCAGCCTTCTTCAATATTAAGTTCTTGTAGTATGGATATATTTGTTCTTTTTTGTGTCCATGATATTTGAAGAACTCTTCTGTAGCATTTACATTCAAAGGCATTTATGTTTTTCTCAGCTGTATTGTTAAGTGTCCAGGTCTCACAGGCAGATGTTGCGATGGGAAAAATGCATGCCCTTAAAAATCTTATTTTTGTAGTTCTGTCTGTTGCTCTCCACAGATTCTTTAGTTGTTTTACTTTCTGAAGAGCGACAGATGTCTTCTTTTTAATTTCCCTCATTGTATCTCCATTATTAGTTAGTAGTGATCCTCATTGATACATATTTCAGCTGCCTTGTTTGTTTTGTCAGTTGTCATCAATTTAGTTTTCTTTGCATTAAGATAAAGGTTTTTCTCTTCGCTGTTCTTACGGACTGACATAATTAGTTTTTTTCATTCCGTTTTGTGTTGTGGACAGTAATACTGTGTCATCAGCATATCTAATCTCTGGTGTTACATAACCTCCAATTTTTATGGCATGGCAATATTCTTTGTCTACATCTTCTCTAACATTCCTCATTATATTTTCAGTATACAAGTTAAATAAGTAAGGCGACAATATGCACCCCTGACGGACCCCTTGTTTTATGTCAAACCAAGTTGTTGTTTCACCATTTATTCTTACTGCTGCTTGTTGGTCTAGATACAACAGTGATGTTAATTGTATCAAATGTGTTGGAAATCCCATTTTTTTCATTATTTCCCAAAGTTTCTGGTGTTGTACACAATCAAATGTCTTCGAGTAGTCTATAAAGGCTAAATATAGATTCACATTAAATTCTCTGCATTTCTCTATTATTAATCTTATATTGAATACATGATCTCTTGATCCTCTTCCTTGTCTGAAACCAGATTGGATCATATTGACTTCTTCTTCTATTTTCTTACGAAGTCTACCCATTATGATTTTTAACAGAATTTTACTGGCATGACTAATCAGATGCATAATTATAACATGGTGTACTGGAAACTGATTGTTTACCAATCAAAACCGGGCTAAATGCAGATTCGATTGAACAGCTAAACTGTGTGCTTCTTGTTGAGACTGATATAATTAACCAACAAATTATTGTCTTGGCTCTCTAGGGCAGGGCGCTTTCTGTCCAGTATGTACAAACAAATATAACCACGAGTCATGCACGGGAGTTCAACAGTGCAGAACCTTTGGGGATGTGAGTTTTTTTTAGTGTTTTGTGTAATGACACATACGGTTAAAGGCATGACTATCTATCTATCTATCTATCTATCTATCTATCTATCTATCTATCTATCTATCTATCTATCTATCTATCTATCTATCTATCTGTCTGTCTGTCGGTCGGTCTGTCTGTCTGTCTGTCTATCTATCTATCATCCGTCTGTCTTTCTGTCTATCTGTCTCTGTCTGTATGTTTGTCCGTCTATCCGTCTGCTTGCTTTCCCGCCTGTCTGTCTGTCTGTTTGTCCGCCTGTTATTTGTTTGTCTGTCTATTTGTCAGCCTGTTATTTGTCTGTCTGTCTATTTGTCAGCCTGTGTCTGTCTGTCTATCCATTTGGCCGCCTGTGTCTGTCTGTCGGCTTGCTTTCCCATCTGTCTGTCATAATTATCATCAAATGCCTGACAATAGTTTAATTTTGTGCTTCCCGGTGTATCGAATCAAATCTGTTACTTTTGTCTTTCTATGCCATGTGGTCAGTCTGACCCACATATTTCTCTCCTGGTCTCCATCTTTTTCTTCGTTTGCCTGGAGTTTTCACCGACTCTCAGTGTTTTCTCTCTCTCTCTCCACAACTCACAAATGTAATATATCTTACCTTCCTGAAGACCGTTCTGGTTAATTTTACCAATAAACAAAATAATAGGCCCCATTCGATAGATATTCTGACCAGTTAGAACAGAAAGCCCATCACACAACCAACTATCACAACGTTTTCTATCAAAGTGTAATGATTGTATCCAAAGAGTGTTTCTCAGCTTATTTCAGCTTGTAGACCACTGAGATCAACAGTAAATTCTCTTCGGCCCCTTCCTAAAACTCTCCTACCATTTGGTGGTGAATCAAAGAATCTTTCAACTTATTGACTTGAGGGTCTTTGCCTTGTACGAAAGTAAAAATAATTGAAAAATCTAGGCTTATTCAGAAAACCCAAATCTGAACTTTCTCGGACTCGAGGTTTACGAAGATCTTTAGTTTAAAAAGTGTCATTTTGCTAAGCTGTAACATTGCCTCGCCGGGAAGATGAGACAGGAAGAGATGTGGCGATCTATCTCTTGTCTATCTATCTGACTGACACATATCAGTAGTCAGTAGGCGGAGCAAAGACGCCTTGATATGTTATGGTCAGGGGCCAGACTAATGGCTGTGACCACGTTTAAGAGAGGTAATCTGATTGTACCAGGGAGTTCAACACTGGCAACCGTTGAATTGATGATCTAACATCATCAAAGAAACTTGTGATCTGGAAGCGAAGAACGGAAACTTCTCTCAGCCAAATCATCAGTTTCTGTCGCCACGCCTTCAGCTCACTGTGTTCGTGCTTTGATATGCAGTCACTCTTTACAAGTGAAGGAACAGCCTACTATCGATTCTGTCTGTTGGGCTGTTTTACATTCTCGTATAAAGGTTTATGATTTCTCGGCTGAACATGATGCCCTTACTATAATATTGATAGTTGTGAATTATGTATTGCTGAATAGTTCTGTAATATTGAAACTTTAAAATGCTCTTAGATTAACAAATCACAGGTTTCACAAAACTTTACTACATTCACTAGATCAAAGCAAGTCCGATGAAATGTTCACTGCATTATTTAATTCTGACAATTAAGGTATCAGATATATTGCTGACAACATCACTTGAAATAAGATGTAATATGACATAAGCTTCGTTAGTTTCGTCGTTGAAGCACATAATCATTTTTAACAGTATCAAACTCTATCATATTCTACATGCAGCATTTCGTCAATGCTTTCTACTTCAAGATATTCTACATGCGATACTAGGACTATTCTGAACTCTGTTTTCTAATAGATTTGCAACACGTGGTCCGCTACTTTCTGAAATCTCTTTACTCGAAGTTTCAAAGTAACAAATCTTCTTAATCACTTGAATCACTTGAAACACATCTTCCGTCTAACACTACTTCTGATTCTATATCGTCTCGTCCTCTTTCTTGTTCTTCTGTTCTTCTCTGATCATTCTCTTGTCTGTTTGATTCTATCTGACAGTCTTCCTCCGCCGACTGAATCGGCCTTCGCTTACTGATCGTCTTTGGTCGGACGATCCCCCACTCTATCGTCCCTCTCTCTCTCTCTCTTTACTTTTTTCTCTGATCCTTCCTGATTATCCCTGATTATCCCTCATTCAAACTGCCCGTGACTTATATGTCGTAAGTCAATTTCCAATAGGCCATGCCTCTAAATATTTAATTGGTCAGCTGACCGAGTTGGTCACTCCTTTATTTAAAAACCATGTGCAATAGCGTCCTAACGCTAACAGGTGTCATGCGTGTCAGTCTGCGTCAATTCCGTCTATACAATTGTCATTTACCTAAGCCATTATCTTGCTCTTTCATGTCGGAGGTTTTATTGTGTCCTCGCTTTTCATTGTGCCTGCCTTTTCTATTCGTCTTTTCTATTCTGTTTACTTGTGTCAGCGTCCAGCCATACTAGTGTCATGGAAGTTTGTTTTTATACCTTGCTCTAATTTTCCTGTTTACTTTTTCTGTTGCCATTAAATGTTATTATTATGCCTACAGTATATTCATAATCATATTCATTAATAATAATAATAATAACAACTATAATCATTACTTACAATGCCATGCAACATTACCAGCTGTATTTAATATCACTAAGTGACAGATTTGACATAAAGTGCGAAAAATAACAAGTCCCGTCAACCAAACATCCAAACATGAACAGTAAATTAAATTATACATACTGTATATGTCTCATTCATGACTAACAATAAATCCATTTTGGATATATATATATATATATATATATATATATATATATATATATATATATATATATATATACAGGTGCCGTGCTGACTGGCGTTGGCTATTATGCTTCTCCATAGTACACGATCTTTCATGCAGTTGATGATCTCCTCTCACACAATCCCATCAGACTGTCCAGTATAATTTCTCTTGGTCTTCTCCTTGCTCTTCTTCTCTCTATTTTTTTCTGTTGTTATAATATTTTCATTGCCCCCTCGTCTCTATGCGTGTCCTATGAAAGTACATTGCCTCTCTCTTATTTTTGTGACAAGGTTTTTTGTCTCTCCAGTTCTTCTCATACATTCTTCATTAGTTATTTTTGTGTCCAGGGAATTCACAACATTCTTCTAATAAACCACATTTCTGCTGCTTCCAATGACTTTTGTGCAGACCTGCCTATTGTCCATGATTCATTTCCATATAACAAGATAGGTTCACTATAGCATTTTAGGACTCATTTTCTAACATTCATTGATAAGGATATGTTATATAATATGTTTCTCATTCTCTGAAAAGCAGTCTTTGCTTGGCCTATTCTGTTCTTAATTCCTGTTCTGCATTTTCCATCTGAAGTTATTACTGCTCCAAGGTATTTAAATTTCTGCACCTGCTTTAAAATAGTTCCATTTAATTTTATACTGTATTTTGGTGGATTCTGTTTCTTAGACATAATCATAGTCTCTGTCTTTTTGATGTTCAAAGTAAGGTCTTTCTGTTCACTTTCTTTGGCGAATTTATCGAAGTGATTTTGCAGGTCTTGTTGGTTCTCAGCTATCAGTACTTTGTTGTCAGCATACCGAAGGTTGTTAATATTGTAACCTCCTACTTTTATACCTAGTTCTCTAGTGATCGTTTTTAGAATATTCTCGTTATACAGAGATAAAAGGTCTGGAGAAAGAACACACTCCTGTGTGTGTATATATATATATATATATATATCAACATTACAAATATCTTGTAATTATCTTATCATATCTCAATGGATAACTTTACAAGCCGGGGAGCAACGAACTCAACTGTTTACACGGCTGTTAAACTATTAAGAAATAAATATATTCGCACGTTGGCGATCGTTGAAACTTGTGTTCCAGATAACTGACCAATCACTATAAAAAATAGCACTAAGACGGGCACCGCAGGGGAACAGAAGTAAGGGTAGACCAAAGGAGACATGGAGAAGAACAACAGTGGATGTTGAGCAACAGAGGGCTAAATTGGGCAAGACTGGAAAAAAGGCAAAGCCGTTTGTGGAAAACCCGTGCGGAAGCCGTATATGCCTTGGGCACTTAATGTTCAGAGAGAGAGAGAGAAAGATAGAGAGCGAGAGAGAGAGAGAGAGAGAGAGGAGAGAGAGAAGAGAGAGATTTGCACAAAAATGCGCCATCCTCCACCCACAGTTATGAGACGGAGCCAGAGACAGCAGGCAGTGAGCGCAGGAGCAAGGTAAGCATTCAAAATGTAACTGACTACAGCAGAGCAACGAGCTAGAACTGAAGATGGTACTATCAGAACACGGGTTAGAGTAACACCAGTTCTACACTACGTCCAGAAACAACAAGTCAAGTCATTTCGGCCACTTTACAAGAAAGCCTCCAGACAGCATACACAGAGAAAACATTAATGCTAGGAGTGGTAGGAAATGGGGGGGGGGGGGATGAGCAGGAGATGGCTGGAGAGAGAACAGAAACATCATCTTAAAGCAAACCGCCGAGACCCTATCGAGGACTGCTTGCTGAAAGTAAAACAAGACAGAACCGAGATGGACTGAGCTAGAAATTTGTGTCTTGATATAAAATCTTATTGTTATCATCCAAATTAATCCCTGGTTATCTAGTTCAGTTTTTAATTTGATTATCTATAACTCTAGATCTGTTCTCTGGTGGTTCACACGTCGGATTCCTATAGTGTAGACTATGTTTGCAAGCCGCTTATGGTAAGTAAGAGATTGGCTACATGTATTGTTAAAACTGTTCTGAGAACAAATAGAAAAATTAGCTTTTCTGTCCTCAATCAGTAAAATATAATGGATTATTCGGTCCCACTGCGTACACTAGAAGACGGAGCGATACGTTTCTAGAGAACTGCAAATTCAGACTTTTCTTTGAGCACCCCGTATAGACGGAACCATTTCACCTCTGCTTCTTTGGCCAGGTTGCTGTGTCACAGCTTCATAGTAGAAGGATAAGAGCTTAACTGGCTATGGCTGGTCACCAGTAGCGTCTCAGAGGGCAGCTCTGTTCTCTGTTCTAGGGAATGCATTGACTCTAATTAGACATCGTCTATAGCAACGATGGGACTAAAGGTTTTTTACTGACATATAGATAATGCATGTATGTAGTTTGGTAAATACTTAAGTCTTAAGGCAAGAAGTGTAGTCTATTTATGCGCGTTTATGGAAGTGTTTTCGTCTGTTATACGTATTTATACAAGTGTTCTAGTCTATTATACGTATTTATAGAAGTATTTTAGTCTTTCTTTTATATGTTTATATAAATAATTTTAGTCTATTAAACCATGTTTCTAGAAGTGTTTTAGTCCATTTACGTGTTTATAGTGATGTATTGGTCTATTATACATGCCCAAAGAAATATTTTAGTTTAATAAACGTGTTTATAGAAGTGTTTTAAAGTGGCATCAATAGTTTATAATTTGTTTTTGTTTAAGTACAGGCCTAGAATTGGTTTCTCAACATGCTGAGCCGTGCAGAAATACTGAACACTTTAAACAGCAAAACTACAGGGTGTTCCACAAGCAACTGTGCACTAACCCAGTATCGATTCCGGTATCGTAGTGATGTCTTAATGTCTGCCGCAGTCATTACGATATCACTACGATACTGGAATCAATACTGGGTTAGTACACAGTTATTTTTCGAACGCACTGTATATGTATATATTAAATAACAAAAATCTAACATGTAAACGAGGGCAAAAATCTCCTAAACGCAAATGGTTGCTTCTCGGAACTGCCAAGTAGAGAAGTGGTTAATGAACTCAGCTCTCATGAAAAAGGTCGATGGTTTTATTCCAGGTGAAGGTGCCTCAGGCAGGTTCTTTGTAGAAATGGGAACTTGACTTCTCCTGGAGCTAGGATAAATGTGGGTATTAAAACCATATGCCTGAGTAGCACGGAATAAGTCAGATAAGATATGGTTCTAAGGACTGCAAATGCGCCTCAAACAGCCTCTGGCAGTCAAGTCCAGCTCCTGGCCTTCCCGTGGCAGAACTGTTTAAACTGACAGGAGAAGGGGCGAGGGCGAATATCTGGCGCCTGAAAACCAGTTACTTAGGGTAGATGAGTGGCACTTTTGGTAGCTCATCTGCCGCTGTTGGCGAGATTTTTCAGCTGCCGTGCGTGGAGCGGTGCTCTTCCCGGCCAATGAAGAAAGGTACAAATGAGGTTGCCGCGCAGCATCACTGCGGAAAAGGTGGTAGAAAGGATAAAGCGAAGCAAACAGTCAAATCATGGCACCTCTGGTCTGGAGGTCGGCCACGTCCTGAGTGCAGTCATGTCGGGTGAAATGCATGAACCGGCTTGTCTCACTGCTGGCGAGACTCTTCATATGCCGTGCGTGGAGTGAAGCTCCTCCCGGTTAAGGAAGTAAATGCGGACAAGAAATAAAGGTTGCTGTGCGGAGCCGATGGGAAAAGGTGGTGGAAAGTAAAGTTTAACTGGTATGTCCAGTAGTATCGCTACGAGAGCTATACAACGGCACCTCTGCTCTAGAGGCCGCCCACGTCCGAAATACACCTACACTGGTGAAATATGCCTAAACCGGCACACACCAGGGGTGGAACTTGATGGCTAGACATGTCATGCCACCTCCGCTCTAGAGGTCGGTAACGCCTGATAAACACCCATACTGGTGAATTTTGCCTAAACCGGCTCATACCAGGGGTGAATCTTGAAGGCTATGCATGTCACAGTACCTCTGCTCTAGAGGTCGGTCCCGTCCCAAACACGCCCATACTGGGATAATGCCTAAACCGGCTCAACCCAGGGGTAGAAGTCACTAGTGGCGAGGATTCGTCCTCCTGGACAAAAGCTCCATCCTGGTCACAACTAGGAAGGGTAGCGGCCACGACCGCAAAATGCTGAAGTCGGAGACACTGGACCAGGGAAGTCTAGATAGGCAACCACCTCTCACCCGGCGGGGATGTTTGCGTATCCTAATCAAGCTGAGGTTTTCCGGTGAGAAAGTCCAACCCTGGACTGGATGGGCAACCACCTCTCACCCGGCGGTGATACACGGGTATCTCAAAACACGTCGAGGTTTTCCGGTGAGAAAGTCCAACTCTGGCCAGGGTGGGCTACCGCCTCTCACCCAGCGGGGATGCACTGATATCCTAAACACGTCGAGGTCTTCCGGTGAGAAAGTCCAACCCTAGACTAAACTGGTGCAATGAAAACCACGGTGTCACGCAATCCCGCTTCCGAGACCCACCAAGAATACAGGCTAAAGCACTGTGACACTCTGAATCTCTTGTGGTCCTTTCGTGGATCTCGTGTGGTCTATTTTGGATCACACAGGGGACCACGGGACCTAACGAGGACCACAGGCATGAATTCAGTAGGTTCACAGTGCGGTTTTTGGTGGTAGATGTGAACGAAGAAGAAGAAGAAGAAGATAAGATATTGGCATTAAAACTGTGTGCCTGAGTGGCAAGGAATAAGTCAGATAAGATATGGTCATTAAAACTATATGCATGAATGATAAGGAATAAGTAAGATAAAATATGGGCATAAAACTATGTGCATCAGTGGCACGGAATAAGTCAGATAAAATATGGTCATTAAAACTATATGCCTGAGTGGAAAGGAATAAGCAGATAAAATATAGGCATTAAAACTATATGCTTGAGTGGTAAAGTCAGATAAAATATGGGCAATAAAACTATATGCCTGAGTGGCACGAAATAAGTCAGATATTATATGCACATTAAAACTATGTGCCTGAGTGGCACGGAATAAGTGAGATAAAATATGGGGATTAAAACTATATGCCTGAGTGGCACCGAATAAGTCACCTAATATATTGCATTAAAACTATATGCCTGTTGCAAGGAATAGGTCACATAAAATATGGGCATTAAAACTATATGCATCAGTGGCACGGAATAAATCAGGTAAAATATAGACATTAACACTATGTATCTAATGTGTTTACGCAGATAGCCTTATTGGGCTAAAAAGACACGTTTGGGATATGGTGTTAATGTCCTTATCTTCCTTGAACTTTCGGCGAGTGATGTGGTCAGCATCATACCTGGCCGCCTTTCCTGCCCCGATTCCAGAGAAAGCCAGGTACTCATTTCTACAGCCGGATGACTTGAGCGTCTGCGACCAGATTCGAACCACCGACCTTCGCCACGAGAGACTAGTTCGCTAATAACTTTGCCACTCAAGCTCCCAATGGTGTTACGGACATCCACGCCGCGTTTGTAGCTCTTCATCTGGCACTCGAGTCATGAAGCTAAGAAACTAAATACTTAATTGTCGTATTTACCTGGCTTCCGTTCCGGTCTGAGGCACCAGGTACGTTTCTGTTGCAGGAGTGCTCGACACTGGAGATTGAAGGCTGCCACCCGGCGATCAACGAGACATGTTACTATTGCTGTGATGATGTTGTCACCTGCAAGATACAGAGAGATGATCTATTTAATTGTAAGTGAGTCTTTCTTCTCAATAGTTCTTCTTCTTCTTCTTGTCCATTTTATATCACCTGACATCCAATACTATCCATGAACGATAATTGTCATAACAGCACCGTCCAACGACATTGTGGTGTCTTGACTGCTTCGTAAGTTCTGCAGCCGCTCCTTTTTTTTAGTGCCCAAGGTATGTTGAGTACTGTCCGTCTTTGCTTCAGTTGTTTATCTCCCAGGTGTCTTTGGTCAAACAGGCTTCTTGTTGATCTTGTCTCTGGTCTAATTCACTTCTGATTGACAATCCTTGAAATGTTCATTGCAGGACATTTAAAAAATAGTTTTAGGGGCGTATTTCAGTGCACATATTCAGTCTATCTCCAGGGCTTTTAAAATGAAGTTTTAAGTGTGTTCTCTGTTTTTGCTTCGAGCAAGTAGGTCAGTATAATGTATGATCTGTGATCTGTATAATGTATGATCTGTTATCTGTATAATGTATGATCTGTGATCTGTATAATCTATGAACTGTTATCTGTATAATCTGTGATCTGTATAATCTGTGATCTGTATAACGTGTAATCTGTGATCTGTATAATCTGTGATCTGTATAATGTGTAAAATGCATAATCTGTGATTTGTGATCTGTATAATGTATGATCTGTGATCTGTATAATCTGTGATATGTGATCTGTATAATGTATAATCTGTATAATCTATGATCTGTGATCTGTATAATGTGTAATCTGTATAATCTATGATCTGTGATCTTATAATATGTGATCTGTATAATCTGTGATCTGTATAATGCGTGATCTGTATAATCTATGATCTGTGATCTGTATAATGTGCGATTTGTGATCTGTATAATGTATGATCTGTGATCTGTATATTTATGATTTTTTTATTTGTGATCTGTATAATGCACGGTATAAATATGAGGCAAAAGCTGCAGGTTTTGCTCTTCTTCTTCTCTTTTTTCTTTCTTTTTCTTTCTTCTTCTTCTTCAAAGTTGTAAAGGCCGGTGCGATGACCATGGACCGCGTTGTGCCACGGTTTGCCTGTGATATCCTCACTTTTTGGGCCAACACATCTGTCTTAGGCATGGCGTTTTCTTTCATTTAGTACTATCAGTCCAATATTTTATTACTGAGATGGCAAAACATCTCCTTTAACGGTATCATACGGTAATTTGAACTTTAATTCTTTTATTGTTTGACTTGGAATGTTTAATTTTGACGCCATGTCTTAATCCACGTGACCATATCAGTATACTTTCATAATTTGGACGTCACATCTTAGTCCACGTGACCATATCAGTTGACTTTCATAATTTGGAAGGTACATTTTGGTGCTATATTGTTATAATGTAAGAATATTTGTTATTTTTCAGATGAATTTCCATCACAGGCAACACATCCACCAGGTAAAAAATTTACGGATAAACACGAAAGAGTTAAAAGATAAGAACACAAGGAAGACAGTAGTTTTATTTCATTCCCTTCGTCATCTTACCACTCATCAAATGTAAAAGAGTTTTCATCTTGTTCGTTCGTTTTTTACTGACTTATCTTTCACTTGTTACTTCCAGGCTGTTAAAGTATACTTCCCTGCTGCCATCATTCTGTTGTCATCTCCTCCATCGAGGTTGTCTGTGATGGCTGTTCCGTTTGTTCTGTTTTTTTTTTCTTTGCTAAGTGAACTAGGCGAAGATCTTTCCTTCTATCTACAGATGTTTTTACAATCTTCTTTATCGCTGTCCTTTCTCTCGCTTTTTTGGTATTGATTTTGTTCCTTTAATGTGTATGTGTGTGTTTAATACATTACTGTGATTGTTTGTGTTTTCAAAGTGAGGTGGGGGGGGGGGAAGCGCAAAACGCTGTCAATCAGCGACCCATAGCTGACATGCTGGCGTCAGGGTTGGCCACCCATAGCTGACATGCTGGCGTCAGGGTTGGCGAACAGTGGCTAACCAAAACCCTGTCTCACCTCTTCGCTGTTACCCCAGTAACAGTCTTAACCTGGCTAACGTTGCAAAGATCTCCATAGTGCCCATGGCAGTAGAGCCTGCTAAAGTAGCAGCTGACAGGGCATCTCAAACTGTGGAATATACGTCCTCCGACTCAGCATTAACCCTGAACCCCAGAGAAGTGTATACTGGCCCAGTGAAATGACATAAAAAGTTAAATCAGTGGTTCTTAACCTATTTGTGACCGTGGACCCCTTTTCTAATCTCAGAATAAATACGGACATCTCTTTTAAAAATAAAGCCATAAATATAATCCAGTTGATGCTACGATTTTTGTTTATTCAACCTATTTTCTGGGCAGTGGATCTAAACAAATTCTTCCGTACATCCAGATTAAGAACCGCTGAGTTAAGCTGTATGGTTCCAGGCAAAAACTGCATGTAGTAGTAGTAGTAGTAGTAGTAGTAGTAGTAGTAGTAGTAGTAGTATAGTAGTAGTAGTAGTTAGTAGAAGTAGTGGTAGTAGTAGTGGTAGTAGTAGTAGTAATAGTAGCAGTAGTGGTAGTAGTAGTAGTAGTTTTTGTAGTAGTAGTAGTGGTAGTAGTAATAGTAGTTTTGTAGTAATGGTAGTAGTAGTAGTAGTAGTGGTAGTGGTAGTAGTAACAGTAGTAGCTGTAGTATTAGTAGTAGTATAATAGTGGTAGTGGTAGTAGTAGCAGTAGTATTAGTAGTAGTAGTAGTAGTAGTAGTAGTAAAGTAGTAGTAGTAGTAATAGTAGTAGTAGTAGTAGTAGTAGTAGTAGTAGTAGTAGTAGTAGTAGAAATAGTAGTGGATAGATGACTTCAGTATAATTTTAATAATATTTCTAAGTAAATGCAAACATGTGTGCTAAAAATTTGCTGAAGTCACCAACAACCTCGAACGCAGAAGAAGAAGAAGAAGAAGCTAAATATGAGATTAACAGTTTAGCATTAAAATTACAGCATACAATCATTCGTCTGGTAACTAGCTCTTTTTTCTTTTCCTTAATGTACAGCATCGACTCAGACGAGTACAGCAACTGTAGGGCCCTCAGCATCTGGGCCCGACACAGGTTTGTTGGCACAGACTGGGGACAAAGTTCCCGGATGCTGGCAGTGTTTATTTTCAAGCAGTGATTTAGTAGTCCAGGCGTGTATAGATCTAGTCTATTAGGTAGCTAGTACACGCCATGAAATCTGTTTAGTGAGATGGCTAGTTTCTGTGGAAACATGATCTGAATCATTTGTTTTTCCAGCTGCACTCCATTGTAGTACTAGAGGTTCAGAGACTTGTAAAGGAAGGCTTACTTTTACCATGAACAGGGGGTTTTTAAAATCTCACTACACCTTCTATGAAAAAAAAATTGAAAAAGGAAGTAAATGACGTCATCACACAATGTGCTAAAAACGCCATTTAATTAGTTGTAGCAGTGACTGTAGTGATACAACGCTGTTTTGGGTTAGCTGGAATGTACCACTGAAATATTCATTATAACAGGTGTTGGAAATGTCCACCACGGGCTTGAAGACATGACTGTACACGTCTCTTCATATTGTCAAATACTTTGTGCAACGTGTCTGTTGTTATTTCTTGAATGGTAATTCTGATTGCTTCTTTCAGGTCTTCAATTGTTTGTACATTATTTGTGTAAACATTTACTTTCAAGAAACCCCATAGATAATAATCTAATGGATTTAGATCTGGAGAACGAGCAGGCCAAATTCCACGAGATATTATGCGATTTGCTAACATTTCTTCCAAAAAACTGTGTGTTGCTCTAGCTGTGTGTGCAGTTGCACCATCTTGCTGGAACCATGCTTCTTCAATTTCACGTTCATTCGGCTTTTCTAAAAAAGGTTCCAGAATGTCGGTACTGTACCGACCGGTATTTATAGTGTTGCTGAAGAAAATTGGTCCAACTAAACGTTTTCTACTGACAGCACACCATACCCCAATTTTCGCATCGTGTAGCGGCGCTTCATGAAATGCACTGGAATTAACACTGCTCCAGATACGATTATTTTGGCTATTAACGTATCCAGATAGATGAAACCATGCTTCATCAGTGAAGAGTGTTAAATCGAGAATTGACTCGTCTTCTTCAGCTAAAAATGCTTGAAACCACGCGGAGTAGTTGACTCTGGATTGATTGTCACACTCTTTTAGTTCAGACACAACAGAAATCTTGTATGGATAAAAATTTAATCTATGTTTAAGAATTGTGTGCACTGTGTTCAGTGATACGTTCACTTTTTGCGACATTTTCCTTAAGGACTTGCATGGACTTTTCAGGATTCTGTCTTGGATATGTAGACATTCTTCTTCAGACACAGCAGGCCTACCAGATCGCGGAGCATCTTCCATAGTTCCCGTATCACGAAACTTATTCAACAAATTTCTAACCGTAGTGCGATGAGGAGGTTGTTTATCAGGAAATTTTGCTATAAATATTTGAACAATCATCCGTGTGTATCGACTGCCATTTCGAAACACTTGTTCATAAAAAAACATTCTTTCTTCCGTTGATAATACCATTCTGTTTTTAGTGCAAAATACCACTCAAGCAGATGGCAACCATTCATTGCATTTTTCTTCACGACTGACCATGCAGCACATTTTTATGACGTAATTTTCTTCATTTTTACATAGAAAATGTAGTGAGACTTTTAAAAAACCCTACATGTAACTATATAAATCTTCTTGAGAGGAATAAGTGATGATTTGACGTAGCAGTGATAAGAGAAATGACAACTGCGATAAAACTGGTTCTAGTAGTAAAGTAGATGGAGGTGTATGGTTCAGTTTTACAAAAAAAAAAAAAAAGATAGAAAGAGTGAATGGGGAAAGTGGACATAAAAAAGAAAGGCAGAGAGTAAGATGAGCACTTATAAATGAAGAACACACAACAATCCAACATTTCGGCAAACGCCCTTTTCAAGAATCTCACGCAAAAATAACACTACATTAAAAGGAAAAAAAGGCGAAAAATAGAATAACAATGAAGTAACTTAGCGTTTTTGTGATCCCCTTTGTAAGAAAGATGGACAAAAATAAAATGCATTCTCTGCCCGTCTTTCTTACAAGAAGGATATAAAAAAAGTTAAGTATTTAATTTTTACATCTATTTTTCGTGTTTTTATCCGTTCTAGTGTTTCGGTAAGTGAAACTTGAAAAGCCTTTTTTTTTAGTGTTGTATGTTCTTTATTTATATGTGCTCATCTTACTCTCTCCCCTTCTTGTTTATGCCCATTTTTCTCACTCACTCTTTCTATCTTTTTATAAAACTGAAACACATTCTACTTTATCTACATAGTACAGAATAACTCATATAAAATGATTCATTTATGTATTTATATAATAACAGACACATGCCTGTTTAAGCGTGTATTTGTTATAAAATAAAGGCACGGGAGTACCACGGCTGATAGTATATTGTTTTGCCATGCAGTACACATAGATTATAGATCTGCTTTTAACGTGCTGGGGCCGCCTCAGGCAAAAATATTGGTTCTCTGGAAGCTGCCTCTGACAACAAGCAGTATCTGCATGTAATAGCTGCCTCTGACAACAAGCAGTATCTGCATGTAATAGCTGCCTCTGACAACAAGCAGTATCTGCCTGTAATAGCTGCCTCTGACAACAAGCAGTATCTGCATGTAATAGCTGCCTCTGACAACAAGCAGTATCTGCCTGTAATAGCTGCCTCTGACAACAAGCAGTATCTGCATGTAATAGCTGCCTCTGACAACAAGCAGTATCTGCCTGTAATAGCTGCCTCTGACAACAAGCAGTATCTGCATGTAATAGCTGCCTCTGACAACAAGCAGTATCTGCATGTAATAGCTGCCTCTGACAACAAGCAGTATCTGCCTGTAATAGCTGCCTCTGACAACAAGCAGTATCTGCCTGTAATAGCTGCCTCTGACAACAAGCAGTATCTGCCTGTAATAGCTGCCTCTGACAACAAGCAGTATCTGCATGTAATAGCTGCCTCTGACAACAAGCAGTATCTGCATGTAATAGCTGCCTCTGACAACAAGCAGTATCTGCCTGTAATAGCTGCCTCTGACAACAAGCAGTATCTGCCTGTAATAGCTGCCTCTGACAACAAGCAGTATCTGCCTGTAATAGCTGCCTCTGACAACAAGCAGTATCTGCCTGTAATAGCTGCCTCTGACAACAAGCAGTATCTGCCTGTAATAGCTGCCTCTGACAAGAAGTATCTGTCTGTAATAGCAAGTTGCAGTAAGGTGCAGTGCGTAAAGTTTACTCAACGCATGAAGAATAAATAAAATACACAAAAATAAGTCTTATATGCAATTGCTCCTTTATTCACACGCACAAAATCTTATTTGCTTATATTACAGTATTTCTAGCGTAAGTAGAACATACGCTTTTCCCTCGCCATCAGAAAGTATATCTTTTCTATGAAATCTTTCGCAAACTGAAGTGACGTAAAACGAAGAAAGTATCATTAATTAATTATGGAAAATTTTTTTTTAGCATTCCCACCCCCCCCCCCTTTTTCCCAAAATAACCTAAAAAATCATACAAAATAACACATAAAACCTAAAATAACACTAACATATAGCAAAAGCGGTAGCGGTATGATAAATACACAACCTATATAAGGTAGAAATAATCATCAAAATGCTTAATTATATCAAGTTTTGGACTGAGCGTAGCAACCTTAGGCACCACCTGAGGCATGTCTGATTCGTTTGAATACGTCTCGATAACGGAAGTGCAAAATAAACCGAGATAAAGCACACTTACTTATGGACGCAGTTCAAAGCTCTGGCGGAATGATTCTGAGATCTTGAGAGTAGTTCCTGGGAAAGGATCTTGGCGGTGCCACTCTCACTGCTCCACGGGGGGAGGGGGGTGGGGGTGGAAGGGTTCGCGCGCTGCATCCGGAACGGTTTGCTGGAAAACAAAACGCTGTCCGTCCTTCTTTTTCTCTTTCAGTAAAAAGCTAAAATCCTCTTTGGATTTCTTGTGCTTAGCAAAAACATGTCGTGATACAGGTCTCTCGTGAAACGAAGCGGCAATAAAGCGAACTTTCTCAAAGCTGGACATTCTCGTATTTACCTTATTTCTAATGTAAATAGAACACGTTATATTGTTTCTGTTATAAACGGGCATATTACATTGTTTCTGTTATAAACAGAATATATTATATTGCTTCTGTTATACATATACTATATTATATTGTTTCTGTTATAAACGGGCATATTACATTGTTTCTGTTATAAACAGAATATATTATATTGCTTCTGTTATACATATACTATATTATATTGTTTCTGTTATAAACGGGCATATTACATTGTTTCTGTTATAAACAGAATATATTATATTGCTTCTGTTATACATATACTATATTATATTGTTTCTGTTATAAACGGGCATATTACATTGTTTCTGTTATAAACAGAATATATTATTGCTTCTGTTATACATATACTATATTATATTGTTTCTGTTATAAATAGAATATATTATATTGTTTTTGTTATAAATAGACTATTTGCATAGTTTCTGTTAGAAATAGAATATAGTATACTGTTTCTGTTATAAATAGACTATTTACATTGTTTCTGTATAAAATGAATATATTATACTGTTTCTGTTATAAATAGACAATTTTCTTCTTATTTAAAAAAATACAACGTGTTATATTATTTCAACACTCGACAGGGCCTGTTTTCACAACATCAGTGCCCACACCTCCAACAACATACGCCCCTGTTAGCTGTGTCGAGTGCGGAAACTTCGCCCTGGGCACTCCCTGCACAGAAACTGAATTGTTGCTAAACCAACCAGTCACGTGCCCAGCCGGGCTGCCTTACTGTTTTGAAACGGTGAATTTGATTGGCGGAAACTTCAGAGTCATTAAAGGGTAATTTTTATTTTTTTAATCATAGGTTTCCACGAATTAATTTTATACATAATAATATATAGCGGTATGAAATCATTGCAAGTAAAAACAGATATCCTGTCTTCGATGGCTAGTAAAGTAGGACTTTAAATTAACAAGGATAAAACAAAAATAATGAAGGTTCTCATTAACGACGAAGGCTAAATATACGTAGAAGGAACAGCTGTTGAAGAGGTAAACCATTTTGCATATCTCGGCAGCTATATAGACCACAATGGTGACACCAGAACAGAAGTTAGAATTCGAATTGCAAAAGCAGCATTGATCTTCAAGAATCTTGAGAACATATGGCATTCAAAAGTTATAAGCACAAAAACCAAGTTAAGATTATTTAATTATGGAAAATTTTTTTTTAGCATTCCCACCCCCCCCCCCCTTTTTCCCAAAATAACCTAAAAAATCATACAAAATAACACATAAAACCTAAAATAACACTAACATATAGCAAAAGCGGTAGCGGTATGATAAATACACAACCTATATAAGGTAGAAATAATCATCAAAATGCTTAATTATATCAAGTTTTGGACTGAGCGTAGCAACCTTAGGCACCACCTGAGGCATGTCTGATTCGTTTGAATACGTCTCGATAACGGAAGTGCAAAATAAACCGAGATAAAGCACACTTACTTATGGACGCAGTTCAAAGCTCTGGCGGAATGATTCTGAGATCTTGAGAGTAGTTCCTGGGAAAGGATCTTGGCGGTGCCACTCTCACTGCTCCACGGGGGGAGGGGGGTGGGGGTGGAAGGGTTCGCGCGCTGCATCCGGAACGGTTTGCTGGAAAACAAAACGCTGTCCGTCCTTCTTTTTCTCTTTCAGTAAAAAGCTAAAATCCTCTTTGGATTTCTTGTGCTTAGCAAAAACATGTCGTGATACAGGTCTCTCGTGAAACGAAGCGGCAATAAAGCGAACTTTCTCAAAGCTGGACATTCTCGTATTTACCTTATTTCTAATGTAAATAGAACACGTTATATTGTTTCTGTTATAAACGGGCATATTACATTGTTTCTGTTATAAACAGAATATATTATATTGCTTCTGTTATACATATACTATATTATATTGTTTCTGTTATAAACGGGCATATTACATTGTTTCTGTTATAAACAGAATATATTATATTGCTTCTGTTATACATATACTATATTATATTGTTTCTGTTATAAACGGGCATATTACATTGTTTCTGTTATAAACAGAATATATTATATTGCTTCTGTTATACATATACTATATTATATTGTTTCTGTTATAAACGGGCATATTACATTGTTTCTGTTATAAACAGAATATTATATTGCTTCTGTTATACATATACTATATTATATTGTTTCTGTTATAAACGGGCATATTACATTGTTTCTGTTATAAACAGAATATATTATATTGCTTCTGTTATACATATACTATATTATATTGTTTCTGTTATAAACGGGCATATTACATTGTTTCTGTTATAAACAGAATATATTATATTGCTTCTGTTATACATATACTATATTATATTGTTTCTGTTATAAACGGGCATATTACATTGTTTCTGTTATAAACAGAATATATTATATTGCTTCTGTTATACATATACTATATTATATTGTTTCTGTTATAAATAGAATATATTATATTGTTTTTGTTATAAATAGACTATTTGCATAGTTTCTGTTAGAAATAGAATATAGTATACTGTTTCTGTTATAAATAGACTATTTACATTGTTTCTGTATAAAATGAATATATTATACTGTTTCTGTTATAAATAGACAATTTTCTTCTTATTTAAAAAAATACAACGTGTTATATTATTTCAACACTCGACAGGGCCTGTTTTCACAACATCAGTGCCCACACCTCCAACAACATACGCCCCTGTTAGCTGTGTCGAGTGCGGAAACTTCGCCCTGGGCACTCCCTGCACAGAAACTGAATTGTTGCTAAACCAACCAGTCACGTGCCCAGCCGGGCTGCCTTACTGTTTTGAAACGGTGAATTTGATTGGCGGAAACTTCAGAGTCATTAAAGGGTAATTTTTATTTTTTTAATCATAGGTTTCCACGAATTAATTTTATACATAATAATATATAGCGGTATGAAATCATTGCAAGTAAAAACAGATATCCTGTCTTCGATGGCTAGTAAAGTAGGACTTTAAATTAACAAGGATAAAACAAAAATAATGAAGGTTCTCATTAACGACGAAGGCTAAATATACGTAGAAGGAACAGCTGTTGAAGAGGTAAACCATTTTGCATATCTCGGCAGCTATATAGACCACAATGGTGACACCAGAACAGAAGTTAGAATTCGAATTGCAAAAGCAGCATTGATCTTCAAGAATCTTGAGAACATATGGCATTCAAAAGTTATAAGCACAAAAACCAAGTTAAGATTATTTAATTAAAATGTAATATCCACCCTCATTTATGCATGTGAAAGCTGGAAAAAAACTAAAGAAATAGAAATTACTCTTTCGAAAACAAATGCCTAAGGAAAATACTCGGTATAAAGTGGAACGAATTCAAGAACAACACAGAGATAAGACAGTTGAGCAAACAACAACCTGTCTCATAGTTTATCAGAAAAAGAAGATGGGCATATGTCGGTCATGTGATGATAAGAAACAATCAGAGAATCCGCAAACAAGCTATCAAATGGAACACAACAGGCCGAAGAAAAAGAGGTCGACCACGTGAAACTCTAAAGAGGATACTGTTAAGAGAAGTCAATTCAGTGGGCATAACATCCCTTGATGACATTGAACAACTCGCCAAAGACACGAAATCTTGGCGAACTACCATGCAGGCCATATGTGACGTTTAACTGCACGGGAAGGATGCAAGATGTAAGAATATAGGGAAGGCCGTTTGGGTAGTGAAGTAGTTAGCGAACTCCTCCGCTCATACCAAAAACTGGTGATTCTAATCTGGCTAGTGACGTCCTATCCACCCAGCTGTAGAAATGGGTACCTGACTCATCTTGGAGCTGAAGAAGGGAAGACTGCCACACGATGCCTACCAAATCATCCTCTAGAGTGCCAACGAGTTGTAGCCCCTCTAGGTAACTGTGTGGCACAACAGGGCCACCTTTACAACCTGCAAGGACTGGAAACAACGATTTTACGTGACAGAAGATGGACGTTATTTCGGGATCGGCGAAATAGGAGCTGGTTAAGACCCTCTCTCGCCTCATTAAAGTTAACAGAGCAACAATCTCACTTTTGCTCTTCTTTAGCTTTATGTTCCTTTTTTTGCCTCGGGTTTGATACAGCCATCAAGCTGCCTCAGATGCCTGATTCTTGACACTTGTGACAACTCTGGCACACGAAAGAGGAATTGTATTCCACTCTCCATTAGAAATGAATTTTGTGCTTGAAGATAATCAAGGAAGCAGGTGTTGAGATCACATGTTCACAAGAATCAGGTGGTGAGATCATTTATTCACAAAAAATTGGTCGCAGAGATCATGTGTTCACAAGAATCAGGTGTTGAGATCATGTGTTCGCAAGAATCAGGTGTTGAGGTTATGCGTTTGGAAGAATTAGATTCTGAAATAATCTTATCTTATATATCTTATATCCTTCCCGTGCCGTTAGACGTCACATAGGGCTCGCAAAGTAGTTCGCCAATTTTTCCTGTCTTCGACGAGTCTTTCAACCTCATCAAAGGATTTTATGCCTGTTAACTTGGCCTCTCTTAATAATGTTCTCTTCAGAGTTTCACGCGGTCTGCCCCTTTTTCTTCGGCCTGTTGTGTTCCACTTGATAGCTTGTTTTGGGATTCTCTGCTCATTTCTTCTCATCAAGTGGCCAACATATGTCCATCTCCTTTTCCTGATCACCCGTGAGACTGGTTGTTGTTCAGTCATCTGTCTTATCTCTGCATTGTTCTTGAATTCATTCCATTTGATGCCGAGTATTTTCCTTAGGCATTTGTTTTCAAAAGAGTCTAATTTCTTTTCTATTTCTTTAGTTGTTTTCCAGCTTTCGCATGCATAAATGAGGGTGGATATTACATTTGAATTGAATAGTCTTAACTTGGTTTTTGTGCTTATAACTTTTGAATTCCATATGTTCTCAAGATTCTTGAAGATTGATGCTGCTTTTGCAATTCTGATCCTAACTTCCTTTCTAGTGTCACCATCCTGGTCTATGTAGCTGCCAAGGTATGCAAATTGATTGACTTCTTCAATATCTGTCCCTTCTATGTGTATTTTTCCATTTTGATTGATGGGAATTTTCATTATTTTTGTTTTGTCCTTGTCTGAAATAATGTATTCGCAAAAATCAGGTGTTTAAATTACATATATTCACAAAAATCAAGTGCTGAGACTATATATTCACAAGAATCAAGTGCTGAGATTATATGTGCACAAGAATCAGGTGCTGTGATCATATGTTCACAAGAATCAAGAGCTGAGATCACGTGTTCACAAGAATCAGATGCAGAGATCGTATGTTCACAAGAATAAAGTGCTGAGATCATATGTTCACAAGAATCAGTGTAGCATGGCCTTGTAAGTAATGAGTATAGTTGTTTTTATTATTATTAATGAATATGATTATGAAAATATACTGTAAATAAAATAATAACATCGAATAGCGACAGAGAAAAGTGGGTAGGAATGGAAGAGAAAGGCATGACACTAGAACAAAGACGCGGACAACAGTAAAACCTCCGACATGAAAGAGCAAGATAATGACTTAGGTAAATAACAATTGTATAGACGAAACTGACACAGACTGACACGCGTTAGGACGCGATTGCACACGATTTTTAAATAAAGGAGTGACAAACTCGACCAGCTGGCCAATTAAATATTTAGAGGCGTGGCCTATTGGACAATTGACTTACGAGAGATAAGTCACGGGGCAGTTTGAATGACGGACAATCAAAACGCTCATGTGAACCAGTGGAAATCTGAAAGGTGGAGCCAAAATACTTATTGGTTAATCCGTCAAGCTGGATGTGATGATAAAAAGGCGAACGGAGAGACAGGGGAGAATAAAGAGGTACGGAAGTCCTAAAGGGAGGAGACGGAGGACGGGTCTCGAAGACGGAAGAACAGACAATCAAGAATCAAGAAGAAAACGAAAAAGGAAGAAGCACGGAAGTACAGGAGAGACAGGAGAGAACGAAGAAGTACGGAAGTAGAGGAGAGAGGAGATAGAGGACGGATCCCGAAGACGGAAGAACAGACAATCAAGAACCAAGAAGTACGTGAAGCAGAGAAGAGAAGAACACCAGAAGGAGAACACACTCCAGAGAATAGACAAGTAGACTTAGTTCGTTAGTACACTGTGATTGCCGAGGAAGACCGTCAGAAGAAATCAGACGACAGACAAGAGAAGAAAGAGGACGAGATCATATAAAATCGGAAGTAGTGTTAGACGGAAGATGGTTTTCAAGTGATTCAAGTGATTAAGAAGAATTGACACTTTTGAAACTTTGAGTACGGTGATTTTAGACGAGAAACTAGTTGACCACGTGTTGCATACCTGATATAATACTGAGATAGGAAATGTTCTCGTATCAAGTGTAGTATATTGTGAATTCGAATGCTGCATGTAGAATATAATAGAGTTTGATATTGTGAACAAATGATTAAGTGATTCAATCCAAGTGATGTTGTCGACATTACATCTTGATCTTATTATTCAGAATTAAATAATGGAGGAACATTTCATCGGACTTGCTCTGATCTAGAGAAGTGGTAAAGTGTTCGTGAAACCTCTGTGTGTTCTATCAAAGAACAAAGAACTTCGACTTCATCAATAGTATGATAGTTCACACAAATAAACTGTTACATCAGGTACTGAGATCATATGTTCACAAGAATAAAGTACTGCGATCACGTGTTCACAAGAATCAGATGCAGAGATCATATGTTCACAAGAGTCAGGTTCTGAGATCATATGTTCACAAGAATCAAGTGTTGAGGTCATATGTTCACAAGAATCAAGTTCTGAGATCATATGTTCACAAGAATCAAGTTTTGAGGTCATATGTTCACAAGAATCAAGTGTTGAGGTCATATGTTCACAAGAATCAAGTTCTGAGATCATATGTTCACAAGAATCAAGTGTTGAGGTCATATGTTCACAAGAATCAGGTGCTGAGATAAAGCTCTAGCAGGAATAACAGAATATAGAATAGTGTGAAAAAGGACACTGTTATATGGCTCTATGTAGTAAAATGATATAAAAATAAACCCATACAGAAATTTGAGAGTGTGTAGACACATATGCGTTAAGGAGCTGTACTTGAATTATACAATATCTGCCCGCAAGGAAAAGCACACCAAAGCACACCACAAAATAGCTGTAAGCACATCACGGGATAAAGAGATTGCACGCAGAAATCAAGATATTATTATGAGACTTCCTTTGAACACTGAACGGGTGCAGGGGAACAATTTCACACAAGCCCAACCCTTGAAAGACTTATTTTCTTTCTATTAACTCTTAGATTCCTCCGACTATGTTGTAAATTATTTATAATTTTGCTCTTTATGATGTAATATGAACTTCCTCGATTTCAACAGTTGTGCTGAACACAATTTCTGTCGCTTAGAGTGGGACATCAGTCATTCAGTGCCCGGATGTCACCCGCTGGACCTCGCTATAGGAGACATAGCCTGCACGTACTGCTGCTCCGGAAGTTTATGCAATGCGGTTGTACCCCCAGATCCCAATGATCAAGTGATGTTTCCAGACGATCGTTAAAATATGAGAGAAGAAATGAAAAAAAAATGAAGAAGAATTAAAGTAGACATTAATTAGAGGATAAAATAAACGAACTACCTCCACATTTCACAAGATCTGAATTTTTAGTTACTGTTCTAAATGTTCTTTTTTTTATTTTTCTGTTCTCGGTATACTTTTTTGTTTTCGTTTTCTCAAGTTTCTCCTCTCTCTCTCTCTCTCTCTCTCTCTCTCTCTCTCTCTCCCAAAGTGAATGCAAAGGGATACAACTTGTAGTTTAAAACTTTTCCCCGAATGTTGCCCCTTGCTTGCAGCGCTATATTCATATCGATCCCTAAATATTTTTCATTCATTGCTCTACTTCCCTCCCATCTCCTCCCTTCCCCCCCCCCTCACTTTTCAATCACTCCTTCCCCCCACCCCCAAGATCTGCCTAACATTTCCTGACGCCCGCTTTGGGAAACACTGGGTTAACAGATTCTTAATTTTCCCGCCATTCTTTGTTTGCCCGATGCCAGAAACTATTTTTGTGAAGTCCTCTATGACCTTTAATTACCCCCCACCCCCACCCCCAACCTTCCGCCAGCCCAGAAGATTCTCGTTGTCCCTCGGGATATTTTCTCATTTCTTAGCAATTTTCTGCTCTTTCCGATTGGATATTTGTAACTACTATTTTGATTTGACAGTCTTTCTGCTTGTTGTTTTTGTTACTGGCGTTTTTATTTTTCTTTATGTTCTCATAGTTACACTTGTTTCTCTCGGACCTTCATATTCACGTGGAAAGACTTTGTAACGATTCTAAATGTTAGAAACTGAGCCTGCATACGTTTCATTCACGTACTGAGCTATGAAAGGGTTAACAGTCAGGACGGAACTTCTCAGAAATTAGAACCATACTTCTCAATGAAACACGTAACAGCTTTTAAGATTACAGCAGAGCGTTTGGGGATGTAGATAACTGTCCATAACTTTTTAAAAAGAAATTATGAGAAGACGCTGAATTAAAGCCCCCAGAACAATGATTTCATTTATCCACATCTTTTTTTCCAGCAACACAACAATTTGATATTTCCACACATTCTGTGACAACACAACGATTTTATTTTCACATCTTTTTCAGCAACACAAAGATTTAATATTTCCATATTTTTTCAACAACACAACGGTTCTGTTATTTCCACATCTTTTTTTCAACAACACAAACATTTGTTATTTCCATACTTTTTCAACAACACAACGATTTTGTTATTTTCACATATTTTTCAACAACACAACGAATTTGTCTGGTCATTATTTTAATATTCTATAGGAAGGATTGATGGTCTCTGATCACTGCAATTTAGAAATATAGTGTTATTTTGATGTACAAGCTAGATAAAGCTAGATTCTTTGTGGAAGACTGACAATGCCAGGTCCCCTGAGAACAACTGTGTTAAGAACACACTTATCTTAACATAGTCTTTGCGAGACAGGGAGCATAGATTTGCTTACTTAAAAACTCTGCCCTACTTCTGTAGCCCAGAAACCTGTAGCAATCAACACTAATTGTAACAGTTATTTTTGTAAAATGTAATGTCAGGTTGGTGGATGGATGGGGACATGTAGATCGCTGGCAGGGATGAGGAAAATCTGGTGTGAAACCAATGAATCCAGGACGTGACAGGCCTATGGGTCTTTACAACAATGGCTATCAGAATGATGTAAACAAAAAAAAGCCAGCAGACTGTAGGTGACAGGGAATGGATATCGTTGAGGCACTCATCAGATTCTTCATCCCAAAATCGGAGTGTCTCTGTGGAACTGTCTCAAAGCCGCCTGGCCAGTCAGCGTTGCATGCTGGATCTGATGTAGAGAAGGGGCTTAAGTACAGCCACCAGAGACTGGAAAACAAAGTTTTGACCAGGCCAGCCTACACCACTGTCTTCATGGCAGTCCGAGCAAGACCAAAGTCTGCCCTAGCAAAGAAAGGTGCTGAAGTCGGAGGTATCCAGCCAAAAGGCGCATCGTAAAAATCAAGCTACCACGCATTATCGCCAGTGTGGGTACAAAGAAAAAGAAGAATAAGACAGTGCCGGGCAGTGATTTGATGACGATGATAGACTGATATATTTTGAGGACGGCAACAGACTGGCGCTGTTTTTTTTTTTTTAAACAAAACTAGGATACCAATATTTGAGTGATGTGTCTTTAACAAGGAAGACGAAAATAAACACATACACAAATGGCACTTAGCTAAGTGATGAATGTATACTGCCGAAATACTGCTTGGTTACTGTTTGTTGTATATGTCTGTGTGCTCATCTCATTGCATATTTTGTCATTGTTTCTTATCTTTACTTCTTTCTATCTTGTTTGTAAAACTGCACCATGCATTTCTGACACTGTCTATTCTGTGCGTCTGAGTGTTTAATGTTCATGTCCATGGAAAGTAGAAGAGATAATAATTTCTAAAATTATGGTTTCAACAAACCATATGTTCTTATCTCATATAGCCAAGGAAGGGTTCGGTTTTGACCAGAGTTCGAATATATGAGTTCTGACACGATAGACTAAATACATCTTTCTTTCTTTCTTTCTTTCTTTCTTTCTAATCTTTAAAACGGGGGTTAAGGGTTGAAGGTAGAAGACGCTGTCTGATATGGCGGTAAGCCAACCCCATATATTGACATGCTAGCGTCAGAGATGACGAGCCACAGCCGATCAAGACCCTGTCCCACCTCTCCTCTAGCACTCCCAATAACAGTCCTAGCCCTGTTAATGGGGGCAGGGATCGCCATATTTTCAATGGGAGTGGAGTCTGCTAAAGAAGTATTGTACACCTGTTTGCTTTTTAGCTCCCCTCAGACTGAAAAGAAATAGCCGTCATAGCCCGCTCCCAATTCGACATGATGCTTTGCCTCTACATCTTCCCCGCATCGGCTTCAAAGAACATCAAGCTCGCAGTTCCACGAAGAAGAAGAAGAAGAAGAAGAAGATTGATATTGCCCGAGGAGCAGTTTGAGTGATCAATGCGAAGAGAGAAATGGTGAATTCTCACGATAATTTAAACTTTTATTTCAACCATCACTCAAAGGAGATGAATGAGTTAATAATGAAGCAAATTGTATAATTTCACCTCTCAGTGCGCGCGCCATGAAGCAAGAACTTAACACAGATGACGCAGATTCCACTGATAATTAAATCTTGGATTAGGGTGTTTGCTTCATTGGTTCTGACGATTGGTCTTTCAGAAAAAAAAACAATCAGCTAACCCCAGCCGTGGGTGAAAGAAATCCTCTCTCTCTCCCATGTCTCTTCGGGGCCATAGACACGTGTGACTGCAGGTAGCAAGAGATTTCCACTTTTGTCCGTCCTTGTCTGTCTTCTTGGCTGTCTCTCATGTCAGTCCTGTGTTTCCCAGGATTCTTCCTGCTATACTTCTGGCTGGTAGAATAACATCCACTAATGGTGCGAATTCTGTATCTGTTGTTTGAATATACGCTATCATTTTAGTCACCTAATTTAATCTTGTACTTTTCCAAGTTGAAAACATCTTCTAAGGTCAAAGACGTGGATCAGATTCATATATAAGATGATAATAAACAGATAAGAAATGGGACTTGACAGCTGCGCTACGTTCTGAGAACTGTTCTACACAGTTTCACAAACGTTGCTATCCAAGATGTCTCCGCTGTACCTCGGCATTTGCTGTTTATTGGTTTCAGTAACAGTTGTCAAAGGTAACTTTTTGTGCTCATTTATGGCTCTTTTTCTAATGAATATTATTTTGTGTATTTCTGCCTGTGTGTATTTGGTACTCAGAGATGAAGACGTTGTCGGAGTTGGCAGCCGGTGGTTCATAACTGACAAGCCAGCGTCAGGGTTGGTGAACCACAGCCGATGAAGACTTTGCCCCATCTCTCAGCTGGTTCATCATTAGAAGGTCTAACCTGGCTAACTGGGGACCGGGGATCGCTAGAGTTTCTATGGCAGTGGAGCCTGCCAAAGAAGTATTGACCACACCCTGTGTTAGAAGAAGAATTGAGGAAGAGGAAGAAGGACGAGGAGGGGGAGGAAGGAGGAGGAGGAAAAGAAGAAGAAGCAGAAGAAGTATAAGTATTTAGTACTGATTTTTAGTTTTGAAAGGCCATAATTTGGAAATGATAATACGTTTAGAAGTAAAAACTAAAATACGTTTGAGTTAAAAATTAAAATACTTTTAGAAGTAAAAGAATAAAAGAAAATTACAAAAGAAAAATGGGAACAACTTTATACAAACTTCACGAAGGAAAGAAAGGAATGGGAAATATCTACCAAACAACAAGAAAAAACCTAAACTTTGAGAGTTTTAAAGGCTACATTTATCTGAGGTTGTATCTTTTAAATAACATATACTTCATGTATATCTTGTGTAAACGTTTACTTCAGAACGGAATATAAGATCGAAGAAAGAAATTGACTGAGCGTAAAGGAGGAATAATAAAAGGGAAAATTTCCAGACTGAAATAGAAGACGAAGGTTAGAGTACTTCACCACATATACCCCTTAGAGCGCTCACCTTCCTCTCCCCTCCATTTCATGATATATAGCCTAATTACCTGTAACTATCGCGTCTCCTGTACTATATGACTTTGTATTTCTCAGACCTAACACAAGTGATGTCACTATCTTTATGACAACATAGTATGCCAGCGCAGCGATAATGGTTATAAACGATTGTTACATGAAATACTAATTTGTTTTTGTAGAGGTTTTTTTTTTTCTTCATTGGCCCCTGGCCCCGTGGCTTAAACCTGTTCAGATTAAATGACAAAACTGCTACCAAGCTAGTGAAACTGTTCTCTTGGCTTGTAAATTATCTGTTTGATTTCAAGTAATAAGATATAAATCTTTTCGCAGTGATTTTTTTAATAGCCTTATCTAGAACGAACAACAGAAGAGTAGCACTGAAGACAAAGGCTCTGAGGTATCATATCTATGTGCTTAGCACTCTCATGTGGATCAGAAACGTGACAACATATGCAAGTTATGAGGGGGAAAAACTGAATAGTTTCTAACTTCGCTGCCGTCTCAGAATAAAGTGCATCAAGTGACAAGATAAAGTAACGAGTTCTGAGGTTCTGCCGCTCGTGACCAGCTTCCGTCAATAATAACAGCAGCATTATAAGCAACAGAAGATTGAGATGGCTGGGACATGTAACAAGAATGGGATGCCGTCCATGTTCTCAAGCAGGTTTTGAATGTCAAATTTATGGTGAGAAGGACGGGCACACGGCAAACCTAAACTGAGATATAAAGACATGAAAATCAGATTTTCCCTATCTGCCACGATCTCTGAGAAGAACTTGCCAAAGACCGTTTTATGTAGAAGGAAACGCTGGAAAACGTTGCAGCATCATTGGAGGAGGAAACGAGGACCAGACTTGAACAATTACAAGATTTAAACGCAAGGAAGCTGGACCTGGCAAGAGACATATTTCTTGCTGTTAGTCTGGCCGAATATGCAAATCCAACATTGGTAGAGTTTGTCATGAAAGGAGTTGCTGAACGAGATGATGTTTGGTAAAATTCACAACATCTGATATCTGCCTGCTCCAGACCCGTCCCTTTAGACAGAAAGTGGCAATGTTATCAGGAATTAACCTAAGAGTCATGATTTGTCCAGCTTTGGGTTTTAGTAAACCAAGCTCCATGATGTGAAGAATTCCATTATAGACCAAATAACTAACAAATGCTGCTTGTTTCTTGTATTTTATATAGAAAATATAGTTTAACTGTGGCCTTTATTTAAATATGAAAAGAACAGCATCTGAACTGACTAGAAACATCAAAGACTGAACAAGATGGATCAGCACGATCACTAGCGCTGGTTGACACGACACGTGATGAATTCATGAATTTATTTCAGTGTAAAAAAATCTTCCTTCCACACTGACAGCTCGGTCATAAACTTGTTCATACTTCCACACTGACAGCTCGGTCATAAACTTGTTCATACTTCCACACTGACAGCTCGGTCATAAACTTGTTCATACTTCCACACTGACAGCTCGGTCATAAACTTGTTCATACTTCCACACTGACAGCTCGGTCATAAACTTGTTCATACTTCCACACTGACAGCTCGATCATAAACTTGTTCATACTTCTACACTGACAGCTCGGTCATAAACGTGTTAATACTTCCACACTGACAGCTCGGTCATAAACTTGTTAATACTTCCACACTGACAGCTCGGTCATAAACTTGTTAATACTTCCACACTGACAGCTCGGTCATAAACGTGTTCTTACTTCTACACTGACAGCTCGGTCATAAACGTGTTCTTACTTCTACACTGACAGCTTGTGTCATAAACTTGTTCATACTTTCACACTGACAGCTCGGTCATAAACTTATTCATACTTTCACACTGACAGCTCAGTCATAAACGTGTTCATACTTCCACACTGACAGCCTGTGTCATAAACTTGTTCATACTCCCACACTGACAGCTCGGTCATAAACTTGTTCATACTTCCACACTGACAGCTCGGTCATAAACTTGTTCATACTTCCACACTGACAGCCTGTGTCATAAACTTGTTCATACTTCCACACTGACAGCCTGTGTCATAAACTTGTTCATACTTCCACACTGACAGCCTGTGTCATAAACTTGTTCATACTTCCACATGGCTGGTCACTGCACCTCCCTTCTGAGCCGAGGGTCGTGCGGATTAATGCCAGACCGAACTTACAAGATTTACTCCAAGTTTTCTCTTGAGAAATACCAACTCCATGAGTAATTTCTGAATTCTCACGGGGAATGATCGATTATTTCTTGGCGGAAATTGCTGGCACAGCCTAGCATTCTTTTCTGTATAATAAACTGCCCTGTTACTTACATATTCCTTCTTCATACCACTTCCTGTGGATCTAAGCTTGTAAATATCAATGTGGCACTCGTCTGCCGAAGTTTCGAACTTGATCACAGGTGGAGCAATCACCTGGCTGTAGAAATGGGTACCTGACTCCTTCTGGAGATAAGTGAAGGAAAGGCTACCAGACGTGACACTGATGGTTTCATTCTCTAGTGCGCCGATATTTGAATGAAAATATGAGCAACTATGATGGATAAACTTTTTTGCCTTTATGGTAAGATAAGTCTACGGTTTAAAAAAATTAAACCTATTTATGACCATGATAGAGATATTTTCAACAGAATCTGTGTACTACATTCAATACGATCGTTTACTACATCCACCATATGCTATTCCTTGTTACAGCTGGCGCCTTATGACTTGCCATACTGAGTACGAAATAACCAAAGTTTTCCAGGAAGTCAGTAAAGATGTCGGTTTCTTAGATCTCTTCCTGAAGGTCTTCAAAGCCACATAAAAATGACTGCTTATTGATCATGTATAGTGTTACCTAGGCATTTGATGCAACAGGAAGGCTAGCTTTTTTACTTAAAAACTATTAGTGGAACGATGACGTGATGGACACCTCCAAGAAAGAGAACAGCCTGACTAAAGAGAACCTGGTGAAGAATTTTAGAAGCTCTCACAGACGTGGTGCATGGGAGTTGGGACGAAACAGAAAAGTTAGACTAGAAATAAGAAGAAAATTTACTGCTGTCTTCAGAGATGTCTGAAGGTTGGGTCAATGATTACTGCATCTAAAAATTTACTGCTGCCTTGAGAGATTTCTGAAGGTTGGGACAAAAATTTACTGCTGTCTTCAGAGATGTTGGGTCAATGATTACTGTATCTAAAAATGTACTGCTGTCTTGAGAGATGTGCCAGAACTGGTCAATAATTACTGTCTATGTCAGCGTCCATTGACAAGTTTCAGCTGAGCTCAGCAGTTCGTGTTAAGAAGGACAATAATAGTATAGTTTACTGAATATATTATGTTAATGTGATTCCAGGGCTTGGTGCACATTGTCCAACATGCACTGACAAATACGACTACGATTCGTGTGTTGGATCTCAGCAGTGCGTCAATGATAGAGATGTGAGTGTGTGCTTCAGTGTAATGTATAGCTGCTGTCTTTAGTGCCATATCATAATACAACATTTATGTTTTTTTTCTGAAGAAAGATAGAACTTTTTAAAACAGTCTTCTTTGTTTTTTTTTAACGTACAATTTCTTTCCTTCATAAATCATCATCATCATGTTTCAGGTCAGTAGAATTAGGCGATATTTGTTCACAAGTTTGTACAGTCCTTGGTGCCCCTAATATTATTCGTTTCTTTGTTGTTTGTTCTGCTTTTTTAGCCAAATGGTCAGCATGTTTAGATATTTTCTCTTGTGGCCCCTTTCTGTGTCTGTTTTGGTTTGATTAACTTTCTTCTTCTGTAACCCGCTGTCTTCTCAAGACACCCCAGTGTCTGTGTATTTACGGAAGGTGATGTTGGCTATTTTTAGCAGTGAAAAATGGAGGTGGTAGGTGATACTGCAAGGAGCAAACATTGAAGGGCGTTCACAACACTTTCTCTCCAAATTGTCTGTGACAGCTGCGATGAGAACTGCGGGAGATGACCTGCCCTGCCCTACAACTTTGCTGGAGGGAACAACCTGTTGGGGCCGCATATACTCGTGACGTTTTGGCCTAAGAAGCCTACATGTACATGTTAATTCAGATAAGAAACAGCGAGGATTTCTCACAATAAAGTGTTAGAGCACAATCAGTTTAGCCTTAAAATAAAATCGTAGACACAGCACTTTAGATTTTAAAGAAAGAAAGATAATTAGAGGATTAGTGAGGGCTTTAGCCGGTGGTATCTCTCATGTCTAAAGTGCTTTGTCTACGATTTTTTTCCCAGATTAACCGTACAACACCCTGCTCTTACACTCCCTTATAAAATGGAAACTAGTTTGATAAGTCTTTTCCTGAAAGAGAAAGAAAGATATGGAATCATTCTGCTATATGGTTATATCCATGCCGTTGTCAGTACATAAAAGATGAAACAAATAATAAGGTTAAAAAAATCACTTTCTTCGCTATCTCACAAAGTCCACAAAAGATGTACACGCTGGAATGCATTACAAAACTGAGACGGGCCAACAGAATAAAAAGATCTTTGAAAAACAAATTTTTGTCAATGAAATTGCTTGTTTACTTATATCATGAAGTATTTAATTGATCTCTTTATTCGCAGTTTTGTTCTCTGATCGTTAACACGAAGGATTCATATAGTTTAGATTATGTCTGCAGGGAGTATACGGTAAGTGCAATCACACATACACGTCTTTGGGTTTTGCTAGTTGTGGCTGTTCTAAGTACCTGGAAAGTGTTGTACTCTTCCAAGAAAATTTTACGTGGCTTCTCTCTTGTCTCGGAGCAGTGGACTCTGACACGAAGTCTGTAGGGCGATGCAAGATTATTTTCGGGCCCTCTACTCTATGAAGTCCCTGCGCCCCTTTTTAATAAGCCAGAATGTATAAACTATGAGAAAAAAAGGTAGGAACAGCTTTATTACTTAACTAGTACACAGTTGTGACGTTTCAGCGTGAGCCTTAATCTTCTCATCTCCATGGTTTCCCCACTCACCACCTTCAGTTACGACCCACCTATCAAACATCCCAAGTCTCCATTTAAATACTCTCTACACTCCACCATGCACATTTATGACACAGAGAGTCGGACAAGCCACAGCTTCTCATAAGTTACAGCTAAGTGCTCTATTCGTTTTATTTGATTTTTTTAAACATAACATTCATGTGCATTTATATTGCATCTCCTCTCTCTGTTTCTTTGTCCTGTGTGTTTTTGTATGATTAAGGCTCATGCCGAAACGTCACAACTGTGTGCTCGTTAAGTAATAAAGCTGTTCCTACCTTTTTTCCCCCTAGTTTATACATTCTGGTATCACAGCTTTACTGCAGTGGCTCCGTGTATAGTTACACACTCGTACACTAATTATTGTGTGTTACTTTTTAGTCCCTTCGGGACTTCCTTCCCCTCTTTGGTCTCCCGCCCCCTTAAGTCTCCTAGGCCCCGAAGCAATAGCACAACTCACTGGGTCTGCCGGGAAGTTTAAGAAGATGGGAGATATCTTCCCAGAGAGGTTTGCTAAACTCAGCTTCCTATTAACCTCCCTGTACAATAATGACCACATTAGTCTTTACCTCTCTTGTCAGACCTGTGTGCTGCCTAACTAGCTGTGAGTGACCAGCCCTGGGATACAACCTGGTGGCTCTGCCCCATAACTTTGGTGTTTACTGACATTAGTTAAAAACGTCATTGACAGTAGCAACAAAACAAACCATACACTCCCCCGCCAGTACATAAACCCACGTTTATGTCAGTCTCCCTGTTAAAGTGTCTTCTTCTTCTTCTTTGTCGATGCGGTAAAGATTCTGAGACACTACACGGCGTGGTATCGGGTTGGGAGCTGGCATGGTATCGGGTTGGGAGCTGGCATGGTATCGGGTTGGGAGCTGGCATGGTATCGGGTTGGGAGCTGGCATGGCAGTTATTTCTTCTCAGTCCCTGGTGCAATACTTCTTTACCAGACTCCATCACCAGGAGACACCTGGCGATCCCTGCCCCACAAGCTAGGCTAGACTTCGGGATTGGCAGGGGGTTATCAACGTAGAACTAGGACATTGTCTTGGTCAGCTATGGTTCTGCAACCCTGACGCTAGCATATCAGCTGTGAGTCACTGGTTGCTAGAACGGAGAGCGTCTTAAAATATTTACAGAAGTACTTAAATATTAGTATTTATTAGAGTTATTTTGCAGAAGTACTTAAATATTAATATTTATTTCAGTTATTTACAGAAGTACATAAATAATAGTATTTATTACAATTATTTACAGAAGTACTTAAATATTAGTATTTATTACAATTATTTACAGAAGTACTTAAATATTAGTATTTATTACAATTATTTACAGAAGTACTTAAATATTAGTATTTATTACAATTATTTACAGAAGTACTTAAATATTAGTATTTATTACAATTATTTACAGAAGTACTTAAATATTAGTATTTATTACAGTTATTTACAGAAGTAATTAAATATTAGTATTTATTACAGTTATTTACAGAAGTACTTAAATATTAGTATTTATTACAGTTATTTACAGAAGTACATAAATATTAGTAATTATTACAATTATTTACAAAAGTACTTAAATATTAGTATTTATTACAGTTATTTTGCAGAAGTACTTAAATATTAATATTTATTTCAGTTATTTACAGAAGTACTTAATATTTATTACATTTATTTACAGAAGTACTTAAAAATTAATACTTAAGTTGTTTACAGAAGTATTTTAAGTAGCATCGACACTTTCTGTTTCCTAAGTGGAGTTGTAAAAGTGGCTTATTTTGCCACAAAGACAGGGTTATATTAGGCTGTTAAGTGCTCCATTTAACTCTACAGAAATGCAGACTATAGTTAACAGTATAAGTCATTGCATTTGACAACTTAAATTACCTTTAAAAAAAACAAAAGAGTTAATATGTCACACCGGCAGATACATTGTTATTGTCAGTATTCTCCTTGACCAGTAGGACACTTGAGAGATAGATATGGTCAGCACCACCTTTACTTCATCAGCTCCATGTGAAACCTGATACCCATTTCTACAGATGAGTAACTGGGGCGCCATCCTGCCGGACTTGAACCCTCGTAACCCTCACCGTGAAAGGCTAGCACACTAACCGCTATGCTTCTGACGCTCCTGTACAAAAAACTTGGAAGTCATAAAAACACTGCCGCGATAGAAGCAGGTTCAGATCACATTACAAAGACTGTGTTGCTTCTCCGAAGACATGAGTAGCTGGAGCGCTTACCACCCAAGGCATAAGTGAACGGTTCCATACTTGCTTCAGGTAGGTCGTCCGGCTGTACCGTGAACACTAACACTTGTTTCTCCTGGAGGTGAGCAAGGAAAAGCCGACAGGAGTGATTCTGTAACCTGTCTCTCCGGAAGGTGAGCAAGGAAAAGCCGACAGGAGTGATTCTGTAACCTGTCTCTCCTGAAGGTGAGCAAGGAAAACCTGACAGGAGTGATTCTGTAATGAGCCAACGAGTCGAAGCAATAATGAATGTAGATATCGATTATCTGCCATCAGTGACACTGACAGGATTATATTTCTGTTGTTGTTCTAAAATTATGTTCCCATGTTGGAAATTCCTCAGTTTTATGGATGAATTTTGACAAAGCAAATGATGATCCGGAAACCATCAATATTTACATCCAGTATTAGGTAAAAGGCAAAATTCCCGTTTCCATCCCATTAAGGCATACAGGGAATACGGTGGTAGGCCCGTGTATCCGAGGCCATGGACACATGAAAGTGTGATATGGTCAGTATCACGCCTGGCCACACATACCTTCTCAGATTTCTCTGGTACCCATTTTTAGAGGCTGGGTGGAAAATCCCCACATGTAGTATTAGCATTTTAAAAAATTGAATCTGATACTTTCAAGGATGCAAATTTTTCAAATAAGAAACGACTTTCAGCACCGGAAAGCGATAGAGCACTGCGTTGTATGGTTAGCCTTCGTAGACGAAGCATTTTAAGAGGCGAGAGAAAGAAAATGACCTAGGATTTGAACCACATGGCTAACCATACAACACCGTGCTGTTTATTTTAAGAAGGCATGGGCGCACTTGAAAGTGGGATTTCTGTTCCAGGAATGTATGAGGCTGGAGAACTTAAAGTGTCACCCAGATGTCAACGAAACCTGCTACTACTGCTGCGATGACGTGGTAACTTGTGAGATACAGCGAAATGATTTATATTTGTGTACGTAAGTCTGACTTTCAGCTTCTAGAATTTTCTTTCGTGTGCTGCACTTTCCATCGCTGACTTCCATCCTAACATCTGACGTGGACCGACAAACAATGGGCGTCTCTACGAGGAAAAGATATTCTGTATCTCCTGTGCCAGTCTGCTTCAGGTTGTCCGTGTGAGCTTTAGCTGTTCCTTACCAGGTTGTTCCTTGTTGCACCCTTTCTCTTCTTTACACCAGCTGTCTATCTCATAGCTGGTTTCCTGCAAAATTACTGTATTCTTCGTGGAGCACATTATATCCTACATATTACATCTTACATCCTTCTCGTGGCGTTAGATATCACATAGGGCTCGCTTGGTAGTTCGCCAAGTTCTGTGGAGCGCATTACACAGCCATTTTTCTTATATGTGTCGCTGTATTCATGCTCATTTTTTTCTTGATTGCTCTGAGTGACTTGATGTCTGACACTTACGATTCTTGGCCAGAAGATTTACACTCTTTTTAAGCTCTGTTAAATTTCTCTTACGTTTTCCCTTCTTCTCCTCTCCAACAATTTTGTGCAATTTCATGAAAGCAGAACACAAAAATACGTGGACATGGAATAAGCTTGGTCAGTTTTACACATTCACATAACTCCACACACTCCATATTCACACTACTCCACACACTGAAGGATGTCTCCAAAACTTTTAGCTGAATCTTTGCTGTCTCCAGCTGAAGCCATTGTCAGTAGAGTCTTTAGGTGGGTCCCTGTACATAATGCCTTTAGCTAGGTCCCTGTACATAGTGCCTTTATCTCGGTCCCTGCACATAATGCCTTTATCTAGGTCGCTTTACATAATGTCTTTAGCTAGGTCCCTGTACATAATGTCTTTAGCTGGGTCCTGCGCATACTGCTTTTAGCTAGGTCCCTATACATAATCTTTACCTAGGTCTCTGTGTACAAAGTTTTATCTAGGTCCCTGTAGATAACGTTTTTAGCTAGGTCCCTGTAGATAAAGTTTTTAGCTAGGTCCCTGTAGATAACGTTTTTAGCTAGGTCCCTGTAGATAAAGTTTTTAGCTAGGTCCCTGTAGATAAAGCTTTTAGCTAGGCCCCTGTAGATAAAGTTTTTAGATAGGTCCCTGTAGACAAAATTTTTAGCTAGGTCCCTGTAGATAAAGTTTTTAGCTATGTCCTTGTAGATAAAGTTTTTAGCTAGGTCCGTGTAAATACAGTTTTTAAGTAGGTCCCTGTAGATAAAGTTTTTAGCTTGGTCCCTGTAGATAACGTTTTTAGCTAGGTCCCTGTAGACAAAGTTTTTAGCTAGGTCCTTGTAGATAAAGTTTTTAGCTAGGTCCCTGTAGATACAGTTTTTAAGTAGGTCCCTGTAGATAAAGTTTTTAGCTAGGTCCCTGTAGATAAAGCTTTTAGCTAGGTCCCTGCACATAGCATGTCGTGCCGGACTTTCTTACAGGGAGGAGGCCACAAGCCTATGGCTATATATTTTTCATACATTTTAAATGGTTTTATCCGTTGTGTTGTTTTTTTTTACGTGATCCTTGAAAAAGGCTTTTTTCCCCCGAAATATTGGATCGTTGTATGTCCTTCATTTACATATACTCATCTTGCTTTCTGCTATTTTTTGTTTCTTCACGCTTTCCTCACTTTTTCATTTTTTTATAAAACAAAACCATACATCCATCTATTTTCGTCCCTGCACATATAGCCTTCGTCTAGGTCCCTGTACATAAAGCCTTTGACTAGGTCCCTGTATATAAAGCATTCGTCTAGGTTCCTGTGCATAAAGCTTTCGGCTTGGTCTCTGTACATAAAGCCTTCGGCTAGTTCCCTGTGCATAAAGCCTTCGTCTAGGTCTCTGTACATAAAGCCTTCGTCTAGGTCCCTGTACATAAAGCCTTCGTCTAGGTCCTTGTACATAAAGCCTTCGTCTAGGTCCCTGTACATAAAGCCTTCGGCTAGTTCCCTGTGCATAAAGCTTTTGTCTAGGTCCCTGTACATAAAGCCCTCGGCTAGGTCCCTGTACATTGCGTCTTTAGCTGAAGTTTTTTAATATGGTCATCACGTTTAAGACAAAAGACTGGTGACGTAACTCCAGGAGCAGGCCCGTATCTCTTTGGTGGAAATGACCAAACAAGAATGAATTGAGTCTGTATAACAATTCATGCTGTTCTTTTTTTTTTTTTTGTTATTCTAGTTTTACTGTACTTTAAAGCTCCGATCCTTTATACTCACTTTGTCTTTGACCTATACACAGAGCACATCTTTTTGTGGCATGGTCTCAAGCCAGTATTTCTAGGGCTTTCTTCATGTGCGAAAACGAAAAACGTTATCCATTACAGAAATTGTCAAAGCTTAATTAAAACATGCTAGTATACAAACATATTTTGTGAGAATATCAGAATTCTCATATCTCAGAGCCTAATGCCCATATTTCTCTTCTTTAGTAATGCTTTTATCGTAACTCTTATCATTTTAAATTTATTCAAAAATAATACCTAATTTATGCTCTTACAGTCATAAATCTTCCCAAGTCTGTTTATGATTTGTGCTATGTCTTGCAAGAATTCACTCCTTCTTTCTAAAATCAAGATGTGACCGGATGTGTTTAAGTAACTCGGGACACGGAAGGTCACGAACATCTACCTAAAAATAGCGCACCCGGAAATGATGTCATTATATATGAATCGTTGAAAATTGGCGGAGAAACTCATTTGGAGAACGGAGAGAGGAGACATTCTAAAGAGAATAACTAAAAAAAAAAAGATGTTCTAGATAAAGGAAACGAGAATAGACAGACAGACATACAGACAGAGAAACAGGCAGACAGACAGACAGAAGATAGACAGACAGATAGATAGAAGTAGTTTACACCGGTGTTTCTCAGTCTTTGTGGAACATGCACCACCGTAACGCCTTAATTTAAAGATTTTGATGTCTTTAACCCGCCAACCAGCCGCCCCCCCCAGCCTCATCTCTCTCTCTCTCTCTCTCTCTCTCTCTCTCTCTGAACCTTAAGTGCCCAGAGCACATGGGGCTTCCGCAAGGGTTTTCCACAAATGCCTGTCCTTCGCCTTTTGTTCTGCTCTTGCCCAGGTGAGCCCTCTATTGCTCAACATCCTCTCTGTTGTTCTTCTCCGTGTCTCTTTTGGTCTACCCTTACTTCTGCTCCCCTGTGGTGTCCATCTTACCTTCATACTCGCAGCTTAATAGTTCTGAAAAAAGTATAACATAAAATATATTCAAATTGCACACCCCCCCCCCCAACCCCAACCCTGTAGGCGGGTCTCCCCCAAGTTATGAAACACTGGTTTTGGCGAAATGAATGAAGTCAAGAAAGTTTAGATGTAATATTTTGTTAGGAATAAATCAGATACAACGATTGAAATACGAAGTTTTACGTGTAGAACGAAAACGAGATATTTTTGACAGAGCGAGCTGAAACAGACAGTTCAGACGAAAACGAATTAGAAGATAGAGAATCCTTCCATCTCAGTTTGTGATACCAGGAAAATAGAACTGAACATCATGAATCAAAGAAGACGAACATCATGAATCAAAGAAGACGAACATCATGAATCAAAAAAGACGTCTAGATTCAGCTACTAAGTGCCTGAACCTTTCACGGACGGAAGAAAATTATGACCGAAGACATGACAGAAATATAATGGATCTTTCTCTTGCTCTTTCAGTGATCGAGACAGTTAAGTGTGCTGGTAGCAAGGCTTTTCCAGTTCTAGTCGGTGTTTTACTATCTTCTTGGTTGTCTCCCATGTCAGTCCTTCACTATCTTCTTGGTTGTCTCCCATGTCAGTCCTTCATTATCTTCTTGGGTGTCTCCTATGTTAGTACTTTGTTTACCAGAATTCTCTCTGTTGTACAGTACACCTCCATGTCTCCTTAGGTCGTCCTATGATAAGATTAGTAGAATTTAAATTAAAGGTATAAAAAAAAATCGAGTCCAGACTTTACATTCATCATCATCAGGTGCCGTGCCGACTGGCATTGGCTATTATGCTTCTCCAGACTACACGATCCTTCATGCGTGCCTTTAGCTCGGCTTGTGATCTCCTCTCATACCATCTCGTCAGAATTTCTAGAATCATTTCTCTTGGTCTTCCCCTGGCTCTTCTTCACTCTGTTTTTTCCTGGTGTTACAAAAATTCCATGCCCCCTCTTCTCATTGCATGTCCTATAAAAGTACACTGTCTCTCTCTCTCTCTCTTTTATATATATATATATACATATATATATTTTTTTTTTTTTTTGAAGAGACTTTACATTACTTTCGAGTTGAACATCCTTGAGTAGACAATATAATTTACTTTGAATCTTATTTCTTGTCTTTTTTGTTTCACTGCTTGAGTAGGTATGTACATTTTGGACTTCACTTTCGGCAAATATGTGCATATGTAAATATGGACTCAATGTACTCAAAGTGGTCTAAGGAAGGATTTTTGTGGGTCCACGGATTAAGGAAATCTAAGCATCATCTGGGTTCTACTCACTGCTTTGTTTTTAATGAAGAATGGCAGCGGTTCTCGGGTCGGAAAGAAAGGAGGTTCAAGGTAAAATGCAGCAACAGAACCACCACTCTGCAGTCTACCTGTTCTCATTTGACCGAGTACTCATGAACAGCCTGGGCCTTACGTCCCAGTCTTGAACGCTTAAGAAGACATGTATAATTTGGACCTTACTTCTCGAACTTGCCCATTTACAGAATGCATCAGACTCTTATAGTCATCTTTTGACTGGGAATGTTAGCCTCGCGTACTTTGATGCATGATATGTCAGGAAATCGGTAGCAGGCATGGCTGTGTCTTGAATGCTATTATGTTGTTCCTATTTACTGTTCTAACCTTTAGTTGCATCTGGCAATAATGTAAGAATGCGTCGCTTTGTAATAATGTAAAATTGCGTCTTGCTGTAATAATGTAAGATTGCGTCTTCTTGTAATAATGTAAGACTGTATATTGTTGTAATAATGTAAGACTGCATCATGTTGAAATAATTTAAGATTGAGTCTTGTTGTAATAATGTAAGATTGTGTCTTGTTGTAATATTGTAAGATTGTGCCTTGTTGTAATATTGTAAGATTGTATCTTGTTGTAATATTGTAAGATTGCGCCTTGTTGTAATATTGTAAGAATGTGTCTTGTTGTAATAATGTAAGACTGTATATTGTTGTAATAATGTAAGATTGTGTCTTCTTTTTTCAGATGAGTTCCCCCCTAACTTGGGACAAAATCCTACAGGTAAACAATGAACATCAGTGAAGGAGTGAGAAGATGAAAACAAAACTCCTTTATTTCATCTTCATCTTCTTCTGTTTATGCTACAAACAGTGATATCATCTTATTCTGAGTGCTATAATCTCATCATGAGTGCTATAATCTTATCATGGGTGCTATCATCTTATCCTGAGTGCAATCATCTTATCCTTTACAAACTGCAATATGGAAACTAACGTTTAAACTGTTATTGTCAAATACACATCTGGCTCATCATCATCATCATCATCATCATCATGTCTCTTCCGGGAAGGCAATGGATGTCACGTCTTCTGGACTGTCTCCTGTTTCTACTACGAGTCAGATCAGACTGCTGCTTGTCCATCTACTGCTGCTTGTCCATCTACTGCTGCTTGTCTATATTCTCCTACATTTGTCAGATTTAATAATGGAAACAAAATGAGGGAAATTAAAAGGAGGACATCTGTCGATGTTCAAAAAATAAAACAACTAAAGAAGCTGTGGGTGTAACAGATTGAACTGCAAAAATAAGATTTTTAAGGGCATGCATCTTTCCCATCACAACATGTGCCTGTAAGACCTGGAAACTTAACAAAACAGCCGAGAAACACATAAATGCTTTTGAATGTAAATGCTACAGAAGAGTTCTTCAAATATCATGGACACAAAAAAGAACAATTATATCCGTATTTAGTCAGTCAGTCATTTGCATGTTCCTTGTTGAACTTTGCCTCCCTAACAGCTCTCCTGTAGGCCTCTCGGTTGTAAGCAAGATGCCCTGTTGCTGATGGATCCATTTGCAGATTATCAACGATATCTTGCAGCCATCTTCACCTTGATCTTCTTCTCTTTCTTTTTCCTATTATGTATTCTTCCAAGACAATCTTCTCTAAACTATCATGTCGTTTAATATGTCAAAAATATTTAAGTTTTCTCTCTTTAATCCTCTTTATTAGCCAGCCTTCATCAATATAAAGTTCTTGTAGTATGGATAGATTTGTTCGTTTTTGTGTCCATGATATTTAAAGAACTCTTCTGTAGCATTTACATTCAAAGGCATTTATGTGTTTCTCAGCTGTTTTGTTAAGTGTCCAGGCTTCATGGGCATATGTTGATATAGAAAAGATGCATGCCCTTAAAATTTTTACTTCTGTAGTTCTGTCTGTTCTTCTCCACAGATTCTTTAGTTGTTTTACTTTTTGAAGAGCAATAGATGTTCTCCTTTTAATTTCCCTCACTGTATCTCCATTATTAGTTAGTAATGATTCAAGATATTCAAAACTCTCCACCTCTTCCAATTTTTCCTCGTGGATAGATATTTCAGCTACCTTATTTGTTTTGTCAGTTGTTATTAATTTAATTTTCTTCGCATTAAGATAGATGTTGTGTTCTTCACTATTCTTACGAACTGACATAATTAGCTTTTCCATTCCTTTTTGTGTTGTGGACAGTAATACTGTGTCATCAGCATATCTAATCTATGGTAATATCCATACTACAAGAACTTAATACTGAAGAAGGCTGTCTAGTAAAGAGGTTTAAACAGAGACAACTTAAATATTTTGGACACATTAAACATCATGAGAATTTAAAGAAGACCATCTTGGAAGGGTACATAATGGGAAAAAGAAAGATAGGAAGACCAAAGTGAAGATGGCTGCAAGACATCGCTGTTAATCTGCAAATGGATGCATCAGCAACAGGCCATCTTACTCACAACCGAGAGGCCTACAGGAGAGCTGTTAGGGAGGCAAAGTTCCGCCAGGGACAAACAAATGACTGACTCTCAGGTTCTCTTGCTGCCTCCACTCCAACGTTTCCGTAGACTTTGGGTTTTTGGGTCTTCTTCTCCTGTTTCCCTGGAACTGCGAGCAGGTGTTCTTTGCAGCCTGTGTCGTGAGCCACAGGATCGTTTCGGATTAGGAGCAGGTTACAACGGCTATTTTGTTTCAATCTCAGGACGAAGCTAAAAAAGCAGGGGGTTGTGCTATATTTCTTTAGCAGACTCCACCACCGTGTGGACTACGGCGGTCTCCGCCCCCGTTAGCCAGGCTGGACCAGGAAAGAAATGAGACATGGTCCTTGGTTGGCTATGGTTCGCTAGGCCTGGCACTAACATCTCATCTGTAGGTCGCTGAACACCAAATGGATAAGAGTCTCAGTCCCACTTTCTGTGTTTATTTGTTTGTATGTTTTAAATGACTTTCTTCAGTGTTTCTGATACCGATTAACCTTTTCCTGTGGATTCCGAACTTTATATATAACAGTTAGCTTATGGCGTAAGGCTTACATTTTTTCATGAATATTTTGTTCAGCCTGCTCCCGTTATTTGAGCTCTTCTGGTTCACGACAGCGACTTGTGTTTGTATTTAAAGTTATTTTGATAAAAAAAAAATAAATCTCGTTCGTTTATGAGTTTAACAAATTTATGACTGTTTTTATACGGGGAAGATTTAATGAAAAATCAGAGAAAAGACTAGAAGTATGAAAAACAAAAACAATACAGGCTCGCTGCTGCATAGATCACAGCGTTTGTTAATATCATTTTTTTTGTTCTCTTTTACATTATGGTACAGCCTCGATTGATACAACGACTATAGCGGGTCCGTCAGCTGTGACAGGTTTGTTTATGCTATCTTGCACTTGGGTGAAAGCTCCTCCGATGGTGTGTTGCTACTTTCCAGTCTATGATTGACCTACTATTCTACTTGTTTTTTTTTCTGTAGACTTTCTTCGATCCCGCCTTGTCAACTGAAGGAGTATGTATTGTTTATTAGAAAAGTAATCCCTTCGTCTGGGATTCTAAATTAGCTCTTGTTTTCAAAAGAAGGTCGTAGTCTCGCAATGGATGATGCGATAGCTATCACAGATAAGATATAACTGTAGAATACTCGTATATTATATTATAGGGTGCCGATATGGTGTAGTTGTTAGTGTACTCGATCGTTGATCAGAAGGTCCCATCTTCGATTTCTCTCCCTGGCACAATTTTTTTTTTCGGAACTGCCGGCATCGGGTTCATTCAGCCTTAAAAAAAAACAAACCAAAAAAACCTGGGGTTCCCCTAGGAAAACAAAGGCAGTGAGAACAGGCGCTGGCATCCATAACTAAAATGCTGTAATGGCCTAGAAATGTGAAGGCACTAACACTTCACACTCGTACGACATGCAAATGCTACAGGACATAGATAGTAATATATACAGAGGGAAAGAAGCCATGGGCAAGCCATAGATATGGCCAAGTGGTAATAAAAATAGTGTTCCAGTATAAGGGACATAAAAAGGCGCTGAATGATGTCACTCTTTATGGCAGAGCGAATGTCTTTTTTTTTTCTTGATTTGAGAGCAGAATGTGGGACCCGTGCGAGAGAGCAGACGTTTTCGTGCTTCGTCTAGGGTTTTTGGATTTGTAGAGTTGTTAGAATGTAAGAATAGTTGTCTGCTTGTCCTTTTTTTAGGAGACAGATTCTTAGATGTGTTGTTTTGTAGAGTTTTTTTTTCGGATTGGAAGAATTCTCGATGTGAGGTTTGTTAAATGTTATATGTTGAAGCAGTTCAAAGCACTGAGTTATTAAGTGTTTTCTTGTGTGTATGGACACGTGAATTTTGTGAGCTTAAGTAAAGCGTGTCAAAAGAATGTGGAATGTATAGAAGCTGTAACTGAGAAAATTGTAAAAAGCCACTACCACAGGACTGAAGTAAGGACTTAGTTGTGACTTCAAGTAGTATATGAAGATGAGCCTCACTAAGTGGCACTTTGTTATATTTTATATGTATAATCTATCAGCTGTGTTATAAATGAGTATTTCTTATAACTTATATGTTGTTGTGGAGGAGATTGTACTGTTGTCGCACTGTTATGTGTTGTAGTTCAGTGTGATGTCTTGTGAAGTTAATAAATCTTTAAATGTTTCATTGAGACCAAAATATCTGATTTTCTGAGTGATCATTACTTGTTGGTGGAGACAGAGAGTGAGAGAGAGAGAGAGTGAGAGTAAAACTGATGATTAAACTCCTCAACATCTGAGCTGGGGGACCTTGCTGGACGACGACTGGAGGAGGGAGAACCAGGGGTAGAAGACCGTCCAGTGGGTACCGCTACCCGGGGTGATCCAGGTACAGCTGTAATCTTTAGGCACGAAATACCCGGTAGAGAAAGGCAAGATATTTAAGCCAGAGTACCAGATATGCACCGTGGACGACCGAAGCATTAGAAGGTCACGCAGAAGAAGAGTTATATACCGGATTAAAAGAATGCTTAGGTAGTGACATAACTGATGTGAAACAAGATGATATAATCATGTATAAACATCCAGCTATAAAATAAATATATACACTTTACAGGCAAGTATGTCAGGGTTTTATTTTGGTTTATGTACCTTTCTAACCCTAACCCCGGGCAGTGGGCTTCACGAAGCGAGACAAAATGATCACATTTCCTTACTTAGAGATTTTGATCAATCTGTCTAGAGTGAAAGGGCATTTTATTTTATTTTATTGTTTTCTTTTTTCGTTCAAGCCTAGGGCTTGCTATCAGCCACATGGTCAGAAAACAGTTTTAGTTTATGTAAACCATAATGTAAAAAAAGAACAATTAGTTTACTTTATGTAAACTACAATGTAAAAAATTACTTTTGGTTTATATAAGTCATCATGCTAAAAATTACTTTTTCTTTAAATGAGTTAAAAGGGCAATAACTTTTTAAGCCATTTTGTCAAACAAAATTAGTTTTGGTTCATGTAAGTCATATTGTCAAAAAAAGTACTTTTTGTTTATATAAGCCATTTTACTCAAAGAACAATCACTTTTTTGTTTATATAAGCCATATTGTCAAAAAATTGCTTTTGGTGTATATAAACCAAACTGTAAAAAACCCAATTAATTTTGATTTATTTTGATATTTAAAAAATAGATTTTGAGAAAGCCTTTGACAGTGTCAACAGAGATGTACTGTGGAAAATCTTAAGATGACATGGCCTCCCCCATAATATAGTGTATGTAATCAAATCCTTGTACGAGGGATTTCAGTGAAAATTGGAGAACATACCTCCAGCAGCTTTAGAGTACAAACAGGAGTGAAACAGGGATGTGTACTATCATCAACATTATTTATCTTGGCAGTAGACTGGTTAATGAAGGAGGCAACATCAGACAAACGCAGAGGATTACAATGGACCCTTGACACAGTGCTGGAGGACCTTGACTTTGCGGACGACATTTGTCTATTATCAAACAGCCAAAAAGAAATGCAAGATAAAATAAACAAGCTAACTCAGAATGCAAACAACATAGGACTAAAGATCAGCGTAGGAAAGACAAAGTTAATGAAGCAAAATGTGAACAACAGAAATGTACTCAGAGTAGATAGTAAGTTAGTGGAGGAGGTCAATGAATTTGTATATCTTGGAAGTAGAGTAGTAGAAAATGGCGACAACACAGAGGACATCAACAGCAGACTTACTAGAGCAAAGCAGGTTTTTTGCAGTGCTGCAGACTATATGGAAATAAAAAAAACTAAGCATGAATAAAAAAAAAATCAGGATATTTAAGAGTAATGTTCTAAGTGTACTACTCTATGGAAGTGAATGCTGGAAAATCACCAAAACCATAGAAAACAAGTTGAATTCTTTCCAGACTAAATGTTTACGAAGAATTAGAAAAATATTTTGGCCAAACACCATAAGAAATAACATCTTATTGGCAGAAATGCAGATGAAACCACTGACAACAATTATTGAGGAAAAATGCTGGCGATGGTTGGGACACGTGCTCCGAATGACTGATAACTCACTACCAAAAATAGCACTAAGATGGACACCACAGAGGAACGGAAGTAAGGTTAGACCAAAATAGACATGGAGAAGAACAACAGAAAGGATGTTGAGCAATAGAGGACTCACCTGGGCAAGAGCGGAAAAAAAGGCAAAGGACAGGCATTTGTGGAAAACCCTTGCGGAAGCCCTATGTGCTCTGGGCACATAAGGTCCAAGGGGAGAGAGAGAGAGAGAGAGAGAGTGAGAGAAAGAGAGAGAGAGAAAGTGAGAGAAAGAGAGAGAGAGAAAGAGGCAGAAAAAGAGAGATTAAAAAAAAAGAAATTACTTTTGGTTTATGTAAACCATATTGTCAAAAACAATTACTTATGGTTTATATCAGTCATTATTGTAAAAAAAACAATTACACGTGGCTTAGATATGCCTGAATATCTGATAAAAGAGAGTAATACTTCATATTATTTCCTTGTATAAAAAATGCAGTCACCACAACTACATCAGCAACAGAGCTCGACACAGAATTGACCTGCGTTCAGTGCGGCTATTTCCCAAGACGTATACCCTGCACGGACATGGAACTTGTGTTCCACCAGCTCAGCAGATGTCCATCCACGTCGTCCTACTGCTTCACCACCTTCACGCAGAGTGGAACTAACGTGTCTATTTTCAAGGGGTAAGTAACTATAGCTACGCCAGTGGTTCTCAGTTCTTTTCAGGTTGAGGATCCTTGACGGTAATGATAATCCGCCCCCTGTGCATGTAAAGGGAACGTGTCGAGTGGCTGTGAGCGACCGGCGGGAAGTCATATGTGTGTGTGTGAGAGAGAGAGAGAGAGAGACAGAGAGAGAGAGAGAGAGAGAGATAATAAAGTCAAGGTGGTCATGAGAATTTTGTATTGGTTAGACAAGCTGAGGTTAGACTTGTGATATAAGGTATTTGTCAAATAATTCTCGAGAAGGTTAATGATAACAAGTGCGAGAAGGTTAGTGATAACAAGTGCTGAAGACTGTTAGCAAAATGCTATTGACCAACTTGAGACTCAGATCGGCGGGAAGACGCCTGCAATAAGTTTTAGTTGGAATAAAGATGGCGACAGGCAGTCCAATATAGGACGAGTCGCAGTGAACAGTCAGTTGTATGTCTTTTAATAGGGAGTATTAGTTTAACACAAGAGGCCTGTATCATACGCATTATGATTAAGTGACTATTGAAGGGAATCAATAGTGATTGAGTGAGTTGTTTTGGCTGATTAGTAGAATCTGTGAAGATTGAGGGAGCCAGGACAGTGTGTTCACTTGAATCTTTATGTTTGATACCCTTTTAAATTAAACTGACTGAGATTTGACTGAGGAGTCAGTTTATTTTGTATCAAACTACATGTGTATGCCCTGTTGACAACCTCCTTATATACACAATCCCCAATCTCTTGGTATTCAGTTAAAAGAAAAATCTCAGGTTTCTAATATTCTACGTAATCTAGACTTGCTAGCACGACCCACCTCCCCCAGGATCTGCCATCCTCAGTTTGGGAACCACTGCGGTACGCTGTCTACCTTCGTTTTCCCAGCAAAGTAATTAATGCAGGTGGGACAAGAATCAGATTAACAAGCAATTAACAGCAAAAAAATGTGTTATTTTTTTAGAAGTATGCAACATGTCATGAACGACCTTAATACAAAAATAGCGAACAAATTTATTATAGAAAACTTACAGAACTCAGAAAGTCTGCTAAAACTAAATGGACAAGGCAGACAAAAATATTCTAGATATGTCCCGAATCTCACTTTTTAGAGAACCGGCCAGTCACTGGGAAGGGGGAGGGGAGAAGAGAGAAAAGAAAGAAACAGAAGGAGGCACTGAAGAAAAAGAAAAGCAACCAAAAACTGGTTAGAAAATACCGAAAACGGGTAATAAACCAGGTTTCCCCGTTATCGGAATGTATAGCTTGCCTGATATACCTTTCGTAGGTCGAAAGTGCGTAAAACGAAGGTTTTTTTTTTTTTTCTTCTCGCCTTTATTTTCCATAAAAATGAAAATCCTCTAACATTTTCTTTCGGTTGGTAAAACAGCTACTAATGTAGATCTTTCCTAAAATCGAAGTAGCGTAAAGCGAATTTTCAAAAAAAAAAAAAATACGGGGGTGGGGCATCTGTAATTATCAGTATTTCTAAAAACAAAAAGTGAAACATGCAAAGATAACTTACTATTAGTTAATACAATGGAAGATGCTATATAGTTGACAAGTTACTATTAGTTAATACAATGGAAGATGCTATATAGCTGACAAGTTACTATTAGTTAATACAATGGAAGATGCTATATAGTTGACAAGTTACTATTAGTTAATACAATGGAAGATGCTATATAGTTGACAAGTTACTATTAGTTAATACAATGGAAGATGCTATATAGTTGACAAGTTACTATTAGTTAATACAATGGAAGATACTATATAGTTGACAACTACAATAAGGAGTTATATACCGTTGTCAAAATGACGATTACGAGGGGTGATTGCTAAGTTCTCGGCCTAAGGTAGAAATACCTGAAACACACAGTTGATATTAGGTGCATTTATAGATCAGGTTAATGTAGGATTAAACACCAAGTTTCAGGAAATTAACTGCAACTATTTTTTTTACAGGCTACTGAAGTGGTAAGGGGTGGCAGAAATTGAGAAAATGGATAAAATTTCTCACAGAGCAGTCATTCGCTACCTCTGCATCAAGGGTTTATCATTGAAGGAGATCCATGAGGATATGGTGGAACCTCTAGGGGAGAGCGCCCCTTCTTATACCACAGCGAAGAAATGGGCAGCTCAGTTCAAACATGGAAAGGAGAGTCTGGAAGATGATCCCCGTCCAAGAAGACCAAGAACGGTAATCACTGATGAAACCACAGGCAGAATCCATGACATGATAATGGAGGATCGACGACTAACTAAGCGGTACATTGCTACTGAGTTGGGCATTTCCTAGGAACGTGTTCATGCCATTATTCACAATGATCTTGAAATGACAAAGGTCTCTGCTCGATGGGTCCCGAAACTTCTTAGAGCTGATCACAAACGACAGCGTCTCAACATGTCAATAGACAATCTTGGCCATTTTTCTGCAGATCCTGAAAAGTTTCTTCAGTAATATGTGACTATGGATGAGACTTGGGTTCATCATTTCCAGTCAGAAACCAAAGAATAGTCAAAGCAGTGGAAACATCATGGATCTCCACCTCCAAAGAAAGCAAGGGTGGTTCTGCCTGCAGGCAAAGTGATGGCCTCCATCTTTTGGGATTCAGAAGGTGTGCTATTGGTAGACTGTCTTCAAAAGGGCAGAACAGTCACCGGGGCCTATTATGCTAATCTTGGGAAGCGACTGCGGGTCAAACTGAAGGAAAAGTGTCGAGGGAAATTAACGAGAGGAGTCATCTTTCATCAAGACAATGCTCCAGTTCACAAGTCGGCGGTGGCAATGGCTACCATTCATGAATGCAGCTTACAGCTTCTTGAACATCCTCCTTATTCCCCAGATTTGGCTCCTTCGGACTATTACCTGTTTACCAAACTCAAAAACGAGCTCAGTGGTCGCAAATTTGCTTCACATGATGACGTCATTCATGCTGTAGACCACTTTCTACTGGCACAAGATGCTGACTTTTACCAAGAAGAGATCCGCATGCTCCAGGATTGCTGGACTAAGTGCATAAACTTGAACGACTATGTTGAGAAATAACCCCAAAAGGTTGTCCACAAATAATCCGGGAAAATTTAGTAAGGAAATGAAGTATTTACTACAGAAAGTTTAGTAGGCGAGTAAAGTCTCTGCTACAGAACGTTTAGTAGACAAGTAAAGTTTCTGCTACAGAAAGTTTAGTCGGCGAGTAGAGTCTTAGCTACAGAAAGTTTAGTTGGTGAGTAGAGTCTTAGCTACAGAAAGTTTAGTAGGCGAGTAAAGTCTCTGCTACAGAAAGTTTAGTAGGCGAGTAAAGTCTCTGCTACAGAAAGTTTAGTAGGTGAGTAAAGTCTCTGCTATAGAACGTTTAGTAGGCGAGTAAAACTTCTGCTACAGAAAGTTTAGTAGGCGAGTAATCTTAGTTACAGAAAGTTTAGTAGGCGAGTAGAGTCTTAGCTACAGAAAGTTTAGTAGGCGAGTAGAGTCATAGCTACAGAAAGTTTAGTAGGTGAGTAAAATCTCCGCTACGTAAAGTGAAACAACAAAATAGTGTCAAATAATCAGAAGGGTTTCCACGAGGCAAACATTGTCAGCTTTCAAACTCCCAGTGCTATGTTATTTAATCGTATGTATGTATGTATGTATGTATGTATGTATGTATGTATGTATGTATGTATGTATGTATGTATGTATGTATGTATGTATGTATGTATGTATGTATTTGTACATTTTTGTGTGCTATTTATATGCTTGTGTATGTTTGTTTATTATGTATGTGTATATTGTGCATGTATATTTATATATATTTATATGTATGTACGTATATGTATTACAGCTGTTGAGTCTATACGTCAAACTTAAGCCCCACCTCTGATTTGTCCATCTTTCTACCTGTCCAACTAACCAGTTCGCCGTTCGGGTGTCCTCTAATCCCATAGTCCAGATATGTACGTATGTTGTATGTGATCATACACGTATTGCTCAGGCCAAGTCAGCATTCCAGAAAATGAGAAACATCTTGTGCAACAGATGCATATCAATGTAAACAAGATTCCGAGTACTTAAATGTTACATCGAGCCAATTTTGTTTAGCATGGTCCATGAATAAGAGTACAGCGAGAAATGGAGGCCATGGAGATGTGGTTTATAACAAGAATGTTGAAGGTACCATGGACAGCTAAGAAAACCAAGGAAGAAGTCTTAAGAGAGGCTGGAGTTAAAAGGCAAATTACAGCAAAGATCAGAGGCAGACAAGCGAGATTTGTAGGACATTTTCTGAGAAGAGGAAAAATGCAACATACATTGGCAACTGGAAAAACTGAGGGAAGAAGAGACAGAGGAAGACAGAGAGAGGTTATAGTGTGGCTAGGAAGAAAATAACCGGCGGAACTCATAATCAAGTCTAAAAACAGGAAATTGTGGAGAGAAATGATCGCCACGCGGCACGGCACTTGATTGACTGATCATACACGTATAGAAATGCAACGCTTGAATGCATATGTGCTGAGCTTCTGAGAGAAATGTTGTACACAACTCTTCTTCTTCTGCGTACTTTTTCTTCCACTCTGGGCCCCCAAGCCTTCCGGGCCCACTCTTAAAACAAGGAGACCATCCGGGCCTAGGAGAAATACACTGGTTGTAGACCCTCAACTTCCGCCCCCTCCCCCAGTAGCTCGGCATATGGGATATGATATTGACATTTTGTCCTGGAAGGGAACCAGATCATACAGCAGAACAAGATAACAAGCTTGAGATCTTACATTCCACCTCCTGGTCTGTGACATACATCACTGTAACAGAATCACCTCACCTAAAAATATTTCATTCATTTTCTGCTATTATTTCCGGCAGATGCGCGTCAGATGACTTCTGCAGCCTGGAGTACCAGCTAGCATCCCAGAATGCAGACTGCAATGATCCTGATATCACTGTAGCCAAACAATCATCATGTGGTTACTGCTGCAACCAGGATGCTTGCAACGCGTCCTTGAGACCGGATAATACAACCTTGGTTACCTTTCCTTGAGGGGCTGCATTACCTCCCTTCTTGTGGCTCTCTTGTGGTTTATATACATTACAAACAAACAACTTTTTGTGTTTTTGTTGTGGTTAAAAAAAACAAGTTTCATAATTATTGCTCCACATTTCCTGCTGTGTTTCGTTATATAATGGTATCTGATTGACCAGTTTTGTTTTCGAATACGGTTGTGGGTCAAAATGTGATGACCAAAAAAAAAAAGGTTACACCATACACACAGCGTCGCTTATTGTATTTGGCTTGTGAGCAGACATTCAGGCAATATCATAACTAGTTTAGTCACAGATATGCCAGCTGACCCAGTGAGAAGTGAGCGCAGCCAATATTTCGATCTGCGGGCCAGAAGGGCTTTCCTTATTTTAAGGAGAGTCTATGGTGTATGGAAATAGAACAGAGATTTGAGGGCCTAAAAATAATTTTGCATAACGTTATAGAAACCTTCCTAGAGGCCCTACTGTCAGATACCCACTTCTAATCAAAATGAGGTAATTGGAGAGGGATGGAAGCCGGTCATCAACCTCCTTCTTTTAAATGAAAGAGCAGTATCACGCCTGGCTGTTTTACCTTCCCAGATTTCTCTAGTACCAATTTTTAGAGGCTGGGCGAACCCCGGGGCCTTTTTTAGGTATGTGTCAGAAAAAAATCCCACAGCTGGGACTTGAACCCAGTACCACCGGATTAGTAAACCAAGCGCCTAACCACTCGGCTAACCAGGTCAAATCTACACAGATTTGGATAAATTCTACATAGGAAGATTTGGGACAAATGCACGTAGGCAGATTTGTGTCAGATCTACATAGACAGATTTTTGTGTCAGATCTACGTAGACAGATTTTTGCGTCAAATCTACGTAGACAGATTTTTGTGTCAAATCTGCGTAGACAGATCTGTGGTCAGATTTACGTACACAGATTTACGTCAGATCTACATAGACAGATTTGTGTCAGATCTACGTAGGCAGATTTGAGTGAAATCTACTTAGACAAAGATCTCATTTGACTTCTTCAGTACCTTTCGTAAATACTGAGCTACAACGCCCTTTTCTTAGTTTTTTTTTCCTCATAAAGGGGCTACCCCTTTACTGTCACAACAACAACAACAGCAGCAACAACAACAACAAAAGCTACCATCACGTCTTCTACTAGTACTACTACATCCACGAACAGTACCGAAGCATTACCATATTGTCTTCTTGACTCCCTATACCTACTTTATTACTACAGCTTGCAATTACTGCCGTTACTCCTTCTACCGCTAACTACTACTACTACTACTACTACTTCTGCTACTACTACTATTACTACTACTATTACTACCACTACTGCCACTATTACTACTACTACTATTACTACTACTACTACTACTACTTCTACTACTACTACTACTACTACTACTACTACTTCTACTACTACTACTACTACTACTACCCCCCCAAGACGCACTCAGTACAGTGTGTTTGACGGGGACTTTAACCGCCTTTGATTGTAATACGATAGCAGGTTACCACTACCATACACTACTATTATTACTACTATTATTATAGTTACTATTGTTATATTCTAAGAACGATTGTTACGGAACCAGGTATAAAGGTAAAAACATACAATATTAACAACCTTCGTGTATGCTGAAGACACAGTACTGATAGCTGGCAACCAACGAGACCTGCAAAATCTCTTATATAAAGTTGCTAAAGAAAGTGAACAGAAAGGGCTTAATCTAAACATAAAATATCCAAGCAACAGAATCCACCAAAATGCAGTATAAAATTAAAAGGAACAATTCTAAATAAGGTGCAGAAATTCACATACCTCGCAGATGTAACAACTTCATATGGAAAATGCAGAATAAAATTAGGAACAGAACAGGCCAAGCAAAGATTGCATTTCAGAGAACGAGAAACATATTATGCAACGCATCTGTATCAATGAGTGTTCGAAAACGCCTCCTAATATGCTGTATTGAGCCTATCTTATTATATGGAAATGAGTCATAGAACATAGGCCGGTCTGCACAAAGAGCGTTGGAAGCAGTATAAATGTTGTTCATCTGAAGTGTTGAAATTCCCTAGACATCAAAGATAAATAATGAAAAATGTACGAGGAGAGCGAGAGAGACCAAAAAATCTTATCCAAAATACGAAAGAGATAAAATATACTTTCATAGGACATTCAATGAGAAGAAAGGGCATTGGAAATATTGTAACAACAGGAAAAATAGAGGGAATAAGAGCCAGGGGAAGGCGGAGAACAATGATATTGGACAATTTGACGAGATGGTGTGAGATGATAAGACCAAATGAAATGATGGCCTGCATGAAGGAAATAAAACATAAAAAAGACGGTTTGTGAAATGAATTATCAGTTATCACTTTCGGAACCTAGAGAAGTTAATAGATAAGATACACACTACAAACCAAACGACGGGGACTAGAGATCAGTATCAAGAAGATCAAAGTAATGGTGTTCAGTAGGAACGTCCAGATGCTACAGATGGATATAACCGTAAGCAAAGAGACAAACTACCCAGGGCATACACAGACAAAGAGACAAACTACCCAGGGCATACACAGACAACGAGACAAACTACCTAGGGCATACACAGACAAAGAGACAAACTACCCAGGGCATACACAAACAAAGAGACAAACTACCTAGGGCATACACAAAGAGACAAACTACCTAGGGCATACACAAACAATGAGACAAACTACCTAGGGCATACACAAAGAGACAAACTACCCAGGGCATACACAAACAAAGAGACAAACTATCCAGGGCATACACAAACAAAGAGACAAACTACATAGGGCATACACAAACAAAGAGACAAACTACCCAGGGCATACACAAACAAAGAGACAAAATACCCAGGGCCTACACAAACAAAGAGACAAACTACCCAGGGCCTACACAAACAAAGAGACAAACTACCTAGGGCATATACAAACAAAGAGACAAACTACCTAGGGCATACACAAACAAAGAGACAAACTACCTAGGGCATACACAAACAAAGAGACAAACTACCCAGGGCATACACAAACAAAGAGATAAACTACCTAGGGCATACACAAACAAAGAGATAGACTACCTAGGGCATACATTATTCTACTAGATGTGAGATGGAGATAAAGAAAAGAATAGGAAAGGCAAAACATACATTCAAAACCATGAAGACAGTGCTGTTATCTTGCACCATGAAGACAGTGCTGTTATCTTGCACCATGAAGACAGTGCTGTTATCTTGCACCATGAAGACAGTGCTGTTATCTTGCACCATGAAGACAGTGCTGTTATCTTGCACCATGAAGATAGTGCTGTTATCTTGCACCATGAAGACAGTGCTGTTATCTTGCACCATGAAGACAGTGCTGTTATCCAGGAATCTGCCCACACACACAAAAAACAAATTTTAGTTTAGTAAAATGTTATATGCAAATGGACGCATCAGCAGTAAGGCATCTTGCTTACAACCTAGAGGCCTACAGGAGAGCTGTTAGGGAGGCAAAGTTCATCAAGGGACATGCAAATTACTGTCTCAGTGAAAATGTTATATGTCCTCTGTTTCACTGTATGGAGCACAGACCTGGACTCTAAGCAAAAGGCTGGAGAGAAAGACTGATGCAGCAGAAATGTGCTTCTACAGAAACAAGGTCATATAACATGGAGAACTAAAAGAACAAATACGCAAGCTTTAGAGCATCTCCAATTGCAATGTGAACTTCTCGAAGAAGTAAGGATGAAGAAAACAAAAATACTTCGGCCCTATCAAAAGTCATAACAATACACTGAAGACTATATTAGAAAGAAAGGTGGAAGGAAAAAAAAGCAAGAGGAAGACAGCGATGTAGATGGGAAAAATAAGAGAATGAACAGGACGCAGCCTGGCTGAGTGTACCAACAAAGGCGAGGGAGCGAGGGAACTGGAGATCTATTACCGTCAACCATCGCTCTGAAGAAGGCACATGATGATGACGAATTATCACTACGAAGTCGTTTCTGATTTTTACTCAACGTGATCATACTTTTAGAAGGTCAATTGCTAATCTTGACCAAAGTAATAATAATAAAATACTAATAACAAAATATAGGAAATAATGAAAAAAAATCACAACAACAAAGACTAAGAAGCCGATGTGATCTACTCAGTGAAAGCAATAATTTGCCTCATCACAATCTCCTATGTATGTCTTCCACGGCACCGTATCTGACTCCAGTTCTACTGAAGCGATGGCCAGGATGACAAGACAAAAATGCGTCATTTTTGCTATTATCATGTCTGGTTTAAGCGGCCACAATGTCACGAACAGTTTTGCACTGTCAGCGAACATAAAAACAGTCTAAACTTAACTTTCAGAAATAAGCGCGCGAAAAACAATAATAGTAAACATACGGACAGACTAAAGAAGTTTATTACTATTATTATTATTATTATATAATTATTATTATTATAAAACATATATTGCAGTAGATTATAGTTTTTGAGAGTCCAACTATTTTATCAACTAGTGGAGATAACTCCGCATAGCTTTGACCCTATTATCGACGAACTCTGAACTGTGTCCCCACCCCCCCCCCCCCCCCGGGCCCCGTCGCAGTATCAGCACGTGACTCGACTCACGCGCGTGCTGGGGTCACACGCATAACACCGCTCGCCTCCGTCCAAGCAAGAGAGAGACTCGCCAGGAGTTTGTGTCAACATCGCTGTACCAGCCAGCAAGACAAGCCAGTACATACACACCTGAGCAAATACCTGAGCCCATTCGACGTCGCTGTCTGAAATAACTGTTAAACTTCTATACTAAAATACTTGAGTATAAATATTTAACAATTCAGACATCTTTCTTGTTCGTTCAACATTCTGAATTTAAGTACAATGTTTTAAAGATTTATAAATAAAATATATAAACAGCTGAATTTAAACGAAATATAACGTTTTAATGATTAATTTATATAAACAGTTTCCTCTCTTGTTAAAACAATTTTATCCATTTGTTTTCCAACTTCCAGAAATAATTATATTTTAAATTAAGGTTTTGCATATTTCATTTATTGCCAGGTAGGAATTGTCTTTAGCTAGAAAAGCCTTAAGAGGCCAGTTATATCACTAGTGTTAGCTGAACTGAGAACAATTTCCGGACGGTTGTAAGCCTAAGTTGGAGCTGCGTGAGATTTAATATGGCTGCTGAGAAGGAAAAGTCTGGCTGCTCTCGCCCGACATCGCAGAATTTCCTGCGCCAATTTCGAGACAAGAAAACTCGGAAATTCAAGGAAATAAGTGCCGCCAATTTCATGGATGTGTGGAACCACTACGATTCTGACGGTGAGTACACAGCATTTTAGTTTGGCTTCTATTTTTTTTTATCTTAGCTGGCAGGAGCAAGTACAGAGATGTGATTGCTGTTAGGTCTTTTTGTGATGTCATCTCCGCTACGGAGTACGTGCACTTTGCTGAGTTTCGCTCCTAAAGGAGGAGACAGGAGCACCCAAAGATGTAATCTAGAGCAATAGTAGTAACTTTGTAATGTTTAACACCCTGGCAAAATCGCTAATGCGCCTGCTGCTATTGCTACTATTACAACAACAACAACAACAACAACAACAACTACTACTACTACTACTACTACTACTACTACTACTACTACTACTACATCAGATTTACTACTACCACTGTTACTACATCTACTACAACTACTACTAGTAGCAACTAATAACGTTAACTTTAGACTTTTATTATTATATAGCTGCTTCTAATGTTAATACTTCTACCATTATTATTACCTACTACTGTTACTACTACCACTACTACTACTGTTACTACTGCTACTATTACTACTACAGCTTCTACTGATACCACCACCACTACTACAACATCATTACTGCTGACATCATTATTACTACCACAACTACCGCACTATGGTGGCAGTAACTGTTGTCATAGCAACGACATCTTTTATAATAGCTAAAAGAGAAAAAAACACCAACAAGGGAGATAATGTGGCCTCTAAAACCGAAGAGAAAACTGCGGAGATACCAGCATATGATATATTGAAACCTTTAAGTTATCTAGAGTTAAGCACACTACTTTACCGCCATTGGTGGCCTGGTTGGCTGAGTGGTTGGACGCTCGGTTTACTAATCCGACGGTACTGGGTTCAAGTCCCAGCGGTGGGGATTTTTTTTCCCCTGTTACACACCGAAAACGGCAGCGGGGTCTACCCAGCTTCTAGAAACGGGTACCAGAGAAATTTGGAAAGGTAAATGCGGCCAGGCGTGATACTGACCTCATGAGACTTTCATGTGCCGAAGATCTTGGAATGCAGGCCTAACGTCGTATTCCCCAAAATGCCTTAATGGCGTGGAAATGGAAATTTTTATTTTGTTTTAACTCTACCAGTATTAACATCATCCTAGATACAGATAACCCCACACATTTTAAACAATTCGTTGTCTCTATGTGTTCCTTAAATTTTATACCACCAAACACACACAAAATCCTACATCAACATAAACAACGTTATAATAAACTCAAGCACCATTTTTCACCGGGAAATGACGCGATGTCTATATTTAGCTTATTTGGTTGTTTAAAATTTGAATCTTCAAGAGAAAAACAAAAGAGCCACCGAAATAAAACCATGTACATGCATTATATTTTGTTTGTAGATATTTTGTAAGTCATGTATGTAAATGAGGGTTGGGAGATTGAAGGTGAATTAAATAGCAAATATAGGAGAAATGTGAGTGATGATATGCATTAGTATCTGCGGATAAGTGAACTTTTTTGTGTCATGTTTGCTTCCAGTACTACCTAGTTTTGTGCGAGTGTGTTTGTGTTTGTTTGTGTTTGGGTATGTATTTATCTGCTCGTTTACCTTCTCTATTGAGTGAGTAATTTTTGCTGAAATACTGGGTTGTTGTTGTTGCTGTTGTTACTGCTATTGCTGTTGTTGTTGCTATTGCTATTGCTGTTGTTATTGCTATTGCTGGTGCCGCTGTTGTTATCGTTGCTGTTGCTGTTGTTACTGCCGTTCTTGCCGTTCTTGCTGTATTATTGTTGTTGCTGTTGCTGTTATTTCTGTTGTTATTGCTATTGCTGTTCTTGTTGCTGTTGTTGTTGTTGTTGGTGCTGTTCTGTTGTTATTTCTATTGTTATTTCTGTTGTTGTTCTTGTTACTATGTTATTGCCGTTCTTATTATTGTTGCTGTTGTATTTTTGCTATTGCTACGGTGTTGTTTTTGCTACTGTTGTTGTTTCTGTTGTTATTGCTGTTGCTGCTGCTGCTGTTGTTATTACTGCTACTGCTGATGTTGCTATTGCTATTGTTATTGCTGCTGTTGTTGTTTTTGGTACTATTGCTGTTGTTACTGCTATTGCTATTATTATTATTGTTGTTGTTGCTACTGTTATTTTTGTTCTTGTTATTACTATTGTTATTGTTGTTGCTGTTGTTGTTGTTATTGCTATTGCTATTGCTGTTACTGTTGTTGTTGCTGTTGTCTGTTTTTCGTAACCATTTCACTCTTCCTCTATTCTTTCGCTTATTTCCAGATTTTCCTCTCTCCCACCTCACTCCCTCTTTCTTTCTCTTTCCATTTTGATTTTTTTTTAGAAGAATGTAAAAACACCTTCCCTGGACAGACAGAAAAACAAACGAAGAGACACTGGAAGAACTATCAGAACAACGAAAACTAGTCAAAACTATAATAAAAAGACAATGAAAATCTCTTGGACATGTCATGAGAAGGCAGAAGCTGGAGAAGCTAGTAATGGCTGGAAAACTCGAGGAAAACAAGAAGACAGGAGGGCCAAGATAAAAAAAAACATCTCAGTGGACTGACCCAGTGACTGAAAACATCCATGACTGCATAAGATGAAGAAGTATATTCGCCGATGCTACTCGTATGTACCAGTGTTACATTCAAAGATAGATAATTAAGAGGTTATTTGTGAAAGATTTGCCATTAAAGTTGTCATCAGTGGCTATTAATATGTAGATTATATTCTAGATTATGTGTCTCCTTACTCGCGCAAAGTTGCATCACGAGTTTTGGTCTGGGAGACAAAATCTTGAGTGGGTTAGGAGTCTGAGATTCTTGTGAGCACGTGGCCTCGTCAGGTTTCGTGACTCGTTAAGTAGTGTGAATGTTAGAATGTGTCTTGTACGAATTGAACCTTTATGGCGGTACTACCTCCTCAGTTTTGGTGCACCTGCCCCCGTAATTATATTTTATGTGTTATAACGGGAAATTTGACCAGTCGTATACGATATTCATCTTCATACATGCTTGGATTCCATCACCATCTTGCTGCGTGTTCGCTAACTATTGAATTACTGGTTATGGAACTTCTTCAGTGATAGAGTTCCTGGTTCGTGGACTTACCCGGATGTAAATTGTTCTGTTGTGTTTATTGTCATCACGTCTTGCGTGCAGCCGTTCGTGTTGTATTAGTGTTTGGTGGTGGACTACTACGGATATAACCGGTCATTGGATTGTCGTGTGCTTCGGCTGATGTAACAAATAATACCCACACGCATAATTCTGCCATAGCTGTCTGGCACAGTACATGATAATAATAATAATAATAATAATAATAACAATAATAATAAAGGTAAAACCACCGTTTCCATGCCATTAAGGCATTTTGGGGATACGATGTTTGGCTCATATTCCTAAGACCTTTGACACATGAAAGTGTGATACGGTCGGTATCATGCCTGGCCTCTTTTCTTATATCTTATATCTTATATCCTTCCCGTGCCGTTAAAAGTCACATAGGGCTCGCAAGGCAGTTCGCCAATTTTTCCTGTCTTCGGCGATTCTTTTCAGCCTCATCAAGGGATTTTATGCCTATTAATTTGGCCTCTCTTAACAATGTCCTCTTCAGAGTTTTACGCGGTCTGCCTCTTTTTCCTTGGCCTGTTGTGTTCCATTTCATACCTTGTTTTGGGATTCTCTGACTGTTTCTTCTCTGTCTGGCCTCTTTTATCTTCCCAGATTTCTCTGATACCTTTTTTAGAGGCTGGGCGTACCCCGTGGCCCCTATGGTGTGGGGGTCCCAGAAAAATTCCTCACTGTCTGGACGTGAACCCCGCACCAGCAGATTAGTAGGCCAAACGAATCATGATATTAATAATAATAATAATAATAATATAGTAACTGTAACAGAAGCAGTTTTACCGCAATCATCATTATACTTAATAGCAGTATTTTGTTATAAAAAAGAATACTTTATATCCGCTTAAAAAAAACAAACTTACAGTAATAAGAACTTGGCACAGCTAGAGTTTGCCAGCACGACACAAACGTCATGTTTATCTCAGGATTTACTTTGTACACCATTTGTCATTTCCCGAACATAGCAGATGTCTATCAGGCGTTTTACACCAGTCAAAGACATCAGAATCTGCCCCGGAAGGGCTCTTCTTTCTTTCAAGACATGACTAAGCTCCTAAATGCGTTACTTCAAAACTTAGCAGAGAATTTATCCCGGAAAGTTCAGATTCAAAACTCAGTTCAAGTTCAGATCCAGAATTAAAGTGAGCGTTTTTAAATATCTAGTTCAGCCGGAAGCATCCCAATAACCCAGTTGTAGAAACAGATACATGGTTCATCTTGGAGCTGGGGAGTAAAGGCGACCAGGGGAGAGGGAGGGAGTGATGCTGACTACACCAGATGTGCGGACTTTTATATATATATATATATTATTTTATATCTTTCCCATGCCGTTAGACGTCACATAGGGCTCGCAAGGTAGTTCGCCAAGTTTTCCTGTTTTCGGCGAGCTTTTCAACCTCATCAAAGGATTTTATGCCTATTAATTTGGCCTCTCTTAACAATGTCTGAGCTTCAAGCGATCTGCCTCTTTTTCTCTGGCCTGTTGTGTTTCACTTGATACCTTGTTTTGGCATTCTCTGATTATTTTTCCTCATCACGTGACCGACGTATGTCCATCTCCTTTTCCTGATCACCCATGAGGCAGGTTGTTGTTTGCTCATCTGTCTTATTTCTGCATTGTTCTTGAATTCATTCCACTTGATGCCGAGTATTTTCCTTAGGCATTTGTTTCCAAGAGTCTAATTTCTTGTCTATTTCTTTAGTTGTTTTCCAGCCTTCGCATGCATAAATGAGGGTGGATATTACATTTGACCAGCACGGACTGGTGATGAATAATATGAGCACTCGCGTTATACATCCCCTAGATGTCTTTATGACATGATATTGCTAACTTTACTTTTTCTTTACCTTTACCTTTAATTTACCTTTAACTAATCTTTACCTTAATTGAATCTTTAATTTTGTCTTACTTTTACCTTACCTTTATCTAACCTTTATCTTACATTTACCTTACCTTTATTTCTATTCAGAAATAGTTCGGCATGCATAGATACAGCAATATATCAGAACAAATAAGCCACATTTGACAAGATTCTTTCATCAATATTTTCTTCTGACAGCAAGACTTGCCTCCAGTGTATATACCCCCCCCCCCGGCGGATTAACTAGCACTCGGGCCCCTCGGGCAAACAAAATAACCCGCAAACCTTCTTCTTTTCCCCTCCCCACCCCTTCTTTGTAAAGTTTATCTTCTGATATAACATTCGTAAAGTAAAAATCTGTATGTGCAGAATTTGTTTTACTGCTGGTGTTTTGTCAGCTTTCCTTTTGGGTCTTTGGACTTTAGCCGGCTCAGCATGATAGATGATCTGGCACTGGGTTCACTTGCGTCTTTAGTTAAACTTAAGATCTCAATGGTCAGTTTTTTTTTTGGTATGTGTGAAAGACAGATGAAACATTAAAGCACGTAGTGAGTTCAGACCGTGTTTATAACTTGAGGTCAGAATTTGGCAAAGTATGGGAGGCAGGAATTTGCGGAGCATGGGAATTAGCATTTAGCGGGATATTAAAGTCAGCAGGTGAGAGGATGTGGGAGTCAGCCGTTAGCAGAGTATGGGAGTCAGCAGTTAGCAGGGCATTAGAGACAGCAGTTAGGAGAGCATGGGAGTGAGGAGCATTTAACGGGATGTGTCAGTCAGCAGAGTATGGGAGTCAGATTTTTAACAGAATATGGAGATCAGCATTTGACAGGATGTGTGAGTCGGCAGTTAACAGAATATGGAAAGCAGCAGCAAATAGGACATGGTAGTCAGCAGTTAACAGGATATGGGAGTCAACAGTTTAGCAGACTATGGGAGACAGCAATTAACAGAATGTAAGAGTCAGCAGTTACCAGAGTATAGGAGACACTAGTCAGCAGGATATGGGAGTCAGGAAAAAGATATGAGAGACAGCATGTAGCTGGATATGGGAGACAGAAATTAGCAGATTCTGGGAGTCAGCAGTTAGCAGAATAAGAGAGTCAGCATTTAGTAAAAAAAAAAAAAGTAAAGATAGTCCCATAGCATTTCAAATGCCGTAGGGGGTGAAGCGTTAGAGACCTCATTATGCTGTGTCATCAGCGTGTGAGGTAGGGTGACCAGTTCCTTTCCTCGCTGCCTTTGCTTCCCAGATTTTCTCTGGTACCCATTTTACGAGGCTGGGTCGACCTCAGGGCCGTATTGGTCGGAAAAAAAATCCCGCTCAGCTGGGGGTTCGAACCCTCGACCATTTGGTTGCTAGACGAGTGCTCTAACCACTACGCTAGCCGGCCCCTACCAGCATTTAGTAGGATATGAAAATGAACAGTTTCACAGAGTAAGACAGCTGACAGTTATTATTATAAGCCGGTGATGCAAGAATTGAAGGCTTAAAGTGAGAACTGAGTGATGCAAATTGCTATCCTGATCGCTGTAGGTAGATTTGCTTATAGAAGCTGGACGTTAATCACCCTCTGATGCTCTGTGCATTGTTTTGATGGTATACATGAGAACACTTTGACGGCAGCACAAGGAAACAGTTTGTTGTGATGATTGGCGCAAGAAAACTGTTTGTTGTGATGGTAGGCACAAGAAAACTGTTTGTTGTGATGGTAGGCACAAGGAAACTATTTGTTGTTGTTATGGTGGGCATAAGAAAACTGCTTGTTATTGTGATGGTTGGCACAAGAAAACTGTTTGCTGTTGTGATGGTTGGCACAAGAAAACTGTTGTTGTGATGGTAAGCACAAGAAAACTGTTTGTTGTTGTGATGGTAAGCAGAAGAAAACTGTTTGCTGTTGTGATGGTTGGCACAAGAAAACTGTTTGTTGTTGTGATGGTAAGCATAAGAAAACTGTTTGCTGTTGTGATGGTAGGCACAAGAAAACTGTTTGTTGTTGTGATGGTAAGCACAAGAAAACTGTTTGTTGTTGTGATGGTAGGCACAAGAAAACTGTTTGTTGTTGTGATGGTAGGCACAAGAAAGCTGTTTGTTGTTTTGATCTTAGTCACAAGAAAACTGTTTGTTGTTCTGATGGTGTCAGAAGAAAACTGTTTGTTGTGATGGTAGGCACAAGAAAACTGTTTGTTGTTGTTATGGTGGGCACAAGAAAACTGTTGTTGTTATGGTTGGCACAAGAAAACTGTTTGTTGTTATGGTAGGCACAAGAAAACTGTTTGTTGTTGTTATGGTGGGCATAAGAAAACTGGTTGTTGTTGCTATGGTGGGCACAATAAAACTGTTGTTGTTATGGTGGGCACAAGAAAACTGTTTGTTGTTATGGTAGGCACAAGAAAACTGTTTGTTATTGTTTTGGTGGGCGTAAGAAAACTGTTTGTTGTTGTGATGGTAAGCACAAGAAAACTGTTTGCTGTTGTGATGGTTGGCACAAGAAAACTGTTTGTTGTTGTGATGGTAAGCACAAGAAAACTGTTTGTTGTTATGATGGTAAGCACAAGAAAACTGTTTGTTGTTGTGATGGTAGGCACAAGAAAACTGTTTGTTGTTTTGATGGTAGTCACAAGAAAACTGTTTGTTGTTCTGATGGTGTCAGAAGAAAACTGTTTATTATGGTGGCACACATAAACAGACTGTCTCTTGTGTTGATGGTACACACGAACAATTTGTCTCTTGTTTTTGTATGCTATACACAAGAAAGCTACCCCCTTGTTCGGATGTAACACACAAGCAAGTCTCCGCCCAGATTGTACGTAAGCGAATGATGTCCTCTCCCCATAAACTGAAGCTTCTCCAGTAAATTCATGCACAAGAGATTTCAACCATGAAAAGCTGTTTGACTGAAATCTCTCAGATATGTTTCTGAGTAATTCAGAACAAATAACAAATATCTATGAACGACAATTGAAACTCCGAGGTAACTTTTTCTGTTGTTGCTGTCCTAAAAGGTTTAAAGGTATGCGAGTGACGACCCCACTGCAGCTTTCCCAGTAAAACTGAATGAGGCCCCAGCGACAAGAGCGAATGTAAGTGACAGGCCAAGATACTTGTAACATTCAGATGCAATGCAGGACAGGCCTCAATGAGCCGGGAGAGTGTGCGTGCTAATATAGGCACTACTTGTAACCTGATACTTTATCGACTCGGCCCGGCGCATGCGCAAGCACTCAGCCTCGTGTTTGTTGTCGCCGAGAGCAGGAGTCCTTGATGAATGGTCGGCCATATGTTGGTTCAGTTCTTGACCGCTACGCACAACAGCCTGAGCGCCAGCACGCATTTAGCCAGTTGACAGTCTTCAGATATGGCTTCATCTGTTTCTTTTGTTGCTGCCGGCTTGTTGTTTCTTTTGTTGCTGCCGGCTTGTTGTTTCTTTTGTTGCTGCCAGCTTGTTGTTTCTTGTTGTTTTTCTTTTCCTTAACAATCCTATTTTTTTTTCTTCCAATATGGCAGATGATGACAGTGTTGTGATGTTTTCATATATATGAGGGGAAGTCACTAAGTAAATCGCAGATAAAAAAGGTAAAGGTGACCCTGTCATGCCTTAGAGGCACATAGGGAAATGGTGTTACTGCTCATATTTTCCTTGACCTGTCAGCACACTAGAGGGTGATATGGTCAGTATCACGCCTGGCCGCCTTTCCTTCCCCAACTCCAGAAGAAGTCGGGTACCCATTTCTACATCTGGGTGACTGGGGTGCCTCCGGATTCGAAACCCCGACCTTCGCCATGAGAGACCAGTGCACTAACCACTTCGCCACTCAGACACCCTAAATCGCAGATGCCTGTTACAAAAAAAATTGCGACAGTAATCTGAAAACTTTAAATTTTTGAACTTACATTATTCCCCTATTTCTCAACGTAATCGCCACCAGCAGTGATACATTTGTCCCATCGTGTAATCAGTGATGCAATACCCATGGCGTAAAATTACGAAGTCCGATTTCTGAACCACATTTTTTGCTTGTTTCCACCTCTTCGTCACTCGAGAATCTTCTCCCGCCAAGGTGTTTTTTTTCAATGGACCAAACAGGTGAAAATCACTTGGAGGTAAGTCACGACTATAGGGTGGATGTTCAAGAACTTCCCAACTCAACTGGCTAATTTTCTCTTGGGTTAACCGAGCCGTATGTGGTCTGGCATTGTCATGAAGGAGAAGCACACCTCTAGTCAGCAGACCAGGACGTTTTCTTCGATTTTTATCCCGTAACATCGACAGAACTTCACACTACGATACAGAATTTACACTGTCACCATACTTCTGGAACTTGGTTAACAACATTTCTTGATAATCCCAGAACACTGTCAGCATAACCTTCCCAGCAGAAGGCGTAATCTTGAATTTTTTTGCGCATGGATGACGAGTGTTTCCAATCCAATGAGACATGTTTTGATTCGGGTTGGTAGTGGTGCACCCAAGATTCGTCTCCAGTAATAATCCTTTGGAGCATTTTTTCACCTTCAAATGAGTAATGACAGGGATGCTGCAATGACAAACCAAATTGGTTCATTTTGTGTTCATCATTCAGATCTCTGGGTACCCAACGTGAGCAAACTTTCCGAAAATTCAATTCCTCGTGCATTATTCTGTAGGGTAAGCCATGTGAACATCCGATTGCACTTGCTACACTGTCTATCGTTACTCGTCTATCAGCTCTGATAATCTCATTCACACGTTGCACAGTCGCTTCTATTGCAACCTAAACAAGACGGACAAGTCGGACTTTGTCAACAATTTCGGTGCGTTCCTGAGAAAATTCTTTTACCCAGTTATAGACCGCTTTACGTGATAAACACTTTTCAGCATAAACTGTAATCATTTCCTTATGAATGTCCTCAACTGAATGTCCTTTAGCCCCCAAAAATCGCACTACATTTCTCTGTTCTTCTTTGGTACACACTAACAGTTGGGTAGCCATTTTGTTATTGCTTTGCGCATACGCATGTAACTCCCAGGGCCCCCTACATACAACTATTATAAAGTTGGATGATGGTACTATCTAAGGATATATTTAAATACTACCTGATAACTGCCACTGATAAAATATTTCAATTTGCGAGTTACTTAGTGACTTCCCCTCGCATATATAGAACAAAATGACTGAAAATATGAACAAATTGTCTCTTGTTTTGATGGTATATTTTGACCAACTGTCTCTTGTTTTGATGGTATGTACAGACCAACTGTTTCTTGTTTTGATGGTATATATATGGGCCAACTGCCTCTTGTTTTGATGGTACATATGGACCAACTGTTTCTTGTTTTAATGGTACATTGGGACCAACTAACTCTTGTTTTGATGAAACATATGGACCACCTGTCTGTGAGGAAGGCGGGCTTTGTCTCTTTGAAATCGGCCATTCAGAGGGTCAACGTTCAACCTACGTCGTGGTTTATTGTCGGGGGCTACCCGTGTATGTATTGCTCACGTGACACGGGATGTGTAGTGAAATGCAGAGCTAGTTGACACTTGTTCGGAGACAGATGGCCGGGTAATGATTTATTTGGGGGAGCTGTATTCGTGGAATATATGGATGTGCAATATTGAAGTTTCTGATATTGTGATTGTGATAAATGAATGTTTCTGCTATGAACCCAAAGTTGCCCGAGCCGTCTCATGTCGTGGAGTATTATTTGTAAGTTGTTGTATGTCAAATGTTGGTTTACTGTGCATGTGGACGTGAAACGTGTTCGGTGTTAGCTGCACTGCATGTATTTTCCACTAGGCCTGAGATATGTACGAATGATACTCCTTAGCATTTGATGATGGATGATTTCATCGACTTCATGGACGCTGCTATATTGTTTATCATATGTTGTTTGTGGGCGCTTATTGTTTGCCAGTGTCATTTGATCATGACTGCACAATGATATAATTTGTTCATTTCACGTGAGTCATAATGTAATAATGTGAAATTGCTCATTTGCATTTGAGTCACTTATTGGTTATTGCAAAAGCACAGGCAATGGCATTGCCACTTTTGAGATGTGATGTCTTGAGATAGCAAGATAATAATATATGTGATACGTATGTGTTGGCTAACGCACAATGTGTTAATAGCTTTTGTGCTTCAAGAGAAAGCCAAGAGCACTGAAGTAGATGTTGAGGATTATTAAGACCGTCACATGAAGTGACGGATGGATTTGTTTATCATGTTTGACTTCATAGGTATTTTCATCTTTGATTTATGTTTGACTTCATAGGTATTTTCATCTTTGATTTATGTTTGACTTCATAGGTATCTTCATCTTTGATTTATGTTTGACTTCATAGGTATCTTCATCTTTGATTTATGTTTGACTTCATAGGTATCTTCATCTTTGATTTATGTTTGATTTCATAGGTATCTTCATCTTTGATTTATGTTTGATTTCATAGGTATTTTCATCTTTAATTTATGTTTGACGTTATTTTGTTTTTGTGAAAACAGTCAGGTTTGTGTCTTTATGTCAGTCTGGTACTGCATGTTACCGCCCATGTTTGCTGATTAAACTTATTAGTAGTTTTTTGCCTCGATCAATATGTGTGATATGAGCGATCATTTGATGTTGGTGGCGAGTGAGGTGGGTTTATGTGTTTGATTTTCTTGGTGTTAGGGAAAGTCAGTTGGGGCAGCAAACTGGACACATATGATAGGGCTAGGAGCTGGGGTGCCGTTGGGGCCCCATGTACGCCTGTGTTTCATATGGGAACTAGAATTAGTTATAAACGGCTAGCAATTTAAGCCAAGGACCAGAGAACCTCTCAGGATAAAGTAAAGATAAAGAGAATAAAGAGAATCAAAATAAAGTTACAGATAATAATAAAAGCACCACTATTTTACATATATCTTGTTTTGATGATACAACTTTCTCTTGTTTTGGTGGCATATATGGATCAACTGTTTCTTGTTTTAATGGTACATATGGATCAACTATCTCTTGTGTTGACGGTACATATACACCAAGTATCTCTTGTTTTGATGGTAAATATGGACCAACTGTCTCTTGTGTTAACGGTACACATAGACCAACTATCTTTTGTGTTGATGGCACATATAGACAGATAGATAGAGGTGTGTGGTAGTTTTACAGAGCGATAGAGGGAGTGAGAAAAGTGAGAAAAAACACACAAAATTAAAAACAAACAACATCCAATATTTCGGCGCTAGCCTTTTTCAAGGATTACATATAAAAACAAACACAACATATAATAATAAAAGAAGAAAAACGAAAATTAAAAACTTAGCTTTGTGGCATCCCTCCTTGTACCCAGTACAACAGAATGCGCCCTAAAGACAAGGCTGGGAAACCACAAAACAAAACAAATTGAACAATCGGATGTTAGCGACGGTGAAAGGGAGAGAACAATAGGGGCTCGGGAAAGAGATCAGGAGGCAATAAATACCTCTAGGCCGCTAGAGGCGAAGGTGGGGTGGGGGTGGGGGAGAAGAAAAGCTGAGAGATAACGTGAAACTGATGACTGAAGAAATGTAGCCAAATGCGCTGGGGCTTAGAAAGTAGAGCATAAATAGCAGAAAATAGGTGGAAATCTAAATACGTTTAAAGGAAGCTAAATATATACTACATATAGACCAGCTATCTCTTGTGTTGACGGTACATATAGATCAACTATCTCTTGTGTTCACGGTACATATAGACCATCTATTGTGTTGACGGTACATATAGACTAACAATCTCTTGTGTTGACGGTATATATAGACTAACAATCTCCTGTGTTGACGGTACATATAGACTAACCATCTCTTGTGTTGACGGTATATATAGACTAACAATCTCCTGTGTTGACGGTACATATAGACTAACCATCTACTGTGTTGACGGTACATATAGACTAACCATCTCTTGTATTGACGGTATATATAGACTAACCATCTCTTGTATTGACGGTACATATAGACTAACCATCTCTTGTGTTGACCGTACATATAGACCATCTCTTGTGTTGACGGTACATACAGACCTCTTGTATTTACGGTACACAAGGACCAACTATCTCTTGTGTTGACGGTAAATAAAAACCAGCTGACTCTTGTTTCGAATGACCACATGAACAACACTATCTAAACATAACAATCTGAACAAAGCTATCTGAATAAAACTGTTATGTGCACTGAAGCCACAACATAAACAATAAAAAAAAACACACGCCCTCTCGGTGTGAAGCTGCAAAGTCAGGCTTCTTCGTAAGATGGAGAGAGACTACATGGCGACCTATCTCATTAAAAAATTACGTCATGACATGTACATCTACGAGGAACTTGGTACATGGCATCAACACCCAACTCTGGCATAAGCGGAGGGTCTTTTTTTTTTTTTGTTTGGTTTGGTCTTTGGTTTGCCTTGTTTGCGTCTTCGAGGAAACTGTTTAGGATTACTGATGTCAGTGGATAAAATTCAAATAAATTATTGACCGGGTTATGATGATTATTCCAATGCCGGAAATTTGGTCGTTTTGCGTTTCGGGCTGAGGCGCTTTTGCCTCAGATTAAAGCCCCCCCCCCTTTTCCACCTATTTAAAAAAAATAAACTCCTTCCTACAGAATTCTGATACGCAAAAAAGCAGTTTCTTTCTTTCTTTTGTTTTGTAACAAATAACGTTGCCAGCACTAATCTCAGTGCTATAGTACACGAAAAAAAAGGAATATTAATTTTGTAATTTTCCGGGCTTTTTCCATAATCCATACTCCGCCCTCTATTCATAAACCGGCCTCCAGGGGGCGAGACGTGATCCTAAATAGAATCCAGATCTGGCATCGAAAAATGAGAACTTTCTAGAATCTTTAACGCTGTCTTGCACTTTTCCCTCGTGTGCGGAGTTGGAGATCGCTCCTTCCACTCGATAATGTTCATGTTGTTGAATAAGTTCTTATATGCTTAGTTTGATGTTGTAGAATAAACTCTTATAGACAGAAATGATTAAAAGCGTAGTTTTATGTTGCTGAGTAAGCTCTTATATGCTTAATTTGATGTTGTTGAATAAACTCTTATAGACAGAAATGATTAAAAGCGTAGTTTTATGTTGCTGAGTAAGCTCTTATATGCTTAGTTTGATGTTGTTGAATAGGCTCTTATATGTTTAGTTTGATGTTGTTGAATAGGCTCTTATATGTTTAGTTTGATGTTGCTGAATAAGCTCTTATATGTTTAGTTTGATGTTGTTGAATAAACTCTTATATGTTTAGTTTGATGTTGTTGAATAAGCTCTTATATGTTTAGTTTGATGTTGTTGAATAAGCTCTTATATGTTTAGTTTGATGTTGTTGAATAAGCTCTTATATGTTTAGTTTGATGTTGCCGAATAAGCTCTTATATGTTTAGTTTGATGTTGTTGAATAAGCTCTTATATGTTTAGTTTGATGTTGTTGAATAAGCTCTTATATGCTTAGTTTGATGTTGTTGAATAAGCTGTTACAGACAGAACAGATTAAAAGCTTCGTTTCGTGTTAAACAAATGAGATTATTTTCTCCCATGGCTGTCAGTATTAAAGAATACGTGATATTTTGGCTAATTTCAGAAGATAAAAGAATACGTGATATTGTTGGCTAATTTCGGAAGATAAAAGGATTACATGACGTTACTGGGTATTTTTTAGAGGAAAAAAAAGAATATAGCTAAGGCTCGAAAAGGTAAAAAATGGAAGACAAAAAAAAAAAAGACGTCTAGTTTGGAGTGGAATGGAAAGTTTTAGCCTGTGCATCAAGATTCTGTGAACTTCATAACTGTTAATGATGATGATGATGATGATATGTCACCAAGTTTACAAGGGACACTTCTATAATATTTATAATGTCTATTTGAAGGTATATAGCAGTGTATGCTCGCCTTTCTTACATGGAGGAGAGCAACAACAACAACAACAACAACAAACTAAATGTTTCTTTTCATCGGTTTTTCACGTTTGTATCTGTTGTGCTGTTTTTGTGTGCGATCACTGAATAATGTTTGTTAGCCGAAATATTGGATTGTTGTATGTCCTTCATTTATATGAGCTCATCTTACTTTCTGCCATCCTTGTTTCTGCCCACTTTACTCATTCTTTCTATCTTTCTTGTAAAACTGAACCATGCACCTGTATGTACCTTCATTACCAGAACTTGTTTTACCACATATTTCTTTTCTGTCAATATCTCTTTAACCACCTTCTCAAATTGAATTCATTTTCTCTTATGCTGTAGTCGTTTTCTTTTTCATCTTCGTTCTCCTTCGGGTCATGTTTATTTTCTCCGGAAATCTGAAACCTTGAAAATTTTCTTCACAATAAAAAAATTACTCTAGTATCTTTCACCTCTCAATTATCTGTATAATCTGCTGTGTTTTCTCTTCTAACAGGAGGATCTTTTTGCTGGTAAATTATATTTACTTTTTCCATTTCATAGCTGTAACCGGATTGGCTGACCTACTTTTCAATGATTGGTTGTCCTTGCTTTATTTTTATTTTGAATGCTCATTTACATAATAAAAGTGTAACTCTGTTTCTTTGTTTCTCATTTGAATATTTTAATCAATATTTAAGACTAGAAGGAAATGGATATTTATTTATTTATTTTTAACCTTGGTATACTGTGCTGGATTGCCAAAGAAAAACATAGGAATTATGTCGGTGTGTTTGAAAAGCATATCAATGGAAACACGATTCCGAGTACTTAAAAGTTATATCGAGCCAATTTTGTTTTATGGATGTGAAGCATGGTCCATGAATAAGAGAGTACAAGGTGAAATGGAGGCCATGGAAATGTGGTTCATAAGAAGGATGTTGAAGAAAACCAATGAAGAAGTCTTAAGAGAGGCTGGAGTTTAAAAGCAAATTATAGCAAAGATCAGAGGTAGACAGGTGAGATTTATAGGACATTTCCAGAAAAGAGGAAAAATGGAACACACTGTGGCAACTGGAAAATTTGAGGAAAGAAGAGACAGAGAAAGACACACACACACACACACACACACACACAGAGAGAGAGAGAGAAATTATTAGATGGGCTGTCAGTGTGGCTAGGAAGAAAGTCACCGGCGACAGGGAATTGTGGAGAGAAATGATCGTCTGCGCCATGCGGCACGGCACTTGATTGATTGATTGATTGATTGAAATTTCTAAGTAAAAATGTTAACATACGTGTTGCAGCTCACAAAAAATGTTGATATTTAATAATGGATCATTAAAAAATTATTTTGCGTAATTTTTTTTCAACAAATTTAACTTTTACTGTCCTCCCATTACTTGATAACATTCCATTCATGAAGACAATGTAAGATAATATTCCATTCACGGAGACAATGTAAGATAATATTCAATTCATGGAGACAATGTAAGATAATATTCCATTCATGGAGATGATAATGTAATATTGAGATCAGGTAATGAGATAAGAAAGCTTGCATTTCTATTTGAAGAACCTTGGCAACTGTGGTTCTTAATGATTTTTTTGTGTGTGGGAGCTGTGGATCACTTTCCACCCTGAGAACAGACAGGCAAGGAGTACCTTTTTTGGTCTGAGAACAGGCATGGAACACCTTTTTAGTCTCAGAAATGGTGTGGAGCACCTTTTTGGTCTGGGAACACACGTGGACCACCTTTCTGGCCTAAGAACATGTGTAGACCTCATTTCCGACCTGAGAACAGGCGTGGACCTCCTTTTCCACCTGAGAACAGGCGTGGACCTCCTTTTCCACCTGAGAACAGGCATGGACCTCCTTTTCTACCTGAGAACAGGCGTGGACCTCCTTTTCCACATGAGAACAGGCGTGGACCTCTCATTTAAAAATAAAACAATACACAGAACCCAGCTGATGCTAAGAATTTTTTTAATTGAGCAAATCCATTTGCTGATCAATCGACCCCAACCCTCACTTCCTCCCGTGGGCTCCTTGAGGGGGGGGGGTCTATGAACCCCAGGTTAAGAACCACTGCTACACAATATGTAAAACTACTGAACATGGATGGAGCTTTAATACAATCGGTAACTTGCAGCAGAAGCTAACATGGGTGGCTGTACGCAGAATAACCGGAAACAGAACTGGACGAATCTGGGTGTAACAGTTAACTGAATGTGGATGAAAAACAGAAAAAGATTGCTGTATTTGGTTGAATGAAATGATGACCAAGGGAGGATAATAAAGGAGTACACTGTCCCTGAAAACATCAAGATAATGAATAAATGAGTGACAATATATCGAAATAAACATGTGCATGAATGCTGATAGATCAGTTTATCAATATCATTGATGGATGGATGGATGGATGGATGGATGGATGGATTGATGGATGGATGGATGGATTGATGGATAATGGATGGATGGATGGATGGATGGATGGGTGGATGGATGGATAATGGATGGATGGATGGATGGATGGATGGATGGGTGGATGGGTGGATGGATGGATGGATGGATGGATGGATGGATGGATGAATGGATGGATGGAAAGACCATTTGCAAGACTGCATATCTTAAGAGAAAAAAGTGTGAACTATTGCACACACAAGTGAAAACAATGTTTTCAAGAATGGGACGCAGGTGGTAAGTCTCTATGTCAAGTCTAAGCAATTACAGTTTAAACCTCCAGTTATTACCACTGTAGAAAGAAAGTATAATGGTAAAAATCCCACCGGGACAATGGTTGAGTGTAAAATGATGAAGGATTCTGGAGCAGTCTGGGTTGAAAAGCAAGAACTGGGACATGGGGAGATGTCAGAACAAATGAATAAGTTTGTTTTTCTCTTTTCTTTATCAACACTTTCGCTGCTGGCGAGATTGATTCTTCAGCTGCCGTGCGGGGGTGAAACTCTTTCCGGCCAATGAAGAAAAATGCGATTAGGGTTGCCGCGCAGCGCCGCAGTGGAAAAGGTGAAGGAAAGGATTAAGTGAAGTAACCAGTAGTCTCGAGGTCAGGACTACTCAAATCACGGTACCTCTGCTCTCGAGGCCGGCTACGTCCTAAATACACAAATACTGGGGCAGATTACCTAAACCGGCTTAACCCAGGGGTTAACTAAGACATTGCTGGCGAGATTCTTCGGCTGCCACGCATGGGGTGAAACTCCTCCCGGCTAATGAAGAAAATGCGATTAGGGTTGCCGGGCGGCGCTGCTGTGAAAAGGTGATGGAACGGATAAAGTGAAGTTTAATCAGTATGTCTAGTAGTCTCGCGGCAATAGCTATTCATACCACATCACCTCTGCTCTAGAGGCTGGCCCTGTACGATATACATCCATACTGGTGAAATATTCCTATACCGGCTTAACACAGGGGTGAAAATTGATGACTACTCATGTCACGGTACCTCCGCTCTAGAGGTCTGTCACGTCCTAAACACGCCCATACTGGGATAACACGCCTAAACCGGCTTAACCCAGGGGTAGAAGTCACTAGTGGCGAGGATTCGTCCTCCTGGACAAAAGTTCTGTCCTAGTCACAACTAGGAAAGGTAGCAGCCACGACCACAAAATGCTGAAGTCGGAGACACTGGATCAGTGCAGTCTAGATAGGCAACCACCTCTCATCTGACGGGGATTTATGCGTATCCTAATCACGCTGAGGTTTTCCGGTGAGAAATTTCAACTCTAGGCTAGATGGGCAACCACCTCTCACCCGGCAGGGATATACTGATATACAAAACACGTCGAGGTTTTCCGGTGAGAAAGCCCAACTCTAAATTAAACTGGTGCACCGAAAACCACGGTGTCACGCAGTCCCGCTTCTGAGACCCACCAAGAATACAGGCCCAAGCCCCGCGATACTCTGTACCTTTTGTACAGAGTATCGGGGATCTCTTGGTGGCCCTTTCGGGGAATATAGGAGGACCACAGGACCTATCTGTGACCACAGGAGTAAATTCAGTAGGATCACGGGGCGGTCTTGGTGGTAGAAGCGAACGAAAAAGAAGAAGAAGATCAACACTTTCTTTCCGATCTGAGTTAAGTCACTTGTTATGAGACTGCCTCCCGCTTATATCCTATTTTTTCTCTCATTCACTAATAGTAATTTATGTAGTGTGCCTCGCCTTACATGTAGATCTTTGGGTGCTCTTTCCTCTGACTCAAAGGTCGGGTATCAGTTTTTAAAACCTGACCTGACTTAAGGGTCGGAATGCCTGTCATAGGCACACAACCGGTCAGGTGAGAAGACAGGTCATAAACATATATACACCTGTCAGGTGAGAAGACAGGTCATAAACACACATCTATCAGGTGAAAAGACAGTTCACAGCCACACACACAAATCTCATGCGAAATGACAGGTCATAAATACATACACATCTATCAGGTGAAATGACAGGTAAAAAACACACACATACACACCTATCAAGTGAAAAGGCAGGTCACAAACACACACCTGTCAGACGAAAAGACTAGACGGGTCACAACCCACACACACCTATCAGGTGAGAAGACAGGTCACAAACACACACACCTGTCAGGTGAGAAGACAGGTCACAAACACACACACCTATCAGGTGAGAAGACATGTCACAACCCACACACACCTATCAGGTGAGAAGACATGTCACAAACACACACCTATCGAGTGAAAAGACATGTCACAAACACACACCCATCAGGTGGGAAGACAGGTCACAAACACACACCTTTTACGAAAGCACGAGAACAGTCCACTTAAGTCTCAGAAAAAGTCTCAGAAGATACATTTAAAGATAATATAAACAAATAAACCACAGTCAGTCAAATATTTAGTTGGTTTGAGCATCTGATTTAAGTGGACAGTCAAGTGATATTCACAAGTCTGAGCATCTGTTTTAAGTGGACAGGCAAATCATATTCACAAGTCTGAGCATCTGTTTTAAGTGGACAGTCAAATGATATTCACAAGTCTGAGCATCTGTTTTAAATGGACAGTCAAATCATATTCACAAGTCTGAGCATCTGATTAAAGTGGACAGTCAAATCATATTCACAAGTCTGAGCATCTGATTAAAGTGGACAGTCAAATCATATTCACGAACATGTTTTACATGCTCTAATGACGTCTCCGTGGAATGGCTGCCATTTATATCAGTCTCAAAATATATGACCCTGTCTGTCTGTTAGCCATGAAAGGAACTAATCAGTGAAATGGTGCTCAATAAAATTCATAATTAATTCATCACTGTCCTCAAAGACGAAAAAAAGTGCCATTATTATCCGTTAACTCTTTGACTCCACAAACAGCGCAGGCAGTGTTGGTAGATCTTGTACACCAACGACCAGGGCAATATTTTGGCGAAGTCTAAATCAAAAGAAAACTAGCACACTTCCAACCCAGTACATATTTTTTAACTTTTAACTTCCTTCTATTTTCTTGTACCAAAATTTCTCATCAAGGTTTATTTTGGCAGAGCATGGGAGTTAACTCGAAGTGAAAGAGTTAAATCCTCACTCGACAGTCTAGAGTCGAGGTTCAAAATTCAGGCTCTGGCATCATTGCGTTTCGGACAGTCTCGTATATGCCCCCCACCCCCTCCATGCCGCAGCATCCATGCTAGAGTATGTTTACTAATAGTTCCCGTCAGGTGTTGGTTGTTTACGACGCGTTTTATGCCGCACAGTTCGGATTTCTTGTCAGCGCCTTTGTCTTAGCTCCGCCATTCTCCTTATAACAACATTGCCCTTCCATTCCTGCTCTTCATTTTCCCGCAGTCTGTCCAATACAGTTTTAGCACTGTCACCCTGGTCTGTTCTCAGTCTGCCCTTTTCTATTTTAGTCTGTCTATCAAGTCTATCCGCCATTTCATTTGCATATTCTCCCACGTGACCTGGACTACGTTTTAATCTACGTTAAATTCATCACGTTTGACTGGAGTAGCAAAACAACTCATTCTTTTCCAAGCAATTCCTTCTCAGTTTTACGAAGTGTATACACTGTGAATCCGTCACAGTGACACCATTAAACAACACCACCAAAGTGTAGCATTACCATCGATGGCACAGAACTTGATAGAATCAAGTACTTAGGAACGATTATAAAAACTGATGAGAAATGTCACAACGAAATAAAAAGCAGACGCGCTCAGGACAAGTCAGCATTCCAGAAAATGAGAAACATCTTGTGCAACGGATCCATATCAATGGAAACAAGATTCCGAGTACTTAAATGTTACATGGAGGCAATTTTGTTTTATGGATGTGAAGCATGGTCTACGAATAAGAGAGTACGAGAAATGGAGGCCACGGAAATATGGTTCATAATAAGGATGTTGAAAGTACCATGGGCAGCTAAGAAAACCAAGGAAGAAGTCTTAAGAGAAGCTGGAGTTAAAAGGCAAATTATAGCAAAGATCAGAGGCAGACAAGCGAGATTTGTAGTACATTTTCTGAAAAGAGGAAAATTGGAACACACTGTGGCAACTGGAAAATTTGAAGGAAAAAGAGACAGAGGAAGACAGAGAGAGAAGTTACTGGATGGGCCGTCAGTGTGGCTAGGAAGAAAGTCACCAGCGGATCTCATAATCAAGCGTAAAGACAGGGAATTGTGGAGAGAAATGATCGCCTACTCCACGCGACAAGGGCACTTGATTGATTGACACCATTAACCATATCATGGACAACTAACCATTCCATTGCCTCTATGACAGCCTCGATTTTCATTCGCATGGTTGATGCAGTGACTTCAAAGCCTCCTGAACCATGTGCAGTCACTCCTCCATTTCGACAGGCAAGTAAAACCCCAACCACTTAAGTTGTTTCGACTCTCCGAGCCATCTGTGTATATCACCGTATCTGAAAAACTACCATGACGCTGGATAAGATCTTGAGCCCAAAATTCAACTGCCCCATGTGCCCAATCCTGACATTCGCAGCCCTCCTGTATAATAACCTTGTTAGCTGAGATCTGTCCTCCACCTGTAACCAATATTCGCCTTCGGCTACCTCATCGAGATCGCAAATTGACATTATTGTATCCCCAGCCTCTCGACAATCGTCAACTCGACAGTCTAGTATTCCGAAATGAACTTCCCTGAGTGTGTGTGTGTGTTTTTTCATTAGCCATAGCCGGTATTTTCAATCAATGTTGTGAACTTTAATGAACAGAAAGGACAGCTTTAAGTACCATAGTTTCAACAGCCTCGAGTACTCGACAATAACTTTGTCTGTTCTTCGTTCGATTGCCAATATCTGATTACTAAAACTAAACGCGTCCATTTTTTTTAAATGCTGTGAAATATCGATAATTGAGTGCCCGTAAACTGCAGTAACGTTTAACCTATTTAAAGGACAATAGGTGCCGTAAATCATAGAACAATTTCCGGCTGCGCTGCCGAAAATCAATCTTTGCTGTAAGTTCTGAAAAACTCGGGGGAAAAAACAAAACATAAAAACCGCCAGCTGTTTCAATGAACGTGATCGATTCGCTACCATAATAACGCTCAATATGTTGTGATGATCGCACAAAAGGTAGGATCAATAACCTGGACAAGAGTGTTATTATGTATTCAAGAGGTATGTTTGCTCCCGTTATTTGAGCGTAATCGGTATTTTGACATGAACTGCTGGTTTAGTAGACGCTAAAAGCATGTGAAGAATGTATTTTATAACTTACTCGAGTACGAGTATCTGTGATCGATTCCTACATTCACAGACGGAGTTTCGGTCCAATATTCCAGCAGTTTCGTGTTCTGACACAAAAAGTGCGCAGGTACATACAGGTGCAAATAAGAATTTTCTTTTTTTTTTCTTTACTTTTATCGGAAATTTTGTCTGTTTTTTTTTTCTCGTTTAACTGAACAAAAGGTGAAGAATTTGGTACTCTCCTTATTACCAGCTAAACAAGATTCGCATTTTGTTCATTTCCAGCCGAACAAAAAGTTCATAGATTTGTAATTCTGTTTCTTTCTAACTGAATACATAATGACTTTTGATTCGTTTTCCGTTCATTCCCATATGAATGAAAAGTTACCAGGTTCATATTCTGTGCTTTCCCATCTGAATAAAAAGTGAACATTTTCGTATTCCAGTGATTTCCACCTTGAACAAAATGTGACCAATTCCGAATTAATTTGATTTTAGACAACAAGGAAGTAATTTTCATGGTCTTCTTGTTCTATTCATTTATAAGTGAAGAGAAAATGTTTTGTTTAAAACTTCAACGGTTTATATTTTAACAAATGTGCTTCTGTTTCCAACTTTAAAGAATATGGCCCTTTTCGGATTTACTTTATTTTCAAGTGCATATTTTCTTTTTAAAAAATTGCGTTATTTTGACAGCAGTTCGTCTAAAAAATATAATTCAGAACTTTTGCCTTCATTTGTTAATGCAATCTTTCTCTTGGAATATGTATGCGTTTCAAGGGTTAAAGAACCTAGTGTGCTATTCTCAACTTCATGCTTTACTACCCAGTTTTTTAAACAAAAATGAACTTAAATAGACTCTGGATTTGGTTTAATGCTTCGTTTTAATATTTACTTTAAACAGACTGCCATTTCTTTCGTTTTCTGCATGTTGTAACTGTTGTGTGAAGTATATGACATGTAAGGAAAGCCGTTAGAAAACTTGGTAAACATTAGAAAATTCAAGGGAGAAAGGAGCCATGGGAGGGCACGCAAAGAAACATCTCATTGGGCCGACCACGTAGCGTGGAAAGATGAAAAGCTTCTGAAATGACTGGGAAACAATCGTACACGCTGGAGAGAAGCAAGTTCGTCAATGTTACCTGGCATGTAATGTAATGTAATATATAACAGATAATTTATCACATGGAAGACTGATAACAATGGTCCTCCAGCTTGCCCATCCTTCATTTTCACAGTCCACCCTGGCATGCACAGGCCAGCCAAGGCCATCTATTTATGTTCTCAACAGATCTGTATCACTGTCGACCTTTTGCTTTTTTTTCCCTCTACTTCTGCCTGTAGTATGGTTTTCATTACTGTATTATGGTCTTTTGATATGACTGTAATATGAGAAGAGTTGGTCGTAGTTTAGAAATTCTGAGGAAAAAACGCACGGACTTAAACATCTGGTGTATGTATAGAAGGAGCTGTGAGTCATGAATGGGAGAAGTGATCGCGCAGTTTGAACCTTAGTTTCTCTCGTACGTTATCTTCCCACCTACATCTCTGTCTACCTCTTGCTCTCGTACGTTATCTTCCCACCTACATCTCTGTCTATCTCTTGCTCTCGTACGTTATCTTCCCACCTACATCTCTGTCTACCTCTTGCTCTCGTACGTTATCTTCCCACCTACATCTCTGTCTACCTCTTGCTCTCGTATGTTATCTTCCCACCTACATCTCTGTCTACCTCTTACTCTCGTACGTTATCTTCCCACATACATCTCTGTCTACCTCTTGCTCTCGTACGTTATCTTCCCACATACATCTCTGTCTACCTCTTGCTCTCGTATGTTATCTTCTCACCTACATCTCTGTCTACCTCTTGCTCTCGTACGTTATCTTCCCACATACATCTCTGTCTACCTCTTGCTCTCGTATGTTATCTTCCCACATACATCTCTGTCTACCTCTTGCTCTCGTATGTTATCTTCTCACCTACATCTCTGTCTACCTCTTGCTCTCGTACGTTATCTTCCCACATACATCTCTGTCTACCTCTTGCTCTCGTATGTTATCTTCTCACCTACATCTCTGTCTACCTCTTGCTCTTGTACGTTATCTTCCCACATACATCTCTGTCTACCTCTTGCTCTCGTATGTTATCTTCCCACCTACATCTCTGTCTACCTCTTGCTCTTTTTCCCTTCCACCTTCTTTCTAGTATGGTTTTCAATATATTATCATGTCGTTTGATGTGGCCAAAGTATTTAGTATTCTCTATTCACATTTCTTTGAGAAGTTCACCTTGCTGCGTAGTCGATCTCTTTCTTGTGTGTTTGTTCTTTTCATTTGGCGCGATTTATGACCTACTTTCTTGTAGATCCACATTTATCTTGCATTTATACTTCTCTCCGACGTTTTGTTTAGAGTGCAGGTTTCTGCTCCAATAGCGTAATACGGAATACATACAACACTTTACAAATCGTATTTTTATTTTATGGACAGATTCCTGGATAACATTTACTTCTTGGTGTTGACTAACATCTCCTATCTTCGGTTAGTACATGCCATAGGTAGTTGTAATTTGTCACTTGTTCCAGTTTTTCTTTGTTTATGGTTATATCCATCTGTGGCTGTTGATCTTTCCTGCTGAACACCATTACTCTGGTCTTTTTTTATATTTATTCTTCGTTTCCATTCTTGACTTACTTTATTCTTCTTATGTATTAGCTTCTGTAGGTTCTGCTAGACTCTCTGCTAGAAGGACTTTATCGATTGGACATCTTAAATTGATATTTCGTCCCCCCTGTGTTCAGTCCTGGTAGTTCTTCTGAGTGTATGAAGATGTTCTCTGCGTACAGGTTGAATCGCCATGGAGACAGAAAACAACCTTGTCTCACTTCCGCTTTACTTGTACGTTTGCTGATGTCACTGTGCCATATCTTACTGATGCTTCCTGCTCCCAGTAGAAATTTGTTATAATTAGGATGTCTTCTGCCATCATGATTTCCTCGAGACATTTTATTAGTCTGTCATACTTCACTCAGTCAAATGCTTTAGTATAATCTATAAAACAGGCGTTTCTGAACTTCCACGTACTTCTCTATCAACTTTCTTATACAAAAAAAAATCGCATATCTTTTTTTTGTGACTATTCTGCTTGAAACAAAAGTGTTCTTCACTGACTTTGTCATCAACTCCTTTTTTTTGGTCCTTTCAATGATGACTTTGATGAGAATTTTAATCACTTGACTCATCAGTCTTATGGTTTCTTGGATAGTACCACAATCTCTGGGTATTTCATTTCCTTGAGATATTATGCCCAAGTTTGTTTATGTTATTAAATATTTCTGTTATTTTGTCAACTCTGAGTACCTTCATTTGATAGAAGGATTGTATTCCAACAGCTGATAGGATTGTACATCAACATTTGATAGAACGATTGTAGTCCAACAGCTGATAGGATTGTACATCAAAATTTGATAGAAGGATTGTACACCAACATGCGATAGTAGGGCTATAAATATACGGTTGACAGAAGGACTGTACATGAAGAGTTGCTGTACTCTGAGGGTTAAGCTGAATGATGTAATCTACTTTTAGACTTTTCTGGTTGTAAGAATAATGATCCTAACCTAGCATAATCTAACCCAAACATTATGCGTATGTAACATTATATGTATGTAACACTATATGTATGTAACATTATATGTATGTAACATTGTGTACAGTTTTAATTCAACTTGCAAGTGCACGAAACAGAATAAAATTTTTTAAAAACTCAACTTTCGTAATAGGTCATTCAGTAAAATATTCTCAATATATTTTTCCCACGGGATCGAACTTGTCCTGTGACGCAATAATTAAAGTAGTCGATTCATCTTCCAATTCAATCTTCTACAACACTGCTAGACGTGGTGGCACTGTACAACAAGAAAATACTCTCCCACTGAACTCGATTTCAATGGAAGCGATTACCGATAATTCGATTTGAACGTATTTACTTACAATCATTAACAAGCCGCTTACGCCACGGAAAAACAAATTGATTGCTTTCAAGCAAAATATGCGACAAATCTGCAAGTAATTACGTAGCCTTCTCCCCCCCCCCCCCCACCCAACACTTCATGTAATTAGTAGCTACAGGAGTGGCATTAAATAAGTTTGTATTTCGATTTTAGGGCTTTTACAATAAACGGATAGTTGATCAAACATATAATATCACATAAACAGATCTCTGGCTTCATTTTAGTTGCTGATCTTTTGAAATACGGAAACCGTATTCGGTTATATATATATATATATATATAAAATATATTATATATATATATGTATATATATAAAATATATATATATACATATATATATACATATATATATATATATCGTATTTATTCAAAGGACTCATATTTTACGAGTCCTGCAGTGCATCCACGTTTCATGAGTCTCACACTGCAGCAACGTCTAGCCAGTCCTCAGCTACATCTGTGTCTTACCAGTCCTACGTCGCACCCCACGCCTTAGCTCCATTGTAATACTCGTAATACAAACATTTCTAAACACGAAAAACTGCATCACGAACCACTTCTGCCCTAGCGTTAATTCTTTTGAAGTTTTTAAGTGACATCTTTTTTCTTCTTCTTTCTCCTCCTCCTCCTCCTTCTCCTCGTCCTCCTCCGTCTTCTTTGCACATTCTCAGACGTCAAGCTGAATACCCTTAAGCAAAGCAGCACTTCGCCTTGGATTGCCCGCATCGTCAATCAGCTTTCTCTGCACTGGTACTGAAGATGACCACTTGTGCCTTCTTTGCTCTTAATATGCAGGCCAATCCTTGCAGGAGATGCTGGGCTGTTCACAGTTTCACAGGTGGACTCATCAGAATTAACTCTTTGAGACATGTTATACATGTGACATTTCAATCTGTCGTTGCCTGAGTCTGACAGTCGTGGCCTGCTCTTCCTTGTCTAGATGATCCCATTCATCCATGTCCTTGATCTGCGATCGACTAAGCAATCACCGTCCGGTACGCCCTGTGGCGTCTTGCAGGGCAGCAGCAAACTCTCTCCGCCTCTCATGGTCTGTGGCCAGCCTTTGTATTGTGCCCCGCTGGATTGCATGTTACTCATCGTTGCTCTACAGTTCTTGGCCACGTAGCCTTGGGTCTTCTTCTCTTTCTCTTTCCCCCGGCATTTTCCTGGTGTCTCTTCGGAGCACATGACCAACCCATTTTTTTTACTGTTACGACAAGCCTATCTTCTAGTTCACACTGGGCAACCAGGTCTCTATTATTTTTTGTCTGTGGCCAGTAAATATTTAACATCTTTCTGGGGCAGGTTGTGTGGAACGAGGATAATTTGGTTTTCAGTTGTTCCCCAGCATTCTGCTCCGAGTATGAATAACATGCAACTTTGGTACAGTTTTACTTTGGTTCTAGTATCGTACTGAGAAGACTTCCAGATGTTTCTAAGATTAATAAAATCTGTTCTTGCTCTATTTAGTTAGTTAATGATAGTTACGTAATATACTGTTAAAAAAAGAAACGCAACAAGTACGATGTTGCGATTTAAACTGAAGTTTGCTGATCAGACAAGGGCAAATTGCCTGAAACGTTCACTTGGACATCAACTTCACGTGCTGACTTGAATTGTACCGAGCAGATCATTCATGAGCACAAAAAAGCGAAACTATATTAATAACTCATGACAGGTTCATGAGAATCCCGTGAAACTTACTGAACACAAAACTCACTGACCATGTTATTGAACGCCCATAAAAGATTGACGCTCCTAGAATCAATTCATTTGAAAATTCAATGCGCAAGTATGGCTCATCTCACTACAGAATAACGACTCATCATCATTGAACGTTTACAGAATCACAAAGTGTAGTGGCCAGACACTTTAATGTAGTTAGAAGAACCATTAGTCGCCTTTGGAGACGGTTTCAAGAAACTGGCTCACTTGCAGACCGGCCGCGCAGTGGAAGACCCATAGTCACAACTCCTGCCGAAGATCGCTTCATACGGCTGTGTCACCTCAGGAATCGATTTTGCATCTGCGTCCTCAACAGTCCCGTTAATGACAGCAGCTCGTCGAATATCGGATCAAACCGTCAGGAACCGGCTGCACGACGCTGGTCTTTGGGCTGGAAGACCCTACAGAGTTCCTGTTCTTACGGACCGGCATCGCCAGAACAGACTGCAGTGGGCGAACCAGCATCGTCAATGGACAGTTGTGAATGATTGGAGAAGGGCTTGGTTTAGTGATGAATCATTCTTTCTGCTCTAGCGACACGATAGACAGGTAAGAGTTTACCACAGAGTCCATGAGCGCTACGCCCAGAACTGCGTGGATGAGGCTCCCCCACATGGTGGTGGATTTGTACTGGTGTGGGGGACGATCAACTTCATGGGAAGAAGTGACCTGGTGCAAATTGAAGGGCGCCTGAATGCCCAACGATACGTCGCTGAAATTCTTCGTCCTCACTTCCTTCCACTTCTGGCTGCACCAGGGTCGATTTTTTCAGCAGCATAACGCTCGACCTCATGTGGCACACCTCACCACTCAGTTTCTCGCTGACAACAACGTCCAGACCATTCCGTGGCCATCCATGTCATCAGACATGAACCCAATAGAACACTTATGGGATGAACTCAACAGACAAGTCCGCTAGCGAGACGTGGTGCCAACCAGTCTCCGACAGTTGTATATTGCACTGTGGGAAGAGTGGGCAGCCATCCCACAACAACAGATCCAACGGGTAACCGGATCCATGTCAAGGAGATGTCGTTCTCTGATACAGGTCAGATGAGGCCATACACGTTTCTGAAATGGAGGCCTCAGTCGCAAAGAATAAAAGTCCAAACCAAATTTAATGAACATCATTTCATTGTTAAAGTCTTAAAGTTTCTTCATGCCAAGATTGAAACATTAATTCCGTAAAATAAAATTTTGATACAAGTTTGAAACGTGGTGTCCATTACGACTACCGTAGTGTTGCGTTTCTTTTTTTTGAATAGTATATAACATTCCTCGCTCAGGGAGCCACGGAGCGGGTTTTTTTTATCAGGGAGCCACGGAGCGTTTTTTTTTATCAGGGAGCCACGGAGCGGTTTTTTTATCAGGGAGCCACGGAGCGGTTTTTTTATCAGGGAGCCACGGAGCGGTTTTTTTGTGTATCAGGGAGCCACGGAGCGGTTTTTTTATCAGGGAGCCACGGAGCGGTTTTTTTTTTTTAATCAGGGAGCCACGGAGCGGTTTTTTTTATCAAGGAGCCACGGAGCGGTTTTTTTTTTTTAATCAGGGAGCCACGGAGCGGTTTTTTTGTTTACGTGAAACAACGTCGAATACTATCTATATAAATACGTAAAATTATTTGTAAAAACCAGTCAGGAACCACTATTATTTGATCACTAGCAAAGACTGAGAGATACTCAACCCACCTGTGCGTCAGTCCGTGTAGTAAAGGCCGAGTGTCTTATTCTGATTAAATGCAGCATCTATGTGTGTTGAAAGTAGACTATGCGACACTTACATGAGCAGCCCGTTCTAGCCACAGAGACTGTAATATATAGACATGTCTGTGACAGATTTTGTCGGCGACTGCCATGTCCATGAACTTAGGGTACAGACGGAGACATTGGCGAATAAAACACTCGTGGAGGGCTAGAATTCGTGGGAATGAATGCTGTGGTTAATATAGCGATTGTTGAGGAGCTGAAGGTAGTAGCGAATATAGCAATTGTTGAGAAGTTGAAGGTAGTGAGTAATACAGCAATTGTTGAGAAGATGAAGATAGTGATGAATATCATAGTTGTTGAGAATTTCAAGGTAGTGGTGAATAATAGCGGTTGTTGAGGAACTGAAGATAGTGACGAATATAACAGTAGATGGGGATTGAAGGTAGTGCGAATATAGCAGTTGGTTACGATTTTGAATGTTGTAACGAATATAACAATTGCTGAGAAGTTGAAGGTTGTGATGAAATATAGGTCTTTTTGGAGAGTTGAAGATAGAAGTGATTATAGGGCTTGTTGGAGAGTTGAAGGTAGAAGTGAATATAGGTCTTGTTGGAGAGTTGAAGGTAGTGGTGAATATAGGTCTTGTTGGAGAGTTGAAGGTAGTGGTGAATATAGTTCTTGTTGGAGAGTTGAAGGTAGTGGTGAATATAGTTCTTGTTGGAGAGTTGAAGGTAGTGGTGAATATAGGTCTTGTTGGTGACTTGAAGGTAGTGGTGAATATATTTTATATCTTATATCCTTCCCGTGCCGTTAAACGTCACATAGGGCTTGCAAGGTAGTTCGCCAATTTTTCCTGTCTTCGGCGAGTCTTTCAACTTCATCAAAGGATTTTATGCCTGTTAATTTGGGCTCTCTTAACAATGTCCTCTTCAGAGTTTCACGCAGTCTGCCTTTTTTTCTCTGGCATGTTGTGTTCCATTTTATAGCTTGTTTTGGGATTCTCTGACTGCTTCTTCTCATCACGTGACCAACATATGACCATCTCCTTTTCCTGATCACCCATGAGACTGGTTGTTGTTTAGTCATCTGTCTTATCTCTGCATTGTTCTTGAATTCGTTCGACTTGATGCAGAATATTTTCCATAGGCATTTGTTTTCAAAAGAGTCTAATTTGTTGTCTATTTCTTTAGCTGTTTTCCAGCTTTCGCATTTATAAATGAGGGTGGATATTACATTTGAACTGAATAATCTTAACTTGGTTTTTGTGCTTATAACGTTTGAATGCCATATGTTGTCAAGATCCTTGAAGATCTTTGCAGCTTTCGCAATTCTAGTTCTAACTTCCTTTCTGGTGTCACCATCCTGGTCTATGTAGCTGCCAAGGTATGCAAATTTGCATACCTTGACAGTGGTGAATATAGCAGTTGGGAAATTTGACGTTGATACATATTGCACCTGTGAAGCAATTAGAGACATTGACGAATGTAAAACTTGTGAAGAAATTAGAGACATTAACGAATATAAAACTTGTGAAGCAATTAGAGACATTAACGAATGTAGAACTTGTGAAGCAATTAGAGACATTGACGAATGTAAAACTTGTGAAGAAATTAGAGACATTAACGAATATAAAACTTGTGAAGTAATTAGAGGCATTGACGAATGTAGAACTTGTGAAGCAATTAGAGACATTGACGAATGTAAAACTTGTGAAGAAATTAGAGACATTAACGAATATAAAACTTGTGAAGTAATTAGAGGCATTGACGAATGTAGAACTTGTGAAGCAATTAGAGACATTGACGAATGTAAAACTTGTGAAGAAATTAGAGACATTAACGAATATAAAACTTGTGAAGTAATTAGAGGCATTGACGAATGTAGAACTTGTGAAGCAATTAGAGACATTGACGAATGTAAAACTTGTGAAGCAATCAGAGACATTGACAAATGTAAAACTTGTGAAGGGGATGAAGACAGTGACGAATATAGCACTTGCTAAAGAAAAAAAGACAGCAGCAAATATAGCACTTGCTACAAAATAAAAAACAGCAACGAATATAGCACTTGCTAAAGAAAAAAACAGCAGCACATATAGCACTTTCTAAAGAATTTTTAAAAACAGCAGCATATATAGCACTTGATAAAGAATAAAAAACAGAGCAAATATAGCACTTGGTAAATAATTTTAAAAAGCTGCAGCAAATATAGCGCTTAATGAAGGAGTTGAACGTTTTAGCCAGAACAGAACGTGTGGAGAAGTCGAAGATGTATATAGTCCCTATAGCAGTATATAGATTTATAGTAGAATATCTCTCTCTCTCTGAACCTTAAGTGCCCAGGGCACATGGGGCTTCCGCAGGGGTTTTCCACAAATGCCTGTCTTTCGCCTTTTTTTCTGCTCTTGCCCAGGTGAGCCCTCTATTGCTCAACATCCTTTCTGTTGTTCTTCTCCATGTCTCTTTTGGTCTACCCTTACTTCTGCTCCCCTGTGGTGTCCATCTTAGTGCTATTTTTGGTAGTGAGTTGTCAGTCATTCGGAGCACATGTCCCAACCATCGCCAGCGTCTTTCCTCAATAATTGTTGTCAGTGGTTTCATCTGCATTTCTGCCAATAAAATGTTATTTCTTATGGTGTTTGGCCAAAATATTTTTTTAATTCTACGTAAACATTTAGTCTGGAAAGAATTCAACTTGTTTTCTATGGTTTTGGTGATTTTCCAGCATTCACTTCCATAGAGTAGTACACTTAGAACATTACTCTTAAATATCCTGATTTTCATATTTATGCTTAGTTTATTTGATTTCCATATATTCTGTAGCATTGCAAAAGCCTGGTTTGCTCTAGTAAGTCTGCTGTTGATGTCCTCTGTGCTGTCTCCATTTTCTACTACTCTGCTGCCAAGGTATACAAATTCGTTGACCTCCTCCACTAACTTGTTATCTACTCTGAGTACATTTCTGTTGTTCACATTTTGCTTCATTAACTTTGTCTTTCCTACATTGATCTTTAGTCCTATGTTGTTTGCATTCTGGGTTAACTTGTTTATTTTATCTTGCATATCTGCTTGATAATAGACAAATGATAGTAGAATATAGTTCACACGAAAGTATGCTCAAAGACACTGGCGTATGAAGCTCTACTGCTACAGTAAGTCACCAAATGTTTAGTCTGATCCCGGCAGCAAGGGACACAAAGAAAGTCGCTGGCCTCCAGCTAATGAAAATTGAAAGCCAGACTCCGAACTGTAGTCAGACAGAAATCCAACAGTCTGGGTACCCACAAGAAAAAGCAGCGCACTAATATGATTAGTGGGTCTAATACAGTTTCAGATCGGTTAGACCTATACTTTCCTCATCGGTTCTCCCGCACTGAAAGGTTTTAATGTCGCTTGCTTCTCCCTCAAGTCTCCTGGCCATTAATTTTGCTTGGGCTTTTGTTTTTGCAGGCTGTCTGAGTTTTGTGGTCTGGAAAGAGCACAGTTTACTGACTCGCGTCTCTGAGTTGATTGATACTGACGTGCGTCATGGTAATATTATCAGCGAGAGAGAAGGAGAAACAAAAAAATGGCTGTATTATGATAAAGAACGTCTGTCGCTGCTGGCTGAACGTAGCTTGTCCAGGAAGGGATCAAGCTTTTTTCTTCTTTCAAGGCGCTTCTGGTTACCCCGGATGTCCTCCCTCACATTGGGTAGCAGGGTAAAGGCTCGACATAGCGGTGGAGGCTGCTGAGAAACTTGCCTCTTCGAACCACTCCGACTATTAAAGAAAGCCGTAACCATCCATTCTCATTTTAGCATGCTGCCTCAGCAGCGCTATCGCAGCGTCGACCGCAGAGAACAAACAGTTACAGTTCTTGATCACCAGGCTAAGCAAAGCAGTGACATAAACTGCGCGCATAGTTAACATAAATTCTTACACAAAGTAGTTGTATAAAGTGTGCGAATAGTTAACATAGATTTTACGAGATAGTAATTGCATAAAGTGTTAACATAGATTTTAAGACAAAGTAGTTACACAAGCAGTATAGTTATCATATATTTTACGACAAAATACTTACACAAACAGTATAGTTAACATATATTTTACTACAAAGTAGTTACATAAACAGTATAATTAACACATATTTTAGAACAAATTAGTTATATAAACAGTATAGTTAACTATATTCTACAAGAAATCATCGACATAAACTGAACAGTTATCACATATTCTATGACAAGACAGTCACACGAGCACTGAATGGTTCATATGGTTTCTAGATCAAGGTAATCTGCCAATAGAGTGCATTAAGATGGGCGGTCAACCACGTCGCGGGCATACTTAAATCTTGGCCGCCCTGTAATGTAATCAATAATTAGGGCATAAGTTTACTACTATACACGAAGCACTGCATTAAAGCTGTGATATCAGAATGTATAAACTATGAAAAGTAACAAGCTTCCCAAAGAAGTATTCAGGAGAAAGCCTGTTACTCCATCTGACAGAGTTAAGTTAGTACTGTCTTTCACCCGCATGGTCAGATGGTTAAGAACATTCTTTATCGTCATCTGTCGCTAATCCAACCCGACCCCGACACTCGCGACATCTTCTCCGACCCATCCCTGTTGGCATACAAACGTGAGACGAACCTTAAGGACATCCTCGTCCACAGCAACTTGAAGCACAGTCTTACATATATTGGCACCAGAAAATGTAACCGCTCCCGCTGTGTTACCTGCCCGGTAGTCTGGGAAACAAAAATGATCACCTTTCCCAAAACTATCCTCACTCTTCATGAGGGATTCACATGCGAGTTCCGTAATGTGATATATGTCATCGTTTGCAAAAAAGATGCAGGATAACATATATTGGTGAGACTGGCCTCAGATTAGAGACCGCATGCAAAAACATCTGTACGACATCGCCCAGCATGCTTCGAAACCAGTCCCAAATCATTTCAATGACCCCAACCACAGAGGCAAATCTGATTTTCTGTTAACAGCCATCAAACAATGTCAAGCAGATGACAAAAGCCGCCTAGCGCTTGAGAACCGTTGCATTCAAAAGTATGGGACGCTGGAGCCACACGAGTTAAACTCGCTGTTCAGCTACACTAAACATTCTCTTCAATTACCATAGTACCTCTCAGCTAAACTCTACCCTTTTCTTCTTGTCACACATAGTTCAAAACCTCACAGCATCCACTATGCAACCCCTCTTCCCCAATCATCTATTTCACCTTCTCCTGGCTAGGTCATCATTATATCACTCTCTCTCCCCTCCACGGTTCCCCATCCACCAACCCCAGTTACAACCCACCGACCATATATCACAGGTCTCCACTTAAACAGTCTCCACGTTCTACTAAATCCATTCCTGACACACACACACACACACACACACACCGCCGGACAAGCCACATCTTACAATTTACACCTAAGTAATACAGCTGCTCCTACTTTTTTCCTAGTTTATACATTCTGTAATGTAATCAGTGCTACAGATGTCTCTCACTTAATCTATAACATGTCTTGTCCTCGTGTGCGCAGGAGGACTTCTAGAGGACAGTGATTTCCTGACACGCTAATGGAAAAGTCGCGTGTTGGATGAGCGATCCGAGCGCGCCCACACCAGAGAAGTGCGTCTTGGTGACCTGGGGTGTGAAAGGGCCGTTAGGATCGATGAAGATCTTGACGCGTGATCTATCGGTTTACTTCTCAAACATTTCTCCTTCTCTCAGTGCTAGGCGCTTACTCTCTACTTTCGTCCGTCCTCTCCCCAGCCGTCCTCATGTCCCCAGTCCACTTCATCCCGCGACAGACAGTCTCATGAAAGCTTTATGTTAGCAAACGGTTGCGAAGGTTACCGGTCATAACGCAATATCTATCTATCTATCTATCTATCTATCTATCTATCTATCTATCTATCTATCTATCTATCTATCTATCTATCTATCTATCTATCTATCCATCCATCCATCCATCCATCCATCCATCCATCTATCTATCTATCTATCTATCTATCTATCTATCTATCTATCTATCTATCTATCTATCTATCTATCTATCTATCTATCTATCTATCTATCTATCTATCTATCTATCTATCCATCCACCCACCCACCCACCCACCCACCCACTTATCTATCTATCTATCTATCTATCTATCTATCTATCTATCTATCTATCTATCTATCTATCTATCTATCTATCTATCTATCTATCTATCTATCTATCTATCTATCTATCTATCTATCTATTTGCTCATATACTCAGAAGCTAGCACCAGGTAAAAATTCACATGTAAGCAATGATGACCTTACTATTTGAATGTAAACAATGATGACCTTACTATTTGAATGTAAACAATGATGACCTTACAATTTGGAGGTAAGCAATGACGACAGTAGTACTTGGACGTGGGTTTATTAGTAGTTTGAGAAAACTTTCCCACTTTCTTGTCGTGAATTTATAAAGTGGTTGCTTCACCCCTTCGGTCTAGCCACAATGGGCGTGACTCGACTTGTTCCTCAAGGTAGGGGACCCTGTCTAGAAGCTTGCACGTCGCGTCGGCCTAATAGACTTCAAGCAAGTCAGGGCAGCCATTCACCGTGCTACTCAGTATCTGTGGCTCGAAATCGACGGGGCTTAGCCTTCAAAGAACTAACGTTTTCGTTCAACGCACAGATCCACCAATAACTAATCTATATCGATTTGTGCTTTGTACTATATTTTCCAGTGCTTTCCCGCCTTTCTGTTTATGAAAGCACTTACATCTTCCCAGCGAAAATATAATCTCGGCTACTTGGCTTATAAAACCGAACGATTTCAGAAAAAGAAATAAAAGCGAGAAATCAAATCGTGTTATGGCTATGATGAAATAAATTTGTTATTTTGCCACGCGCTGTAAACGTTTATGCGATTCCGTGCTAACGCAACACATTAATGTCTGTATATGGGTGGGTTATCTTGACTTTATGTCAAGTTTGCGTGTTATGTTATCAGAAATCATGTCGGAGGTGTGGGACAAGCCATATTTTGGGTTTATATATGTAATGTCTTACAGCATGACCTGAACAACAGAAGTAACAGTCTTACAACTTGACCTGAACAACAGAAATACCTGTCTTACGGCATGACGCGAACAACAGAAATAATAGTCTTACAACATGACCTGAACAACAGAAATACCTGTCTTACAACTTGACCTGAACAACAGAAATAACAGTCTTACAACATGACCTGAACAACAGAAATAACAGTCTTACAGCATGACCTGAACAACAGAAATAACAGTCTTACAACATGACATGAACAACAGAAATAATAGTCTTACAACATGACCTGAACAACAGAAATAATAGTCTTACAACATGACATGAACAACAGAAATAATAGTCTTACAACATGACCTGAACAACAGAAATACCTGTCTTACAACTTGACCTGAACAACAGAAATAACAGTCTTACAACATGACCTGAACAACAGAAATAACAGTCTTACAGCATGACCTGAACAACAGAAATAAAAGACTTACAGCATCACCCGAATGACAGAAATAACAATCTTACAACGGAAGAGCAACAGAAACATAGATATACGTTATAAAATGGCCACTATTTGGAAAGAAACTGGACTCGTCAGCTATAAGTATGGTCTCCTGCATCAACACACCATAACTATACAGAACAGCCTGTACTGAGACATGAACCCACGTGACATCAACTGCCTGCAGTCTCCTGTACGGCAATGCTAACGTCATCAACAATAACTCGCTTTCAGGACACTGTACAAGCTCTCCGTGAATCAACATGGCGGGGAGAAAAGTTGAATCTGCATATCATATAGAAGATATTGACCGTGCCTGGCTGTGTGGATTATATAATAAATAATGCATCAAGCAAATAAAGTCAGCGTCTGTTATTCATTACCATAAATCAGACTATTAAGGATAAATGTCTGCTGTCTGTTATATTTGACTTGAGAGCTGGCCGAGAGGGAAATTAATTTCTAGAATAGGTGTGTGAATTGGAATCTCAGTCAGTTATGGTCATTGTTGCTGTAACAGAAGAGTTATTGCGATATATTGTAGCTTGTAACAGCGTTGTTCGCGCAGCTTCGGCGGTGTAACTGTAAGAAAGTTGTGTTTTGATTAATTTTGAACATAAAAATACTGAAATGTAAACAGAGAGTGTGACTTTCTTTCTTTCTTTCTTTCTTATGTTTTTGTTTTGTCAGGTTCCGCAGCATTTACCGCCTTCACAAAACTTAGAAGCTGAAAGTCCGCGTTGCAGGATTGTCCGCTCAGTTTCTACCTATCTCTAGTAGCAAGGTTCCGCAGCATTTACCGGCTTCACAAAACTTACAAAACTTAAGCTGAAAGTCCGCGTTGCAGGATTGTTCGCTCAGTTTCTACCTATCTCTAGTAGCAAGGTTCCGCAGCATTTACCGGATTTCACAAAACTTAGAAGCTGAAAGTCCGCGTTGCAGGATTGTCTGCACAGTTCCTATCTATCTCTAGTAGTAAGGTTCTGCAGCAAACGCTGTCTTTAAAACTCTGAGATGCTATGAGTTTTCTGTGCAGGATTGCCCGGTTTTGTCTTATCTCCAGACAAAGAACTGCTGTATCGATTCGGACGGGTTAGCAGGACTTAGATTGTGTCACACAGTTCGTAACGGTAGCGGAACTTTCTAAGCAGCCTGTTGCTCGGCCTCCTTGAAGAATTACAGAAATTCAGATTTGTCTATTTATGGTATAATGTTTTCGTTACTGGACGTTCGCCAGTGAAAAACTGTAAAGAAAAAACATTCCCACTGTCATCTACTGAGAGGCTACAACAACAACAACAACAACAACATAAACAATAGCAACAGCAACATTAGTAACATAAACAATAGCAACAGCAACGTTAGTAACGTAAACAATAGTAACGGCAACGTTAGTAACGTAATCAGTGGCAACAACAGCTTAGTAATATAAACAATAGCAACATTAACTTTAATAACATAAACAATAGCAACAAGAACGTTTATAACACAAACAATAGCAGCAGCAACGTTAGTAACATAAATATAACAACAACGATGACGACGATTGTAGCAACTGAAACAATAACAACAGCAGCAATAACAATAACCACACCAGCAACAACAACAAAAAATCATGAACAAGCAAGAGGAACATAAAAAGGAGCAACAACAAAAAAAAAAGGATAGCCACAGCGCAGTAATAAACAGCGGAAGCAGCGCCAACAACAGTAATAGCAACATTTGCAACAAAAATAGCAACAACAAGAACAACAACACGGCGGCAACAATAACAATAGCAACAGGTGTTCTTGCGTCGACCACAGCATTCAATTGCTCCCAACGCGAAACAAATGAGGCCACTTCTGATGTGAACATTTCACAGCATCTGGGCTGGGGAAATTAGAGGAAATTACTCCTCGCTGGAGGCTTCAAAAATGTAGGCGAAGAAGAGAGGAGAAAGAGAAACTACTGCGATTAATCTTAATCTCTACAGTACTCCAGATATTTCACATCGTTGCTTCGCATGGGCTAACTATTCTCTGGAGGTTTGTTGCTGTAGATACGGCTTTCTGTCCGTTTTGGTGCTACAGTCAGGATTTGATAGATGCTCAGTGCTATACTTGAGGTTTCTGTTCTACAATCTTCTAGATGTTTGTAGCTGCTTACTCAACTTTATCGAGGTTTGTTGCTGTAGGGAAAGTTTTCTTGAAGTTTGTTGCTGTAGGGAAAGTTTTCTTGAGGTTTATTGCTGTAATGAAAGTTTTCTTGAGGTTTGTTGTTGTAGGGAATGTTTTCTTGAGGTTTGTTGCTGTAGACAGTTCTCTTGAGGTTTGCTGCCGTTGGGAAAGTTTTCTTGAGGTCTGTTGGTGTGTGGAAAGTTTTCTTGAGGTTTGTAGTGTGGAAAGTTTCTTGAGGTTTGTTGCTGTAGGTAAAGTTTTCTTGAGGTTTGTAGTGTGGAAAGTTTTCTTGAGGTTTGTTGCTGTAGATAAAGTTTTATTGAGGTTTGTTGCTGTAGGGAAAAATTTTTTTAGGTTTGTTGATGTAGACACAGTTTTCTTGAGGTTTGTTATTATAGACACTTTTCTTGAGGTTTGTTGCTGTAGGAAGTTGTTTTTTTTTAAAAATCCGTGCTCTGATAGGATTGAAGAAATCAATGCTCCAGAAATACATTTTTTTCTGCTGTCAATACTTGTCATATTTCTAAAGGCCAGTAGACATATAGAACAATAGAAGAATTAACCGCAGAAAGAGAACTGACATAAATTTCGGGTAGTTTTTGTCTTATGCCTTGCAACACGTGACACGGAATGGGAGTTTTCCATTATCCAAATCATGAACAAATCTCCCAAAGCTCTCGCTATTTCTGCCTTTCCTTGTTGTTTTAATCACAAGGACGGGTGCTGAAGTGACAATGGCTTAAGCAAGAAAGAAAGGATGAAAGAAGAAAAGAGTTAAGAATGAAATAAAGGAAAGAAAGAAAGGAACTAAAGAGAGAAATACATACTTAAATAAATAAAGAAAGAAAGAAAAAAGGAACTAAAGAGAGAAATATATTAATTAAATAAAGGAGGGGACTGAAGAGAGAAATAAAGAAAGAAAGAAAGAAAAAAAAGAAAAGAAAAGAAGGAAGGAACTAAGAAAGAAAGAAAAGAAAGAAGAAAGGAACTAAAGAAAGAAATAAAGGAAGAAAGAACTAACAGAGAGGGAACATAAATCAACCAGTAAATGTTGATACTCCGCAGTTTTCTATTATTACAGCCGCCTAGAATTTGGCGTAAACATCAAGCTACCATGACAAGGTCTAGAAAGGCTGTAGCTCCTTGCAGGCAACAGATCAAGAAGTTTGTCTAGTTTTATCTCTGTGTAACTGTGACCAGATAAATCACGGATTTTAAAATGTGGAACTACGAGAGATTTGTTGATTTCAACCCTTGTTTTCTGAAGCATCTGACTAGATTTTTGTGTGTGTGTGGATTAGAAACTTTTCCCGTAAATCTTTCACGCTGTCAGATTTGGCAAAGCTCAACCCCCAGGCAGGGATTTCAGTGTGCCCTTCTAACAGCCTCTGCAACAAAAACTCTTTTAACATCATCAGTGTTTGCTTGCGTGTATTATTTCTCCTCCTCCTCCTCTCTCTCTCTCTCTCTGTCTCATATTCTCTCCCTCATTGTTTTGTCTATCTTTTCTTTTCTCCATCTTTCATTCCTCATCCTCCTGTTTCTGTTTCCTCTTCTCTTTTCTCATCCTTTGTTTTCATCTCGTGTCTTTCTTTTTTCCTTTCTGTCCCGTCTTTCTCTCTCTTTTCTCTCTCTCTCCTCTCTCTCATTATTTCGTCCATCTCTTCTTTTGTCCATCTTTCTTTCCTCACCCCTGTGTTTCTGTTTCTTCTTCTCTTTTCTCATCCTTTGTTTTCCTCTCGTGTCTTTCTTTTTCCTTTCTGTCCCTTATTTCTCGCTCTTTCCCCCTCTCCCCCTCGCTCTCTCTCTCTCTCACACACACATACACACATCTTCTCTTCTTTCTCTTTCTCTTATCCTCTCTTTTTTCTCTGTCTTTTCCCTTTTTGTCTCCATATCATCCTGCTTGCTATTCTCTGAAGTGTGCTTTCTCTTGCACCCATCTCAACCTTTCTACATTGAACTGCCTTTCTAACTACGTACATACAAGCTGCGGACCACTTTCTTATATGTAACTATCTGATTACCCGGCGTTGCCCGGATATTTATTTATCCCAATCGTCTATGAGACAGGAAAAGGAATGAATTCTATCTATAGTGTAAACTCGAAGTAATTTTATCTACAGGTATTTAAGTATAAGTGCAGTATTCAAATTATAGAGTAAAGTCTTTTGCAAATTCACTGTAATATTAATTTAACTCACAACTTGATTATAAACAACATTTTTAGTTTCACCTCCAGGAGCAAGAATAAATAAATTCTTTGGTGAACCCACCCTTGAGCAAGCAACATACAGCTGTCCGGGGAGAAACGTGGTGACCTCAAATCCACTCCACAGTATTTAATAGACTGCACCTGTGACTTGTTGATCGTGATCGAGAACGCAAGTCTCACTGGAATTTGCAAACTCTTAAGGTTAACAGGGAGATCCGTCGGAATGAGTGGTATACGTAGGATAAAAACTGTTCCACCCTCTCCTTTCCTTTTAAGATAGTCGCTTCAATTCATTATCTCGAAATATTTATCGAGTAAGATGTATGTGCTGTCAGTGGGCTTCACTCTAGAATGTTCGAGTACACAACTCAATGGTGTTTCTTAATTGCTTGAATTAGTCCCCATTGCCTATGTATGTTAGAATATTAGTTGTGTCAGAACTCCTAAGGTATATTTACATTCATACGCCCTTTGACCTATACTTATGGCGCCATTAATACCATCTTATATAGACGCTAAATACATTATTCTTTGATTTATTACAGTATTTAAATCTACCTGAAACTAAGAACAATTTTCTGTTCCACATATAAAATGCGCAAGAGCAGTGAAAAGCAAAAGGCGCACTCTCACTCAGCAATGAAACATATTATAAAGTACAATAAAACGCTAATATAAACGTAAGGAAATAGTAGGAAACACTTACACAATCAACTAAAAGAGCAAAGTTAAAATTTAAAACTTACATCTGTGTAGAAATATAAAACTCTTCACGGAAAAAAAACAGTATTAATGAACTTGAATCTAAACTGCATACTATCACTGTCAAATAAAGTCGGAAACACTTGTACAATCAACTAAAAGAGCGAAATGAAGCCGTCACATTCCTGGAACGATGGTAAACTGTAAGATTTGTCGAGTTAGCTTCCCTTAAATACGACCATCTAAGATTCGGGTGCGTGCTGGAATTTTCTCTAACACCGGGGCATAATGATTTATAAAAATGTCCAGAAGGTACTACAGACCCATCTAGTCATATCTAGTCAGGGGAACTAACTGTGTTATAAAGGAGGGCTTTTGCGCGCACACGCACCTATCTCCCTTCCTTTCATTTCTACATGTCAACCCTTTCCACCCCACCCCACCGCTAGGGGTGCTAGGGGTGTCTTACCCTCACAGCAATTTTTTTCCAGATTGCAAGTCATATGTGTACCAAGTTTGCTTGAAATTGCTCCAGGCGTTCCAGAGCTATGCTGGAACATACATACATACATACATACATACACACACATCTATTTTTTGGCGTGAGGCCAACAACCTCATCCTGAGACCCATCTACATGCGACTCTAGAAGGGGAAAAACCCTGTCCTTATGAAATCTCGCAAAAATTGTAATCGAACATCAAGGTCACCAATTCTAAATACTTGGTATAAAATGGAACGAATTCAAGACCAACGCAGAGATAAGACAGATGAGCAAACAACAACCTGTCTCATGGGGTATCAGAAAAATAAGATGGACATAATTAGGCCATGTGATGAGAAGAAACAATCAGAGAATACCAAAACAAGCTATCAAGTGGAGCACAATAGGCCGGAGAAAAAAGAGTCGACCGCGTGAAACATTATAAAAGAAAACATTGGTAAGAGAAGCCAGTTTAGTGGGCATAACATACCTTGATAAAGTTGAAAGACTCGCCGAGAACAGGAAAACTTGGCAAACAATTAAGCGAGCCCTATGTGACGTTTAACGGTACAGGAAGGAAGTAAATGTAAGAATATCACAAAAATATTTACCTTTCTTTGTTCTGTTGATAAAACTTAAAAACAAATCGATAATGTAACGGCGGACCACATAGTGATGCCGTAAGGACTACTTAAATTAGGGGTTCTCAGCCTGGGAACCGCTAGTCTAGGCCTTTATATATATATATATATATATATATATATATATTGCCACAAGAATAGGAGAGGAGTCGTAGGGGGAGTAGTGGAGGGGAGTAATGGAGGGGAATGATTGAGGGGAGTCATGGAGGGGAATTATGGAGGGGAGCATGGAGGAGAATCATGGAGCGGAGTCATGGAAGGGAATTATGGAGGAGAATTATGCACACACACAGACAGAATGAATGAATGAAATATATATATATATATATCTATATATATATACATATATATATATATCCAACAGATAAAGCCATATATTACGTATTTTACTCACTGCATTCGACTCTGGTGAAGAATCTGCCGAGATATCAGAACTCTGCAATAACAGGGAGTGAAAAGGAGGATGATGATGGAGAGAGAGAACGAACGAACGAACGAACATACTTTATTTTCAAAGGGTTAAGAATTGGGCACGCAGGCCCGTCTGACATTCTGCCCTTCATCATACAGCTTTCACCTCAGTCACAGTCATTCAGCACTTGTTAATGAGCATAATAATCATAAAGATACATTAAATGATTATATGAATAAATAATAAACTTATCTCATGTCCATACACTCTACACTCTGATTTGTGCAACAACATGAAATAAACTTGCGTTCTTACATTCTTTCAAAACTAAAAAAATTATAGAAAAGCAGTATAAAAAATTACAACAATCAAGCCATACTTTAAACTATTGCTAGACATATTGATGATCTTGTCCTCTGTTGCTAGAGATATTGATGATGTTGTTACTGGTAGAGTTGATGATGTTGTTTACTGCTAAAGTTGATGATGTTGTTTACTGCTAGAGTTGATGATGTTGTTTACTGGTAGAGTTGATGATGTTGTTTACTGCTAGAGTTGATGATGTTGTTTACTGCTAGAGTTGATGATGTAGACGTTGACTCTGATGTCAGGTGTGGAATGAGATTTATTTTTTGCCACAAGAATAGGAGAGGAGTCTTAGGGGGAGTCGTGGAGGGGAATTATAGAGGGGAATCGTGGAGGAGAGTCGTGGAGGGGAATCATGGAGGGAGTCGTGGAAAGGAATTCTAGAAGGGAGTCATGGAAGGGAATTATGAAAGGGAATGATGGAAGTGAATTATGGAGGGGAATCATGGAGTGGAATTATGGAGGGGAATTATGGAAGGGAGTCGAGGAGGGGAATTATGGAGGGGAGTCATGGAAGGGAATTATGGAGAGAGAGAGAGAGAGAGTGAGTGAGAGAAAGAAAGAAAGAAAGAGAGAGAGAGAGAGAGAGAGAGAGAGAGAGAATAGTCTCGATAATTCCCTAAGGTGTTCATTAAATATTTATATAGCAGATTCTGGAGATTCTTTTTTTATATTGATGATTCGATCGATGAAATGTAACCTCAACAAACCGTTGGCTAAATGAAAGACCATTAGAGTGAGAGTGAGAGAGAGGGAGAGAGAGAGGGAGAGAGAGAGAGAGAAAAAGAGAATGATGGAGGAGAGACAACAGAGTTAATGGAAATGTAACGACCAACATAATTTTTTTTTTTTTGTAAAGAGATTGGGAAATGGCACAGAAGATGTCCGCGTTGTCTGATGTTGTCTTATCTTGTGAGAACTGTTGATGATGCTGGTGCTTCTTGATGTAGTTGTTGATGATGTTTTCGTCTCTTGGTAGAGTCGTTGATAATGTTGTCTTTCCATGGTGGGGTTGATGATTATGCTGTCCTCTATTGCTCGAGTTGTTGATGGTGATGTGGTTAGAGATGGTGATGTTGTTGTCTTCTCTTGCTACAGTTGTTGATGATGTTGTCTCTCTTGAATAGTTAATGATGTTCTCCTCTATTGCTAGAGATATTGATGATGTTGTCATCTAGTGCTAGAGATACTGGTGATGCTGTCCTCTATTGCTAGAGATACTGATGATGCTGTTCTATGTTGTTAGAGATATTGATGATCTTGTCCTTTATTGCTAGAGATACTGATGATCTTGTCCTCTGTTGCTATAGATATTGATGATGATGTCCTCTAGTGCTAGAGATATTGATGATGTTGTCCTCTATTGTTAGAGATATTGATGATGTTGTCCTATATCGCAAGAGATATTGATAATGTTGTCCTCTATTGCTAGAGATACTAATGATGTTGTTTACTGCTAGAGTTGATGATGTTGACGTTGAATCTGATGTCAAGAGTGGAATGAGATTTATTTTTTGCCACAAGAATAGGAAAAGAATCGTAGGGGGAGTCGTGGAGGGGAATTATGGAGGGAATCGTGGAGAAGAGTCGTGGAAGGAAATCACGGAGGGGAGTCATGGAGGAGAGTCATAAAGGGGAATTATTTAGGGGAGTCATGGAAGGAAATTATGAAGGGGAATTAAGGAGGGGAGTCATGGAGGGGAATTATGGAGGGGAATGATGGAGGGGAATTATGAAGAGGAATTATGGAAGAGGAATTATGGAGAGGAATTATGGAGAGGAATCATAGATGGGAGTCACGGAGGGAAATTATGGAGGTGAATTATGGAAGGGAGTCATGGAGGGGAATCATGGAAGGGAATTATGGAGGTAAATTATGGAGGGGAGTCATAGCGGAGAATTATGGAGGGGAGTCATGGAGAGGAGTCATGGTGGGGAAATATGGAGGGGAGTCATGGAGGGAAATTATGAAGTGTAGTCGTAGAAGGGAGTCATGGAGGGGAGTTATGGAGGGAAGTCATGGAGGGGAGTCATGGAGGGGAGTCGTGGAGGGGAATTATGGAGTTGAATAATGGAGGGGAACCATGGAGGGGAGTCGTGGAGGGGAATCATAAATGTTTAGAGACAATGATTGTTGTCATCTGTGTCAGTGCAAGGAGAGAAGTAGCGGGAAAAAGAGGAAAAGAAGGCAAGAAAGACATCAGAAAATGGAAACAGAAAGGAAGAATAATAGAAGATTGACAGACAGACAAACAGACAGACAGTTGTATCGGCTAAGAGAGAGTTTACTGCTTGATCTAGAAAATGAAATGATTACTTATGAACGTGTGCTAAAATTTTCTGTCCTCCTATTTTGATTACTTCTGGAACTTAATATAAAACCAGCTTACATGCTTTGACTGTTCTCCATTTGGCCTGCCATTTTCCGTCCTTATTTCTGACATATAAGTCCCCAGTCATTATTTTTGTAGGCTGTATATAGTCTCCAGTTGTAGTCTGCCCCTTGTCACATCGCTACACTTGGAAAGCTTGTCCATCTCCTGATGTTGTTCATACATCCTCTGCTCTGTCATCCCCGTCTACTGCGACGACTGTCTCTGAAGCGTAGCGGCACGTCCCACATTTCTTCGCCCCTGATGATTCTAGAGATGAAAGTTGGGGTCGTCGTCAGCCAGCCCGGGGAGAACTCCGGGCACACGTCGAGACATCGCTGCTTCTGATCAAGTGTTAACCGTCGCCAGACAAACTTGGCAGGAGAGCCATGCGTGTTCAGGTTTTCCCTGGGGATCTCTTGGCAGACTCTATAACTGATTTCATCCACATGAGAGAGCTGGTGGCTTGTTCGGGGGAAGGTCCTAATGGAAGAGTTCACATTCCCCCCCCCCCCCCCAAATTCGGGATTTTTCCTTACGATTAGTCGCCCTGGACACTGTAATCGGAAAGAGACACCCAGCCAGCCTTCAAATGCGCATGCCACTTAGAAACCTGTGTCGACCGTAACAAAAAAATTAGCTAAAAGCCTGAAGAAATACTTCGAAGGTCTAGGCAGCGGATATGCTGAGTTTAATGCAAGATGAATAAAAACACGTTGCTAGAATTTATCAGCCTTCTTAACGATCGCAGAGTATTCCTAACACGGGTCAGAAAACAGCGTGTACAAACTGAGCATATGTAGACAGTACGACGCCAAGCGGCAGACTGACTCTGCAGGCTTAGGAGTAACGTTTCTTCAGTGACTCACAATGTCATGCATATGACACAAGCCGCCTACCGCTTGAGAAGCGCTACATTCAGGAATATGGGACTCTGGGACCAATGGTTTGAACACGTTATTCAGCTGCACCTAACATTCTCCTCTTCCACAATCATAATCCCTCCGCAATAAATTCCACTCCATTCTCACTTGTTAGACATAGCTTCACAGCTCTTCATAGCATCACATTACAAACCTTCTACCCTTACTCTAATCATATATTTCACCTTCTCCCGGCTAGATTACTACTGTATCACTCTCTCTCCCCTCCATGATTTCCCCACCCACCACCTTCGATTACGACCCACCTATCACACATCCCAAGTCTCCATTTAAATACTCTCTACATTCCACCATGCCCATTTCTGACACGCAGCGTCGGAGAAGCCACAGCTTCTTACAAGTTACAGCTAAGTGCTCTTTCATTTTATTTGATTTTTTTTATCTCCTCTATCTATTTCTTCGTCCTGTATGTTTTTGTATGATTAAAACTCACGCCGAAATGTCACAGCTGTGTAGTCGTTAAGTAATAAAGCTGTTCCTTGTTTTCCCCCTAGTTTATACATTTTAGTATCACGGCTTTACTGCAGTGGCTCCGTATATAGTTATATACTCATACACTAATTACTTCAGTGTCTTACGAGTATTTCTCGAGCGGTACAGTTACGGCAAGTACAGTCTGGTAACTTTCGGATATTACTTCACAAGCGTTGTTCTCCTTGCAGCGTGGCTATGTCTTTGACAAAGATGCTAAGTGGAGTTACGAAGCATATGTAATCATAGTGGTTATGTGCTCTTGGTTATGATATACGGCCATTAAGTCCATCAGAACGACATTAATTTCCAGCAACAGGATATACGTAAACTGTTATCTAGATAAAGTCTTATGGAGCCTTTGAGAATGACAGTGTCCATCTCCATGCTTTTCTCATCGTGAGATAATGGGAAAGGGCGAACAAATCCATGTTTCCGGATTTCTCTGCTTAGCATTTGTGTCTTTTCCCCGAGTCCCTGAAAGCTGTCGGATTCACGAGTTTCTCCTGACAATTTCTAAATTCATGTTCAGGGGACCCTCAGCTCGCGATCAGTTTGTGGATGAGATTTTTCACTTTTATAATATTTTCGGAATGAGGGTTTTTTTTTCTATGGAAGACCGAAATATCTTGATCATGATTTCATCTGTTACATCCTGCCAACATCTTGCAATGGCATTTGATTGGATTTTTTTTTTCATATTTCCTATTTATATAGATGTCAGTTTCACAGCTTTCGTCCGTAACAGATGCGTTTTTTTGTTCTATTCTTTCCATATAGGGATGCCAATGCTATCACTTTCTTCTACATTTCATGCCTTCTTTTTATTTCTCTATATATAGATGTCAGTGGTCACTACTTAATTCTATATTTCATGCTTTCTTCCTATTTCTCTCTCTCTCTCTCTCTATATATATATATATATATGGTGTGTGTATGTATATATGTACGTTAATATCATTACTGTATTCTGTATTTGATGCATTCTTTCTATTTCTCTCTCTGTATATAGATGTTAATGTCATTACTGTATTCTGTATTTGATGCATATTTCTCTATGGATATCAAAGGTAGTGGGATTTTTTTTTTCATAGTCGATGTGTCCTCAAAGTGGATGCTAGTTCTATTGATATTTTCCTAATCAGGATCATCTCTCTTTGTAAAGTCAAATCCATTGCCTTTTCCCCATTCATTGCCTTCTTGTACATGGACGTTAACTCCTTTATCTCCTTGTTTTGGTGCGAGACTGCGTACATTTGTTTCTTTTAGATTCTTTTTGTCTGCAACTATTTGCATTGTAAAATTCCCAATACTCAATAAATGTTCATTAAACTTTTGAAAACGATTGTATAATTCTAAATATTCATATAATGGACACTGTCTTTATAGTTTACGGAGTCGCTTCAGTGTTAAAAAAATTTGTTTCGGAAAAATAATTAGCAGTTCAATTATTGTATTGTACACTTGCTTTTGTTGGCCTCACTGTTAATGATTTGTTCCGTAGGAAGTGTCTTTTGTGTGAGTTGTGCTGTGTTTTATATTTCTCGACCTCCCAGTGTTCCGAGATACCTCATTTTTGGAAATGTTCTAAAACGGCTTTAATTAGATTTTGCAAAAGAATTCTAGAAGACTTTTGAATTCAGGTCGATTATGGTTTTTTTCTTTGTTGCTACCCAGTGTCATTATATTATGACTCTTTTACTGTCATTATATTATCAGTATTATTGTCAAAATGTTATTATATTATCAGTTTTTTCGCTTACCTTTTTTTTCATGCCCCTCAAATAGTGACCAGTGAAGTAAACTATTCAGTAGATGTGCTGTGGAGCCGAGCAGGGCAGCAAGAAATTCTCTCCAGTTCTCCCAGTCTGAAGCCATTATGTCTATGTTCCCATAGCTGTGATATACTCAGCTTGTTCTGGCTTCTACGGTTCTTCTCTAGGCTGTCTCTAGCCTCCATAGAATAACAAGCACTCTCTAGGCTGTCTCTAGCCTCCATAGAATAACCAGCACTCTCTAGGCTGTCTCTAGCCTCCATAGAATAACCAGCATTCTCTAGGTTGTCTCTAGCCTCCATAGACTAACCAGCATTCTCTAGGCTGTCTCTAGCCTCCATAGAATAACCAGCACTCTCTCAACCCATGACTCGCCAGCCATCAAGTACTAAAATGACAGCTCGAAAAGTAACTTGTTAGATATTGTTAGCAATTTTTTTTTTCTTTTATGCCCGCATGGGCTTGCTAGATAATTTTACCACGTGAGTGGTGAGGGTTAACCGTCTTAATTCTCTTGATTAAAATAGCCAAAAGGCCATGGTGCCTTCCGTGAGATGACCCTACTTCCTCGCAGTGCTTGTTAGCAATTATTTTAATGTTTGTTAAAAAACATATGTTGGAAGATCTGTACTGACAGTGTATTTTTGATTATGTATATGTCTGTGTGTGGGCGTGTATGTGTGGTGAGTGTTATTTTATTAGGCTAATTACTTCTTCTCTTTTATTTTGAATGTAATAGTTAAATCTTACACTCTTTTCATATGTTTTTTCCTAATGTAATTTGTATATTTGTATTAAATCGAGTGTGTGGGAAGAATAAAAGATGGAGTGATGAAGGGCAGAATGTAAGACGGGCCTGCTTGCCCAATTCTTTACCTTTTAAAAATAAAGATTCATTCATTCATTCATTCATTCATTCATTCATTCATTCTCTTTCCCTGACTGTGATTATCTCAAAAATCTTCTGAGAAAGATGCTGCAAGGCTTTTCTGAAATGTCCGACCAATCATGTTCTAGCGCCCTTTCCCTAATCAGCAGCTCGACAATCTCAATTTGAGGCTCTTGTCTTCGTTAGCAGTGAGTCATGCTATGTCTTCTGTTGAGACTCTTGTCTTCGTTAGCAGTGAGTCATGCTACGTCTTCTGTTGAGACTCTTGTCTTCGTTAGCAGTGAATCATGGTATGTCTTCTGTGTTACTATCATGCGTAGAGGAGTAGTCGTGTCTTGATTCACAACTTTCTCCTAATCTCTTTTTTTTTTTACCTCCAAAAAGAGAGTCCCTTATTGAGACTTTGCCAGACTTTGCAATTACTTGAGTGTGAGCTACCTCACGGTGTTCCTTCCCCTGCCTCACAGGCTGGTATGGACAGGCCCGGCTGTAAGGGGGGGGGGGGGGGGTGCGGGTGTGGGAGGGTCCAGCCGAGCATGGAAAAGGTAAAGGTAAAAGGTTCAATTCCCGTTTCCATGGAATTAACGCATATTGGGGATACGGTGTTGGGCCGGTATTTCCACGACCTCCGCCATATCAACGTGTGTGATGTGGTCAGTATCACGCCTGGCCGCATTTACTTTCTCAGATTTCTCTGGTAGCAGTTTTTAGAGGCTGGGTGGACCTCGGGCCCTGTTTGGTGTGTACCAAAAAAGAAAAAAAGAAAATCCCTGGTTGGAGTTGAACCCAGTACCACTGGAAGAAAGGAAAATATAATTTTAAAAGTTTTCTTCAGAGAAAAAAATCTCAGTCCCCGCCCGTGGTAGAGTTTTTTCCTTGTTTCTATTAGATTAGGCTTTCATAGTTTTTTATTAGATTAGGCTTTCATAGTTTTTTTAATTAGATTAGGCTTTCATAGTTTTTTTATTAGATTAGGCTTTCATAGTTTTTTATTAGATTAGGCTTTCATAGTTTTTTATATTAGATTAGGCTTTCATAGTTTTTTTTATTAGATTAGGCTTTCATAGTTTTTTTTAATTAGATTAGGCTTTCATAGTTTTTTAAATTAGATTAGGCTTTCATAGTTTTTTTTATTAGATTAGGCTTTCATAGTTTTTTTTATTAGATTAGGCTTTCATAGTTTTTTATTAGATTAGGCTTTCATAGTTTTTTTTATTAGATTAGGCTTTCATAGTTTTTTTATTAGATTAGGCTTTCATAGTTTTTTTTATTAGATTAGGCTTTCATAGTTTTTTATTAGATTAGGCTTTCATAGTTTTTTTTATTAGATTAGGCTTTCATAGTGTTTTTATTAGATTAGGCTTTCATAGTTTTTTATTAGATTAGGCTTTCATAGTTTTTTTTATTAGATTAGGCTTTCATAGTTCTTTTATTAGATTAGGCTTTCATAGTTCTTTTATTAGATTAGGATTTCATAGTTTCTTTTATTAGACTAGGCTTTCATAGTTTTTTATTAGACTAGGCTTTCAGTTTTTTTTTATTAGATTAGGCTTTCATAGTTTTTTAAAAAATTAGATTAGGCTTTCATAGTTTTTTTTATTTGATTAGGCTTTCATAGTTTTTTAAATTAGATTAGGCTTTCATAGTTTTTTTTAATTAGATTAGGCTTTCATAGTTTTTTTTTAATTAGATTAGGCTTTCAGAGTTTTTTTACAAATTAGATTAGGGTTTCATAGTTTTAAGTAAAAATCATTTCATTTCTTCTTCTGTCTTGTTTTATTTTTATACTTGTAAACAGACTGTGACTTGTAAATAAATGTCATTTTATATTCTTTTCCTCTTGTGAACAGAAGTCTAATTCTGAAGATGAGAGATAAGTTTATACGAGGGGGATGTTCTATGTATCAATGATTTCTAAGGAGTTCTATGTAAAAATGTTTCGGGGGCAGAAGTCTATGTATCAACATTTTCTGGACAGAAGCCCAGAAGTCTGAGGCGAGAGATACGTATTTTTCCTGCTAATGAAGACTAGTTCTATGTATCAATGAGTACACACCATAATGATCTATTATCTTTTAAAAAGAGATGATCTACATTCTCTCGGAAAGTCTCCTGTACTTCAATTATCGGGAGAAGCTCTAAACAGCTCATGAGTGTTTTTAATGGAAAACATAATACGGCAATTACCTGGACTTGAAGTTAATTACACCAAAGGCATAAACAAGAACAAGATGCTAAAGACAGCATCTTTCCCTGTGTGGTAATGACTGGCAATAAATGGCACGTCCAGAGTTCTGTAAACTAAATGGAGTTGGAGTTTGAAATTTAGTTCCTTGTTCTTGTTCTGTCTGGTCCGAACTGCAAGCAGGATAACACACAATAATTAGTGTATAGGTATATAACTATACACGAAGCACTGCAGTAAAGCTGTGATACCAAAATGTATAAACTAGAAAAAAAAATATAGGAACAGCTTTATTATTTAACGAATACAAAGTTGTGACGTTTCGGCATGAGCCTTCATCAAACAAAAACAAACATGACGAAGAATCAGAGAGAGGAGACAAAGTATAGATTCACATACATTTTATGTTAACAAAATTATAAAGAAATAAAAACAATTAATGAAAAATTGTAAATGACTTATCTTTTGTCTTGGAACAGTACAGAATTACAATCGCCTGTACGTCGCAATGAACACACGCAATATCTCTCTCTGATTCTTCGTCCTGTTTGTTTTTGTTTGACGAAGGCTCGCGCCGAAACGTCAGAACTTTGTATTCGTTAAATAATAAAGCTGTTCCTACTTTTTTCCTAGTTTATAAATTGCGAACAGGATATTCTTCGCAGCTGATGTAGTGAGAAAAGATGTTGAAGCACAATCACATTGTGGAGGGGGTTATGGGTGCTAATTTTTGCAGACCAGGAGTAAAGTTGAAAAAAAAAACAGAAGTAAGGAAAGATCCAATGCTTCTTTAGCAGATTCCACAGCCATTGGAGCCTTAGCGATCTGTGCCCCGTTAGCCAGCCCTGCTAGCGGAATTTACAACGGAGAGCTGGGGCAATGTCTTGCCAACAATATATAGCCCATGTAGACAGGCCAGGGATATTTAAAGCAAAGAAGAAGAGAGCTCGACCAAGAGGAACATGGTGGTGAACTGTGTAAGTCGAAAAGGACAATACACATCATAATTATGGCAGGACATACGAGCAGGTTGCAGATCATGAGAAGTGGATTTACTGCTTCGCTGATCACAGTACTCAAGTGTTCGTAGGAACTTTGTTTTGGGTCATGGACTTCATTTATTATATATCTCCTTCCTTGTATATTTGATGTTACATCATCTGCTCGCTTGTATGAAGATACTTTCTGTTCTTCATTCTACTAATTCTCTTGAAGGAACGATGAATGTTCTATGGAGACTCTGCAATAATCATTCTTTTCTTTGTTTGGAAATGGCTTGATCACATTCATGATCTGCTCGATTGCCCTTTCCATCTACGACTTCACAACGGGTATTACAGGCAGGATAGACACTCCAAGGGGGCCAGTTACAATGTCCATGGCAGATTTTTGCTAGAAATTTTTCCAGACACCGATTCCTTCTGGTCAACTCTTTTAGCTATTTCCAACTGCCAAGGGATTTTTAACGTGCGGGACAGCGCACACGACGTTCCTTCCATAGCCTAGAGACTAGGAAATTTATCACCGTAGTATTCACTGTTGGGTGGGATTTGAACCCGCTACCTCCAACACGAAAGATGAATGTCTAACCTTGGGACCATGCAGCCGCTGAAGTGGCGTACTGTGCTAATCAAAGCCTGTGAAAGGAGCCAGCCAAGACACCATGGCGGTACCCGCTTTTTATTTAGCAACTTCGGCCACGTCAAAATGGTGAGGATCCATGTGTTTCTCCAATGTACCAGAGTCAACTAAGAAGGCTGTGTAAAATGAAAAGCACCACCAAAGCTCACCCAGCCAAAACGTGTGTTTTAAGGTCTTAGTAAAGAGGTAAAAGTAAAAGGTAAAATTCCCGTTTCCGTGCCATTAAGGCATATTGGGGAATACGGTGTTAGGCCCGTATCTTCCAAGACCTTCGGCACACGAAAGTCTGATGTGGTCAGTATCACGCCTGGCCGCTTTATCTTCCCAGATTTCTCTGGTACCCATTTTTAGAGGCTGGGTGAACCCCGGGGCCTTTTTTGTGTGTATCAGAACAAAATCCCACTGCTGGGATTGAACCTGGTACCACCGGATTAGTAAACCGAGCGCCTAACCACTCAGCCAACCAGGCCGCCCTTGGTAAAGAGACCAGCTGCAAATAAAAAAAAATTGTCACTTACTGGGCGGCCATTAATTAACCATCCAACATTCCAGTCCGTTATTTAGAGGGGCATAAGTGGGCTAATTAAGTTACACAGAGTAAATTAAGTAAGTTAAAAAACTATCAGAGATACCGGGGGGGGGGGGTGATTTTCAGGAACGTTAATTAAGTTACTGAATGCGCGTGAAAGGCGACGATTGATAGCAAATTTAGCACTGAAATAACAAGAAGGTACAGGTCAGAGCTTCTTAACCTTTGTATCAATACAGACCACAAAGTTGATTGTCAAATATATGTAAGATTATACATTGAGAATTTCTGAAAAAAAAATATTCCAACAGTGGATTACAGTTTTTACATAGCAGAATTATTGTTCATAATATTTTATTGTTCATGATGAACGAAACATTTATATGTGATTTAATGTATTGTTCACGTTTTGCTGATGTATCTTTGCTGCGTTTCACACTTTGTGTCAAGTCAGTCACTTCATGATATCAAAGACAACTGGGTACGGCCATCATGGTCAGGTTGCAAATCGTGAACATTTATATATCATTCAGCCCAGCAGGCAAAGCAGAAAGTAGGTTATAAACATTTATATATCATCCAGCCCAACAGGCAAAGCAGAAAGTAGACTATGAATATTTATATTAATACAGCCCAGCAGACAAAAAAAGAAAGTTGGTTAATCCATTATTTGTGAAGAGTGATAGCAAATCAAAGCAGAAACACAGAGATCTGTACTCAGCGTGGCAGTACAAAACTGACGATCTGAGTGAAAAAAGGTTTTCATGATCTCTTGTTGAAGTTTTCAAGTTTCTTGTAAGACATTTGGTCTTCAGCTTCCCCTGTGAAACTCACCCGCGTTGCTTTTTGATTGGTTGGTTAACTTCCCTTACTTGAGTTCTAGCGTCTCTGCTCAGAGACTGGCCAATCAAAATGGTTTATTTAGACTCTGACCAACACACATATGTAATTCTATATAACGTTTAAACTCTGCCAACGGTAACTGTCAAAGTTTGATCAAGAGACTTCCGGGCTCCGTTCTTTGTGTTGCCAAGCAACAAGTTGCCAAGCACTTCAAGGAGACCATCAAGGAAAACGGGACAATGCCGTAACTGCAATCCGCTCCCGTTCTTCTGATGAACGATCTCGGAAAGCTCTGGAACAGCGCCTTATTCTCCAGACAAGCCGTCCCCACCCACCAGCTGGAAGCAACAATAAATTCAGCTTTCGTTAAATTACTGGTTGCCCACCTCTTTCTATTTCTGCTGTTCATGGCAATCTTTCTTATCTTAGTCCCACTCACTTCGCTGCGTTTTCTCATTACTACTGCAGGCGATTTAAGTTTTATTTTCCAGCTCTTTCAATCCTTCCACATCAGCCTCTAGTAGGCTTTGTTAGCTCCCTTGTCTAGGCAAGCAGTCTTGCCCTCTTGGTGTTCTTCATCCACCCCTCCCCATATTATCTTCTCACTCTTATCATCGGGGTGGGGCTTTGTTTAGGCCACAGGTATCCGATTGGGGGGGGGGGGGAGTATATAGCTATCTGGGACATAACACCATGTTGTTTATCATATGGTGCTCTCTGTGATCCTCCGTTTGCATCATTTCTCAGTTAATCGCTGGCTTCTATTTTGTGCACTGCTACGTCTACTACGTTTGTCGGGATGCGTTTGTGCCCGTCTTTATTACTAGGAGGAGACCCAAAAAATCTAAATCTATATTTTCATCTATTTTTATGTTTCGGTCTGTTGCGTGTGTGTTTATATGTAACCAGTGGAAAAGGCTTATGTCGAAATATTGGATTATTGTAAGCTCTTCACCTGCATGTACTCATCTTGCTTTCTGCCATCCTTGTTTCTGCCCACTTTCCTCACTCTTAACTTTTTTTGTTGTTGTTTTTAAACTGAACCATAGACCTCTGTCAACTTTCTCATGTTTCTTGTCTTGCCCGCCGCGCCACAGAAACCATACATTTGTTCTCGTATTCACTTCGCCAAACAATCACTAGTGGTATGTAGTCCCAGTATGACCTTAAAAGACGTCAATAACTTGGTCCTGTTTCACGCATGGACAACTGGTAAGAGAACAACTGAATAAAATTCTAATTTAACAAGAAATTATGAAACATTGAAATAGACCAGACATCGGGTCCCTAAATCCTCTTCCCCCCCCCCCCCCTCTTTCACACCCAAATAATTTGGCTTTCCATAGCCCCTGGACAAGGAAATGTCGTGTGGGCAGTTCCCGTATTTTAGGATTAGCACATCGGAAAGTGACGCTTGAAAACGTGCAGATACATTGAGAGGCTAGCCGATATGTCACTTCTGGGTTTTATGTTCTTTGCTGTACATTAAATTCATCCTACTCTTCTGTATAGCCACAAATCACAGGCCTCAATTTTATTTTATATTTACTTATTCACTGTCCAGACTTCTACGCCATAAGTGCAGGTTATGTTATTTAGATACATAATATTCGTCTCATGCTCGTATTCTGTGCATAATTTTCTCGAATATGTTGGGGGCGTCACAGTCTTGTCTTGTCCTTCCTCATGTACTGCATGTAGAGGTGAAGTGCAATTGTCTCCCAATGGCTCGCCTGTTGGCTTTGTACATTGAGATGTTCATGGACTCTGCTATACCATCGGTCCATTGTTTGCATGGGCGGCCCCTTCCTCTGCCTTTGTGTGGTCTGTAAACATTGCTCTCTGTGGTACACGTTCTGTTGGTAGTCGTGATACATGTCCGAACCATTTTATTTGCTGTTTTTTTGTGTATAGTTCAGAACTGGTTCAGCTCCTACTTTATTTCTTATGACATCATTTCTGATTCTGCCCATTCTTGATATTCCAAGAATTCTTCTCAAGAATCTCATTTCAGTTGTTGTAATTTTCCTTTTGTCTTTTGCTGTCAGCGTCCATGCCTGGCATTGGTAGCACAAAGTTAGTATGAAGATTGTCTTACAGATAGTTCTTTTAGTTTCCAGTGAGACATACTTGTTGTTTAGTATGGGAGCCATTTGCTCGATAATTTGGTTCGCTTTGTTACATCTGTTTTCGATCTCTATGTCTGTTTTTCCTTTTGCTTCCGAGGTATTTGAAATGCGTTACTTGCTTCATAGTATGGTTTTCCAGTGTAATGTTTATTGGTGTGTCTACACTTGCGATGGTCGTGATTTCTGTTTTGCCTAGGCTAATTTTCATATTGTGTTCTTTGCATGCATGATTCAATCTATTATTAGGACTTCCGGGAAAATGGCGAAAGCGCCAAGTGGCGATCGTGTTATGTGGTGTTAATTTGGTGGTTATTAATGTTCCTGACATGGATTAGATCCGGTTCATGTGGCCCTGGCGCGCGAAGTGTTAAACGTTATTATGTGTGTTATGTTATAGCCATAAAGCCAGTGTGTAGCGGTCAGTGAGTTTACAGCGCCAACACACAGGGACTAAGGGAAGTCGGGCAATGTGACAGATCTAGCAAACCGGCGAGGTGTACAGTGCTCTCAGAAATAATATTAAGTGCAATAGGAACAAGGCGTCACATTTGTGACCATTATTTAAACCACCGGTTATTTGGAGCCTCTGTTTACAAAATTAAACCCAACAGATAATTCTTTTTTCCTTCAGTCACGCCACCTTGAATACAAATTCAAAATAGTAACTTGTATGTTACTTCAAAATTAATAATAAACACTTTAGAATTTATGTTTCATAACTAACATTGGTAGACCAAGACAGAGATGGAGATACAGCACAGGAGAGGATATGAAGGAAACTGGTGTCACCAACTGGAGACAGAAAATTAAGAATATGGAGAAATGGAGGCGAACTTTATCTGCAGCATTGAGCCTTAATTTAATAATTTAATATTGAATTTTAATTATAAATCACATTTCAAAGTTAAGAGACTGACACATTTAGTCACAACAGCATACATTTAGTTTCAGTGTACAAAAATGTCCACCATCAACATGAAGACTTGACCCCATCACCTCCCCCCCCCCCTCCAACCCCAAAGAAATAAAACCTGAACTGTGCATTTCGACTTGTAGATCACGTGATGAAAAATGTCCTCCAGATATCCACGCCTTGAAGGTAAAATATCAATGTTAGAGTCTGCGTTTGCCATTTCTGTTGACCATGTTTAGCTTGCTGCCCTGGAAATTCCATCAAGGCTGGCCATATTTTCCCGCCTAGATCTGGCTCTCATGACAAAACTAATCCTGTTCGCAGAAACGGGGCTTTCCTTATTGCCCGTTAATTTCATGAGCAGAATAGCGCCTGTGCTTTCTCTGTCATACATGTCTCTGCTAGCTTCCCATGTGACTAGAAGCTCGTGGGTGCTAACGAAGAACTTGACAGAAATAGCTAAAGTTTGTTTCTTTCTTTGATGTGCACAGTGTGTCTGTGGCGTTTCGGCCAACAAAAAAGTAATTTATATTTAAATTCTGCTTCCATGAATCAACATTTCCAGTTTCTTTGATGTAGAAAACAATTCAATTCAGTAGTTTTTTTTTCAGAAAACAGGCCACTTCATCACTTGCTCAGAAAACAGGAAAACTCCATATCAGTGAACGAGGTCTTTCAGACCCGTTGTACGACCAGCCCTGAGAAATGAGATGACTGTTACTGAATGTACAGTCACACAGACTGTGGAACCAAAGCTGATCAAGATCTCCGTGCCACTTCTATGTGGTTCGTCTGAGTAGCAGACTGCCACAGCTGGTCAGTGGAGCGCCTGTACACCTCGTATATCTTACTTGTTGAGGAGCCAGTCTGTTAGCCAAGCTCAGGGAAGATGGTGGAGCCAGCCAATGCATCACTCCCAGGCTAGGAGGACTTCCGCTGCGTTAAGAGAGGGCCCAGAACGTCTGGAGGGGGGGGGGATGAAGCATAGCAGCTAATCAACAGGGTAAGAAGGAAGGGGGGTTGGGGGGAATAGGTTTGTATTGCCACACAGAATTCTCTAACTGCGCTTAAGGCCTCACCGAAACATTCTAAGAGCCACTTGGTCAGTTCTTAACCTTGACCTATTCTTGATTTTTAATCCCTCGCAGGGAATTATGACTGACTGATTTTTATTTCAAAAGGGTTAAGAATTGGGCACGCAGGCCCGTCTGACATTCTGCCCTTTGAGAGATCCACGCAGCACATTCCTACACTAATCATTTCCCTGGTTCATTGAGATTCTCCCAGGAGTTAAAAAAGCTTGCTCCTATTTCTGATCAAGACCCATTTCTAAGGGCAGCGCTGAAAAGTTATATAAGCCATGTAGTGAATTCCTAATCACGACCAATGTCTGTTTCTTAATTCCTCACTGAGAAGTTATATAAGCCATGTAGTGAATTCCTAATCACGACCAATGTCTGTTTCTTAATTCCTCACTGAGAAGTTGTAAAGGCAGTGTAGTGAATTCCTAATAATGACCAATGTCTGTTTCTTAATTCCTCACTGAGAAGTTGTAAAGGCAGTGTAGTGAATTCCTAATAATGACCAATGTCTGTTTCTTAATTCCTCACTGAGAAGTTGTAAAAGCCGTGTAGTGAATTCCTAATAACGACCAATGTCCGTTTCTTAATGCCTTAATGAGAAGTTATGAAGGCCACATTATCCATTCTTAACCATAACCAAAGCATGTTTTTGAAGATCTTTGTCATGGCTTAGACCCCACAAAACTCATTTTTCAACAACAGTTTCCTAATCAGTTAAGAAATGACAAGAACTGTCCACTGCCCTAACAAGAACATTGGAACTAAACTAGTACTCGCTTTCCGACCTGGTTCCATTCCGACAGCAGGTTCGGTAAACGAAATGTACGCTGCAGGAAATTTATATGGATAAAGGCTCTTTTATTGTCAATAGACAAGCACGCTTTAAAACATAGAAATAAATTAGAGTAACGTTATAAGTTGTACATAGACTTTAAAATACCTAGTTTTACATTAAATAGATACTGCATAATCTAAAAATATTTGGAAATTTACAGGAAAAAGTCATATTATTTCAACAGACTGATTATGAATCGTCGCACAGTGGGACATCGTAAATCGGGGATATATATATATATATATATATATATATATATAATATATATAGTCTGTGGAGAGAAACAGACAGAACTACAAAAATACGATTTTTAATGGCATGCATTTTTCCCATCGCAACATATGCCTGTGAGACCTGGACACTTAACAAAAGAGCTGAGAAACACATAAATGCCTTTGAGTGTAAATGCTATAGAAGAGCTCTTCAAATATCATGGACACAAAAAAGAACAAATATATCCATACTACAAGAACTTAATATTGAAGAAGGCTGGCTAGTAAAGAGTATTAAACAGAGAAAACTTAAATATTTTGGGCACATTAAACGTCATGATAATCTAGAGAAAACCGTCTTGAAAGGGTACTTAATGGGAAAAAAGAAAGAGAGGAAGACCAAAGGGAAGGTGGCTGCAAAACATCGTTGATGATCTGCAAATGATGATGATTTGCTGCATCAGCAGCAGGCCATCTTGCTCACAACCGAGAGGCCTACAGGAGTGCTGTTAGGGAGGCAAAATTCCACAAGGGACATGCAAATGAATGAATGTGTGTATATATATGTATATATATATATGTATATATATATACATACATAAGTATCTTAGATGACAAAAGTATTAGTCAGCATCAGTGTTTGAAACATACCAGGCAAAAGAATGGAGTCCATATGCTATGAAAAAAAAATCAGATTGAAAATATAAATGCAAGAGGATAAGGATTTTCATGAAGTTCTATCCTTAACACGTTTTAACGTCAATAATGAGCGTGTGAGCAATTGTAACATTGAGAACGCATGAACGCATTCTAATATGGGTTATACAATGTATGAAGATGTTTTATCATTAGCAGTAAACGTGATGATGATGTCTTAACACAAGCAACGGACGTTTTAACAAGTTCTGAGATCAGTAATGAACGTGTCAGCAAGTTCTAAGATCAGTGATGAACGTGTGAACAAGTTCTAAGATCAGTAATGAACGTATAAACAAGTTCTAAGATCAGTAATGAACGTTTGAACAAGTTCTGAGATCAGTAATGAACGTATGAACAAGTTCTAGATCAGTAATGAACTTATAAACAAGTTCTTAGATCAGTAATGAATGTGTGAACAAGTTCTAAGATCAGTAATGAATGTATGAACAAGTTCTAAGATCAGTAATGAACATATAAACAAGTTCTTAGATCAGTAATGAACGTTTGAACAAGTTCTGAGATCAGTAATGAACGTATGAACAAGTTCTAAGACCAGTAATGAACGTGTGAACAAGTTCTTAAGACCAGTAATGAACGTGTGAACAAGTTCTTAAGACCAGTAATGAACGTGTGAACAAGTTCTAAGATCAGTAATGAACGTATGAACAAGTTCTAAGATGATAAATGAAATCCTGGACAAGTTCTGACAGCACCGGGGAAAGACGCGTACAAAAAGTCCACTCAACATCGCTGACAAACCTTATTGATGCTGAAACTATTAACTTGTCCGCAGCGACATATTGCACAAGAATCTCCTCCGGTCACCAACTTCCAGCTCTAAGATCAAGATCCACTCTCGCAAAAGTCAAGATAACATCCTCCAATATTTGGTCTCTTGTCAAGATGTTCTCGCTCTATAAAGAACAAAGGCCTCCCATTTTTGTGGCAAGTCTCGTCAATATCTATAATTAGTGCCGGGTTGTTCAGCATATGAAGAATGTGAACAAGCAGCATATATCACATTCCCGTGTAACTCGTGGCTTTAAGATGTGGCAGTCGATGTCTATCTTCACGCAAGCTCTAACTCTCATTTTCTTCATTAAACGCTACAGATTTTAGCTTTATTTAGATCTATATCTTTCTTAAATCTGTTGATTCTTTATCGGCGCTTTTTTATTTATGCAACTATAGTTCCCTTTGTTGCTGCATATGCTAGTTTATTCCCTCTGTTTTCTGCCGCTCGTTTATTAGTGTTGCTTTATTTCTTACTTTAGTTTATTAGTATTGCTTTATGTCTTATTTTAGTTTATTTGTGTAGCTTTATTTCTTACTTTAGTTTATTTGTGTAGCTTTATTTCTTACTTTTGTTTATTTGTGTAGTTTTATTTTTTACTTTTGTTTATTTGTGTAGCTTTTTTTCTTACTTTACTTTATTTGTGCTGCTTTATTTCTTAATTTATTTGTACTACTTTATTTCCTACTTTCTGTGACTCTTTATTCTATTTGTGATGCTTTGTTTATGCTACTTATCTCCTACTACATTTGCATTTCTTCATTTTTGAGACTATTTCTTGTTTTATTTCATACTACTTCACGAGTAAGTTCAGCATTTTTCTGTTTAATGTGAAAATATTTTTAGGTGTTTTTTTCTTCTTTGTTTGTTTTCTTTTTTCTTTTACTTGATCATTGCACATGAGTGCCGCGGTGGCATAGTGGTTATCGCACTCCCCTGCCGGTCAGTTTTCAGAAGTTTTTCGGACTCAGGCGGAGTTTTTTCGGACAGATCAGCACCGGGTTGAAACCAACCTCCGCCCCCCCCCCCAATAGGAAATCTGGTGTTTCTGTAAGAAAAGAAAACACATCGAGGACAGGTGCTAGCAGCCTTACCTCAAATGCTGTAGTGGCCTAGATATGTAAAGGCACTACTTCTTCACATCCATACGACATGCATATGCCACGGTACGTATGCTTATACTTCCTGTAAATACAGGGAGTTGGGAGGGAGAGGCATCCAAGAACGATAATTCGAATCGCCATAGCAAACTATCTCAAATCCTTGAAGTTATATACAGACAAATTCTGTAATCCTGCGTCATACTTTCTGTTCTTCACTATTATTATCACTTCTTTCGTGAAGCTCATATTCTGAATGATTACGTGTGAAGGTAAAATGTAAAATCCTCGTTTCCATCACGCTTTTAAGTCATTTTGGGAATACGGTGTTGAGCCCGTATTTCTACGAGCTTCGGCGGATGAAAGTGTGATGTGGTCAGTATCACACCTGGTCGCATTTACCTTCAGAGATGTCTTTGGCACTCAATCTTAGAGGCTGGCTTAACCAAGAGGCCTTTTCGGTGAGGTGGTACCAGGAATAAAAAATCACTACTGCTGGGACTTGAACTCGGTACCACCGGATTAGTAAACCGAGCGCCTAAGCACTCAGCCAAGTAGGGGTACGCTGTTAGTTAGTTGACCCTCTTGGGCCAAAGGCGGGGCATAGGGCGGAGGACAAGGCTCTCCATGTCTGGCGATTCCTTGTTACTTGCTTTAGATCTTCGGTGTTTCTGATGAGCATTGTTGAACACTCCTTGGTGATAACTCTTCTTAGTGTGTCTTTGGATCTTCCCCGCTTTCTTGTACCCCCCTGGTGACCACGTAAACGCTTGGTGTGGGAGTCGTTTTTCGTCCATTCTAAGTACGTGGCCGGTGTAGTTCCAGCGACGTCTTCTGATAAAGTTTGATACGTAGTCTTGTTTAGTTTCTTGTCTTACTGATGTAAACGGCCTGAAGTCGTGCCAACAGACATTTAGCAGTCTTCGAAGGCACTTATTTTCAAAAGCGTCTAGTCTCTTTTCCATTGCTGGGAATGTTCTGCAACTCTCGCAACCATAGGTTAGTACTGGCACTACACAGGAGTTGAAGATCTTGAGTTTCGTGTGCCTACTGAGTTGTTCTGATTTCCAGATGTTACTGAATCTCCTTTGGGGGTAGGCTGTGCAGGTCGAATATTAACATGGAAAACAATTTTAAAATATTAAAGTTCTGTCAACATTCGGCGTCGGAGAAATCCATAAGTGCTCCAATATTCTTCTGTCTTGGAGGATTTCAGTACATTGCACTCACTCCGTAGCCCGAAGAGAGTCATAAACGGTGGAATTCGATCATACACCCTGGGTCCGATACAAATACATAAACCGCGTCTTTAACGATTCGACCAGTCCTACAGCACCGTAATTACGTCGTAACATTAGGAAATGAAACATGTGCCTCTAATGTGAGGGGAAATGAAACTGATGTCCTAGGAGTTGCCGATAACAACCATAGCAGTAAATAAAAAAAAATGATTGAAGTAAGATAATATCATGATAAGATGCGATAGTCTGAGGTCATCTTGTCCTGCTTACAACAGTTTTTATTTCTTTGAAAATCGATTTTGTTTTAATATCCTGTTCGACCTTCAGCTTATCCTGATGTTTTCTACACGAGATATAAACAATCTAAGAGCGGAGAATCTAAACTGTTTGAAAACATTAAAACAGCAAAATCGATATTTTCATCTCCAAAGTTTTCCTTCTTCCTGAAAGTGGACTTCTAAGATTGTACATGTGAGGGAAACTTTTTTCTCTGACGTGTGAAGGACAATTTTCTGCCTCTAGAGAGCACTCTAAATCATGATTCATATCACAGATGAATGTGCTTGTGAATTTAAATCTTTCTTTTTTTCTTATTTTTTATAATCTGGTGGGAAGATTTCAACTTTTAAAAATTGTTCCTCTCTCTCTACAACATGGAGCAGTCCCACTTTTCAAGGAGCAGTTTCGTTTATCAGTAATTTCTTTCGTTATAAGAATTTCAAACATAAGAAAATGAAGCAAATTCGAGTAGATCACAGTCTGGTTTATTTAAAATATTATCGTAGTTATGTCCGGAATAATTTCTTCTTGTGAGCAAATGAAGAAGACATGGCTGCGTGGTCTCACAAATAAGAGTCCATGAAAATCAGGAGCGGGAGTTCAAGCCCCTTGAGCATCTACGTTGAAAACAACAAGGTCAACAAGTTAAAGGATTCAAGTATTCTTGGCTGTGTGCTTACAGAAGATGGGAAGCTACATTGAGAAACTGATGTTAGAACACAAAGAAGAAAAACCATAACATACCAGCTATCCCCGCTGCTTTCTCACTCTAACATACCAGCTATCCCCGCTGCTTTCTCACTCTAACATACTAGCTATCCCTGCTGCTTTCTCACTCTAACATACTAGCTATCCCTGCTGCTTTCTCACTCTAACATACTAGCTATCCCCGCTGCTTTCTCACTCTAACATACTAGCTATCCCTGCTGCTTTCTCACTCTAACATACTAGCTATCCCCGCTGCTTTCTCACTCTAACATACCAGCTATCCCTGCTGCTTTCTCACTCTAACATACTAGCTATCCCCGCTGCTTTCTCACTCTAACATACTAGCTATCCCTGCTGCTTTCTCACTCTAACATACCAGCTATCCCCGCTGCTTTCTCACTCTAACATACCATTCGAAAGTAAGAGACAATTAATTACTAGCATATTTCTACCAACATTAAGCCAACCAAGAAAGAGCAAAATAAATTATGAGAAATGAGATGCCCAAGAAAAGCATAAGACAACTGCTAGAATCCAACTATACACAGAGAAGCAAAAAAATTAAGTAGTTTGGACACTTAATAAGAATGACACATATACAGCCACCGACAGCCTTCAACCAAAGAACTACATGACATAGATCAAGAGGAAGACCCCGGAAAAGATGGATAGATGGTGTTATAGAAAAATTCACGAATTATGCCATGAACATCACTGAGGCCACTCATATGGCCCCAGAACGCCAACTGCACGCCCCCCTCGACGCCTCACGGTACTAGAGGAAGGATCAACTTTAGTTTTCAGGCAAGTAAGATCTTTTCTTGCTGATACTGTGGCTATTCTGCTGCACTTGTATCACGGACTCTTTCATTTACTGACACTTTTGTGATATTATGGTTCACCAAATTTCTCCGGAGAAGAAGTCTGGATCTTCTCCACTAATACGGCTCCATTACGGAATGGACAAACCCGTCATTATCCGAGGCTATGGAGTTAACAACGCTACCGATGCGTGATGCGTCATAAAAACCAGCTGCTCATCCATCCGTTACTATTGGCGATTTCCTCATTTAAAATTTAGAACTGTTGTCAAGCTTCCTGTTCTCAGTCTTCGGTCGATGACACCAAACACAGTTTCTCGGGTCTTTTTATAATAACTGAAAGTAAGGTTGTTGTTACGTGGAAGAGAACTGTAACAGAAGGTAAGGTTGTTGTTATGTGGAAGAGAACTGTAACAGAAGGTGAGGTTATTGTTACGTGGAAGAGAACTGTAACAGAAGGTAAGGTTATTGTTACGTGGAAGAGAACTGTAACAGAAGGTGAGGTTATTGTTACGTGGAAGAGAACTGTAACAGAAGGTAAGGTTGTTGTTACGTGGAAGAGAACTGTAACAGAAGGTAAGGTTATTGTTACGTGGAAGAGAACTGTAACAGAAGGTGAGGTTGTTGTTACACGGGATGGAAGTAAACAATGAAATCATCCTAAACACTTTTCAGAGCCACTTACCATCTGGACGCAACAGAAGATGATGGAAACGAAAAGAAGAAGTAGAAAAGAAAGTGAGAAAATGCATAAAAAGTAAGAAGACAACAAAAGGAAAGACGATAGGGGAAAGGACGTTGAAGAAGAAGACTTAAAAAGGGAGCGAGGAAGCAGAAAATAAAAATAACAGAAGAAGAAGAAGAAGCCACAACCTTCAGGTCTTATTTGTCTTGTTTTGGGCCCCAAGAGAATAAGACGGAAATTTTCCAAGTTCTACAAGGAAGCGCACAAATTTCCAGAAGATTGCCTTTCTTAAATTCTTTATTTTATCACGTGCTTCGCCCAGAACATTTCGATTTATGTGTAAAACAGGGCTATCGTTTTCTGAATTCTGTTACACTGAAGAAGAGGAAGGAAAGAGAGATCTGAAGGGAAAGGAGGAAATGTTGATGAAAGATTGGAGGAGAAAAAATGTCAAACAATGGAAAAGGAGAGAAGAATGGCTGAAAAAGCAAATTCTGTTTTGAAAATACGAAGAGTTTGAAATGAGGGTTCTCTCCGATGTTCTGCCATGTAACACGCAATTATCACAATGTGTGTGTGTGTGTGTGTGTGTGTGTGAGAGAGAGAGAGATGTGGGGAGGGGTAGGAAGAGAAGATGGAGCACAGCTTTTTTTAACAGATAAGAAAAAAAATGGTTTGTGTTCCATCCGATGTTCTGTCCTGATTGTGTAAACGTTCCCACTATTGTGTATGTGCGTGAGACAGACAGACAGACAGACAGACTGACTGACTGACAGAGAGATAGACAAATAGAAAGGACGAACAAAATCCATTTTCAAAACCTAAATCATACTACTGTTGGTCTATGTAATAATATGTCCTACTTAGAGAGTGAGAGAGAGAGAGAGAGAGAGAGAGAGTAGGAAGAGAACGAGGGAGGAAAGAATGAATGGACGAACAAAATCTATTTTCAAAACCTAAAGCACAATACTCATTGGCCCACTGAATATATATCATACTTAGAGCGAGAGAGAGAGAGAGAGAGAGAGAGGAGAAAGAGAGAGAGAGAACGAAAGAGATAGCGAGAGGAGAGACAGAGAAGACAGAGAAAGAGATGAGAAAAATAGAGGATACAGAGAGAGCATAGAAAGAGAGGAGAGAGAAGAGAGAATTGATGGAGAAAGATAGAGAGGATAAAGAGATAGAATATAAAGAGATAGAATAGAAAGAGAGAGGATAGAGAAGATGGAGAATGAAATAGAAAGAGGATAGATTGAGATAGAGAGGATGTATAGAGGGAGAGAGTGGACGGGAGGGAGAGAGGAAGAGGAGCAGAAGCCTTGTCTGGAATAAGAAAAAAAAAAGAACGAACGAAAACAATCGGCGAAAGTAAGAAGAAAATTCCGGGGAAAGAAAATGGACGCAGCGCCCGAAAGTGCCCTTAATGACAGACCAGGGACAGGCACGAGGTTTGGGGGGAGGGGCGGAGGAGTTGACCGAGAAGGAAAAATAAGAATAAGAGTAAATACTCAAACGTTATCCGAGAGAACTTAAGAGAAGGGCGGCCAAACGACGGATGAAAAACAGCTATCCGAACCTTGTTCAGTGTCTGGGGGGGGGGGGGGGCGGGAAGGGGGGGGGGATTACGCTGTTTACTTTGGCTAAATTGGCTCTTACGTTGTAATACGGTAGCGAGACAGGGCAATGGCGACCTAGAAGATCCCTCTCTGGGAGACGGGAAGCTAAGCTCTGGCCCTGTTGTTGGTCCTGTTCTTTCAGAATCCCCAAAATGACTGTTTATGCATAGAGTATATCGCCCTGGAATAACGTTCTGGCCAGGAAGAGTGTGTCACCCCCCCCCCCCCGGGGTCACCCCTCACGTCTCTTCCTTCCATCTGTTTCGATCAAATTTAGGATAATCGTCGTTTTTGCTTCTGGAAGTTTCAGTTTACTTGTTTTTGTAGGAAGCTAGGAAACTAGGGGCTTCAGTTTGACACAAATGTCGGAATTTCTGGCATGCTGAGACGCGAAATCTCTGGCTCACTGAAAACGTAGCAGGGCTGAAAACATAGCAGGACTGAAAACATAGCAGGACTGAAAACATAGAAGTTTGTGAAGTAATGACATGAAACAATACGAAATGTGTGAGAAAATGATGTGTTTTTGTGGACTCATTGTTATTGTTATGTGGAGTCTAACAAGGATTTATCTATTCAGAGTATATAATAAAGGCTCTGTTTTGATCTCTGGTCAAATCTTGATGTTTGTGCGAGGGCATATTCCTTGATATTACATTGGTTTAGCAGGAAGGAGCGAGCGATGAATCTAAAGAATACAGCTGATTGGTCAGTCGATCACTTTGACCAGCAACACTTGATCACACTAACTGTATGAAGGACTTTGGAGATAGAAAGGAGTTCAGGTAGCCACTGAGATGCGGAAATGCAAATAAAGAGGCTAAGATGTTAAGAGAGTTATAACAGATGCGTAGTCCAGGAATCGGTGACTTTAGTAATAGATTTTTTTAGTAGCAAGCGGGCTAAACCTAACGTTGATGACACAATAAAATGCGCTTGGATAAGTAGTCTTCAGTAACGGTTCATGAACTGTTTTGTCTGTATATCACATAATTATGTTTAGGAGGAAAGATAAACAGTGATTTGTGTAAACATTTTAGATTACTGAAGTAGATGGTAACTTTAAATCGGGGACCTTCAACATTCCTACGGGTGTCCAGTGTGCAATTTTACGAGAAAAACGTGGTTTTCCTACGTAGTGTTGATATGTGAGACGGCCGTGTTAGAGAAAGATAAGGTTACGTAGCCGGGACTCGTCATCATCGTCATGTCTTGCCTTCTCCCCGTGGCAGGTTGGCTGGAATTGAAATCTCTCTTTCTTGTATTCGTAGCGCATTTCCCCGAGCTAGTACCTTCCCGTCTTTTGATGTTGTTCACACATCTTTGTCGCTGTCTTCCCAGGCACAAGATCTAGTATGGCTAGTGAGGCGGAAGAATCGCATAGATCAACTGCTCAAAGGGCGGAAGAGCAAATTCTGTGGCACACGGGAGGCATTTTGGGACTGGTAAAGAACAGTACGGCTAGCCACCGTGGAAAAGACATGAGCAACGTACAGCCCAACGACAGCAACGAATTTACCTGAAGCCCAGGACTGCGTGCAACCAAAAGACAGGCATGAATTTACCAGAATTTACTAGACGCTGGAACTAGCTGACCAAATCACGAATAGCAGTGCTACCACATCTATCTATGTATCTTGATACTGCCATAGCTGTCACTGTTTCTTGATACTACCACAGCTATCTCTGTGTCTTGATACTACCATAGTTGTCACTGTTTCTTGATACTACCACAGCTATCTCTGTGTCTTGATACTACCACAGTTATCTGTATCTTGATACTACCACAGCTATCTCTGTGTCTTGATACTTCCACAGCTATCTATGTATCTTCATACTATAACAGGTATCTCTTTATCTTGATACTACTACAGCTATCTCTTTATCTTGATACTACCACAGCTATCTCTGTATCTTGATACCACCACAGCTATCTCTGTATCTTGATACTACAACAGCTATCTCTGTATCTTGATACTACCACAGCTATCTCTTTATCTTGATACTACCACAGCTATCTCTGTGTTTTGATCTCAGAGAAAACCTTCAGTAAAACTAGAAGGACTGAGTTTGCTGAGATAGTTCTCAACGACAGAGTCAATAAACTATCGTAGCCCTTTCTCCATCAAGAGCAATGCCAACAGCAACAAGAAGAACAAGCGCAACAACAATTACAGCAACAACAACAACAAAAATAACAACCAACAACAAGAAGAACAAGGGCAACAACAAATACAGCAACAACAATTACAGCAACAAGAATTACAGCAGCAACAATAACAACAACCAACAAGAAGAAAAAGAGCAACAACAATTACAGCAACAACAACAACCAACAACAAGAAGAACAAGAGCAACAACAACAACAACCAACAACAAGAAGAACAAGAGCAACAACAATTACAGCAACAACAACAACAAGAACAAGAAGAACAAGGGCAACAACAATTACAGCAGCAACAATTACAGTAACAACAATAACAACAAGAATAACAGCAACAAAAACAGAAACAATAATAACAACAGGAACAACGACGTTAAAAACAACAACAGCATCAACAACATTAATGGCATAGAAAACAGCAACAACAACATCAAAAACAATAATAGCAACAACAGCAGCAACAACAGAATCAATAACAACTGCAGCAACAGCAGCAACAATAACAGCATCAACAAAAACAACAGCACCAACAGCACCAGCATCACCAACAGCAACAATAAATCACAAAAAACAGCAACAGCAACAGCATCAACAACAACAGCAACATCAACAACAACAGCAATAATAACAACATCAGTGATAACGACAGCAACAATAACAACAACAACAGCAACATCAACAACCAACAACAAGGAGAACAACAGCAACATCAACAACCAACAACAAGAAGAACAACAGCAACAATAATAACAGTAACAACAACAGGAACAACACCAACAAAAACAGCTAGAACACATCTCAGTGTCCTGGAGATTTCATAGCACATAAAGAACATCTTAAAAGTAAACAATGCCAATGTTCATTTGATCCTATTATCTGAGTATTTTTTTAAATTCAGCCCAAGCTTGAAGACTCTACTTCGTCTACATCAGTGGTTCTTACAATTTTTCTGCCCATGGACTCTCCTTTTCTAGGTTAAGAACCGCCGTGGACTCCTCATTAAAAATAAAGCAATAAGTAGAACCCAGATCAAGCTAAGACTTAAAAAAAAATCTACCACAATCCATTTGCTGGGCCATGGACCCTCAAAACTCCTTCGACGGGTCCCCCTGAGGGTCCATTGATGACACGCTAAGAACCGCTGTTTTATGTTATTATTTGAAACTCCACACACTCTTCGGCTCAGTGCTGACTTTGATGATGTTAAGAAAATAAAAACAAGAGTCGTTTAACTAGGAGATGAGACACTCGTCTGAAGTGTGCTAGGAGGGTGTGCCCTTTGGCTATGTCCTTAAATAGTGTGACAGAGTACTGTCAGCTTAGAGGCGGGCATTTGTATGCGTATGTGTATGTCTATATGTATGTGTGTAGTCTGTGTTTGTATGCGGGCCCTATTAGAGGGGGGACCGGTTGGTATATTGCTGCGGGGCACGGAGGGATTTCCCTGTTTTGGGCCAAGGAAAGATTGAAAAAAAAAAAGATAAGCAGATCTGTACCAGCTTTCAAAGTTTCTCTCGAAGAAATGTATGTATGTATGTATGTATGTATGTATGTACGTATATATATGTATGTATGTATGTGCAAGTATGTATGTATGTATGTATGTATGTGTGTATGCATGTATGTATGTGTGTATGTATGTGTGTATGTACGTATATATATGTATGTATGTATGTATGTATGACCTGCAAGACATATATATCCGAACCTAACATATCTGCATGTGTTCAGACCTATCAACATTTACTATTCTATAATTACCGTCGTAAATTGCTACAAAATCTCCTATAAACCGAATCAATATTTACGCGATCTCTCGTTTATGCCTCGAGGTAGGGAACCGACAGCTGTCTGTTGCCCTTCAGTCGACCCATTTGTGCATATGAACACAAGCTTCTTTCAGAAAACACTGCTTCCTGAGGTCAGAAGGTATCTGTTACACGGCGAGGTGTATTGGAACTTTGACACAATAGACAGATGTCAGAGAATGAAGGACAGAATATATGTTAAACTCGGTACTAAAATGTGAAACGTCTCTCTTGTCATAGATCAAACACCAACGGCACAAAGTTCAACGACAGTAAAGGACACCTACATAATAATATTTCTTTCATATTTTCTTCAAGAGCGCTGGAGTAGCGAAGTGATTCGTGTACTTGTTTCTCAAGAGGCTAATTACCGACTTTCGACTAACTCGTTCTGGTCAACCGAACCGCAAAATGGGTGCCTGACTCTTCCTGGAAATAGCGAAGGAAAGTCAGCAAAGCGTGTTACTGTATACATCATAAACTAATGTAGTAACATATTTACGAAAATATACCCACTAAAACACCGTATCCTTTTTACACCTGTGGTTTAGAACAGCGAATGAAAATATCTATTCGAAAACTAAATCCCATACATTTGCAAATGAATAACGTTTTGTGTACTAAAACTAAATCCCATGTATGTGTTAAATGACTAGGATCAGTGAATGAAGCTATGGGTACTAAAACTAAATCCCATGTATGTGTTAAATGACTGGGATCAGTGAATAAAGCTTTGGGTACTAAAACTAAATCCCATATAACTGTCAAATGACTGGATCAGTGAATGAAACTATGGGTACTAAAACTAAATCCCATATATAACTCAGTCGTATGAAGGAATGAAAGAAAATATGAACATTAAAACTAAAATGTCACAAATATCTCAAAGTCTTAGAACAGGCCAATGAAAATATACAGTTGTACATTCACATCAACAGCATAAAAGAGGACCGAATGTCTGTTTCCTGTTAAGTTTTTTGCAAGTCATTTTCAACTCTCGTTTAACCAATCATGATTTTTTTTTTTTGTGTAAAACAAACGCAGTCGGAGTCTTAAATCTTTGCCCCATTTGCTTGTTCACATCTCTTAACAAATGCTCGATGATTGATTTCTCCTTTCACACAGCTCTTCGTGTAAGTTGAAATCAATGCGGGTGTGTGCTGTGAGATGAGACAGGCGCTACAAGCGAATAGTCTCACTCGGAAGTGGAACTTACGACGCTACAGTCAATAACGGGCAAAATCGCGAGTCTTATTGCTACGTGAATGAAAATCGTGCCACATTAAAAGAGTTTGATCTGCTGTCTTTTTTTAAAATTAGATCTCAAGCCGGGTTCGTCTGGGGCAGATGTAGGGGGTCATATTGCTTGATTGGGTCTGCTTGTTTGGGTAATAAGTCTCTATTGAGACTGTTTGGCTGGCAATCAGAACTGATTTAGGGTTATGGAAATCATCATCATCATCATCTTTCGAGACCATAGATTTCTATTATCTTCTCATTTTCATTTTACATACCATCTGATCAGCTAGTCCTGATCTCCTACTCTCTCTCTCTCTCTCTCTGTTTCTTTCTTTCTGTATCCTTCTTTCTCTCTCTCTCTCTTTCTCTCTCACACTCTCTAATTCCTTTTCTCTCTCACTCCCTTAGTGCAGTTCATCTTTTCTCTCTTCTCTTATTTCCCAGCTGCTGTCAAATATTCTAATAGCTTTCTTCTGTGTAAGGTCTACATTTTTCCCCCTTTCTCGTACATATGTATATATGTATGTACGTATGTAAGTATGTATGTGTGTATGTATGTATGTATTATGTATGTACGTATGTATGTGTGTATGTATGTATGTATGTATGTATGTATGTATGTATGTATGTATGTATGTATGTATGTATGTATGTATGTATGCATATGCTCCAGAGAAGCCTATTAGTGCTTACATCACCTTGTCTCATAACGATGATTTCTGATCATACATTTGTACCCCTCAGCACATGCGAGAATCTTTGTCCACTGAAGGGTTTAAGCTCACTTCCTTCAGTCGGAGTAGCTGCTTCACTATCCATCCGGCCACTTCTCCATCACGCGTGCGTGTGTGAGCTAGTGTGTGCGGGTGAGCGAGTATGTGTGGGGGAGACAAGAGATGTGAGTTGATTTTAACAGTGAAATATGAGAGTTTAAACACTTTCCAGGTGTGAGGTTCATAAAAACGAGTTTATTCAGTATCACGAGATGTGGTCTAGTAGACTGAGTGGTGATTTATTTGTAAGAATCAGAAATAAATTAATAAAACACGCAAACAAATTGTGGAAGAATGCAAGAGAATGTTTGGGATGGAGCAGTAAGAACCTGACAGAAAGAAGAACAAGATGATGATGATGATGATGATGATGATGATGACGATGTAAATGAAAGAAAATTGTAACAAATCGTAAACACATAAGAAAATGACGTTAAAATCTGTCAAATTATATTTTTAAAATGTGAAGAAAAGGAACTTAGAAAAAGAACACAAAACAAGAAAGTGAAATAGTCAGGGTAGTAAAGAAAGTGAAATAGTCAGGGTAATAAAGAAAGTATGAATGTAAAGATGTCTCCTTTTGTGATAACCACATCATTACCTTCCTTTTACTTTAGTTCTTCCTTGTGAAGATTTACCTTTCGTCCTTACAGTACCGCAGTTAAGAGAAAAACATTGTTCACACAGCTGTAACTCTACTGAAAGTCAGGGGGCATCTATCCTAGTGTGTGTATGTGTATGCATAGAATCACATACTCATACCCATACTCATATATATATACTTTCATACAAACTGCACTCACACAAAACGGTCATGTTGTATTTATCCCTATCCTTCATCGCACCCTTCTCTTCCTTTCTCCTCTGTCTCTCCAGTTCTCTTCTCTTCCTTTCTCTTCTATCTCTCCAGTCCCCTTCTCTTTCTTTCTCCTCTGTCTCTCAAGTCCACTTCTCTTCCTTTCTGTTTCTTCAGTTCCCTTCTCTTCCTTTCTGTCTGTCCAATTCCTTTCTCTTTCTTTCTATCTCTCCAATTCCCTTCTCTTCCTTTCTGTCTCTCCAGTTCCCTTCTCTTTCTTTCTGTCTCTCCAGTTCCCTTCTCTTCATTTCTGTCTATCCAGTTCCCTTCTCTTCCTTTCTCCTCTGTCTCTCCAGTCCCCTTCTCTTCCTTTCTCCTCTGTCTCTCCAGTCCCCTTCTCTTTCTTTCTCCTCTGTCTCTACAGTCCCCTTCTCTTCCTTTCTCCTCTGTCTCTCCAGTCCCCTTCTCTTCCTTTCTCCACTGTCTCTCCAGTCCCCTTCTCTTTCTTTCTCCTCTGTCTCTCCAGTCCCTTTCTCTTCCTTTCTGTCTCTCCAGTTCTCTTCTCTTCCGTTCTCCTCTGTCTCTCCAGTTCCCTTCTCTTCCGTTCTTCTCTGTCTCTTCAATTCCCATCTCTTTCTCTCTGTCTCTGCAGTTCCTGTCTCTTCCTTTCTCCTCTGTCTCTCCAATTCCCATCTCTTCCTCTCTGTCTCTGCAGTTCTCGTCTCTTCCTTTCTTCTCTGTCTCTTCAATTCCCATCTCTTCCTCTCTGTCTCTGCAGTTCCCTTCTTTTCATTTCTCCTCTGTCCCTCCAGTTCCCTTCTCTTCATTTCTCCTCTGTCCCTCCAGTTCCCTTCTCTTCATTTCTCCTCTGTCCCTCCAGTTCCCTTCTCTTCATTTCTCCTCTGTCCCTCCAGTTCCCTTCTCTTCCTTTCCCCATAGCCCACTCTCTCTACTGCTATTGTTCTGGCATTAACAGAGACTATATAACAAAACATAAAACATTACTGATCTTAGATCAAAGGCTGGTATCAAAGCATGTTCTGTTCTGTGGATGACACATACACATACACACACTCACAGACACACCCACACATATACGCACACAGATGGATCAGTGACAAGACGTAATACCATCCATAAATTTGATAAGATTTCTGCTCTTTGAAAGCACATTTCAATTATTTAATCTCGTCCTTTTTTACGTGAATGAATTTTCCCATGAAATATTTAAAAGATTGTTGAAAATATGCAGCGAACATCGAACGTCTGTGTAGTCGAGCAGAGAGGCTTTGTAATTTCACATGCTTTTTGAAAAAAAAAAACAAAGTTCTGTCTTTTGTTGACTTGATTTTTAAAAACTTTGTGATCTGTATTTGCGTTTCTTCCTGTGTGTGTGTGTGTTTTTTTGTTTTGTTTTGTTTTTGTTCCTGTTCTTGAGATTATCTTAGACAAAAGTTAAGAAAGTTGGAAAAAGCTAGGCTTGCCCACAACAAAGAGAAATGCTACCACTGTAAAAGAATGTATAATTTCTCATTACTCAAGAAGGAAAAATATACTTAGAAGGAACAGCTGTTAGAAAAGTAAATCAATTTTCATACCTCGCCAGCTGTATAAATAAGGATGATGACACCATACAACAAGTTAGAATTGCAAAGGCATACTGACCTCTCAAAAGCTTGAGAAAATATGGCAATCATAAGCTATAAGCACAAAAAAAACAACAATCATAAGTTATAAACACGAAAAGAAAGTTAAGATCATTCAACTCAAATGTAATATCCGCCCTTATTTATGCACGCTGAAAAACAACTAAAGAAATAGAAAACAGATTAGACGCATTTGAAAGCAAATGTCTAAGGAAGATACTCTGCATACAATGGAACGAATTCAAGACCAAAGCAGAGATAAGGAAGATGAGCAAACAGCAACTTGTTTAATAAGTGATAAAAAAAATGAGATGAACGTACATCGGCCAAGTGATGAGAATAAACAATAAGAAAATCATAAAATATGCTATCAAATGAGACACAAGAGGGCAAAACAAAAAGGAGGTCGACCACGTGAAATTCTAAAGAAAACATTGTTGAAGAAGCTTAATTAGTGGGCAAAAGATCCCTTGGCGAGTTTGAAAACAGAAAAAAAACATGGCGAACTATAATGCCAGCCCTGTGTGACGTCTGACGGCACGGGAAGGATGTAAGATGTAAGAAGTGAACGTGTAACAGTGAAAATCCTTTCCAGGGGATTATTTAATATATAGCGAAAGATTCCGAAAGGGTAGGGGTGTTAGCCTGGGTTGAAAAGGCAGGACTGGAACCAGGGGACTTGAAAACTCACCGGGTCAGAGCAAAGCATGCATGGCTGGGAAAATAGTCGACGGTGCAGGTTTTCACTTTGCTGGAGAGAGAAAAATATGAAGAGACTTACTGCGGCTTGAGTTAGGACTTACTGCGGCTTGAGTTAGGACTTACTGTGGCTTGAGTTAGGACTTACTGTGGCTTGGGTTAGGACTTACTGCGGCTTGAGTTAGGACTTACTGTGGCTTGAGTTAGGACTTACTGTGGCTTGAGTTAGGACTTACTGTGGCTTGAGTTAGGACTTACTGTGGCTTGAGTTAGGACTTTCTGTGGCTTGAGTTAGGACTTACTGCGGCTTGAGTTAGGACTTACTGTGGCTTGAGTTAGGACTTACTGTGGCTTGAGTTAGGACTTACTGTGGCTTGGGTTAGGACTTACTGTGGCTTGAGTTACTGGCCTAATCTACCTGAACCTGTGCTGATATTATCTGGCCGGAACTTTCTTTATATTTCTCCTAGGAAGAATATATAATTAATTATTCATTGTATCTGTCTTTATTATTATAACAAAAATATCTTTTGTATATTTCTTGCAGAGAACATATATTTCTATATATTACTTAACTATTTTACCTGTTTTCATATTTATTACCGAGAATATATATTTCTATATATTTTTAAAAACTATTTTGTCTGTTTTTATATTTCTGTATATTACTTAACTATTTTACCTGTTTTTATATTTCTATATATTACTGAACTATTTTATCTGTTTTTGTATTTCTATATATTACTTAACTATTTTACCTGTTTTTATATTTCTTACAGAGAATATGTCTGAGTACTTTTTAAATAACTTCTGTGTCTGAATTTCTTTTATTTAATGTACATATTTTATATCTATCTTTTTTTTCTGTAGTGTATTACTATATCCCTTCCACTATATCCGTCTTTACATTTGCTACTGTATCAGGTTTTCTGTTCGTTACTTTCGCTTGTATCTCTTTACTTGTAACCCAGCCCTGGCTATCTCTTGGCATATCTTTGCTCTCATTTTGACATACTTACCTGTCTCTCATTTGATGACAAATATTTGGAAAATTGTTCTCAGCGGAAACACTGTCTTGTGGCATTCCTGCTAACTTATTTTGAAAATCTACGTTTTTTTACTGGTTTCGTTTTGGATCATCATCATCATCATCATCATCATCATCATCATCATGTGCCTTCTCCGGAACAAAAGCCGGCGGTAATGAACATCCAATTCCCTCGCTCCGTCGCCTTGATTGTGCACTCAGGAAGGCTGTGTCCTGTCCATTCTCGTACGTTATCTTTCTATCTACATCTCTGTCTTCCTCTTGCTCTTTTTCCTTTCAATTTTCCTTCTAGTGTGATCTTCAGTATTTTGTTATGTCTTTTGATCTCTCTCTCTCTCTCTCTCTCTCTCTGAACCTTAAGTGCCCAGGGCACATGGGGCTTCCGCAAGGGTTTTCCACAAATGCCTGTCCTTCGCCTTTTTTTCTGCTCTTGCCCAGGTGAGCCCTCTATTGCTCAACATCCTTTCTGTTGTTCTTCTCCATGTCTCTTTTGGTCTACCCTTACTTCTGCTCCCCTGTGGTGTCCATCTTAGTGCTATTTTTGGTAGTGAGGTGTCAGTCATTCGGAGCACATGTCCCAACCATCGACAGCGTCTTTCCTCAATAATTGTTGTCAGTGGTTTCATCTGCATTTCTGCTAATAAGATGTTATTTCTTATGGTGTTTGGCCAAAATATTTTTCTAATTCTTCGTAACATTTAGTCTGGAAAGAATTCAACTTGTTTTCTATGGTTTTGGTGATTTTCCAGCATTCGCTTCCATAGAGTAGTACACTTAGAACATTACTCTTAAATATCCTGATTTTCATATTTATGCTTAGTTTTTTTTACTTCCATATAGTCTGCAGCATTGCAAAAGCCTGGTTTGCTCTAGTAAGTCTGCTGTTGATGTCCTCTGTGCTGTCTCCATTTTCTACTACTCTGCTGCCAAGGTATACAAATTCGTTGACCTCCTCCACTAACTTGTTATCTACTCTGAGTACATTTCTGTTGTTCACATTTTGCTTCATTAACTTTGTCTTTCCTACGTTGATCTTTAGTCCTATGTTGTTTGCATTCTGAGTTAGCTTGTTTATTTTATCTTGCATATCTTTGTGACTGCTTGATAATAGACAAATGTCGTCCGCAAAGTCAAGGTCCTCCAGCACTGTGTCAAGGGTCCATTGTAATCCTCTGCGTTTGTCTGATGTTGCCTCCTTCATTAACCAGTCTACTGCCAAGATAAATAATGTTGGTGATACTACACATCCCTGTTTCACTCCTGTTTGTACCCTAAAGCTGCTGGAGGTATGTTCTCCACAGATAACTTTGCACTGAAAACCCTCGTATAGGGCTGATTACATTAACTATTTTATGGGGGAGGCCATGCCATCTTAGGATTTTCCACAGTGCATCTCTGTTGACACTGTCAAAGGCTTTCTCAAAATCTATGAATAATGCATATGTTGTGCTATGCCACTCATTTGCCTGTTCTAATATTTGTCTAAGTACAAATATGTGGTCTATGCATGATCTTCCTTTCCTAAATCCTGCCTGCTCTTTCCGAAGTTTTTCCTCAAGTGTTGGTACAATTCTGTTGATGATTATTCTGCAAAATACTTTACTGGTGAGAGCCAGTAGGGTAATGCCTCTCCAGTTCCCGCAATCTCTGAGGTCACCCTTCTTTGGTAATTTTACTATAAAACCAGTTTTCCACTCCTCTGGGGCTTTTTCTAAATCCCAAATTTGTTGTAATATCCGGCAAAGTTGTTTTGGTGTTTCTGTTTCTTCTGCTTTCAACATCTCCGCAGTCACTTCATTTTCACCTGGTGCCCTGTCTCATTTTAGCTTCTTTATCGCCTCCTTTACTTCATTTATTGTTATTGGTCCTGTATTGATGTTTAGTTCCGTTTTTGCTTCAGGTATGTCTATTGTTTGTGCTGCTTGTGTTCTGTTTAGTAGGGTGTTAAAGTGTTCCCTCCATCTTTCAATTTTTTCTCTTTCTCCATGACCAGTTGTCCATTTTGTGTTCTTACTGCACTTTCACATCTTGTGTTGAAGTTACCTGTCATCTGCTTTGTGATTTTATATATGGTTTTCATGTCATTTGTATATGCTGCTTTCTCTGCTGTTTCTGCCAAATTGTCATAATATTGACGTTTATCTTGACGGCATGATTCCTTCACTTCTTTGTCTTTTTGTGCATAATTACTTAAAACTCGTTCTTTAAGCCGTTGTGATTTGGTGTTCAGTAATTTTTTCTTGATTTCTTTTCTTTGCTCTATCTTTTCCCATGTGGTCTCGCTTATCCATTCCTCTTTTCTCCTTTTCCGATATCCCAGCACCTCTTTTGCTGTTTCCTGTAGTGTTTTATTGAACTCTAATATGGACATTTCTGCTTCGTCTTGTAGGACACTGAAGCGGTTCTTAAGTACTATTGAGAATTCATTTCTTGTTTGCTGGTCTATCAGTTTGCTTGTATCAAAATGTATCTTTCTGTGTTCTCCGATTTTGGCTTTCCTTAATTTTAGTTTTATTTTTGCTACCAGAAGGTTGTGATCACTTCCTACATCTGCTCCTTTCCTTGCTCGTACATCTTGTAGTGACCGTTTCCACTTGTTGTTTATTAGTATGTGATCGATTTGGTTTTCTGTGGTTTTATCTGGTGACCTCCAAGTCACCTTATGGATGTTTTTGTGTTGGAAAATTGTCCCTCCGATGGTCCTCATGTTTTCTTCACAGAAACTGCACAGTCTTTCTCCATTTTCATTTATTTCTCCAATTCCTTCTCTTCCCATGATTCTTCTTCTATCTTCATTTCCTTCACCTACTTTTGCATTGAAGTCGCCCAAGATGAGTAGCATATCATGCTTGGGTATTGTTTCTACTGTTGCTTGGAGGCTGTTGTAAAAATCTTCTTTTAATTCCTCTTCAGCTGCTTCTGTTGGTGCATAACAAACTATAATAGACAGCTTCGTGAATCTTGAGTTGAACCGTGCATATAATAATCTCTCATTTATTGGGGTCCATTTCAGCAATGCTCTTGATGCTTCTTTTGTTATAATCAATGCTACTCCTCCTTCATGAAGATCTTCTTTACCTGACCATATTATTGTATCTTCTGTGTGCTGTGTTGTTAATTTCCTTCTGCCTTGTCCTGTCCATCTTGCTTCTTGTATTCCTAGTATGTCTAGTTTGTATCTGTGCATTTCCTTGATGGTTTGTGCTAGTTTTCCAGTCTGGTTTAGTGTTCTTAAATTCCAGCTGCCTATTTGCATCTTATGTTTAGGTTCCAGGAGGTCTGCAGTCGGGCTGGGGACTTCCAGTGGCTGGCTTTCATCCACAACCTTCATGGGCTCAATTTCCTGATACGCATTTCTCCTTCCACCTGCATTTGCTTTTTCCCTTGCTTCCGTTTCTGTAGCAGTCTGATAGTTTTGTTACCAGATAGGGTTGCTGGCCCTATGCTGAACCCTCCTTAGTCGCCTTTTACGATCATGCATGGTAGGGTACAGTGGTCCTATTCTTTGCAGATCCCGGGTACCACATGGGGGTTTGTCTTTCCTACGTTTCCTTTAGTCCTATGTTGTTTGCATTCTGAGTTAGCTTGTTTATTTTATCTTGCATATCTTTGTGGCTGCTTGATATTAGGCAAATGTCCTCCGCAAAGTCAAGGTCCTCCAGCACTGTGTCAAGGGTCCATTGTAATCCTCTGCGTTTGTCTGATGTTGCCTCCTTCATTAACCAGTCTACTGCCAAGATAAATAATGTTGGTGATAGTACACATTCCTGTTTCACTCCTGTTTGTACTCTAAAGATGCTGGAGGTATGTTCTCCACAGATAACTTTGCACTGAAAACCCTTGTATAGGGCTTTGATTAAATTAACTATCTTATGGGGGAGGCCATGCCATCTTAGGATTTTCCAAAGTGCATCTCTGTTGACACTGTCAAAGGCTTTCTCAAAATCTTTGAATATTGCATATGTTGTGCTATGCCACTCATTTGCCTGTTCTAATATTTGTCTTTTGATATAGCCAAAGTATTTTGTTTTTACTTCTTTGAGAAGTTCGCATTGCATTTGCTGCTGTTCTAAAACCTGTGCATTTGTTCTTTTCATTCTCCATGTTATATGACATAGTTTTCTGTAGAACTATATTTCTGCTGCATTAATCTTTCTCTCCAGCTTTTTGCTTGAGTTCAGGTTTCTGCATCATACAGCAAAACAGAGTAGATATCTTATGCTGTTGTTATTATCAGAAAACTATATTTGGATCGAGAGTTTTGTATCTTCTCAGATGATGGCGATGTTACTGATGTTATGTGACGATAACTGCAGGCTGCTCCATACCTCAAGGTGTGCATAGCATATGCTGTCTCATGTCCCAGGTGTACATAAGACAGGCTGTCCCATGTTTCAGGTGTACAGAAGACAGATTGTCTCCTGTCCACATGTACAGAAAACAGGCTGCCTCTTGTCCCAAAGTGTACACAAGACAGCTTGTCCCGTCTCTCAGGTCAAGACAGGTTGTCTCACGTCCCTAGGTGTATGTGAGAAGGCTGTTTCATGTCTAACATGTACACACGACATGTTGCCTCATGTCCTAAGTTGTACACAAGACGGACTGTTCCATGCCAACGGTGTATATGCAAGACAAACTGTCCCTTGTCCCAAAGTGTACTCAAGACAGACTGTCCCATGTCCGAAGAGTGCCTCGTGTCCCAGATTATAAATAAGACAAACTTTCTCATATCCGATGACGTGTACAAGGCAACCCTCTCATACCCCGGACATCCACAAGAAAGCCAATGCTTTCACAACATCAAGAAGAACAGGCTGTTGGACGGACTCCGCAAGAAATTGGCTGCAGCGAATGATGCAGCCTTGGCCTGGTTTTCTTGCGACAGGGTCTTTACCGACTATATTTTAAAAATCTGAATTTATGTGTTGTGGAATATGTAAATAACTTTTTAAAAAGAAGCTAGTGTTTGTTATGTGTTAGTTTTAACTTTAAAAAAAAATTAGAACCAGTTTGTAAAATTCTAGAACCGTATTTTAGCTTCACTTATATGGATTATTTTTCTGTTGCCAGGCAACGGGTACATCGAAGGATCTGAGCTGGACAAGTTCTTGTACGAGCTAGTGACCAGTGTCAACAGCCAGGACTTGGGACCTGAGGTAAGGGCTGGCAGGGGAGTGGTAGGACTAGGGGGATGTAAGAGTTTGTTGTGAGAGTGACGCAGGAGTATGAGAGATTGTCATGAGAGTCTGTCATGAGAGTGCACGAAAGTATGAGAGGCTGTCATGAGAGTGCACGAAAGTATGAGAGGCTGTCATGAGAGTGCACGAAAGTATAAGAGGCTGTCATGAGAGTGACACGGAAGTATGAGTGACACGGAACGTGAGAAGTTGTCATAAGAGTGACATAGGAGGTTGTCATGACAGTGAAAGGAAGGATTATGAAAGAGACGACAAGACCGGATGTACAGTGCTAAAAAATCCCGAAATTCTTTTTTTCCCCCCTAAATTAATGAAACTGGAAGCACGTTTGTGTCTAAATTTAAAAAAAACAAATTGGGTGCTGCATTTAAAAATCAAATTAAGGATTTCATGATTTGTACTGGGTGCTTTTTGTCCCAAGACCACGTTTAATATAGAAGTGTTCTTTGTATAACAGTGTTTCTCAACTTTTGTCGTCAAGTCGCGGACCTCTAAAACAAGTGATAGCTCGCCTCTGCTTCTCTAAACTCCCCATGTCCACTTGGTATTAAGAAATAACACCTTCACAAATTTCTAGTATTCGGCATAATCTACACAGACTGCCACAAGACCCTTGGTGGACCTTTACATGGCCCTTCGCAAATCGCAGTTTGGCAGCTACATGCGATTTGAAAGAACTACTGGCCCATAATGAAGTCCGTTGTTAAAATATTGAAAACAATAATATACATTAATATTTTAATGTCCTGTACAGCACAGTAAAAACAAATTTAATAGTTCCAGCGCCCGGAAAAAAGAGTTTGAAAACTGTGCAATGTATAGTTTTAAATTTTGTAATGTACTGCATAATTAAAACAAATACACTTAGCATCTGATACATTATGCTGTTTGAAAAAGTAATAAATTAGAATTTCCTTTACAGTTAGTCTATATCTTGTGTATTCAATCTTCAATTTTACACTGACACAGAACATACTTAATATGTTGTCTACTTACATATTAAATACACTCAAAATTATATATATATATATATATATATATATATATATATATATATATATATATATATATATATATATATATATATATATATTAATAACAGTAGTGGAACACAGAACAAAAGTGCAACCTCTGGTACATTATGGAACTCAGAAAAATAAAGTCTGTCTAGACACAGACTTGTTAATATTCTACACTGTGCGTTTTTGACAGCTGTTTATAGATCTTTATTCCCCCGTCCAAGGGAGTCTTTTTGTGTGTAGAAGCTGCCCCGGAACATTTTTCTGTTTATGTTATGTTATTTTATTACAGCACGTTACATTCCCTTGTGGAGTAGAGATCTGTTTATTACGGTAAACTGCCGGTAGAGGTTTGTCTCAGAATACAAACACAGGCGATTCAGGTGGATATAGCGATCATGGGAAATCTAACCCGGATATGGCGTACATGGGAAATCTAGCCCGGATATAGCGTACATGGGAAATCTAGCCTGGATATAGCGTACATGGGAAATCTAATGTGGGAATAGCCTACATGGTAAATCTAGCACGGAAATAGCGTACATGGTAGATCTAGTGTGGAAAAAGCGCACATGAGAAATTTAGCGTGGCAGTTGCGCAAATGAGAATTCTAGTGTGGGAATACCGTAAATGGTAAATCTAACCTGGGAATTGCGTACATGGGAAATCTAGTGTGGAAATAGTGTACATGGAGATTTGGCTGTAAGGATGTAGGGAATGTGTTAAGTTATTTACACGAGCAAGCTGTTTTACCACAAAGTGCTGGCAGAGAAGAAAAATCTATCGTCAAACAATTTATCACTTATATGTTTATGTATACAAAGTGTTTGTTTTATCACAAAACAAGACAGATTATCAGGTTGTCAGAATTATCACGAATCAAGATTATTATAAGATCTTATACCCCAAGATACATTACAAGACCTCTTTAAACAAAATGTGGTATAAATTCTTCAATAAAATAAGGTGCATTATACTGTTTTTCATAAAACACAGGTATTTCACATTTAAAAGCATATAAAAGTTCCAGCGCCCGGAAAAAAGAGTTTGAAAACTGTGCAATGTATAGTTTTAAATTTTGTAATGTACTGCATAATTAAAACAAATACACTTAGCATCTGATACATTATGCTGTTTGAAAAAGTAATAAATTAGAATTTCCTTTACAGTTAGTCTATATCTTGTGTATTCAATCTTCAATTTTACACTGACACAGAACATACTTAATATGTTGTCTACTTACATATTAAATACACTCAAAATTATATATATATATATATATATATATATATATATATTATATATATATATATATATTAATAACAGTAGTGGAACACAGAACAAAAGTGCAACCTCTGGTACATTATGGAACTCAGAAAAATAAAGTCTGTCTAGACACAGACTTGTTAATATTCTACACTGTGCGTTTTTGACAGCTGTTTATAGATCTTTATTCCCCCGTCCAAGGGAGTCTTTTTGTGTGTAGAAGCTGCCCCGGAACATTTTTCTGTTTATGTTATGTTATTTTATTACAGCACGTTACATTCCCTTGTGGAGTAGAGATCTGTTTATTACGGTAAACTGCCGGTAGAGGTTTGTCTCAGAATACAAACACAGGCGATTCAGGTGGATATAGCGATCATGGGAAATCTAACCCGGATGTAGCGTAAATTGGAAAGCTAACCCGGATATGGCGTACATGGGAAATCTAGCCTGGATATAGCGTACATGGGAAATCTAGCCTGTATATAGCGTACATGGGAAATCTAATGTGGGAATAGCCTACATGGTAAATCTAGCACGGAAATAGCGTACATGGTAAATCTAGTGTGGAAATAGCGTACATGAGAAATTTAGCGTGGCAGTTGCGCAAATGAGAATTCTAGTGTGGGAATACCGTAAATGGTAAATCTAACCTGGGAATAGCGTACACGGGAAATCTAGTGTGGAAATAGCGTACATGGGAGATTTGGCTGTAAGAATGTAGGGAATGTGTTAAGTTATTTACACGAGCAAGCTGTTATACCACACAGTGCTGGCAGAGAAGAAAAATCTATCATCAAACAATTTATCTCTTATATGTTTATGTATACAAAGTGTTTGTTTTATCACAAAACAAGACAGATTATCAGTTTGTCAGAGTTATCACGAATCAAGATTATTATAAGATCTTATACCCCAAGATACATTACAAGACCTCTTTAAACAAAATGTGGTATAAATTCTTCAATAAAATAAGGTGCATTATACTGTTTTTCATAAAACACAGGTATTTCACATTTAAAAGCATATAAAAGTCAAACAAATATGAGTCATTGATAAGGTACACTGTGCAGTCTCACTCTGTATAACAGGCTACAATACGCCTTAAAAGATAAATGTTCATTAAAATAGTGAAAATATACTGCAGCACCTTCCAGCCAAAAAAAAAAAATACAGAGCACAGCCTAACTATGCTTGAAGAACAAGATACGTTTAAATAGTTCAAAAGTAACGTAAAAAGAAAATAGAAACATACGTTTGGAAGGATAATACTAAATAACAAAGCTGAAAGAAAGGGGAAAAAAGATGTATTGAAGACAACAAAAGCCACTGTATAAATTTTAAGATTCTTAGTAAACCAAATTATAAATGATCTTCTTCTACTTTGTGTGTACCTGCTGTACAAATATGAAGTTAACTCTTTGATAAATTAAACTGTCTTTCATAGTTTAAACTGCCTTTCATAGTTTAAACTGTCTTTCATAGTTTCTGTATAGAACCGCCGAGCTCAGCTTCTTATGTTAGTTCGCTGTCTCGGTTGGTGCGTGAAAATGAGATAAATCTTAAAAAGAAGTTTATTTTGAGCAATCTATCGTAAATCGAAGAACATGAAAATTTCGCAAAAGGAAAGAATCCTCTATTCAAGTTTATTTACAGCAAATTGTATGAGTTAAGATCAGTCTTCGAAAACAATCTCAGTCTTCGAAAACAATCTAAGTTAGTTATGTCATCACAGATCAGAACTGCAAATATAAGTTTTTTGTTGTTAACTTCTTTTTCCTTGCTCTGAAATGTTTTCTTTCGTTAATGTTAACTTTAGTTTTTCTTACTATTAAATGTTTCTTCTTCGTGTTAACTGTTTTTTTGTTTTTTTTTGCAGCTAACTCTTGTCCTTTCTTCATGTTAACCGTACCTTTTCTTTCTGTTAACTCTTGCCTAGTCTTACTGTTTACATTTCTTGCTCTTAGTCACTGCTCTTCTAACAAAAGTAGTTGCATATAAATTTTACCAGTTAACCAAAAGGAAACACGTTCTCGATCAAGACACAAGAGAAACATACTACATATAACACATAACAAACAAAAAGTTAACCCCGTCATGCCTTGGGGACACGGAGGATATGGTGTTAGTGCCCATAATTTCCTTCACCTTCCGGAACACTAGAAGTTGACGAGGTCAGCAATCACACCTGGATGCCTTGCCTTCCCCAACTCCAGAAGAAATCTGGTACCCATTTATACTGTTAGGTGATTGCGACTTTTCCGATCGGATTCGAACCCCCGACTTCGCCAGGAGAGACTAGTGTACTAACCACTTCGGCACTCAGATGCCCACGCATACAAATACACAAAGATTAGTTCTCCACATAACTAGACAGATGCTCAGTGCCCAGCGTGAGGAGACTTTACGTCCGTCAAAAGTGAACAGGACATCTAGTTAGTGACAAGGAACCAGCATAAACAACGCATAAACACAAACATCTCAGAATTCTACCATTAAAGAGCAAACTTATATTCAACAAAGGCAAATTTGTTCACAGAATTCTGCTTGTGGTAGTTGCACGAAACTAATACTAAACACAAGGTACTTCTTAATAACTGTTTTCTTCCAAAACCAAGGACTGACTTGTACAAGAAAAGCTTGGCATACACAAACATTCATCTTTGGAGTACTCTGCCACACTACATAAAACTCATAACTAGTATTTCTTATTTTAACACCGATATTTTTCTGTATCTTTTGTTATCTACGCTTAGATTGAACTCGTGGACTGTTTACCTTCTTTTAAGGCACCTATTTTACTCATTGGTTTGAGTTGCCAAAGGTTAGAGATACGTTTATATAACAAGTACATTAACTCTATGTATCTGAGTTGCCTAACGCCTGCTATACGGTTGCAGAATAGCTATTGTAACTCTGTTAATTAAATTATGTATATATTTTACCACGATGAATGTGTCACAATGTGGAGATATTTACATAGCTTATACTTACTGCAATTCCTTTCCACAGCTGAATGTTTTGATGAGATTTTGATGTAAACGTTTTGTCATTTTATTTGTGTTTAACATTTCTCTAATATGCCGAACATTTGTAGCAGAGTGAATGTTGGGTGATAAAGGGCAGTACGCCCGACGGACCTGCACGCCCAGTTTTTTTTTTCTACTCTTTCAAAATAAAGTTTGTTCGTTCGTTCTCTGTCTCTCTCTGTCTCGCTGTTCCAGCTACAACTGATCTATTATAAAAAATGGTTATCAGATGGTGAATGATCTTCTGAGGCTACTTTTCGAAGCAGACCTGAAAATGATGATTCTCATCAAGTCTCAGCCCCGATAACAAACTCATCGATCTTGTACCTGGTTGGACACCAACCTGTTCCCAGGAGCATCAGACACAAGTAGGTTAGGTTTCTCATTACCATTGGTCGACCTGTCCTAAGACAGTGCCCATCTCACAAGTCCTATGTCTTCTGTCAAGAGAAAACGACTACATAACACAGCGCACGTTGTCCTTTCCGAGGAGGCAAGAGAGAAATGGATCTCACATGATTTATGGGGGGAAAAATGTCAACATTTCACAGAAGTTGATCACACAGAAATGTTGCTCCATCTACGTAAAGGTATACTAGAACACTTCAGAATTCACACTTCAAGTTCTAGATTTACAATAAAGAAATGTAAATTCTGTTTACACTTTTCTTGAGTTTTTTAGGTCTTTCTCTGTAACAATGTTCATTTGACAGATCCGGACAATCGTAAAAATACATGTTGACAATAATAAGAGATTATGTTTTCTTTTCTCATTCTCATGGCATTTGAACTTGTCTGTACGTTCCTCGGTTGTTTGTTTTCTGTTTACTTTTAGGTTTCACACAGAGGTCAGTTTCTGTGTCTGGTGTGTTCTCAAACAATCATGATTGTCTTTTTTTACTTGCTACGAGGGGTGATTGATAAGTTCTCGGCATAAGGTACAACGGATCATTTGTGGACGACTTCTTTTTGGTTATTTCTCAACATAGTCGCCTTGCAAGTTTATGCAAGTCCAGCGATCCTGGAGAATACGGATCCCTTCTTTGTAAAAGTCAGCATCTTTAGCCAGTAGAAAGTGGTCTACATCATGAATGACGTCATTATCTGAAGCAAATTTGCGACCACTGAGCTCCTTTTTGAGTTTGGTAAATAGGTAATCGTCCAAAGGGGCCAAATCTGGGGAATAAGGAGGATGTTCAAGAAGCTGGAAGCGGCATTCATGAATGCAGCTGTTGCCACGGCCGACTTATGAACTGGCGCTTTTGATTCAGTTTGACCCGCAGTTGCTTACAAGATAATATGCCCCAGTGACTGTTCTGTCCTTTTGAAGATAGTCTACCAATAGCACACCTTCTGAATCCCAAAAGATGGAAGCCATCACTTTGCCTGCAGACAGAACCACCCTTGCTTTCTTTGGAGGTGGGGATCCATGATGTTTCCACTGCTCTGACTGTTCTTTGCTTTCTGGCTGGAAATGATGAACCCAAGTCTCATCCATAGTCACATATTGCCGAAGAAACTTTTCAGAATCTGCAGAAAAATGGCCAAGATTGTCTCTTGACATTTTGAGACACTGTCGTTTGTGATCATCTCCAAGAAGTTTCGGAACCCATCGAGCAGAGACCTTTGTCATTTGAAGATCATTGTGAATAATGGCATGGACATATTCCCAGGAGATGCCCAATTCAGTAGCAATGTACCTCTCAGTTACTCGTCGATCCTCCATTATCAAGTCATGGATTCTGGCGGTGGTTTCATTGATGGTTACCGTTCTTGGTCTTCCTGGACGGAGATCATCTTCCAGACTCTCCCTTCCATGTTTGAAATGAACTGCCCATTTCTTCACTGTGCTATAAGAAGGGGTACTCTTCCCTAGAGTCTCTACCATATCCTCATGGATCTCCTTCGATGAAAAGCAATTGATGCAGAGGTAGTGAACGACATCTCGATGAGAAATGTTATCCATTTTCTCAATTTCTGCCACCCCTTACCACTTCAATAGCCTGTAAAAAGAAATTGGTTGCAGTTAACTTCTTGAAACTTGGTGCTTAATCTTACATTAACCTGATCTATAAACACACCTAATATCAACTGTGTGTTTCAAGTATTTGTACCTTATGTCGAGAACTTATCAATCACCCTCGTATTTTAATTACTGTGCTATATTCTGCAATCTTCATGATAACTAACAACTATCAATGAGCAATGAGCAATGGGCATTCTCTGCGTTCGAGGGTAGTTATCTCCTGTACCTTTTTTTTCGCCTATGTTTACTTTTTTTTAGACATTTTTCGTAGGGACAGTTACACGATGGATACCCATTGTGTTATAGACGTGATACAAATGTTTGAAAGAAGACCATGGTGTTAACTAGAAGGTGTATGACGCATTTTTCCCAAAAGAAAAATGTAAAGTGGATCACATACTACCCAAGAAGAAAAAGTACGAGAACTACTACACTATATCATACAGTTCTTGTTCTTCTGTTTCTAATCTCCACCCGTAATTTACAGCAGCCAACAGAGATGCGGACATAAGCCATAAGGAATTTGATCTAGCTATTTCTCGTAACAGATCTCGCATATTCTCATGGCTATTTTCTTCACATAATTCCCGCAGGTCTGATATCATCTTACATTTGTTAGCAATTACTAGGACATACAAGACCGTTGAATAAATTTAACCGTCTTTGCGTGGTCGTTTAGATGTATGAACTGATTGAAACCGAAGCGGGCATAAAACTCGGTTGACTCTGACAGCAAGCGTATCACAAGAGAAGAGGAGTGTGTTCACAGTCAGAACTGAGAGATAAAGTTAGAACTGAGAGATAAAGTTAGAACTGAGAGATAAAGTTAGAACTGGGAGAACTGGGAGATAAAGTTAGAACTGGGAGATAAAGTCAGAACTGAGAGATAAAGTTAGAACTGAGAGACAAAGTTAGAACTGAGAGATAAAGTTAGAACTGGGAGAACTGAGAGATAAAGTTAGAACTGGGAGATAAAGTTAGAACTGAAAGATATAGTTAGAACTGGGAGATAAAGTTAGAACTGAGAGATAAAGGCAGGCAGGTCTGAATGATCTGAATATAGACCCAACATCTTGGAAGTCGGTGGTGTTCGCCGTTTCAAGTAAAAAATTATGCCTAGTCTTGATCTTATAAAGTGAAGACTACAACAGGCACAAAGGGTGGGAAATAATGAACGCACAGGTAAGCGTCACGTGATAATGAGCCTGATCACAGGAGCATATCATCTCACTTAACATCTAATCCATGCTGGAATAAATAAACTGTCAGAAAATGTCTAGCAACTTTTAACGTATACTCATATCTTATTTCAATAAACGAAGCTAATATAAAAACCTGCAGTTGTGGAAATCATATACGGTTTTTATAACAGCGTCCAAGATCTTCGGGATAAAGTTAAAAATAAAACTAGCCACACGATGAATAAATGAGAATCTCAGTGCCAGATACTTGAATGGAAAGGAACTAATAAGATCGACTACGCGTTCTGGTATCTCCGTGCCAGAGCCAACTCGAGAACCTAGTCCACGGCTATGCCACGTCGACACGCTGCAGAATCATAAGCTGTTTATTGTTAGGTGCAGCACCTGGACTTGTTACCGACTTCTGATCTAGCTATGCTTCTCTAGCGCCGATGAGAGACACTGCAATCACAAAGGCACGATCACTTCAAACCGTGATAGAGAAAGCATGACTCTGTTACTCAGAATTTCTAGGGATCTCTTCTCTTTATCTCTTTATTTTGAAGGATTCCACTACGCATAACTCCGTGACGCTGGCGGAAATTTCCTTCCCGTTTTTTGTTTGTACGAGCGTACGTTTCATTTTGTGCTTCGCGCCAGAGTTTCGTGATGATTTCATTTTCATTTCATTCACTCATTAGCAATTTGCTGAATTTTGCTTCCCTAACAGATCTCCTGAAGGCCTCTCGGTTGTTAGCAAGATGCCCTGCTGCCGAAGCATCTTTCCACAAATCATCAACAATGTCTTGTTGCCGTCTTCGCCTTGGTCTTCCTCCATTTCTTTTCACCATTATGTACCCTTCCGAGACTCTATTCTCCAAATTCTTATGACATGATTTTAGCGGAGGAATTTCTGCACCGGTGAAGTGAGTGAATTGTCTCTAACTTATGACAGCCGTTGATTAAAATCATGTCTCTAACTTATGACAGCCGTTGATTAAAATCATGTCTCTAACTTATGACAGCCGTTGATTAAAATCATCTTTCTAACTTATGACAACCGTTTATTAAAATCATGTCTCTAACTTATGACAGCCGTTGATTAAAATCATCTTTCTAACTTATGACAAATGTTTATTAAAATCATCTCTCTAACTTATGACAACCGTTGATTAAAATCATCTCTCTAACTTATGACAACCATTGATTAAAATCATCTTTCTAACTTATGACAACCGTTGATTAAAATCATCTCAGCAATAAGTTAAACAATCTGAGATATATTCTTTAATGATACATAGGTATACATCACCACAGCCTAACAGTACAGTCCTCCAATATTGTTTATCAGAAAAAAAAATCGTCAGTCCAATCTTAAATTCCAGTCTGATAATACATTTTATCAGTATAGTCTTTCGTTACAGCCTGTCAATATAACTTCTCAGTACAATCTTTCACTGCAATCTGACAACACAACTTGTCAGTACAATCATTAACTACAATCTGACAACACAACTTGTCACTAAAATCTTTCACTGTAATATGACAACACAACTTGTCAGTACAATCTTTCACTACAATCTGACAACACAACTTGTCAGTATAATCTTTCACTACAATCTGACAACACAACTTGTCAGTACAATCTTTCACTACAATCTGACAACACAACTTGTCAGTATAATCTTTCACTACAATCTGACAACACAACTTGCAGTTGTGGAAATCATATACGGTTTTTATAACAGCGTCCAAGATCTTCGGGATAAAGTTAAAAATAAAACTAGCCACACGATGAATAAATGAGAATCTCAGTGCCAGATACTTGAATGGAAAGGAACTAATAAGATCGACTACGCGTTCTGGTATCTCCGTGCCAGAGCGAACTCGAGAACCTAGTCCACGGCTATGCCACGTCGACACGCTGCAGAATCATAAGCTGTTTTAGGTGCAGCACCTGGACTTGTTACCGACTTCTGATCTAGCTATGCTTCTCTAGCGCCGATGAAAGACACTGCAATCACAAAGGCACGATCACTTCAAACCGTGATAGAGAAAGCATGACTCTGTTACTCAGAATTTCTAGGGATCTCTTCTCTTTATCTCTTTATTTTTAAGGATTCCACTACGCATAACTCCGTGACGCTGGCGGAAATTTCCTTCCCGTTTTTTGTTTGTACGAGTGTACTTTTAATTTTGTGCATCGCGCCAGAGTTTCGTGATGATTTCATTTTCATTTCATTCACTCATTAGCAATTTGCTGAATTTTGCTTCCCTAACAGATCTCCTGAAGGCCTCTCGGTTGTTAGCAAGATGCCCTGTTGCCGATGCATCTTTCCGCAAATCATCAACAATGTCTTGTTGCCACCTTCGCCTTGGTCTTCCTCCATTTCTTTTCACCATTATATACCTTTCCGAGGCTCTATTCTCCAAATTCTTATGACCTGATTTTAGCGGAGGAATTTCTGCACCGGTGAAGTGAGTGAATTGTCTCTAACTTATGACAGCCGTTGATTAAAATCATGTCTCTAACTTATGACAGCCGTTGATTAAAATCATCTTTCTAACTTATGACAACCATTCATTAAAATCATCTTTCTAACTTATGACAACCGTTTATTAAAATCATCTTTCTAACTTATGACAACCGTTGATTAAAATCATCTTTCTAACTTATGACAAATGTTTATTAAAATCATCTCTCTAACTTATGACAACCGTTGATTAAAATCATCTCTCTAACTTATGACAACCATTCATTAAAATCATCTTTCTAACTTATGACAACCGTTGATTAAAATCATCTTTCTAACTTATGACAACCGTTGATTAAAATCATCTCAGCGATAAGTTAAACAATCTGAGATATATTCTTTAACGATACATAGGTATACATCACCACAGCCTAACAGTACAGTCCTCCAATATTGTTTATCAGAAAAAAAAAATCGTCAGTCCAATCTTAAATTCCAGTCTGATAATACATTTTATCAGTATAGTCTTTCGTTACAGCCTGTCAATATAACTTCTCAGTACAATCTTTCACTGCAATCTGACAACACAACTTGTCAGTACAATCATTAACTACAATCTGACAACACAACTTGTCACTAAAATCTTTCACTGTAATATGACAACACAACTTGTCAGTACAATCTTTCACTACAATCTGACAACACAACTTGTCAGTATAATCTTTCACTACAATCTGACAACACAACTTGTCAGTACAATCTTTCACTACAATCTGACAACACAACTTGTCAGTATAATCTTTCACTACAATCTGACAACACAACTTGTCAGTACAATCTTTCACTACAATCTGACAACACAACTTGTCAGTACAATCTTTCACTACAATCTGACAACACAACTTGTCAGTATAATCTTTCACTACAATCTGACAACACAACTTGTCAGTATAATCTTTCACTACAATCTGACAACACAACTTGTCAGTACAATATATCAGAACGAACTGTGAGTTCTAACTGTCAGTACAGTCTTATGTTTCAAGCTTTCAGTACAGTCTGTTAGCTTAACCAGTTTGTACAACATGTGAGGACAATCTTTCAGTAAAATTGTCGGTGTCTTATACGATTGCAGCCTCACGGTACAATCTGTCTGTCAGTATAATCAAGGAGTTAAAGAATGTAAATCACCCATTCAACGGTTTAGAAAAGCCATATCTTAACATGGAGGATTGGCTTACTACAGCTTTTTACTAAATTCACGAAGTCAAAAGTCTGTATAATTAGACTATCTGAAGTAGACAGCCTCTTGGTTTTACTTAGATTTCTTCTTCCGAGATAGAAGACCAAAGAGAACTAGTCTAAATTTCTTGTTAAACAAAACGTAAATGAAGAAATTGCAGGAACTATTCAGATACTCACATAAAGTTAAGAAGATGCCATGAAGAATCCCTACAGCTCGTTGGTAACCGTCGTTTAAATCTAAAAAATAAGATGGCAAATTCATAATTTTCGTTACAGTAAATGTCATACACACTAAAAGGAGAGTTGTGGTAGTTCGTGAACCAGATGTAGCCACCTTGGAGGAGGCAGACACCATCTGCTGCCTCTTCCTCAAGGTCATGGCCACTTTGATGGATATCAAAATGGAGCCACCAAAGACGATAGCCAAGGGTATGTATTTACCAAATATGTTACCAAAGTATAAATCCAAAGTTACATTCATAGAATCGCGTTTTCTAAATTGCGAAAAATAAAGTATTACACCGTACACTGGGCGCATGTACGCAAAGGCGTACCATCTCATCCCCATGTACACCAAATAAGGTAACCAAAACAGGAACGCTCCACAGCACATCAGCCACGCTCTGGTCGGCGTCACTATATTTGTGAAGTGAAGGGGGAGATAAACAGCAACGATGCGCTCCAGTGTGATGAAGGTACATATGGTAGCACTAACGTAAAGACCGTACGCGTACAAGCAAGTGAAAGTGGCTGAGAAAGTGAAGCAAATAAACGAGGACTCTTCTGAATACAACCATCCTTTGTAACCAGAACCGAAATACTTCGGTACATACGCCAGTATGTCTGGAATACTGATGGCTCCGATCAGAGTTATGGAATCTGCCACTGCTAAGGCGAGCAGAAAGATGTTGGACGATTTGTTAAGTCCACTATGGACAAGAACGATGCCGCTGATGATATTGGCAATCATACCTAACGTACCGATGATTGGATGGACAATCAAGTTGAAGTCAAAAACCATTGCTGTTATACGCTGATTGAACGCAGAAAGTGGATCAATGACCTGGTTCAATCTCTCGGTTACAGGATTAGTAGAAGAACCAGAAAGCCCAGTTGGAGCAGAAAGCTCAGCGTTGAGAATGTCTACTGTACTGGTAGGTTCTTGCCCTAAGGAAGAGTTGTGAGTTTCGAGATCCGTACTGTGACACATCAGCAAATCCATGCTGTCACACGCTGGTGAAGTTAGCATCGATGTGTTAAATTCTTTGTGTGTTACAGTTAGCAAGGTCTGGTCGGTCTCGGCCAGGGCAGTATCGAAAGTGGCCTTGTAGAAGATAACACAGAATAACGCTGAAGAGCCGTGTACGATTACAAACATTTTGAGGAATCTGTGAATTGTTCTTTGTATTAAGAACATTTACTCTTTTATCACTGAAATATATCAGTGTTCCACAGACAAGTATTAATTTTATTAGTCTATAAATGATGCATTCAATATATTTAACAGTTACATGACTGATACAAGTATAACGCGGTATTTCAGGAAAGAATATAAAAAAGTTACGAATTGTTTGGAACGTTCTTTAGAATATCGTTTATGCTGCTTTGCTTTCGAATGTTCTTTTGAATATCACTTATGTCTTCTGTTTTCCCATGTTGCTTAGAATATCGGTACACATTCTGTGTGCTAAAAAGTTCATACTTTCTATTATATTATACTTTATATACTGCCACATCTGTTCTCTAAGGCGTGTTCTTCATTTTTATTCATTTATATGAAAGATGTGCTGAACACTTTAATTGTTCTTATAAAGCTCGTAATGTGGCTTAAAGAGAATTTTGTTTCCATTATATACATTCTGGGTAAGATGAGTACTGTATTTTTCTTCAACTAATGCTCAACTTTTAAAAATGTCATAGCCAATGAAATAATCGAGTTGCAAATTTATATTTATCTTTAACATCTGTGGTCTCTTTGTTCAATAGGAGAATTCATTTTTATTGAACGATGGTAAGACTATGCGACAATAAAATGCACAAATGTGGAAGCTGTGGAACTTGAATGTGTAATTATATATCCAAACATGTCAGTTTACTTTCCTGTTTCATGGAGGACGCCATTGTTTTTAGCAAAAACGCGGGTACGCGTATTAAATGTTGTTCAAACGTCGATTAGCGGGTTTAGACAAGTAGTCTGGGACAGGTTTGCTGGTCAAAACTAAATCGAGGCCAGACACGCCACTATACGTTCATGTTTCGTGAAGGACGCCATTGTTTTTAAGGGAAACTTGGGTAAGGGAATTCAACTCCAGTTCAAACATCGGTGATTGGATTTGAGCAAACCTTCAGGAACGGCCACCATTCGATGATAAATCGGGGTCAATATTAACTTTTGTCATGATTTGGAAATCATAGCGAACAACGTGGAACCTTCTGACAATAAATCTGATTTTCATTCACAAAATTGACAATCGTTAACATCGTTTTGTTAGGAATAAATCTCTATTTCTAGAAATTTATTACTATTTAGGAAACAGATGAATATTCGCGGAGGTACATATTTTAATATAAACATGAACTCATCCGCGGCGACAAGATGTGAAAGAAATGTTGACATACAATGGCAGGACCTCATCTTCGGGCGTTAAATCGTTACTAAACGCTGGAGATTCGAGATGTTTCAACACACAGTAGACGAGATATTTTCTATAGACACAGAGCTCCGGAAGCGTTTCTTTCGTTGGCAAGACCAAACCACCAAGACGTGAGTAAACAAGTTCACTAATCTGTGCATAAACAATGTAAGGGGTGCTAGATGGGTTTTTCATCGTCTCTGTATGAAGACTAAGGGAAGCTTCACTTATCTAGACCAAATACCAGTGTTCAGTATATAATGTATATTATTACTTTCCTGGCTAACGTACCTTAGATGTGCCGTGTGTTAGCTCATGATTTCACATAGCCCGTACTGAAATGTCATAAAGTACATTTATCTCTCTAATTATGAAACCTGAGCTTGTTGTAAGACACCGGTAATTTATGAACTAAATACAACTGAAACCTGTTCAACAAGAGTTGTAAATCAATCCTTTTTTGTTTGACGAAAGTAACATTCCTTCTGACGGGATTTGATGAAAGCCATTAAGACAGAATCGATAAGATAATGCAGGGTCATTTTGCAGCCCGTGTTGGGCTAAAGCGGTTCAAAGAATCTTTACGTGACGAAATTGTTCTGTTAATGTACTCGCTTATTACAGTGATCATGTTATAAATACGTCGTTATATCTTTAGATTGTTCTTTGATTCTGCACAGAAACTGAAGATAAGAATCATGAAAATGATCAGTATGCACCACACTCCTCCATAGTTTTGTATTTGTAGCGACATTCACGAGATAGATATCTATGAGAACATTTTGCTTTTCCTTCTGACGTTGAACGTGACATGCACAGTTTAACTGGTGTGCCTCACTCTGTAGGTAGGTGCTCTCATATGTAGTTACCTCGAAAATATATGAGTAAGCTATCGAATTTTATATTAGTGTTATCTAGAATGAACCGCATGCTAATGCTGAGCACACGACCATCATCGCATAAGAAGACATTTTACTATTTACTTTACCACTCTAACGTCACTCTTGGACTTTTTTTTGTACCGGGTATTCGAAAAGTCTCTTGACAGTATTGAACTTTTAATTACAGCGTATCGTGTGCGGAATAGTGACTACGATATGCAGTTCATCTGCTGGTCAAGCGTGCAGGAAACTCTCTACCGTAGAGAGCGGAACAACAACACAACTCCTTCAGATCATCAGAGGAAGTACCCCCCCCCCCCCCCGACAAGTGTTTCGGCCCTATTAAACTCACTCTAAGGTCTTGTGAGTTGTTGCTTTTTTTTTTCTTTCCCGGTCCCGGGATTGAACCCGTGATCTTCCAGTTGGCACTGCACTTTTGAAGTGGGTCTTTAGCGATTTAGCTACGGAGGACTGGTATTGGTTGTGCCAAATGAAATTACTTATGTTCCCAATGCTTGTTTCGCATACTCCACAGCCAGCATGAGGACTTTTCTGTTGTTTCTGAAAGGCTTCTCAGTGCCCTTGCTCTTGCTTGTCCCTTTATGCCCAGTTGCTTACATAGGTCATATGCTGATGTTGCTACGAATTCTCTTGCTCTCACTTCTACAGCTATCACTTTTGCCCTGATTCCTGCCCCCTGCATCAGTTGCTTGACCAGATCATTATACTTCTCAAACTTGAATAAATGCTGTTCCTCTATTCTAGTTTCGTACGGGACCGTAAGCTCGATCATTATTAATTCCTGTTTGTCTGTGGAGTACACTACAATATCGGTCGCATTCCTGTGTTCTTGATGGCAGTCGGGTATTCTCTTCTTCCTGGAAGGTCCGCTATCACATCCCAGTCATTTGTACCATCTAGCAGTGATGGTAAAGGAATGTCCCTGATTTCAGTATTTGATGTCGTACCAGCGCCTATGAACTATTTAGGTGGGACCTCAACTCTTTTGCTGCTATTTGCTTTATCTTTTGCCCTGTCTACGATGGCTACTAGTTCCTGCAGCACTCTGTTGTGCCGCCAGGTGTACCGTCCTTGCCCTAAAGACACTCTACATGCTGACAGCACATGTTCCAATGTTTGCCTTTCGTTGCAGAGAGGGCACTTTGTATCTTCTGATACACCCCATTTGTATAGGTTGGAGCCTGTAGGCAGAAGGTCATAAGTTGCTCTGATGATGAAGCTGAGCCTCAAGGGTGCCATTTTCCAGATGTCATTCCATGTTAGTGATCTCTGCAGGACTTCCTCCCATGTTGTCCATTGCCCTTGTTGTGATTGTTGGACTGCCTTCTGGACCCGCTTGTCATCCTCTGAATTCCTTACTTCACTGATGATCATATCCCTTCTTTCTTTGCAGGAGGCCTTTGACCACCATTTGATATCGCCATGACCAAATCCCCTTCTGTTGGTCTGGGTGTACCCTATTACTTCTTTCAGCTCCTGCGTTTCCCTTGCTGTGGTCACTTCCTCACCTACTTTCCATTTTCGTCCAGTTTTAAGTGTTGGCTGCACTTCTCGTACCACCGGATCTGTAGATTCTTGTAGCATCAGTGCAAGTCTTGTTTTTCCTACCTTGTATTCTTCAACCACAGATTTGAATGGCAGCTGCAGTTTGCTCTTCTTGCAGTACAGCGCTACATCAGTTAATCCTGGTGGTACGCCCAGCCACTTTCTTATAGCTTTATTTATCTTTCTTTCGACTGCCTCTACTGCGTGTAGAACAGTGGTTCTCAAAGGGTGTGTCGCGAGATTCGCTAGGTGGACAGCGAAATTTCGAAACTGTGTGATATTGTTGATAAAAATAATTAAAATAATTTCATTCACTATTAATACTGAAAAAATTAAGAAGACCAACATTTTAAACACTTGAAACATATTTATTTTCCACATTTTTACAATTAAAGATTTCAGTTTTCAATGACAAATATGAGCCTCTTCCACAAACGTCCAATTAGTGGTGGAACTGCAGACAAGCAGACACGTATTTCCTACTCAGATGAGAGAAGTCTCACGTTTCTTGTGTTTTCTTATGCTCATCAGTGTCAGAAAGCCCAGCTCGCACAAGAAGGTGGTTCAGGGGTAGAACAGAGAATTGGCTAACTACAATGTCTTCATACTTTTTCTGTATCCACCACCGAAGAATAGGCAGTTCACCAGTTCAGTCGAAACTTAAGATGTGGGAGTTGGTCTTCTTTCAACAGAGGGAGGTCGGCTGTGGATTCTGGGAACATAGTAGCGTAAGAATTATGCAGCAAGTCATACTTGGCGACAGTGATTGGAGGGAAAATATTGTGTCTTATGATCCTCCAGAGCTAGGAAATGATTTAAAATCGGTTCGGATGTCATGCTCTGCTTTGATCTACCTGGAAATTCGGAGGAAACATCTGAAGAGTTCTCTTTTCCACTCTGAAGATTTCTCTTTTCCACTTGTAATCTCCATATTTTAAGTTTTTTTTTGTTAAGAACCCTGTGATTTTCTCTCTTGATGTCAGTACAACTTTTTTTTTTAATCCTTGCATATTCTCATTTAGGTGGTTAAGTTGGTTGAAAATATCAGTCAAGTAGGCTACTTTTGCACACCTTCCTCGTTGTTTAATAAAATACTTCTTATAACACCCGTCAGTCAAACTATCTGTTGACTGGAAAATATGCCAGCCTATGAATAAAATGGTATTACACGATTACAAGTCTACAAACAAGTGACTGGCAAACCGCGCGCTTAGACCGAGTCTACTGCAGTGTTGCCAGCTCGTACGCTGATGTGTTGCGAGGACTCACTACAAAGGATAGTGTGCCGCGAGCAAAAACAGCTTGAGAACCACTGATATAGAAACACATGTTTACATGTGCTTAACTTAGATATCGCAAAAACTGCGATACTTGAATCGATACTACGCTGCTGTCAAGTGACTTTTCTAACACATTGTACATGTTAAATATACAATTTATTTTTCTAATATATTTATACAGCCCCTGTTTTCCTGCATCTTTTATGTGGAATGAATTACTAGTTACAGGACTGGGTGAGAGACTGCCATAGACGACTGTTTCTCAGTGTACCGCTGCACATCCATGTGCCGTTTCTCAATAGTGTGGCGCATTATAGTCAGATGTGTAGTGGACAATTCTGATAAGTAAAAAATATTTTCATTCAAATAACAATGTACTCCAAACAGTATACATTCTAAAGTATTATTCATTACCCGTTACTAGAGTACAGATGAATACTTGTGATTAGCGACAGAAACTTTCCTTTGTCAAATGTGCCACGGTCTAAGAATGTTTGAGAACCACTTCTTTAAACCGTAAGATTCTTGCTTATAATGTAACGTCCGTGTTTTTTTAAGTGGTATCGAAAGAGTTTAAATCGAAATGAAGAACTAGATCTGATGAATCCAGCTTTGAGTCTAACGGCACTGTCTGTCATGTACACAAATCTGAGGCCGATGACGATGTAGAGATCTAGATTGCTGTATGAATGTTTATTTGCTAGCTCTCTGGAGTACAAGTATCAAATCTATAGGCAATCGCTTCATGTGATGTGTGTATTAATGCGCTAGTGCGCAATCCGGCCAGCAAAGTACTCCCTGTTCATGATTTTGAGTACATCCATTGTATTGCATTTATGTGGTTTTATTCTGAGAGCGATTCAAAATCCATTAAATGTCAGCAAAATGGCGTCTTAGCTTTTTGCTTGAAGAGATTGTAGCAGTTTTCGCAATACGCAGTTTCAGAAAGTAGGTCGGTGGCATATTAAATTACAATTTCTCAGTTCTTAAAGTAGGGTTTCTTGCACTGGAAATCAGAATTAAAGCTCCAAAATTAATCATTGGAAAACAAAAAACGTTAATTTCCTAAAAGCCCCCAGACCATCCTAACAGAACAGTGGTTGATAAATGGAGGCACAATAATAGGCTGAAACTGAAAACTCCAGTGCACATAGCAGGACAGTTAAACATAAGACACAAACTCTCCGAAGACAGAGAAGAACTTACAAAAGTACCAGAGATCCCACCAAACACAAACTACACACTTCCTCAAACTAACACCAGACTCAAGAACAAATTAGAGAACAAATCATCAGATCCCAACACCCCAAAGCTGTGTGCATCGGAGACCATAGAATCCTACCCCAAGGACTGGATCCATGCATACACTGATGGGTCAGCATTCAAGCAAACAGACAATGCAGGATATGGGGTACTCATAATGTTTCCAAACAAGACAACAAGGCACATTTCTGCTCCTTGTGGATCTCACTGCTCCAATTCTGACGCAGAGATGCAGGCAATATTAGCAACCCTGACAGCCACTACCACCAAATGCAAACATAGTTCCTATCACCCAAAAAAATCTTGTTATTTTCTCATACTTCCAGTCTGTTTTCCAGGCCCTTCAAAACTGGATACCATCAGCTGATCACATTACAACTGACATACTCAGTGCAGTAAACCAACTCGCCTGCTTTGACATCAAGACCACCCTACAGTGGATTCCAGGGCACATAGATATCAGAGGAAATGAACGTGCTGACAGACTAGCAAAGAATGGAGTCATCATCTCACATCTCCACCAACATGAGAACAGCTAAACACATTATATACAACAACTGCAAGCAGCAGTGGATGGACAGCTGGGCCAGTAATCCAACTGGAAGATCCCTATATACACACCTGCCAAAGCCTAAACCCAGAGACCACATCAGCAGCTTATGTCGTAGAGACCAGTGCACAAGTTTCAGGTTGAGAACAGGACACATCACCCTTAATAAGCACTTACACAGAGTGACCACTGACCACACACCATACTGTATGCACTGCAACAGACAAGAAGAAGAAACTGTTAAACACCATCTGCTGGACTGCAGTGCATTGAAGGACCTTCGAAAGAAACTGATACCACTAAACTCTTCAATCACCGACATTCTGTATGGAGATGTAGAACAGCTGAAGAGGACCTGTACGTTTTATTATCTGGCACAAGGGAAAAAGAGTGAAAACTCGTAAACCTGGGGATTGGAAAAGTCAAAAAGTTCTCAGAAAGCGAAGATTCAATAGAAACTGTCCAACACCTAGGTTGGAGCGAAAGAAGAAAGACGGATAGAACAGTCGAGTGAAGTAATGACGGAGAAATTACTCATGAAATATGGCCAGCCACAAGCACAGATGCAAATAAAATGTACAGAGTAAAGACAGATACAAATAAACATGTGTAAAATAACACAGGACATAAATAAATATGTATAAAATAACGTCAGATACAAATAAACATGTGTAAAATAACACCGGACATAAATAAATATGTATAAAATAACGTCAGTAACGAATGAAAACAAATGAAACAGAAGTGAAGAATATGTAATAATAAATAAATAATAATAATAATAAATTCAAGAATCAAATCTACAAAACGTTATTATAGATTTGTCAGAAAGAAAAGAGTTTTTAGAAATATCAGAAATTATAGACACCTAATGAAGAAAATCTAAAGACAAATAATATAAAAACATGCGAAAAGAACTTAGTGAGAATGAAAGTAAACGAAACAAATCAAAGATATACAAAGGAAAAGAAATTTAACACATACAATTCTCCATCTTAAGGAAATGGGTGGAAGGATCAGTATCAATCGCGAGCATCTCCCGTCTCCGGTTAGAATCACGTGGCAGCCTCTTTCTGATCACATCTCGCTCTAGAAAACTCATTGTTCATTTTCCCGCCAGTACTCCCAGAGGTCTTTCCGCGCCAAATCAAATTGAGGTCCCCGTCCCAAACCTGGTCTCATTCCCAGCTCAGGCGACATTTTGACAGGTCCAAGATTGTCTGGCCGAAACAGTTACTTCAGTTACTGCTTCTTTCTCTTATTGTCAGTTACTGCTTCTTTCTCTTATTATCAAGATAGACATTCTTCTCTCCCTCGCCGTTTTTTTAATCCTCTCTCTCTCTCTCTCTCTGTGCCTCTCTCTCTTTACATATTATACGAGGGTGAGTACAAAGTAATCTTCATTTCATTTTACTTGATTAGCATCGCTCCCACTAGATTCAGTATGGGTATGCACCTGCTTAACTAGTACCTGGATTCTTCGAGAAAAACAAATATTCTGAATGATCCCGGTAGCCAACTATGCGCAGACTCTTCAATTTCAGTGATGAAAATCCTTCCTACTTCGTGCTTCATATAGGGGCCCGAAAACATAGTGCGAGGCCGGGTGAACATGTAGGATGTAGACGCTCCAGATGCAGAGTTTTAAAATGTTGAGCTGTTGCTTCCGTTATCATGCTGTAACAACACTACAGAGCTGGGCAAACCTCGACGCTTTGACTTGACTGAAGATTTCAAGTAGTGCAGGGGAATATGATGACTGTGCCGTATTCAAGAAGGCTGCTCCACAGAGCACTCTAAAGCAGATGTTCTAGACATTTTCACGGGTACATGTCCTCGACATGTTCAGTATGTGATTTCATACCCGTTGGTCCAAACTGTCGAACCAACCACCACCACCACCACCACCACCACCACCACCATCATCACCATCATCATCATATGTCCTATCGGGTACCAGAGTGACTTGTAATGTCAGCAGAGTGGTTTTACGTTAAATAAGGAAAAACAGGAACAGAATAACTGAAAGAACTAGGAACAGAATAACTGAAAGAACTAGGCACAGAATAGCTAAAAGAACTAGGAACAGAATAACTGAAAGAACTAGGAACAGAATAACTGAAAGAACTAGGAACAGAATAGCTAAAAGAACTAGGAACAGAATAACTGAAAGAACTAGGCACAGAATAGCTGAAAGAAATAGGAACAGAATAACTGAAAGAACTAAGAACAAAATTAACTGAAAGAACTAGGAACAGAATAACAGAAAGAATTAGGAACGTACTTAACTGAAAGAACTAGGAACAGAATAACTGAAAGGTAAGTCTAGTAGAACAACTTTTCCCCCCTTTTATGTAAGTATTCCCCTATTCTCAAGATTTTGTTTTTCTTCTACCCCCCCCCCCCCCACCCAACCCCGACTTAATTCCGTATGCCCAAAATTTAGTTCCCATGACCCCAAAATTTAGTTCATATGACCCCAAAATTTAGTTCCCATGACCCCAAAATTTAGTTCATATGACCCCACAATTTAGTTCCCATGACCCCAAAATTTTATTCCCATGACCCCAAAATTTGGTTTCGCATCCCCCACATTTACTTTCCGTACCGCCAAGATTTGATTCCACACACAAAAGATATGTCTTCCCTGCCCCCATGAAGATTTGGCTCCCGTACCCCAAGATTTGATTCTGTGCCCGCGAGATTTGGTATTCGTACCTTGAAGATTTGGCTCCCGTACCCCCCCCCCCCCCCCCCCGAAGAGATATGGATATCACTAGTTAAAAAACCTCTACTCTATGGTGTTACAGATCGGGTTAGCTTCGGGTAAGCCCACAATTCACGTTTTTAAGCCTAATCCTATCTGCTTTGTTGCGAGAGTTTATTGTGTGCAAGCCCGTTTGATTTCAACTGTACCAAAAAGTTAGTTCCTCCATGGATCATCCTCGCTGTACATCGGACAATCAGCCCATAAGAGCTCCGACCCCATCTTCAACATTCCCACCAGTGTCTGGTGGCTGATGTACCAGTTCTGTGCTGATTAGTTATTCTTCTTCCCATTGTAGCTCTCTTGTCTGGCCACTAAGTTTTTTTTTAACCCATAAATTACACTCTGACACTTCGGTCGCCCTTGAATCAACAGATGGCTCCGAATCCGCTGTAGAATATTTTTTTTTTCTGATATTATATTATTAATTATGTATGTTGTGATTTTGGGAATGAGTTGCTGAGATGAGTTTGGTAATGATAATTATTACTTCTTACTTCTTCTTCGTATTAATTCTTATTTATATTCTTATTTACCTGATCTCCTTTTAAATTTCTCCACTTATGACTTTTCTCCCTCTTCTCACCCCCCCCCTCACTTCTTCATCTTTTAACTTTAGCTATTCTTGATCACCCTCACCTGGCCGTCGGTGGAGATTTCCACAGTACTCATGGCGTATATCGCTAGTCTAATGTAACGAGATAGTGCCCCAAAGAAGTACAGCTGTCCCTGGAACACTCTCAGTTACCGAGCTTCTCCTGATGAACCCTACCCAGGTTCTTTTCCCCTGTCAGCTGGTGTCCATGTAAGCTCCCCTGAATAACCTTTGAGGCTGGAAAATGAACTTATCATCTCAGTCATTCTCTAGCACCTCCGACAATCAATAAGTACTCAGAAGGCATAGATGTGATCCAGGAAAAATAACAGTTAGTTTATTAACATCAGACACGAAACACGTTTACATCAGATAACATATAAACACATAAAACAAGTCTCTCTACAGCAGTTAAACACCAGGCACGAGAATTATGAGCACGTCCTGACACATCAGCATGAAAAAACCACAAGCATACCATGACACATCAGCATGAAACAACCACAAGCATACCATGACACATCAGCATGAAACAACTACAAGCATATCATGACACATCAGCATGAAACAACTACAAGCATATCATGACACATAAGCATGAAACAACTACAAGCATACCATGACACATCAGCATGAAATAACCACAAGCATGCCATGACACATAAGCATGAAACAACCACAATCATGCCCTGACACATAAGCATGAAACAACCACAAGCATACCATGACACATCAGCATGAAACAACCACAATCATGCCCTGACACATAAGCATGAAACAACCACAAACATGCCCTGACACATAAGCATGAAACAACCACAATCATGCCCTGACACATAAGCATGAAACAACCACAATCATGCCCTGACACATAAGCATGAAACAACCACAATCATGCCCTGACACATAAGCATGAAACAACCACAATCATGCCCTGACACATAAGCATGAAACAACCACAAGCATACCCTGACACATAAGCATGAAACAACCACAATCATGCCCTGACACATAAGCATGAAACAACCACAATCATGCCCTGACACATAAGCATGAAACAACCACAACCATGCCATGGCACATCAGCATGAAACAACCAAAGGCGACGCTTGAAGTGACGTGGCACGATCTAACAAACACTGGAACGACCTCTGTAGTTCTTCTGTTGGTATGGCCCTTAAACTCGATGTTACCGGCCTTTTGATGTCATCAGTATCTCAAAGAAGCGCCCTTTCAATGGTAACTTTAATTTTAGGAATAGAAAATAATAGCAGGGAGACAAATCTGGGGAATAGAGTGGACAGTTGAGAACATGCATTTGTTTTGGGCCAAAAAATTCTGTACAACTACCGCCCTGTGAGCCGGTGCATTATCATGCAGAAGGAAAAAAAATGCCAGGTACTGAATACTCGGGTCGGACTCCGAGAATTCTTTCCAATAGGCATTTCAAAATACTTAAATAAACTTTGGCGGTGACAGTCTGTCCCTCTGAAATAAATTCTTTGTGAATAACTCCTTTGTTGTCGTAGAAGCACACCAACGTTGTCTTCACTTTCGACTTTTGAGAACGATTATTTTGCCTTTCGGTGATGATGATGACTTCCACTGAGGACTTTGGCGTTCAGTTGTGGGATCATAACGAAAAATGCATGTTTCATCCTCTGCAACATTCAAATTTAAGAAATATTTATTTCTGCGACACGTTTTGAGATGTCTTTTGCGTACTCCATACGCTGATGTTTTTGGTCATCAGACAACGAATGTAGTAGAAACCGGCAAACAACTTTTTTCTTGCCGAAATCTTCCACTAAAATTTTATGAATGGTCACTCGGGTAGCACCAAATTCATTTGTCATCATCCCCACAGTCAAATAACAATCTTCTTGTATGCGTTCTCTGACTTTTGCAATGAGTTCCTCATTACGAACAGAAATTGGGCGTCCATGTCTAGTTGCATTTGTAATCGTTTCCGCACCACTTTTGAATCGTGAATACCACCTGAATATCTGTGCACGAGTAAAAAATATCCCCATAATCTTGTCGCGTCAATTTAACTGTCTCAATGGCACTCTTTCCGAGTTTTAAACAGAATTTAATGTTAGCTTTTTGCTCCATGCTGATTATGTGGCAATCCACCTCTGATTATGTCAACAAAATGGCGACTTGTCTGTCGTCTGCTTATCGGGCGGCGATGAAAAGTTGCCAGATCATAGACGAAGGTTGCCTCTTTGGCTTCCATGCTTTGCTTCACAGATGGAATTTTTGTCTTGGCCATAATAAAATCAGTCTCATTACTTAATTGTCGGACCTTGTATTTAATCTAAAATTACATTACCGTCATATTACACAATAACAGCAGTCAGTCTTCTACTCACATCATCTCACTTCCCTCGCCAAGCTGTCGTCTTGTGAAAAGAAGATGAACGATTTTTATGTTCTATTGTTCCGTAAGTTCGGGAATGTTCCAGGCTCATAATACACGTCTATAGAACATTCTCGCTTGACACGGAGTCAAAGTATGGCCAGTTGCAAGTTTCTCGTGAGGAAAAAGAAGGATTTCTGGCTATTTTCCACGGGAAAGTGTTTTCCCGCTACTGGTGGCATTTCGATATATGGCACTTTTTCATATGGTTAATGTCCACTCTGATTTTATAGCATGCACGTTGACAGTAAAATGTATAAAATAATCCAGGAACTAGTATGTGGAATAGAAGATGTTTAGAAAGGGAAGAGAATAAATTAAATGAAGAAACTGTACATAAAAGAACATTAAAAAAATAAAGAGAAACAAACATAACAGCCAGTCCCCTAGTATGACTCAGTATTTCTCTCTGAGCAAGTAAGTTATAACAATATAGTGGTATATCTCTGAGCAAGTAAGCTACAACAATATAGTGGTATATCTCTGAGCAATTAAGTTACAACAATATAGTGGTATATCTCTGAGCAAGTAAGTTATAACAATATAGTGATAGCTCTCTGAACAAGTTATAACAATATAGTGGTATGTATTGCACGTCCCGGGATGTCCCTTTCTCTGCTTGTGCATGTGTATCACATAAGCATGTACCAATTTATGCCGAAACAAAACGTGCGTTGAAAGGCAATTTGGCGTTTCTCGTTAGAGAAGAATCAAAAAGAAAGTCACGCGACGATGGAGAGCCATGGAGACCGCTTGGGCCAGCTTTCGTGGCGGTCATTCTTCGTCTCTGTGTGGACATAGTTTCATCAGATCATCCTGGATACTGATGGTTGTAGTTGGTCAGAGCCCTCCCTCGAGTCTGATGGACGTGTGTGACTGTACGATTCATCGCCAGGTCTTAATTTTGCAGCACAATGGGATACTGGCTCCGTCAACTTAAATGTCAGTGTTGTGTGACCCAGGCGCTCAGTTACAGTTCAATGGGTGAATGTGTCGGGAAAGCCCGAGCTGGTGATGTTCAGTTTGTGAGATTTTACTAGACTTTTATGATCCTGCCTGTTTTCATCTACAGCCTTCTTGCGTGAAAGGTGTTTACGTATTTTGTAGACACCAGTCTTGGTTGAGTGTGTCATATAACTTGTTTTGTCTTACGCAAACGTACAAAGAGCCTGGGGAATATTTGAATAAACGTATAATCAATCCAGCCTTGTTACGAGACGGCCATAAAGTCTCAGAGCATTTTTTCGACCCCAGAACGAACTACGTAGACTCGACCTTTGTTTCTCTGGGAATTAAAATTTAATGAAAAGTCTTCATCAATCTCTCTCTCTCTCTCTCTCTCTCTCTGTCTCTCTCTGTCAGGACGCAGTTGGCAATGTACTCCTAGAAGTCCCACTCTCTGACACGGCAACAATTATTCGTTCTGGCCATATCCAAAAACATAAGAGCATAAACAAAAGGTTATGAATGAAATAAACGATGAAGTTTACCACAACTAAGTATGTGAGATTACAACATCCAGAGATGTGCAGATATCAGCTTGACTCGTGAGAGAAAATGACAGTAAAAGCTTGCTATCAATATCGTCGTTTAAGGACCGCAACATGATGATGACTAATGCACATAATCTTTCATCTTTTCCACGCTCAATATAAAAATTGATGTCGGTTATATAGTCACATGTAAATAACCCCACAGATAAGAGAAAAGATGAGAGGAACGAGAGAAAAATAGATAAAGGTGTGTAAATCTGACGCTCATTCATTCATTTGCAAGTCCCTTGTGGAACTTTGCCTCTCCAACAAGCACTCCTGTATGCCTCTCGGTTGTGAGCAAGATGGCATGCTGCTGATGCATCCATTTGCAGATCATCAACGATGTCCTGCAGCCATCTTCGCCTTGGTCTTCCTCTCTTTCTTTTTCCTATTATGCACCATTCCAAGACGGCTTTCTCTAGATTATCATGAAGTTTAATGTGTCCAAAATATTTAAGTTTTCTCTCTTTAATCCTCTTTACTAGCCAGCCTTCTTCAATATTAAGTTCTTGTAGTGTGGGTATATTTGTTCTTTTTTTGTGTCCATGATATTTGGAGAACTCTTCTGTAGCATTTACGTTCAAAGGCATTTATGTGTTTCTCAGCTGTTTTGTTAAGCGTCCAGGTCTCACAGGCATATGGTGCGATGGGAAAGATGCATACCCTTAAAAATCTTATTTTTGTAGTTCTGTCTGTTCCTCTCATCTGACGCTACAATCGGTTTTTGTCAGCATTACTGAAGCCATACTTTTATAGGAAGCTTATTTCTCTACTATATTTTTATACTGTATCTGTACATCTCGTTCTTAACTTCTAATAACATATCTCTCAGTGAAAACAAAAAAACATTTACCACTACATTTTTTTATACTTCCTACTATTTGTCCTCAGATCTTGGTAACTTTTGTACTCGTATTTCCTTTGTAGCATTCTGCAAGGTATTTGTTTATAAATAAAATCTCTATTTGTATCATAATTATATTCTGAAGCGTGTAAAGATTTTTACAAAGCTTTAACCATTAACAATATTATAAAAGGTGTTCAAAAGTTCCTGTACACTTTCCAGAAGCCATTTGGGTGACCCCGAACATCTTCTGACATGACACCTTGTTAAGAGAGACAGACATGACAGCACTGTCAGCAGTGATTGAAAGGAGAAGGTGGCAGCGGATTGGTCACATAAGAATGACAGACGAATCGTTATCAGAAACAGCTTTGATGTGGGCTCTATGGGTAAAATAAGCATGGGACGACCCAAAGAGACACGGAGACATACACCAGAGAAAGGTCTGGCAAAACAAAGGACTGGCGTCAGAGAAAGCCAAGAAGATGGTGAAGGATCGACAAAAGTGGAAATCTCTTGCTAGCAGCGGCCCCATGTATCTTGGGCACTGACTGGATAAGAGAGAGCGAAAGAGACAGAGAGAGGGAGAGAGATTCCGCAAATAGAAGATAAAGCCAGGCACAAAATTTGAATATCCTGAATCTCTCTCTCTCTCTCTTTCTGAACTTTAAGTGCCCAGGGCACATAGGGTCTCAGCAAGGGTTTTCCATAAATGCTTGTCCTTTGCCTTTTTTTTCTGCTCTTGCCGAAGTGAGCCTTCTATTGCTCAACATCCTCTCTGCTCTTGCCGAGGTGAGCCTTCTATTGCTCAACATCCTCTCTGCTCTTGCCGAGGTGAGCCTTCTATTGCTCAACATCCTCTCTGTTGTTCTTCTCCATGTCTCTTTTGGTCTACCCTTACTTCTGTTCCCCTGTGGTGTCCATCTTAGTGCTATTTTTGGCAGTGAGTTGTCAGTCATTCGGAGCACATGTCCCAACCATCGCCAGCGTCTTTCCTCAAATATCCTGAATACAGACCCATAATTGTGAAAGTCGATGGTTTTCGTCGTTTCAAATTAAAAAAATTATACCCAGCCACGATCTTAAAAAGTGAAGACTACCTCGTGCGCAAAGCTCACTGGGTAAGACATAATGAACGCCCTGGTAGGCGTCACGTGATGCTTAGCCTGGTTACAGAAGCATATCATATACTTTATCATCCATGCTGGAATAAAGATATTGAATCAGAAAATGTTAAGCAAATTTGTACACGTGTTCCGATCTTATTTAGGTTCAGTAAACGAAGCTAATACAAAACCCTGCACTTCTAGAAAATCAAATACGGTTTTAAAACAGTTTTAACATCTTCGAGATAAAGTACAAGTAAAACTAGTCACACGATGAATAAATTAGACTCTCTGTGGCTGATCTTGAAAGGAAAGGAACTAATAAGGTAAACTAAGGTTCCCGGTGTCTCTCTTTACTTACTAGCACGTAATCGAGAAACTAGTCCATGGAGTTGCAGATAATGGACAAGTTGCAGATTGACAAGTGTTTGCTGTTATTTGTACTATTTGGGCTTCTTACCGACTTTTGACTTAGCTCTGCTTCATCAGCCCCGTTGAGTGACAGTCACCTAGAAAAATCACCTCAAACCTTGACAAACCCTGGCAGAATCGGCCAGCACAATCATCTGATCGTCCTGTCAATGACTTAACAAAGTCAGAATGAATAGGTTTATATATTCACAGTCTGACCATGTACGAGTGTCTTACTACAGTCTGGTTAGGCTCTAAATTCACAGACTCTGAAGTAGACATATTTTACTTAGATTTCTTCTTTCCAGATAGAAGACCGCAAAGAGAACTAGTCTAAATTTCTTCTTAAAAAAACGTAAATGAAGAAATTGCAGGAACTAATCATCATTCATTCGTTTGCACGTCTCTTGCGGAACTTTGCCTCCCTAACAGCACTCCTGTAGGCCTCTCGGTTGTGAGCAAGATGGCCTGCTGCTGATGCATCTATTTGCAGATCATCAACGATGTCTTGCAGCCATCTTCGCCTTGGTTGTCCTCTCTTTCTTTTTCCCATTATGTACCATTCCAAGACGGTTTTCTCTAGATTATCATGACGTTTAATATAACATTGTTTAGTTGTGTACTATCATAGTAATGATGAAGAAGTATTCTTTAATCATCACACATCGCAGTTCCACAAATATTATAACATTCTCTGGACCAGAAAAGTCCGATGAAAAGTTCACTGAGTAACTTTTATTTAGACAAATACATCCAGACGCATTGACAACATCTCTTGTAATGAGATGTAACGTTACATACATTTCACTTGATTCATCGTTGTATCACATAATCACTTGATCACAACATCAGTTTTCTCGTGTTCTACATGCAATATTTCATCTCAGTATTATATTTAAACTTCCTCGTTGTAGCACATGATCTCAACATATCAGAATATCAAACTTGCTCATATTTTACTTTCTGTTTTATTTCATACATAAATGGTCTACTAATTCCTCAACTAAATCTCGGTGCTCGAAGTCTCAAGGTAACGAAAATGCAAAATCACTTGATACACAGCTTCAGTCTAACACTACTTCTCGATCTTTTCTGTTCTTCTACTCGACTGCTTGTGTTCCCTTTTCGGGTCCTCCTGATGTTCTACTGTCTTCCTTCTCTCGCTGTCTCTATCTATCTCTAATCTCTACCTCTGAATCTGAATCTCCCTTCAGCCCTGACTTATATTCATAAGTCAACCGTCCAACAGACCACGCCTCCAAATATTGGATTGGTCGTTGGATCTTCCTCTGTCTCCCAAAACCAATCGCAAACAGCGTCCTAAAACTAGCGACAACCTATCCGTGTTAGTTGCTTCAATTCCGTCTATCCAATCGTTATTTTTAATTAAATAAGTCTACCATCTCTTTCATTATGTCTGCTTCAGAATTTAGTCCGTTCTCTTGTTCCGTCGCCCACTGCTAGACCTTTGGCCCCTAACTACATCAGTCAGTGTCAGATGTCAATTTTTCCATCTCGGCTAGGTGCATGGGTGGTTTTCGAGTCATTGTGTTGTTAGTACTGACTTAATTTACTATTTCTCGGCGTAGCCATGTCTGTCTCTTGCCTCCTCTGTTTACCTTTGATCAGGGTTTTGAATTTCTAAGTATCTGCTCTTCGGAGCGTCCTGTCCTACTACTATGTCGCGGGAGTTTACCTCTCCCATCTTTGTCAGCGTTGTTCCTTTCTAATTATCTACTTTTCTGTTGCTGTTTGGTTTTACTATTTTGCCTATAATACATTTCTTGATTATATCCATAATTATATCACTAATAATAGTAATAATAACTATAATCATTACTTACAAGGCTATGCTACATTAATGTGTCCAAAATATTTAAGTTTTCTATGTTTAATACTCTTTACTAGCCAGCCTTCTTCAATATTAAGTTCTTGTAGTATGGGTATATTTGTTGTTTTTTGTGTCCATGATATTTGGAGAACTCTTCTGTAGCATTTACATTCAAAGGCATTTATGTGTTTCTCAACTATTTTGTTAAGTGTCCAGGTCTCACAGGCATATGTTGCGATGGGAAAGATGTATGTCCTTAAAGGGTATGCAATAATAAAATGAGCAAATATAGAAGAGGTGAAACTTGATTGAGTAATTATATATCCAAACATGTCAGTTTACTTTCCATGTTCTTCGAGAACGCCATTGTTTTTAAAAGAAACACATGCGCAGGTAGTACCTGGGAGTTTAAATGTCAAGTAGCTAGTTTATACAAACCTTCTGGGGAGTTCTGCTTGTCAAAATAAATCTAGGTCAAACGTGTGACTATACTACCTTTATAACATTTCCTGAAGGATACCGCTGTTTTGAATAGAAACTTTGGTAAAAGAATTAACTCTAATTCAAATGTCATTAAATGGATTTGAGCAAATCTTTTTTGGACGGCCAGCTTATCGAAGATAAATCGAGGTCAGTATTAACTTTTGTCGTGATTTGTTTGGAAATCACAGTGAGCAACGTGGAACATTTTGAGAGTAAATCTTGTTTTGATACACAAAACTGGCACTTACTGTAATCGTATTGTCAGAGACAAGTCTCTGCTTGTGGAACATCATGATCGTTTCGGAGCAGATGAACATTGTTACATAAACATAATATAAACATGAATATAAACATGCCATAAATATAATACAAACACGAAGTCGTCCACGGCGACAAGATGTGAAAGAAATGTTGACATACAATGGCAGGACCTCATCTTCGGGCGTTAAATCGTTACCAAACGCTGGAGATTCGAGATGTTTCAACACAGAGTAGACCAGATATTTTCTATAGACACAGAGCTCCGGAACCGTTTCTTTCGTTGGCAAGACCAAACCACCAAGACGTGAGTAAACAAGTTCACTAATCTGTGCATAAACAATGTAAGGGGTGCTAGATGGGTTTTTCATTGTCTCTGTATGAAGAATATGGAAAGCTTCATTTATCTGGACCAAATACCAGTGTTCAGAATATATAACCAGCACTATTGCTTTCCTGCCTAACATAACTTACATGTGCCGTGAATTTTACTTCTCAATGTTAGCTCGTGATTTCAATAGCGCGTGCTGAAATGTCATAAAGTACATTTATTTCTCTAACCTGAGCTTGCTGTAAGACATTAGTAATTTATGAACGAAGTACGACTGAAGGTTGTAAATCGATCTTTGTTTTATAAAAGTAAAATTTCTTCTAATGGGATTTTCTGAAGAAAATTCAAACAGAATCGATAAGATAATGCAGGGTCATATTGCAGTCTGTGTTGTACCAAGAGAGCTCAAAGAATCTTTACGTGACAAAACTGTTCTGTTAATGTACTCGCTTATAACTGATTTCGTGTTACCTACAGTTTGTTATGTCTTTAGATCGTTCTTATGAACTGGAATTTACATTGCCAAATTTGTTGTGTTGGATTTTGATTGGATTATTTTCTGTACTGAGACACAACATATAAACAAAATTAGTAGTGAACTGTTGTAGGGTACACTAACCTAGGACATGATTAGAGCGGTTTATCAAAAGCATAGCAGGTGTAAATGCAGGTAAGGACAGTAGAGTCTAGAGCAAAATATGCATTGTTGAGGAGACTCTTATAGTTTCTGCATCTAAACATAGGCACAGAAACTGAAGATGAGAGTCATCAAAATGTTCAGTATGCACCACACTCCTCCATAGTTTTGTGTATGTAGCCACATTCATGGGGGTAGATATCGATACAAACATTTTGCTTTTCCTTCGGGCCTTGAAAGTGACATGCACAGTTTAACCTGGTGTGCCTCACTCTGTAGGAAGATGTTTCGGATGTAGTTACCTCAAACAGAAGCGAGCAAGGCATAGATTCTTACATCAGTGTCAAATCGACTTTACGAAACACTAATACTCACCACATCACCATCGCATAAGAAGGCAGTTTAATATTTCTCTATCTCTCTAACGCTTGGACCTTTCTTTATTGTATATGTTAGCTAAATTTTTATTAAGTTCTTTATATTGCCTCTGCTTTTCTGAATCTTTTATATAGAGCCAACTGCTGATTATAGACATGTGTGATCGTTTTCTACAGATGAATGTTTATTCAAACACTCTCCGCTGCCAATGGTGTGCCTTTTCGCAACGGTGTGCAGCATTATAGTCAGATGTGTTCTGGAAAATTCTGATAAGAAAAAAAACATTTCCATTCAAATAAAAATGTACTCCATACAGTATAAATTCTAAAGTATTATTCATTATCCGTTACTAGAATACAGGTGAATATTTGTGAGCAGCGACAGAAATTTTCCTTTGTAAAATGTGCCACAGTCTAAGAATGTTTGAGAACCACTTCTTTATACCGTAAGATTCTTGCTTATTTAAATCGAAATGCAGATCTAGATCTGATGAATCCAGCTTTGAGTCTAACGGCACTGTCTGTCATGTACAAAAATCTGAGGCCCGATGACGATGTAGAGATCTAGATTGCTGTATGAATGTTTATTTGCTAGCTCTCTGGAGTACAAGCGTCAGATCAGTATTCATTCACTTCACTTGATTTGTGTATTAATGCGCTAGTGCGTAATCCGGCCAGGAAAATATTGCCTGTCCATGATTTCTGAGTACAACAAGTTTGATACATTTATGCAATTTTGTTATGTGGACAGAACAAAATCTATTCATTTTCAGCTAATGGTGTCTTGACTTTTTATCCTGAAGAGATTGCAGCAGATGTCGCAATACACAGGATCAGAAAGTAGATCAGCGGTAAATTAAATTAAATTAAAATTTCTAGCGCTTAAAGTTGGGTTTTCTGTACCGGAAATAAGAATTAAAACTCGAAAAATAGGGACTGGAAAACTAAGAAGGTTAATTTCTCAGAAAGTGAAGACTTACGTTCATGGACTGATACAGTTTGCCAGAAACTCTCCACAACCGGGGCTGGGGAGAAAAAAAAGAGGTCGGAAAGAAATGGAATCGAATGTAGCAAAGACGGAAAAATACGCCTGGAATATAATCAGAGACAGACACAAATGCAAATAAAATGTATAAATTAACGACAGATACAGAGAAATATGTGCAAAATAACGTCAGATACAAATATAGACGTACAAAATAGCGTCAGATACAAATGTAGTTGTATAAAATAGCGTCAGGTACAAATATAGCTGTGTAAAATTGCGTCAGATACATATATAGATGTGCAAAATAGCACCAGATACAAATATATTTGTATAAAATAACGTAAGATACAAATAAATACACCAAAAAAAAAAGTGAAAACAAATGAAGCAAAGCGGAAGGGGAAATAAAAATAAAGAGAAGTAATAACTGTAAAAAAATTATTATAGATTTGCAACAACAACAACAACAACAACAACAACTAAAAGAAGAAAAATTATAGACTTCTTATGAAGAAAATCTAAAGACAAATAATATCGAAACATGCGAAAAGAACTTAGTGAGAATGAAAGTAAACGAAACAAATCAAAGATATACAAAGGAAACACAATTTAACACATACAATTCTCCATGTTAAGGAAAGGGATGGAGAGATCAGTATCAACTGCCTCCAGCTCTTGTTTCCGGTCAGAGTCACGTGGCCGCTCTTTCTGATCACATCTCGCTCCAGAACTCATTGTTCATTTTCCCGCCAGTACTCCCAGAGGTCTTTCCGCGCCAAATCAAATTGGGGTCCCCGTCCCAAACCTGGTCTCATTCCCAGCTCAGGCGACATTTTGACAGGTCCAAGATTGTCTGGCCAAAACAGTTTATTTCAGCTGTGGCTGGCTTCAGGTGCTGCTGTCTTCTCTTAATATCATGATTGGAAAGCTTCGCTCCTTCCTTTCTTTCTTTCAATTCTCTCTCTCTCTATCTCTCTCTATCTCTTTCTCTCTCTTCTTCTCTCTCTCTCTCTCCATCTCTTTCTCTCTCTCCTTCTCTCTCTCTCTTCTTCTCTCTCTCTCGCCATCTCTTTCTTTCTCTCTCTCTTTACATGTATGTGCGAGGGCAAGTAAAAAGAGTAACCCTTATTTTTTATTTCAATAACTATACAAGCAAGACTGAAAACTCATCCTTAATTTTCAAGTTAATCCCCTCCATGTTCTGTGCAGGTGGTAACCTCTTCACATGTGCTTGGATTCTTCGAGACAAAAAGAACATTCTCTTCTGGCTGACCCTGTAGACAACTAAGAACAATCTCTTTGGCACTAATGAACTTCTTCCCACCTCGCGCTTCCCCGAGGGGTCCAGCTACAAGATGCGAGGCCGGCTGAATATTAAGGATGTCGAAAACACTCCAAATGCAGATTTGTAGTTTTTCTGTACCGGAAATAAGAATTAAAACTCGAAAAATAGGGACTGGAAAACTAAGAAGGTTAATTTCTCAGAAAGTGAAGACTTACGTTCATGGACTGATACAGTTTGCCAGAAACTCTCCACAACCGGGGCTGGGGAGAAAAAAAAGAGGTCGGAAAGAAATGGAATCGAATGTAGCAAAGACGGAAAAATACGCCTGGAATATAATCAGAGACAGACACAAATGCAAATAAAATGTATAAATTAACGACAGATACAGAGAAATATGTGCAAAATAACGTCAGATACAAATATAGACGTACAAAATAGCGTCAGATACAAATGTAGTTGTATAAAATAGCGTCAGGTACAAATATAGCTGTGTAAAATAGCGTCAGATACATATATAGATGTGCAAAATAGCACCAGATACAAATATATTTGTATAAAATAACGTAAGATACAAATAAATACACAAAAAAAAGTGAAAACAAATGAAGCAAAGCGGAAGGGGAAATAAAAATAAAGAGAAGTAATAACTGTAAAAAAATTATTATAGATTTGCAACAACAACAACAACAAAAACTAAAAGAAGAAAAATTATAGACTTCTTATGAAGAAAATCTAAAGACAAATAATATCGAAACATGCGAAAAGAACTTAGTGAGAATGAAAGTAAACGAAACAAATCAAAGATATACAAAGGAAAAGAAATTTAACACATACAATTCTCCATGTTAAGGAAAGGGATGGAGAGATCAGTATCAACTGCCTCCAGCTCTTGTTTCCGGTCAGAGTCACGTGGCCGCTCTTTCTGATCACATCTCGCTCCAGAACTCATTGTTCATTTTCCCGCCAGTACTCCCAGAGGTCTTTCCGCGCCAAATCAAATTGGGGTCCCCGTCCCAAACCTGGTCTCATTCCCAGCTCAGGCGACATTTTGACAGGTCCAAGACTGTCTGGCCAAAACAGTTTATTTCAGCTGTGACTGCCTTCAGGTGCTGCTGTCTTCTCTTAATATCATGATTGGAAAGCTTCGCTCCTTCCTTTCTTTCTTTCAATTCTCTCTCTCTATCTCTTTCTCTCTCTTCTTCTCTCTCTCTCTCTCCATCTCTTTCTCTCTCTCCTTCTCTCTCTCTTCTCTCTCTCTCTCCATCTCTTTCTCTCTCTTCTTCTCTCTCTCTCTCCATCTCTTTCTCTCTCTCTCTCTCTTTACATGTATGTGCGAGGGCAAGTAAAAAGAGTAACCCTTATTTTTTATTTCAATAACTATACAAGCATGACTGAAAACTCATCCTTAATTTTCAAGTTAATCCCCTCCATGTTCTGTGCAGGTGGTAACCTCTTCACATGTGCTTGGATTCTTCGAGACAAAAAGAACATTCTCTTCTGGCTGACCCTGTAGACAACTAAGAACAATCTCTTTGGCACTAATGAACTTCTTCCCACCTCGCGCTTCCCCGAGGGGTCCAGCTACAAGATGCGAGGCCGGCTGAATATTAAGGATGTCGAAAACACTCCAAATGCAGATTTGTAGTTTTTCTGAGCTCCTGCACACTTTGTGAAAGGCCACATGTTGTCATACTGAAACATCACACCAGAACTGAGCAAACCATGAAGTCTAGCTCCGACTGAAGGTTTCAAGTGCTTTTCAAACAGATGACAGTGTGCTTCACTGGTAACAGTGGCTAGTCTGGGGGGGGGGGGGTGTGCACAAAATAAAGATGGGATGTGGTAGTTTCTTACTGTCTGACAGACATCAGTGCACTGCCACGTCAGTCTCAGGTATGACACTAGAAGATATCCGGAGACAAACCACTTCAGAGAATGTTGTCTCAGGCAGTCTGGACCTGCTGGATGAGAAGTAAAGTGAAGTAAGATGTAACTTCCTTAACAGCTCCACCTACCACTGTGGAGAGAAAAATGAAAACATATGAAAGTAAAAACATATGAAAGGAAAAATATATGGAAGGAAAACATATCAAAGTAAAAACATATGAAAGGAAAAAACCTTGGAGCAAAAACTATTCTGTTGTATAATTTACTATCATTGCTAGTTCGGTGTGAGGTGGACAACAGAAAGAATATCGAGACCGAAGAAGACCTGGAGGTAAGAAAGACAGAAACAAGCAGAAACCAGGAGAACCAAGTCCGGAAATTGTTCAAGATAGCGAGTACAGCAGAAGATGAGGGACTAAAACAAGAAATTAAGTAAAGCAAAAGAGGAGAGACAAAAACAAGAAATTAAGTAAAGCAGAAGAGGAGAGACTAAAACAAGAAATTAAGTAAAGCAAAAGAGGAGAAACTAAAACAAGAAAGCAAGTAAAGCAAAAGAGGAGAGACTAAAACAAGAAATTAAGTAAAGCAAAAGAGGAGAGACAAAAACAAGAAATTAAGTAAAGCAGAAGAGGAGAGACTAAAACAAGAAATTAAGTAAAGCAAAAGAGGAGAGACAAAAACAAGAAATTAAGTAAAGCAGAAGAGGAGAGACAAAAACACGAAATTAAGTAAAGCAAAAGAGGAGAGACTAAAACAAGAACGCAAGTAAAGCAAAAGAGGAGAGACTAAAACAAGAAATTAAATAAAGCAGAAGATGAGGGACTAAAACAAGAAAGCAAGTAATGCAGAATATGAGGGCCTAAAACAATAAACCGAGTAAAGCAGAAGATGAGGGACTAAACTAAAATTTTAAGTAAAGCAGAAAATGAGGGACTAAAACAAGAAATTAAGTAAAGCAGAAGATGAGGGACTAAAATAAAAACATTAAGTAAAGCAGAAGATGAGGGACTAAAATAAAAACATTAAGTAAAGCAGAAGATGAGGGACTAAAATAAAAACATTAAGTAAAGCAGAAGATGAAGGACTAAAACAATAAAGCGAGTAAAGCAGAAGATAAGGGTCTAAAATAAAAAATTAAGTAAAGCAGAAGATAAGGGTCTAAAATAAAAAAAATTAAGTAAAGCAGAAGATAAGGGTCTAAAATAAAAAAATTAAGTAAAGCAGAAGATGAGAGACTAAAACAATAAAGGAGTAAAGCAGAAGATAAGGGTCTAAAATAAAAAAAAATTAAATAAAGCAGAAGATAAGGGTCTAAAATAAAAAATTAAGTAAAGCAGAAGATAAGGGTCTAAAATAAAAAAAATTAAGTAAAGCATAAGATGAGGGACTGAAACATATTTGGCAACATCTCAGATCCCAGCACAATGCCTTATGTAAAGAATAACTATTATGCTAAAAGAGAAGGAGACAAAACAGACAAGAGAAATTTTCTTCAAGGAAACATTTATGTTCGCTAAACAGCTGTGTTAACAGCCACAATCAGGGACTCCTTTAGGTTATGTGCAGGACAAGCAATAGCCACAAATGTAAAGCCCGGTCAAGAACTTGGTTACGTTGATCTACGAAAGAGTGTTGAATCCACCGAACAAACAGCGAGGAGGTTTGACAAGCAACAGACGTGGACATCCCAGTTGTGTCTTCAGCCTATTGAAGCGGTTATCAACTGACAGACCTCTGGATGTCATGATCCTCAGAATTTTAAAGAGTCGAAATGATATCTTGACGGCCAGGGATGAAAAGGAGGGGGGGGGGGGCAGTATTTCTCTATGATCTGGGGAGTTGTGTTGTTGTTGTTTCCATTTCTACAAATATAGAATTTCTTGCTTAAGTGTGTTACAAGTAGACTCGCACTATGTGAAATAAATAATGAAAGCTTCCAGTTTCTTGAATTTGTCGTTCAAGATATATATTTTTCATATGTTCATCTATTGTCCAGTCTATCTTCTCTTGGAGTTGACGTATGCACTAGCTCATACTTAATATACCACTACATTACTGTCACACTACACCATAACAGCAGCCAATCCTCTACTCACATCATCTCACTTCCCTCGCCAAGCTGTTGTCTTGCAAAAAGAAAATAAAAGATTTTTATGTTCTATTGTTCTGTAAGCTCGGGAATGTTCCAGACTCATAATACACGTCTATAGAACATTCTCGCGTGACACGGAATCGAAGTATGGCCAGTTGCAAGTTTCTCGTGAGGCAGAAGAAGGATTTCTGGCTATTTTCCACGGGAAAGTGTTTTCCCGCTACTGCTGGCATGCCAGTTTGGATATATGGTTACTTTTTTATATAGTTTATGTCCACTCTGGTTTTATAGCATGCACGTTAGACAATCAAATGTATAAAATAATGCAGGAACTAGTATGTGCAGTAGAAGCTGTTTAGAAAGGGGAGGGAATAAAATAAATGAAGATGCTGTATATAAGAGAACATAAAAAAGAAATAAAGAGAAACAAACATAACAGCCAGTCTCCCAGTCTCTGAGTAATACTCCGAGATTCTTTTCCTCCCCAGAGCAAACTGCGTAGACTTGATTTTTGTTTCTCTGGGAATTAAAATTTAGTACAAAAATCTTCACCTACAATTCATTTCTCTCTCTCTCTCTCTCTCTCTCTCTCTCTTTCTGTCTCTCTTTATGATCTCCTTTCTCAGGCGACTACAGACAGAAAATTGGAGACGTTATTCATAACAGTCATATGTGGCCTATAGATCTCAGTCTCTCTCTTTTTCTCTCTCTCTTTTTCTCTCTCTCCTCCCTCTCTTTGCCTCTTTCCCTCTCTCTTTCTCTCTCTCTATTTCTCTCTCTCTCTCTTTCTTTCTCTCTCTCCCTCTTTCTTTCTCTCTCTCTATTTCTCTCTCTTGTGTGATAAAGGGCAGAATGTCAGACGGGCCTGTGTGCCCAATTCTTAACCCTTTTGAAATAAAGGTCAATCAATCAATCAATCTCTCCCTCTTTCTTTATCTCTTTCTCTCTCTCTCTCTGCTACGATCTCCTTTCTCAGGCGACTACAGACAGAAAATTGGAGACGTTATTCATAACAGTCATATGTGGCCTATAGATCTCAGTCTCTCTCTCTCTATCTCTCTTTCTCTCTCCCTTCCTCTTTCTTTCTTCCTCTCTCTCTCTCTCTCTCTCTCTCTTTCTCTCTATCTCTCTTTTTCTCTCTCTCTCCCTCTTTCATTCTTCCTCTCTCTCTTTCTCTCTCTCCCTCTTTTTAATCTCTCTCTATTTCTTTCCCTCTTTCTCTCTCTGCCACGATCTCCTTTCTCAGGCGACCATAGACAGAAAATTGGAGACGTTATTCATAACATTCACAGGCGGCCTATAGATCTCAATCTCTCTCTTTCTCTCTCTGACGTGCCCTTTCCCTCTTTCTGTCGAGATGCTTCTTTTTCCATGACGGAGTTGACAATACACTCCTGGAAGTCCCACTCTGTGACAACGGAACAATTATTCTTTGTCTGACATCCAGAGACATAATAGATAAATAATAGCTTAGAACTAAAGTAAAAGATGAAGTTTACCATAATGATATGATGTGACATTACAACATCAAAAGATGGGGAGATATCAGCGATATATGTGAGTTTAAACATCAAGAGATAGGCAGATATCAGCGATATAATGTGAGATTACAACGTCAAGAGACGGGCAGATAACGTCTTGACTCTGGACAAAAAAATAGCAGTGGAAACTGGATACCAATGTTAACAACATTCTCTTTATGACAGCATGATGATGATTAATAATAAAAATCTCACCTCTTTTATGTAATCAGTAAAACTACACATTTCATTTACAATGAACAAGCAAATATATATATATATATATTCAAATAATCCGAAACATAAAGAGGACGGACAACTGGAACAAGACAGTATGCATAAACTGAAACTGTAAAACGGACCTTACTATTTAGTATTTTTTCTCTTATGTTTACGAGAATATATTTAGACGGACTGTTTTCACTGCTGAAAAAAACTATACATTTTTAATAAGCTTATTTATATAAACTATTACTGTTGTATATATATATAATATATATATTATCTATGACTGTAAAATATATACTAGCTATTACTGTATAATATACATTAGCTATTCCTGTATAATATGTATACTGGCTATTACTATATATATATGTATATATATATATATATATATATATATATATATATTAGTTATTACTGTAGTTTGTCACACATAGACAGGTTAAGAAATGAAAATATCATTCACACACATTAGAAGTATTGTATCAATGTCCCTTCGCTATTATATCTCATTGCACTGAAACATTTCATTACACACTGAAACATCTCATTGCACTGAAGTATCTCATTACACTGAAACATTATTACACTGAAATATCTCATTACAATGAAACATCTCATTACACTGAAACGTTTAAAAGTATATATTTTTTTATACTTCCTACTCCTTGTTCACACAGTTACTTTTATACTTGCATTTCCTTGTTAGCATTCTGCAAAATCGAACTATTTCTGTGTTTATAATACAAATCTATTATGTTGTTCTTCTGTGTCCTAATTGTAATCTTTATAAAGATTATACAAACCTTGAAATAAAAATAATAATATATTTTTTACTTGCACTTTCGTCGGATAACAGAGGATAAGTAGAAATAAAAGGTCGGATAACAGAGATAAGTAAAAATAAAAATTCGGATAACACAGGATAAGTAGAAATAAAAGGTCGGATAACAGAGGATAAGTAGAAATAAAAGGTCGGATAACAGAGGATAAGTAGAAATAAAAAGTCGGATAACAGAGGATAAGTAGAAATAAACGGTCGGATAACAGAGTATAAGTGAAAATAAAGGTCGGATAACAGAGGATAAGTAGAAATAAAAGGTCGGAAAACAGAGGATAGGTAGAAATAAAAGGTCGGATAACAGAGGATAAGTAAAAATAAAAGGTCAATCAATCTCTCCCTCTTTCTTTATCTCTTTCTCTCTCTCTCTCTCTCTCTCTCTCTCTCTCTGCTACGATCTCCTTTCTCAGGCGACTACAGACAGAACATTGGAGACGTTATTCATAACAGTCATATGTGGCCTATAGATCTCAGTCTCTCTCTCTCTCTCTATCTCTCTTTCTCTCTCCCTTCCTCTTTCTTTCTTTCTCTCTCTCTCTCTCTCTCTCTCTTTCTCTCTATCTCTCTTTTTCTCTCTCTCTCTCCCTCTTTCATTCTTCCTCTCTCTCTCCCTCTTTTTAATCTCTCTCTATTTCTTTCCCTCTTTCTCTCTCTGCCACGATCTCCTTTCTCAGGCGACCATAGACAGAAAATTGGAGACGTTATTCATAACATTCACAGGCGGCCTATAGATCTCAATCTCTCTCTTTCTCTCTCTGACGTGCCCTTTCCCTCTTTCTGTCGAGATGCTTCTTTTTCCATGACGGAGTTGACAATACACTCCTGGAAGTCCCACTCTGTGACAACGGAACAATTATTCTTTGTCTGACATCCAGAGACATAATAGATAAATAATAGCTTAGAACTAAAGTAAAAGATGAAGTTTACCATAATGATATGATGTGACATTACAACATCAAAAGATGGGGAGATATCAGCGATTATATGTGAGTTTAAACATCAAGAGATAGGCAGATATCAGCGATATAATGTGAGATTACAACGTCAAGAGACGGGCAGATAACGTCTTGACTCTGGACAAAAAAATAGCAGTGGAAACTGGATACCAATGTTAACAACATTCTCTTTATGACAGCATGATGATGATTAATAATAAAAATCTCACCTCTTTTATGTAATCAGTAAAACTACACATTTCATTTACAATGAACAAGCAAATATATATATATATATATATTCAAATAATCCGAAACATAAAGAGGACGGACAACTGGAACAAGACAGTATGCATAAACTGAAACTGTAAAACGGACCTTACTATTTAGTATTTTTTCTCTTATGTTTACGAGAATATATTTAGACGGACTGTTTTCACTGCTGAAAAAAAACTATACATTTTTAATAAGCTTATTTATATAAACTATTACTGTTGTATATATATATAATATATATATTATCTATGACTGTAAAATATATACTAGCTATTACTGTATAATATACATTAGCTATTCCTGTATAATATGTATACTGGCTATTACTATATATATATGTATATATATATATATATATATATATATATATTTATTAGTTATTACTGTAGTTTGTCACACATAGACAAGTTAAGAAATGAAAATATCATTCACACACATTAGAAGTAGTGTATCTATGTCCCTTCGCTATTATATCTCATTGCACTGAAACATCTCATTGCACTGAAGTATCTCATTACACTGAAACATTATTACACTGAAATATCTCATTACAATGAAACATCTCATTACACTGAAACGTTTAAAAGTATATATTTTTTTATACTTCCTACTCCTTGTTCACACAGTTACTTTTATACTTGCATTTCCTTTTTAGCATTCTGCAAAATCGAACTATTTCTGTGTTTATAATACAAATCTATTATGTTGTTCTTCTGTGTCCTAATCGTAATCTTTATAAAGATTATACAAACCTTGAAATAAAAATAATAATATATTTTTTACTTGCACTTTCGTCGGATAACAGAGGATAAGTAGAAATAAAAGGTCGGATAACAGAGGATAAGTAAAAATAAAAATTCGGATAACAGAGGATAAGTAGAAATAAAAGGTCGGATAACAGAGGATAAGTAGAAATAAACGGTCGGATAACAGAGGATAAGTAAAAATAAAAGGTCGGATAGCAGAGTATAAGTGAAAATAAAGGTCGGATAACAGAGGATAAGTAGAAATAAAAGGTCGGAAAACAGAGGATAGGTAGAAATAAAAGGTCGGATAACAGAGGATAAGTAAAAATAAAAGGTCAGATAACTGAGTATAGGTGAAAATAAAAGGTCGGATAACAGAGGATAAGTAGAAATAAAAGGAGAACGTAAACGATTACAAAAAAACTGTCGGGTTCTATCACGACCAGAACTTCACGCTTCTCTTCATGCGCAGCAGAACCTTCATTATCCTTCACCCAGCATAACTTATGCATGACCTGTCTATCTTGTCACAGATAGATGACCTGTCTATCTTGTCACAGATAGATGACCTGTCTATCTTGCCACAGATAAATGACTTGTCTATCTTGTCACAGATAGATGACCTGTCTATCTTGCCACAGATAAATGACTTGTCTATCTTGCCACAGATAAATGACTTGTCTATCTTGTCACAGATAGATGATCTGTCTATCTTGCCACAGATAAATGACTTGTCTATCTTGTCACAGATAAATGACTTGTCTATCTTGTCACAGATAGATTACCTGTCTATCTTGTCACAGATAGATTACCTGTCTATCTTGTCACAGATAGATGACCTGTCTATCTTGCCACAGATAAATGACTTGTCTATCTTGTCACAGATAGATGACCTGTCTATCTTGTCACAGATAGATGACCTGTCTATCTTGCCACAGATAAATGACTTGTCTATCTTGTCACAGATAGATGACCTGTCTATCTTGCCACAGATAAATGACTTGTCTATCTTGCCACAGATAAATGACTTGTCTATCTTGTCACAGATAGATGATCTGTCTATCTTGCCACAGATAAATGACTTGTCTATCTTGTCACAGATAAATGACTTGTCTATCTTGTCACAGATAGATTACCTGTCTATCTTGTCACAGATAGATGACCTGTCTATCTTGCCACAGATAAATGACTTGTCTATCTTGTCACAGATAGATGACTTGTCTATCTTGCCACAGATAGATGATCTGTCTATCTTGTTACAGATAGATGACCTGTCTATCTTGTCACAGGTAGATGACCTGTCTATCTTGTCACAGATAGATGACCTGTCTATCTTGTCACAGATAGATGACCTGTCTATCTTGTCACAGATAGACAGGTTATGAAATGAAAATATCATTCCCGCTTGTAAATCTAACCATCCTTCGAGAACTGTCTAAAACAAAAAAGGTAATAATTATTCCTCTAAACTCCATGTCACAGTTTTTCTGAACTCTTCTAATCATACCTCCTTCTGTTACAGTGGTTCTTAACTTTGTGTGGTCACAGGCTCCCGAGAATAGCTATGTGTCTCTGGATAAAAATAAATAAATAAAACACAGAAGATGCTAATTTTTGTTTGACATAGAGCATATACATTTGTTGATCCGCGGACACGCAAAAAACCATTTTGTCGACCCCCTTGAGGTCCATGGTCTCCGTGTTAAGAACCACTGGTCTATACATTTATAATAAGGTACAACGCAAAAAAACACCACAGCTGATACACAAATAGTACAGGGGAAATTCTTCCAAACATTTCTTTGATGTGGAATTAAACATGGGCATTAACAGAAAAAACAAATCATCACGACAGAAACGAGAAGTCAGAGGAGAATACCAAATGTAGCAAGAAGAGAGACATTCAGAAACAACACCATCAGGTCAAAGGTTGGGGGTAATACAGTGTTACACTATATCCAAACACGGCTGAAAGGTTTGGCTCTCTTACAGACGACCACTAGACAGTATACCAAAGAAAATATTCACGTTAAGAATTGTAGGAAAAAAGAGGACGCGAGGCCGCCCACACAGCACGTAAATAGAGCAAATTACAGGTACCTTAAATATCCCCATTATATGTAGCAAACCGCCTAGTATCAAAATGTGCTAAATATTCCTAAACTCCATCAAACTGTACCATGAATCTTCAAATTTTTATCAAAACGTATTAAATATCTTTCAGTTCTATCAAAATGTATCACGTATCTTTCAATTCTATTAAAATGTATCATATATCTTACCATTATATTTAACTGTATCATATATCTTACCATTCTATTAAACTGTATCATATATCTTACCATTCTATTAAACTGTATCATATATCTTACCATTCTATTAAACTGTATCATATATCTTACCATTCTATTAAACTGTATCATATATCTTACCACTCTATTAAACTGTATCATATATCTTACCATTCTATTAAATTGTATAATATATCTTATCATTCTATTAAACTGTATCATATATCTTATCATTCTATTAAATTGTATCATATATCTTACCATTCTATTAAACTGTATCATATATCCCCAGGTTGTGTCCCAGGCAGCTCTCAAAGAGGCGAAAGACTCTATCCTCAGCGCTTTTGATGAGAACAAAGATGGCAAAATTGACATCGCTGAGGTATGCATAATTTATTCCGTCTTCTTTACATCCATGTATTCTTACACACATACAAATATATCACACACTGTTCCTACACCGTCTAACGTTCACGTATAGTATAAAGCTCACACATAGTCTAACGTTCACGTATAGTATAAAGCTCACACATAGTCTAACGTTCACGTATAGTATAAAGCTCACACATAGTCTAACGTTCACGTATAGTATAAAGCTCACACATAGTCTAACGTTCACGTATAGTATAAAGCTCACACATAGTCTAACGTTCACGTATAGTATAAAGCTCACACATAGTCTAACGTTCACGTATAGTATAAAGCTCACACACAGTCTAACGTTCACGAGTAGTATAAAGCTCACACACAGTCTAACGTTCACGCATAGTATAAAGCTCACACACAGTCTAACGTTCACGCATAGTATAAAGCTCACACATAGTCTAACGTTCACGCATAGTATAAAGCTTACACATAGTCTAACGTTCACGCGTAGTATAAAGCTCACACACAGTCTAACGTTCACGCATAGTATAAAGCTTACACATAGTCTAACGTTCACGCGTAGTATAAAGCTCACACACAGTCTAACGTTCACGCATAGTATAAAGCTTACACATAGTCAAGCATACACGCATAGTATAAAGCTTACACACAGTCTAACGTTCACGCATAGTATAAAGCTTACACATAGTCAAGCATACACGCATAGTATAAAGCTCACACACAGTCTAACGTTCACGCATAGTATAAAGCTTACACATAGTCAAGCATACACGCATAGTATAAAGCTCACACACAGTGTAACATTCACACAAAGTATAAAGCTCACACACAGTGTAACATTCACACAAAGTATAAAGCACACACAGTGTAACATTCACACAAAGTATAAAGCTCACACACAGTGTAACATTCACACAAAGTATAAAGCTCACACACAGTGTAACGTCCACACAAAGTATAAAGCTCACACACAGTTTAAAGCCCATTCATAGTGTAAAGCCCTCACATAGTGAAGCACCCACACACATTCTAGCACATACACATATTCTAACACCCACAAACATTCTAGCACCCACGCACATTCTAGCACCCACGCACATTCTAGCACCCACGCACATTCTAGCACCCACGCACATTCTAGCACCCACGCACATTCTAACACCCATACACATTGTAGCACCCACGCACACTGTAACGCACACACTATTTGCCACCATCCTCAGTTCATCATAGAACATTGTCTCCTCAACCTGTCCTGCCAGCTTCGAATGTGATCATACTTCAGGTCCAGCCTTGACAGGGTCTTCTGTTGATGTCCATGGACAAGCTCATATTGGAAGCAGAGCTTGGCCCAGAAACATAAGATACTCTTTCATCATTTCCCCTCATCTTTATCAATTTCTCTTCTCTTTCCTCGGCACGAGTTACCTCCCTGCAAATCACCGGCTCGGATTATAAAATATGTTTCTCAGCCTTGCTTGTATCATCATCATCATCATCATGCTGGGAAGTGTGGGCTCCGTTGGTTCTTTTTCTGTGCTGTTTTTTGTTTGTTTGTTTGTGAGCAGACCCTCATTTGAGTACCATTTGGTCAATGGGTCCAGAGATTTTCCTCAAAGCTTTCAGAAAGTGACAAATATTTTAGTAAAAACCAAAAGCGTATGCAGATCCTTACTTTATATAAAACAACTGTTCTTGATGTTGCTCGAAATAAAATATCACATATTTTATCACTTGTTTTTCTATTCTGAAAAAAAAAATGGTACGGAAATTTTATGTTTAATAGTATCCCAGTAAATCTGCTGTCTTTTCGCGAAGGGTCGTGTGGTGGTCTGCGAAGGGTCATATGGATGTCCTTATAGCAAGCCTAGAGTATGTAGGATACTAGAAATACCTTATAATTGTTAAACTTAATACCATGTAGAATGGAAGTACAGGACGACCACGGGACATATCATTAACTTCTGGGGTCCAGAAAATGACAAAAAAATATGTAAGGAAACCTTGCTATAGATTATAATAAAAACACTAATGCGAACGTTAGGTTCAATTAACTGGTAATGCAAAATCTGGAACAAATCATATGCATCGAGAAAGAATGAAGAGACCTGCATCAGGGTGGAAAGGTTCTTTGGCTGATTTATAAATCATAATCTCCCTTTGTTGTGTGGTTGGTTGATTAATATTATGGGCCTTGAACTGCGAGATCTCCTGGCCCAAGCTGGTGGGAAGTTCGTGTGTAGACAACGAAAAATCGGCACTGGTTCTGAAGGACAATGAGTTACAGCGAATATTCTGAATAAGAATTAACTACAATCACTTTCTTCAAGGTTTTCTTTTTTTTTTTTCAACAGGATCCACTACAGCATTACACGAAAGCGAGTCAAAAATGAATCGCAGATCAGGGGATATAACCGCTGAAAATTTTATGAAAATGCTTTTTGATTCGTTCAGTATTTTCATACATTTTTCTATTGTTACGTCCCTTGATGTGTGTGTGTATGTATGTGTATATATATATATTTTTTTTCTTACTCTCCTTTGTACTTTATGTGTCCCGTCCACAAGACACTGGGGATCATGCTTCATCCTCTTCTTCTATGCCGTCCTTGGTGCTTTCATACAGATCAGCTGTCACTCATTGTCTAGCATCTCAGATGTTTTACTTTTGGCTTTATTTTCCATTTGTTCCTCTGAGTTTTTCAGTGCTGCTCATCAAATTCTTTGTCTTCCCTGCAGATTGTCTGAAACAGTGAAAGTTGTGTATTGAAATGGCAGAATGTCAGACGGGTCTGGGGCCAATTCTTGACCCCTTTAAAATACAGTTCTTGTGTTGTGTCTCATGATACGATCACTGATCATGATTGTCTTTTCTCTACCATTTTAATTAATTTCCTTCCTTCTGTAACTTCTCCGAGGTTGTCCTGATTGTTCTGGTATGTGTTCCATCTTTCTTCAACACCATAGTTCTGTTGTTTTCATTTTTGTTGATTCTGTTTATGGTCCAAGTTTATGCTCAGCCATATGACCCAGTCTTCCTCATGGGCGGCTCCGTGCTGCGAGGCAGAAAGAGTGGATGGGGCCTCGTTGTCCATAGGCGTATGCAGATCCTTACTTTATATAAAACAACTGTTCTTGATGTTGCTCGAAATAAAATATCACTTGTTTTTCTATTCTGAAAAAAAAAATGGTACGGAAATTTTATGTTTAATAGTATCCCAGTAAATCTGCTGTCTTTTCGCGAAGGGTCGTGTGGTGGTCTGCGAAGGGTCATATGGATGTCCTTATAGCAAGCCTAGAGTATGTAGGATACTAGAAATACCTTATAATTGTTAAACTTAATACCATGTAGAATGGAAGTACAGGACGACCACGGGACATATCATTAACTTCTGGGGTCCAGAAAATGACAAAAAAATATGTAAGGAAACCTTGCTATAGATTATAATAAAGACTAATGCGAACGTTAAGTTGAATTAACTGGTAATGCAAAATCTGGAACAAATCATATGCATCGAGAAAGAATGAAGAGACCTGCATCAGGGTGGAAAGGTTCTTTGGCTGATTTATAAATCATAATCTCCCTTTGTTGTGTGGTTGGTTGATTAATATTATGGGCCTTGAACTGCGAGATCTCCTGGCCCAAGCTGGTGGGAAGTTCGTGTGTAGACAACGAAAAATCGGCACTGGTTCTGAAGGACAATGAGTTACAGCGAATATTCTGAATAAGAATTAACTACAATCACTTTCTTCAAGGTTTTCTTTTTTTTTTTTCAACAGGATCCACTACAGCATTACACGAAAGCGAGTCAAAAATGAATCGCAGATCAGGGGATATAACCGCTGAAAATTTTATGAAAATGCTTTTTGATTCGTTCAGTATTTTCATACATTTTTCTATTGTTACGTCCCTTGATGTGTGTGTGTATGTATGTGTATATATATATATTTTTTTTCTTACTCTCCTTTGTACTTTATGTGTCCCGTCCACAAGACACTGGGGATCATGCTTCATCCTCTTCTTCTATGCCGTCCTTGGTGCTTTCATACAGATCAGCTGTCACTCATTGTCTAGCATCTCAGATGTTTTACTTTTGGCTTTATTTTCCATTTGTTCCTCTGAGTTTTTCAGTGCTGCTCATCAAATTCTTTGTCTTCCCTGCAGATTGTCTGAAACAGTGAAAGTTGTGTATTGAAATGGCAGAATGTCAGACGGGTCTGGGGCCAATTCTTGACCCCTTTAAAATACAGTTCTTGTGTTGTGTCTCATGATACGATCACTGATCATGATTGTCTTTTCTCTACCATTTTAATTAATTTCCTTCCTTCTGTAACTTCTCCGAGGTTGTCCTGATTGTTCTGGTATGTGTTCCATCTTTCTTCAACACCATAGTTCTGTTGTTTTCATTTTTGTTGATTCTGTTTATGGTCCAAGTTTATGCTCAGCCATATGACCCAGTCTTCCTCATGGGCGGCTCCGTGCTGCGAGGCAGAAAGAGTGGATGGGGCCTCGTTGTCCATAGGCGAGGCAGAGTGGTGGCACAGAACGCAGGGGCCTCCTGTTCAACGACATCGAGAACGCGGACATGTGGGTCAAAGACTGATAAAATCAACCACGAGACACCTTCTTATCACAATAATACTTGCCAGAACTCTGACAGAATGGAGAACATCAACGTGAAGAAGTCTACGCTCCTGATTGGGAATCCCCGCTTCTTGGATGAAGGTTGACTGTTAGAGAAGGCAGAGCAGAGAGATAGTTGTGAGAATCAGCTGTCCGGTGTATGTCAGGTTTGTTTACAATTATGGTTCCGTGCGGAGTAGACTGTGTATATTGGAAGACTTATGTTCTGCCACTTCCCAATGGCGCGACGGAAATCGTCTTTTGTGTGTGACTGGGCATTTCCAACTTGTCCTCTTCAATTTGTTGTAGACATTTTTCTCATTAAAGATTCGTCATAATTGAAGAGGAGTTCAGCTTCCATTTTGACAGATGTTTGTGTACTAATTCCCCTGGGTTGGTTATTGTCTGTCGGTGTCTGCTTCACCCCACAGTGCATTGCGAGTGGACGAAAGGAAGTGTTGCCATTTTATGTAGACGGTGGTTTTCAAACTTTATCACTACAGACACCAATCGTCAATCGACGACTATGAAGAAAGACAGAAGACGAGAATGTGGGTTAGTATTGTTAAACTATAAAGGACACACTATACAGCAGAGAAACTATAAATAAACCATTATGTTGATGCCAGTAGAGTGCCGTGATTGGCACAGAACTCACATCCATGTGTCTCTTCCGCTGGGAAGCTAACTTCATACATGAAAAATTTCATAATGTAAAACTTAACACATTCTGTCGTGAGAACCAGCTAAAGGTCAGAACACTCTTAACTATAAACGCCAGAACACTCTTAACTAAACGTCAGAACACTCTTTATAGGCAACTAAACATCAGAACACAATTTACAGAGAACTGCATCAGGGTGGAAAGGTTCTTCGACTGATTTATAAATCATAATCTCCCTTTGTTGTGTGGTTGGTTGATTAATATTATGGGCCTTGAACTGCGAGATGTCTCCTGGCCCAAGCGGGTGGGAAGTTCGTGGGTAGACAACGAAAAATCGGCACTGGTTCTGAAGGACAATGAGTTACAGCGAATATTCTGAATAAGAATTAACTACAATCACTTTCTTCAAGTTTTTCTTTTTTTCAGCAGGATCCACTACGGCATTACACGAAGGCGAGTCAAAAATGAATCGCAGATCAGGGGATATAACCGATGAAAAATTTATGAAAATGCTTTTTGACTTGTTTGGAGTCTTTTCATACATTTTTCTATTGTTACGTCCCTTGATTTGTGTGTGCGCGCGCGCGTGTGTGTATTTTTCTTACACTCCATTGTACTTTATGTGTCCCGTCCACAAGACACTGGGGATCATGCTTCATCTTCTTCTTCTATGCCGTCCTTGGTGCTTTCACTAAGATCAGCTGTCACTCATTGTCTAGTATATCAGATGTTTTCCTTTTGGCTTTATCTTCCATTTGTTCCTCTGAGTTTTTCAGTGCTGCTCATCAAATTCTTTGTCTTCCCTGCAGATTGTCTGAAACAGTGAAAGTTGTGTATTGAAATGGCAGAATGTCAGATGGGTCTGGGGCCAATTCTTGACCCCTTTAAAATACAGTTCTTGTGTTGTTTCTCATGATACGATCACTGATCTTGATTGTCTTTTCTCTACCATTTTAATTAATTTCCTTCCTTCTGTAACTTCTCCGAGGTTGTCCTGATTGTTCTGGTATGTGTTCCATCTTTCTTCAACACCATAGTTCTGTTGTTTTCATTTTTGTTGATTCTGTTTATCGTCCAAGTTTATGCTCAGCCATATGAACCACTCATCCTCACGGGCGGCTCCGTGCTGCGAGGCAGAAAGAGTGGATGGGGCCTCGTTGTCCATAGGCGAGTCAGAGTGGTGGCACAGAACGCAGGGGCCTCCTGTTCAACGACATCGAGAACGCGGACATGTGGGTCAAAGACTGATAAAATCAACCACGAGACACCTTCTTATCACAATAATACTTGCCAGAACTCTGACAGAATGGAGAACATCAACGTGAAGAAGTCTACGCACCTGATTGGGAATCCCCGCTTCTTGGATGAAGGTTGACTGTTAGAGAAGGCAGAGCAGAGAGATAGTTGTGAGAATCAGCTGTCCGGTGTATGTCAGGTTTGTTTACAATTATGGTTCCGTGCGGAGTAGACTGTGTATATTGGAAGACTTATGTTCTGCCACTTCCCAATGGCGCGACGGTTATATTCGAACACTGTAGCCGGAAATCGTCTTTTGTGTGTGACTGGGCATTTCCAACTTGTCCTCTTCAATTTGTTGTAGACATTTTTCTCATTAAAGATTCGTCATAATTGAAGAGGAGTTCAGCTTCCATTTTGACAGATGTTTGTGTACTAATTCCCCTGGGTTGGTTATTGTCTGTCGGTGTCTGCTTCACCCCACAGTGCATTGCGAGTGGACGAAAGGAAGTGTTGCCATTTTATGTAGACGGTGGTTTTCAAACTTTATCACTACAGACACCAATCGTCAATTTACGACTAAGAAGAAAGACAGAAGACGAGAATGTGGGTTAGTATTGTTAAACTATAAAGGACACACTATACAGCAGAGAAACTATAAATAAACCATTATGTTGATGCCAGTAGAGTGCCGTGATTGGCACAGAACTCACATCCATGTGTCTCTTCCGCTGGGAAGCTAACTTCATACATGACAAATTTCATAATGTAAAACTTAACACATTCTGTCGTGAGAACCAGCTAAAAGTCAGAACACTCTTAACTATAAACGTCAGAACACTCTTAACTAAACGTCAGAACACTCTTTATAGGCAACTAAACATCAGAACACAATTCACAGAGAACTAAACATCAGAACACTCTTTACAGGCAACTAAACGCCAGAACACTCATTACAGGCAACTAAACATCAGAACACTCTTTATAGGCAATTAAACATCAGAACACAATTTACAGAGAACTAAACGTCAGAACACTCTTTAGAGGGAACTAAACATCAGAACACAATTTACAGAGAACTAAACGTCAGAACACTCTTTATAGGCAACTAAACATCAGAACACAATTTACAGGCAACTAAACGTCAGAACACTCTTTATAGGCAACTAAACATCAGAACACAATTTACAGGCAACTAAACATCAGAACACTCTTTATAGGCAACTAAACATCAGAACACAATTTACAGAGAACTAAACGTCAGAACACTCTTTATAGGCACTAAACATCAGAACACAATTTACAGAGAACTAAACATCAGAACACTCTTTATAGGCAATTAAACATCAGAACACAATTTACAGAGAACTAAACGTCAGAACACTCTTTATAGGCAATTAAACATCAGAACACAATTTACAGAGAACTAAACGTCAGAACACTCTTTACAGGCAACTAACATCAGAACACAATTTACAGAGAACTAAACATCAGAACTCTCTTTACAGGCAACTAAACATCAGAACACAATTTACAGAGAACTAAACATCAGAACTCTCTTTACAGGCAACTAAACATCAGAACACAATTTACAGAGAACTAAACATCAGAACTCTCTTTACAGGCAACTAAACAACAGAACGCAATTTACAGAGAACTAAACATCAGAACTCTCTTTACAGGCAACTAAACATCAGAACACAATTTACAGAGAACTAAACATCAGAACACTCTTTACAGGCAACTAAACATCAGAACACTCTTTACAGGCAACTAAACGCCAGAACACTCTTTACAGGCAACTAAACATCAGAACACTCTTTACAGGCAACTAAACATTAGAAGACTCTTTACAGGCAACTAAACATCAGAACACTCTTTACAGGCAACTAAACATCAGAACACTCTTTACAGGCAACTAAACGTCAGACGGGTCTGGGGCCAATTCTTGACCCCTTTAAAATACAGTTCTTGTGTTGTGTCTCATGATACGATCACTGATCATGATTGTCTTTTCTCTACCATTTTAATTAATTTCCTTCCTTCTGTAACTTCTCCGAGGTTGTCCTGATTGTTCTGGTATGTGTTCCATCTTTCTTCAACACCATAGTTCTGTTGTTTTCATTTTTGTTGATTCTGTTTATCGTCCAAGTTTATGCTCAGCCATATGAACCACTCATCCTCACGGGCGGCTCCGTGCTGCGAGGCAGAAAGAGTGGATGGGGCCTCGTTGTCCATAGGCGAGTCAGAGTGGTGGCACAGAACGCAGGGGCCTCCTGTTCAACGACATCGAGAACGCGGACATGTGGGTCAAAGACTGATAAAATCAACCACGAGACACCTTCTTATCACAATAATACTTGCCAGAACTCTGACAGAATGGAGAACATCAACGTGAAGAAGTCTACGCACCTGATTGGGAATCCCCGCTTCTTGGATGAAGGTTGACTGTTAGAGAAGGCAGAGCAGAGAGATAGTTGTGAGAATCAGCTGTCCGGTGTATGTCAGGTTTGTTTACAATTATGGTTCCGTGCGGAGTAGACTGTGTATATTGGAAGACTTATGTTCTGCCACTTCCCAATGGCGCGACGGTTATATTCGAACACTGTAGCCGGAAATCGTCTTTTGTGTGTGACTGGGCATTTCCAACTTGTCCTCTTCAATTTGTTGTAGACATTTTTCTCATTAAAGATTCGTCATAATTGAAGAGGAGTTCAGCTTCCATTTTGACAGATGTTTGTGTACTAATTCCCCTGGGTTGGTTATTGTCTGTCGGTGTCTGCTTCACCCCACAGTGCATTGCGAGTGGACGAAAGGAAGTGTTGCCATTTTATGTAGACGGTGGTTTTCAAACTTTATCACTACAGACACCAATCGTCAATTTACGACTAAGAAGAAAGACAGAAGACGAGAATGTGGGTTAGTATTGTTAAACTATAAAGGACACACTATACAGCAGAGAAACTATAAATAAACCATTATGTTGATGCCAGTAGAGTGCCGTGATTGGCACAGAACTCACATCCATGTGTCTCTTCCGCTGGGAAGCTAACTTCATACATGAAAAATTTCATAATGTAAAACTTAACACATTCTGTCGTGAGAACCAGCTAAAGGTCAGAACACTCTTAACTATAAACGCCAGAACACTCTTAACTAAACGTCAGAACACTCTTTATAGGCAACTAAACATCAGAACACAATTTACAGAGAACTAAACGTCAGAACACTCTTTATAGGCAACTAAACATCAGAACACAATTTACAGAGAACTAAACATCAGAACACTCTTTATAGGCAATTAAACATCAGAACACAATTTACAGAGAACTAAACGTCAGAACACTCTTTAGAGGGAACTAAACATCAGAACACAATTTACAGAGAACTAAACGTCAGAACACTCTTTATAGGCAACTAAACATCAGAACACAATTTACAGAGAACTAAACGTCAGAACACTCTTTATAGGCAACTAAACATCAGAACACAATTTACAGAGAACTAAACATCAGAACACTCTTTATAGGCAACTAAACATCAGAACACAATTTACAGAGAACTAAACGTCAGAACACTCTTTATAGGCACTAAACATCAGAACACAATTTACAGAGAACTAAACATCAGAACACTCTTTATAGGCAATTAAACATCAGAACACAATTTACAGAGAACTAAACGTCAGAACACTCTTTATAGGCAATTAAACATCAGAACACAATTTACAGAGAACTAAACGTCAGAACACTCTTTACAGGCAACTAAACATCAGAATACAATTTACAGAGAACTAAACATCAGAACTCTCTTTACAGGCAACTAAACATCAGAACACAATTTACAGAAGAACTAAACATCAGAACTCTCTTTACAGGCAACTAAACATCAGAACACAATTTACAGAGAACTAAACATCAGAACTCTCTTTACAGGCAACTAAACAACAGAACGCAATTTACAGAGAACTAAACACCAGAACACTCTTTACAGGCAACTAAACATCAGAACACAATTTACAGGCAACTAAACGCCAGAACTCTCTTTACAGTCAACTAAACGCCAGAACACTCTTTACAGGCAACTAAACGCCAGAACACTCTTTACAGTCAACTAAACATTAGAAGACTCTTTACATCTAGACATAACGTCTGTTTCCATAAATTATTACACAAATAAGTGTATTAAAGAGCTTCAAGAGTTGAAAGGATAACGGGAGAAATTAAAAGCACAAAAAATAAAAGTTCACGGATGAATATTGAATAAATGAATCCTCTTATACTCAATATATTTGCATTCCCTGGGGTCTTGAAGTTGAGGACATTAGTCTATGATTTATCAAGAGTTTAAAACAAGCAAAGTGCATTCTGTACTCCAGGATCGGTCGGGATTTGAGACGTAGTTGCATAGAAAAAACCGCAGAGAGGTCGCAAGAGTGGGAACTTGAATGTCAGAGAGGAACTAATGGCAAAGAACAAACGATGGCTTTCTTAGGATGACATTCTATTTGTTACTGCTTCAAGCAGAGTTTTATTTTGTAATCTTGTAACGGTGGTTTATTGTCCCTGCGACGTTTCTAGCTTGCAGTGGTGGAGGAAGTTATTGCCTGTACTTGTAAGGGTAAAAGGGTACTTAGAAGCCAGGTCGTGTCGGTTTTAGTAGCATAAGTATTGCTGTCTGTGGGGTTTTGATCAATGTTTCCCAACATTTTTTTATATCCTTGCACCACTTTTAGAGGTAAAAACAGTTTTATTCATAAGTGCCTCAAACATCTGAAAAATTTGCAACAAATAAACTACGCAACGGATCATGATTATTCTTATGCCATGAGAGAGAGAGAGAGAGAGAGAGAGAGAGAGAGAGAGAGAGAGAGAGAGAGAGAAACTCTTCAAGTTTTTTTTTTTAAAATAAAGCCCGAGCGCAGAGCTCCCGTGGTTTGCTGCTAGGCGGCAGCAGTAGCAAACATGGCAGTCAGTGAACGTGAGCAGTCATTATGTGTTTTGGAATACGCAAGAACCTCGTCCGTTGTGCTGTGCAGCGACGATTTCGAGTGGAATTCCAGAAGGCAGCGTCTGTTTTCAACAGTATCAACAAGTGGCGTGCTAAATTGCGGGATGAAGGCTGTCTGTGCACAGCTCCTCGGCAGGGACGTCCAGGACCAAGCGAAGAAAATGTGGATCTTGTTAGAGAAGCTTACCAGCGAAGCCCCAGCAAGTCCACTACACGTGCTAGAAGTCTCGGAGTCAACAGTCTGGCGAATTCTCCGTAAGTGATTAAAGTGTAAGCATCACAAGCTTCAGCTGCATCAGTATCTTAGCGGAAATGACAAAGACGTGCGTCTGAATTTCTGCACTGAAATGCAAGAGAGTTTTGAAATTGATGGCTTCGCAGACTCTCTCATCCTTAGCGACGAAGCTGCTTTCTATCTGTCTGGAAAGCTGAATGGGCATAATTTGCACATCTGGGGGATGGAAAATCCCTGCGTAGTCACAGAACATGTGGGAGACTCACCCAAGGTGGATGTCTTCGAAAAAGAAGTTGCATGGACCATTTTTTTTCCAAGAGCCTACCACCACTGGGATGATTTATTTGGACATGATGGAAAACTGGCTGATGCCCCAGTTGAACGAAGACGGAAATGGCAACATCTTTCAACAAGACGGTGTCCGGCTCACTAGCACAGGGACGTGCCAGGGCGTCTCACTCAAAATTTGCCAGAGATGGACAGGGCACAGAGGAAGACAAGACGACACGTTAATGAGGTGGCCACCCCGTTTCCCTGATGTAACCCCTTGCAACTTTTTCTTGTGGAGGTTTGTGAAGGCACAGTCTTTGTGCCAGCCCTCCCCCGCTAATCTCCAAGATCTTGGCAACCGTGTCCCGGCTGCTGTGGCCCTGGCCGACCGTGCTGTGCTGACGCGCGTGCGGGTTGAGATAGATTATCGTGAAGATGTCTGCCGCATAGGCAGAGGTGGACACACTGAGCAGCTGTGAAATATGTACAGAAACTTAGTAAGACTACCTGTAATTCAGTCTTTAAAAATTTGGTATACATTACTTAGTTTATTTGTTGCGAATTTTTAAAACGTTTCACGCACTTATAAATAACCCTGTATAAGTTGTAGACCACCATTTTATATGTAATATTGCGGTGCTATTAACCCTTAGTAGTTTCTTGTTCACCAGATAGTACTTAACACCAGTTTGAGTCTCGGACCATTTGATAATACTTCACAAGTTGGGAAACATTGGTTTAGATCTCCCCCAGTGTTAATATTAATTTGTTGAGGTCTGTGATAATACATTGTCCTTGAAGCCTTTTGAATAGGTAAGGTGCTACATTTTGTGAGTATCCCAGATGGTTATTATGTGTTCAAGAGAATTAAGAAAGTTGCTATGTACCGAAGTAAATTATTAAGGCGTGATCTTGTAAATACGAGAACTTAATACTGAAGAAGGCTGGTTAGTAAATAGGATTAAAGAGAGAAAACTTAAATATTTTGGACATATTAAACGTCATGAGAATCTAGAGAAGACCGTCTTGGAAGGGTACACAATGGGAAAAAAGAAAGAGAGGAAGACCAAGGCGAAGATGGCTGCAAGACATTGTTGATCTGCAAATGGATGCATCAGCAGCAGGGCATCTTGCTCACAACCGAGAGGTGTACAGAAGAGAGTTGTTAGGGAGGCAAAGTTCCGCAATGGACATGCAAATGACTGACTGATTGATCTTGTATATAGTGCGAGAGTCACACAAATTTTATTTATAAAGCTTAGCACAAATAGTTATGACGTCCTCGTTTCCAAGCACAAATTGTGTGACGTCACACTGTGTACACATTTACGAGTGATGTCATGACAAGACACGAGTGACGGCTGACACCGTAGCTCCGCCCCCCCCTTTTTTTTCCAGGTAGGTCGGATGCTGATAAAGGCGGTATTATGTTACCGAGTGCTTGAGATAAGTACTCATTTCAGTACAGATGGAGGAGATAAGGGTCATGGCACTGATCAGAGCTGTGCTTTTAATATGTGGTGGTGATGCCGCGGTGGTGTAGTGGTTAGTGCTTCGCCTGCCCATCAGAAGAAAAGGTTCCTGGTTCGATTTCACACTCCTGTGGAATCTTTTCACACAACTTGGACGGGGATTAACCGAGGTCTAAATAAAAATGCGATACCTGGGGTTTTCCTAGGAAAACAGGTGCTGGCTTGCCTACCTCAAATGTTGCAGTGGGCTAGAAATATGACGACACTCACACTCCCACAGCATACAAATGCTAGGGGACATAGATGTTTGTAAGAGCGCCTACTGTTCAGGTAGTGTGGCGGATGACCGGATATGTTCGTGTAAAATTGCCCACTTTGCTGTGGCTGTGTCAGCCGCGCAGAGCTGCGCCGACCTACACAGCGCGGGCGGTTGCTGTTGCGCAGGCCGACCGTTCTTTTGGCGAAAAAGCGCTCTCGAGTTCCGTGCGTGGGGAGACAGGCTTTCGCTCCCTTCCCGGACGGCGAGAGTTAAGGTGTTTCGATGCAGAAGCAAGTGGTTTGTCCGTCGAGCGAAGCATGTAAACGGCTAGCCAGCCAGGTTCGTGATAACGATGTAGTACGGTTTTGTCGACCGATGGTCTCGAAATTGGCCCATCTCTCGCAAAGAGTATCGGGTCTGCAGTATGTAACGTGTGTTGTATGTGGGTGGCCAGGCTTTCTTCTCCGCTCGTTAGAGCAGAGAGAGCCGCCCCCGCCGGTTAAAGGAAATGAAACGCCGCCGGGGTCGAAAGGGATCCGCTCTGAGCAGAGCGCTGTCTCCCTTGCCCCGCGTCGGTCTGTCGGCAGATATCCGACAAAGGTTCGGTGAAGAAAGCTATCTGGTTGATCCTGCCAGTAGTCATATGCTTGTCTCAAAGATTAAGCCATGCATGTCTAAGTTCACACTGTCTCACGGTGAAACCGCGAATGGCTCATTAAATCAGTCGAGGTTCCTTAGATGACACGATCCTACTTGGATAACTGTGGCAATTCTAGAGCTAATACATGCTTACCAAGCTCCGACCCTCGTGGAAAGAGCGCTTTTATTAGTTCAAAACCAATCGTCGTTGCCCTTCGCGGGGCGCGGCGTCCCAACTGGTGACTCTGGATAACTTTGTGCTGATCGCATGGCCTTCTGTGCCGGCGACGCATCTTTCAAATGTCTGTCCTATCAAATGTCGATGGTACGTGACATGCCTACCATGTTTGTAACGGGTAACGGGGAATCAGGGTTCGATTCCGGAGAGGGAGCATGAGAAACGGCTACCACATCCAAGGAAGGCAGCCCGCTGTTGGCGAGATCTTCAGCTGCCGTGCGTGGAGCGGTGCTCTTCCCGGCCAATGAAGAAAGGTACAAATGAGGTCGCTCCGCAGCATCACTGCGGACAAGGTGGTAGAAAGGATAAAGCAAAGCAAACAGTCAAATCATGGCACCTCTGGTCTGGAGGTCGGCCACGTCCTGAGTGCAGTCATGTCGGGTGAAATGCATGAACCGGCTTGTCTCACTGCTGGCGAGACTCTTCAAATGCCGTGCGTGGAGTGAAGCTCCTCCCGGTTAAGGAAGTAATGCGGAAAAGAAATAAGGTTGCTGTGGCGGATCCGATGGAAAAGGTGGTGGAAAGTGAAGTTTAACTGGTATGTCCATAGTATCGCTACGAGAGCTATACCACGGCACCTCTGCTCTAGAGGCCGCCCACGCCCGAAATACACCTACACTGGTGAAATATGCCTAAACCGGCACACACCAGGGGTGGAACTTGATGGCTAGACATGTCATGCCACCTCCGCTCTAGAGGTCGGTAACGCCTGATAAACACCCATACTGGTGAATTTTGCCTAAACCGGCTCATACCAGGGGTGAATCTTGAAGGCTATGCATGTCACAGTACCTCTGCTCTAGAGGTCGGTCCCGTCCCAAACACGCCCATACTGGATAATGCCTAAACCGGCTCAACCCAGGGGTAGAAGTCACTAGTGGCGAGGATTCGTCCTCCTGGACAAAAGCTCCATCCTGGTCACAACTAGGAAGGGTAGCGGCCACGACCGCAAAATGCTGAAGTCGGAGACACTGGACCAGGGAAGTCTAGATAGGCAACCACCTCTCACCTGGCGGGGATGTTTGCGTATCCTAATCACGCTGAGGTTTTCCGGTGAGAAAGTCCAACCCTGGACTGGATGGACAACCACCTCTCACCCGGCGGTGATACACGGGTATCTCAAAACACGTTGAGGTTTTCCGGTGAGAAAGTCCAACTCTGGCCTGGGTGGGCTACCGCCTCTCACCCAGCGGGGATGCACTGATATCCTAAACACGTCGAGGTCTTCCGGTGAGAAAGTCCAACCCTAGACTAAACTGGTGCAATGAAAACCACGGTGTCACGCAATACCGCTTCCGAGACCCACCAAGAATACAGGCTAAAGTACTGTGACACTCTGAATCTCTTGTGGTCCTTTCGTGGATCTCGTGTGGTCTATTCTGGACCACACAGGGGACCACGGGACCTAACGAGGACCACAGGCATGAATTCAGTAGGTTCACAGTGGGGTTTTTGGTGGTAGAAGTGAACGAAGAAGAAGAAGAAGAAGCTGTGGCTGTCTGCAGAAGCTGGCCAAAGCTGTTGTTTGTTGAGGGAAGTGGTAGATTTACCTTTTATAGTGTTGTTTGTACGTGTGTACTAACTGTTTCTAGATTGCTGTTTGTGTTGGTACAGGATATATTTGATGTTGATGCTGCATGTTGATAGTCAAGGAGGATTAAATGAGAGGTGATGGAGATGCAGAGGTTGGGCCAGGAAAGCAATTAAAGAGGGGCCCATGAACTCAGAGGACCAACCTGGATCAGAGACGAGGACCAGAAACCTGTACTCCTCCGTGGTGCGCTATTTGTCTCTGATGTAGAGACTTTCGTAGCAGCGACATCAACAGACAGTTGTTACATTTATCGTGGGTGTTGGTTTAGATAATATATCTGACGTTAGTGCGTAAGACGCTGTTATCTGGTCATCTAAAATTATAGAGATAACTGTAATTAGAATTCCTACTTTTAGACTAGAGATTCAGGCTTGAGGTTCTGTTTAAAAAAAATAAGCCCGGGAGAAGAACAAGGAAAGGGAAGAAATAGCAACACGAGATAACAAAAGGTGGCAATGAAAAACACAGCCAATATTTCAGCAACACGTCTTTTGTCACTAAAGTGTTCCTGGTTTATGATGAATATGTTAAACTTGACGATTATAAAAAAAAATTACAATTACTGGGTTTTTTTCCTTGTGGGTATGTTGTTTAGTGGTGTTGCTATTGCCATGTTGCTAGTTGTGATGGCGGTATTATATTCCGTGTTAATACAAGAGTTATTGTTTGTGTTGTACTGTTGCAATGACTGTAATGTTGTTGGTGGTAAAGAAAATTTTCTAATTCCTGTTCCTGGTAGCTCTGTGATAAAAGATGCAATAATTGAGATAGCAACAGAAGAAAAGGCTGCAATATTTTAAGACATTTTTAGATATTTTAGTCAATTTATTCCTTGTTGCGTGGCGCGTTTTCTCCCTGGGTTCCTGAAATATGTAAACGCAGACATTTCTGTAAGCAGAATTTTAGAGCGAGAGTGAAAGGGCTTGGAAAATCTAGAAAACGGAGTGTTAATCTACCCAAACAAATTGGGTCTAAGTCCTAACAAAGTCGACGCTGTTTCTCGCTTCGCGAAACAGGAACTGTTACTAAATACATTATTAATGTGTGAAAAGTTCCTCGAGAGTTTTGTATAGCATCTGAAAGGCGCCTGAGTAGCACATTTGTTAGCGCACTCTACTCTCATGGCCAGAAAGTGGTGGTCTGACGGCAGTAGAGGCGTCTCTGTCATCCAGACGTGAAAATATGCACCTGGTTCAATCTGGAGTCTGCTGAAAACATTGCGGCCAGGTATGATACTGGAACATTTCCAATAATGTGCATATGGAGCAAGGATTACAAGGGCATATAAACCATGGAGCAAGGATTACAAGGCCACATAAACCATGGACCAAGGATTACAAGGGCACATAAACCATGGACCAAGGATTACAAGGGCACATAAACCATGGACCAAGGATTACAAGGACACATAAACCATGGACCAAGGATTACAAGGCCACATAAACCATGGACCAAGGATTACAAGGGCACATAAACCATGGACCAAGGATTACAAGGCCACATAAACCATGGAGCAAGGATTACAAGGCCACATAAACCATGGATCAAGGATTACAAGGCCACATAAACCATGGAGCAAGGATTACAAGGCCACATAAACCATAGAACAATGACTATAATGCCACATAAATCATGCAGCAAGGACTATAAGGGCACATAAACCATGGAGCAAGGACTACAAGGGGACATAAATCATGGAGCAAGGACTACAAGGGCACATAAATCATGGAGCAAGGGCACATAAACCATAGAGCAAGGAGTATACGGACACTTTATTGCAGATTGAGCAAGGACTATAAGGGCACATAAATCATGGAGCAAGGACTATAAGGGCACATAAATCATGGAGCAAGGGCTACAGAAGCACATAAACCATAGAGCAAGGAGTATAAGGGCACCTTATTGCAGACTGAGCAAGGACTATAAGGGCACATAATTGCAGATGGAGAAAAAAAAACTATTAGGGCACGTAAACCCTGTCCCTTATACACCTCGGCGACATGGAACAGGTCATAGCAAATTTAAACGCCTCGTTCATGTGTCCTGTATAATGTGTAGGGCAAGAAACGGTTGCTCTTACCTTACCTGTCTTAGTATATCCGAAATATAAGACGATGGTAGGCTTCTGCCAACTATCTGGGTCTGGGTCTTCGCTCTTCTGTATGATGATGATGATACAGGGTGTTATGATGTCCTTCATAACCTACGATGTAAACCAAGAGATGGGACAATATCGATCCAGCGAGCTACATTTTCGAGCTCCTCACTAACTCCACCACAGCTGACCCCATGCTCACCCCAAAACCCCCGCTTACAACACTCCTGTGATACGATCTTTCACGGAGACCGTTAAGGA